>CP114499.1:4452175-5087485 GCA_027186245.1 Coriaria nepalensis | reverse complement strand
AATGATCTTCTGGGAATCTATATGCATTTGTTTCACCTTAAAATCGTGCCAATGAGTCACCTCAAGCTAATGAATCATATGAAGGGGATTTGGACAAATTCTTTTTCGCACTTAAAAAAAGAGTTTCTGGCACAGAATTCTAATGATCTTTGGGGGATATGTGTGCATTTGTTTCACCTCAAAATCATGTCAATGAGTCCCCTCAAGCCAAATAATCATACGAAGGGGATTCGAACGAATTCTATTTTCGATCCTCAAAAAAGAGTTTTGTGCACAACATGCTAATGATTTTTGGGGGATATTTGTGCATTTGTTTCACCTCAAAATCATGTCATTCAGTCACCTCAAGCTAGTGAATCAAATGAGGAGGATTCAGACAAATTCTATTTTCATACACCAAAAAAGCATTTTGTGCACAACATGGTTATGATCTTTGCGGGATATGTGTGCATTTATTTCACCTCAAAATCATGCCAATGAGTCAGCTCATGCCAATAAATCATAAGAAGGGGATTCAGACAAATTCCATTTTCGTACTGGAAATAAGAGTTTCGTGCAGAATATCTTAATGATCTTCTGGGAATCTATATGCATTTGTTTCACCTTAAAATCGTGCCAATTAGTCACCTCAAGCTAATGAATCATATGAAGGGGATTTGGACAAATTCTTTTTCGCTCTTAAAAAAAGAGTTTTAGGCATAACATTCTAATGATCTTTGGGGGATATGGGTGCATTTGTTTCACCTCAAAATCATGCCAATGAGTCCCCTCAACCCAAATAATCATACGAATGGGATTCAAACGAATTCTATTTTCGACCCTCTAAAGAGAGTTTTGTGCACAACATGCTAATGATCTTTGGGGGATATTTGTGCGTTTGTTTCACCTCAAAATCGTGTCATTCAGTGACGTCAAGCTAGTGAATCATATGAAGAGGATTCAGACAAATTCTATTTTCGTACACCAAAAAAGCATTTTGTGCACAACATGGTAATGATCTTTAGGGGATAGGTGTGCATTTGTTTCACCTTAAAATCTTGCCAATGAGTCGCCTCAAGCCAATGAATCATAAGAAGGGGAGTCAGACAAATTCCATTTTCGCACTGGAAATAAGAGCTTCGTGCACAATATCCTAATGATCTTCTGGGAATATATGTGCATTTGTTTCACCTTAAAATCGTGCCAGTGAGTCCCCTCAAGCTAATGAATCATATGAAGGGGATTTCGACAAATTCTTTTTCGCACTTAAAAAAAGAGTTTCGGGCACAAAATTCTAATGATCTTTGGGGGATATGTGTGCATTTGTTTCACCTCAAAATCATGCCAATGAGTCCCCTCAAGCCAAAATAATCATACGAAGAGGATTCGAACGAATTCCATTTTCGACGCTAAAAAAACGAGTTTTGTGCACAACATGCTAATGATCTTTGGGGGATATTTGTGCGTTTGTTTCACCTCAAAATCATGTCATTCAGTCACGTCAAGCTAGTGAATCATATGAAGAGGATTCAGACAAATTCTATTTTCGTACCCCAAAAAGCATTTTGTGCACAACATGGTAATGATCTTTGGGGGATATGTGTGCATTTGTTTCACCTCAAAATCATGCCAATGAGTCCTCAAGCCAAATAATCATACGAAGGGGATTCGAACAAATTCTATTTTCCACCCTCTAAAAAGAGTTTCGTGCACAACATGCTACTAATATTTGGGGGATATGTGTGCACTTGTTTCATCTCAAAATCATGTCATTCAGTCACCTCAAGACAGTGAATCATATGAAGAGGATTCAGATGAATTCTATTTTCGTACTCCAAAAAAGCATTTTGTGCACAACATGCTTATGATCTTTGGGGTATATGTGTGCATTCGTTTCACCTTAAAATCATGCGAATGAGTCGCCTCAAGCCAGTGAATCATATGAATAGGATTCATACAAATTCTATTTTCGCACTTCAAATAAGCGTTTCATGCGCATAATGCTAATGATATTTGGGGAATATGTGTGCATTTGTTTCACCTCAAAATCATGCCAATGAGTCACCTAAGCTAATGAATCTTATGAAGGGGATTTGCACAAATTCTTTTTTCGCACTTCAAAAAAGAGTGTCGGGCACAACATGCTAATGATCTATGGGGGATATGTGTGCATTTGTTTCAACTCAATATCGTGCCAATGAGTGACCTCAAGCCAATGAATCATATGAAGGGGTTTTAGATGAATTCTATTTTTGCCCTCGAAATAATAGTTTCCTGCACAATATATGAAGGGGATTTATGGCACTGAGTCACCTCAAGCCAATGAATTATAAGAAGGGGATTCGAACGAATTCTATTTTCGCATTTCAAATAAGCGTTTCGTGCACAATATGCAAATGATCTTTGGGCGATATGTGCATTTGTTTCACCTCAAAATCATGCCAATGAGTCACCTCAAGCCAATGAATCATATGAAGGAGATTCGAAGGAATTCTGTTTTCGCCCATCAAATAAGAGTTTCGTGCACAACATGCTAATGATCTTTGAGGGATATGTGTGCATTTGTTTCACATCAAAATCAAGCCAATGAGTAACCTTAAGCCAATGAGTCATATGACGGGGACTTGAACGAATTCTATTTTCGCCCTTCAAATAACAGTTACGTAAACAACATGCTAATGATCTTTGCGGGATATGTGTGCATTTATTTCACATCAAAATCATGCCAATGAGTCACCTCATGCTAATAAATCATAAGAAGGGGATTCAGACAAATTCTATTTTCGCACAGGGAATAAGAGTTTCGTGCACAATATCCTAATGATCTTCTGGGAATATATGTGCATTAATTTCACCTTAAAATCGTGCCAATGAGTCACCTCAAGCTAATGAATCATATGAAGGGGATTTGGACAAATTCTTTTTCGCTCTTAAAAAAAGAGTTTTAGGCATAACATTCTAATGATCTTTGGGGGATATGGGTGCATTTGTTTCACCTCAAAATCATGCCAATGAGTCCCCCCAACCCAAATAATCATACGAATGGGATTCGAACGAATTCTATTTTCGACCCTCTAAAAAGAGTTTTGTGCACAACATGCTAATGATCTTTGGGGGATATTTGTGCGTTTGTTTCACCTCAAAATCGTGTCATTCAGTCACCTCAAGACAGTGAATCATATGAAGAGGATTCAGACAAATTCTATTTTCGTACTCCAAAAAAGCATTTTGTGCACAACATGCTTATGATCGATCTTTGGGGAATATGTGTGCATTTGTTTCACCTTAAAATCATGCCAATGGATCACCTCAAGCCAATAAATCATATGAAGGGGATTCGTACAAATTCTATTTTTGCACTTTAAAAAAGCGTTTCATGCCGAACATGCTAATAATATTTGGGGGATATGTGTGCACTTGTTTCATCTCAAAATTATGCCAATGGATCACCTCAAGCCAATAAATCATATGAAGGCGATTCAGATGAATTCTATTTTCGCACTTCAAAAAAGCGTTTCGTCCACAATAAGATAATGATCTTTAGGGGATATGTGTGCATTCGTTTCACATCAAAATCATGCATATGAGTCACCTCAAGCCAATGAATCATATGAAGAGGATTCATACAAATTCTATTTTCGCACTCCAAATAAGCGTTCCGTGCACATAATGTTCATGATATTTGGGGAATATGTGTGTATTTGCTTCAACTCAAGATCATGCCCATTAGTCACGTACAGCCAATTAATCATATGAAGGAGATTATAATGAATTATGTTTTTGGACTTCAAACAAGTGTTTTGTGCACAACATGCTAATGATCTTTTGGGGATATGTGTGCATTTGTTTCACCTCAAAATCATGCCAATGAGTAACCTCAATCAAATGAATCATATGAAGGAGATCCGAATGAATTCTGTTTTCGCCCATGAAATAAGAGTTTCGCGCACAACATGCTAATGATCTTTGGGGGATATGTGTGCATTTGTTTCACCTAAAAATCATGCCAATGAGTCACCTCAAGCGAATAAATCTTATGAAGGGGATTTGGACAAATTCTTTTTTTGCACTACAAAAAAAGAGTTTCGGGCACAACTTGGTAATCATTAATGGGGGATATGTGTGCATTTGTTTCACCTCAAGATCGTGCCATTGAGTGACCTCAAGCCAATGAATCATATGAACGGGATTTAGATGAATTCTATTTTTGCCCTTGAAATAATAGTTTCCTGCACAATAGATGAAGGGGATTTATGGCACTGAGTCACCTCAAGCCAATGAATCATAAGAAGGGGATTCGAACGAATTCTATTCCCGCACTTCAAATAAGCGTTTCGTGCACAACATGCAAATGATCTTTGGAGGATATGTGCATTTGTTTCACCTCAAAATCGTGCCAATGAGTCACCTCAAGCCAATGAATTATATGAAGGAGATTCGAATGAATTCTGTTTTCGCCCATCAAATAAGAGTTTCGTGCACAACATGCTAATGATCTTTGAGGGATATTTGTGCATTTGTTTCACCTCAAAATCATGCCAATGAGTAACCTTAAGCCAATGAATCATATGAAGGGGACTCGAACGAATTCTATTTTCGCCCTTCAAATAACAGTTACATGAACGACATGCTAATGATCTTTGCGGGATATGTGTGCATTTATTTCACCTCAAAATCTTGCCAATGAGTCAGCTCATGCCAATAAATCGTAAGAAGGGGATTCAAACAAATTGCATTTTCGCACTGGAAATAAGAGTTTCGTGCACAATATCCTAATGATCTTCTGGGAATATATGTGCATCTGTTTCACTTTAAAATTGTGCCAATGAGTCGCCTCAAGCTAATGAATCATATGAAGGGGATTTGGACAAATTCTTTTTCGCTCTTAAAAAAAGAGTTTCGGGCATAACATTCTAATGATCTTTGGGGGATATGTGTGGATTTGTTTCACCTCAAAATCATGCCAATGAGTCCTCAAGCCAAATAATCATACGAAGGGGATTCGAACGAATTCTATTTTCCACCCTCTAAAAAGAGTTTTGTGCACAACATGCTAATGATCTTTGGGGGATATTTGTGCGTATCTTTCACCTCAAAATCATGTCATTCAGTCACCTCAAGACAGTGAATCATATGAAGAGGATTGAGACAAATTCTATTTTCGTACTCCAAAAAAGCATTTTGTGCACAACATGCTAATGATCTTTGGGGTATATGTGTGCATTCGTTTCACCTTAAAATCATGCCAATGAGTCGCCTCAAGCCAGTGAATCATATGAATAGGATTCATACAAATTCTATTTTCGCACTTCAAATAAGCGTGTCGTGCCGAACATGCTAATAATATTTTGGGTATATGTGTGCACTTGTTTCATCTCAAAATCATGCCAACGGATCACCTCAAGCCATTAAATCATATGAAGGCGATTCAGATGAATTCTACTTTACCACTTCAAAAAAGTGTTTCGTACACAACAAGCTAATGATTATTAGGGGATATGTGTGCATTCGTTTCACCTTAAAATCACGCAAATGAGTCACCTAAAGCCAATGAATCATATGAAGAGGATTCATACAAACTCTATTTTCGCACTTCAAATAAGCGTTTCGTGCACAGAATGTTCATGATATTTGCGGAATATGTGTGCATTTGCTTCAACTCAAGATCATGCCCATGAGTCACGTACAGCCAATTAATCATATCAAGGAGATTTTAATGAATTATGTTTTTGCACTTCAAACAAGTGTTTCATGCACAACATGCTAATGATCTTTTGGGAATATGTGTGCATTTGTTGCACCTCAAAATCATGCAAATGAGTCACCTAAAGCCAATGAATCATATGAAGAGGATTCATACAAATTCTATTTTCGCATTTCAAATAAGCGTTTCGTGCACAGAATGTTCATGATATTTGCGGAATATGTGTGCATTTGCTTCAACTCAAGATCATGCCCATGAGTCACGTACAGCCAATTAATCATATGAAGGAGATTATAATGAATTATGTTTTTGGACTTCAAACAAGTGTTTCGTGCACAACATGCTAATGATCTTTTGGGGATATGTGTGCATTTGTTTCACCTCAAAATCATGCCAATGAGTAACCTTAAGCCAATGAATCATATGAAGGGGACTCGAACGAATTCTATTTTCGCCCTTCAAATAACAGTTACATGAACAACATGCTAATGATCTTTGCGGGATATGTGTGCATTTATTTCACCTCAAAATCTTGCCAATGAGTCAGCTCATGCCAATAAATCGTAAGAAGGGGATTCAAACAAATTGCATTTTCGCACTGGAAATAAGAGTTTCGTGCACAATATCCTAATGATCTTCTGGGAATATATGTGCATCTGTTTCACCTTAAAATTGTGCCAATGAGTCGCCTCAAGCTAATGAATCATATGAAGGGGATTTGGACAAATTCTTTTTCGCTCTTAAAAAAAGAGTTTCGGGCATAACATTCTAATGATCTTTGGGGGATATGTGTGGATTTGTTTCACCTCAAAATCATGCCAATGAGTCCTCAAGCCAAATAATCATACGAAGGGGATTCGAACGAATTCTATTTTCCCCCCTCTAAAAAGAGTTTTGTGCACAACATGCTAATGATCTTTGGGGGATATTTGTGCGTATCTTTCACCTCAAAATCATGTCATTCAGTCACCTCAAGACAGTGAATCATATGAAGAGGATTGAGACAAATTCTATTTTCGTACTCCAAAAAAGCATTTTGTGCACAACATGCTAATGATCTTTGGGGTATATGTGTGCATTCGTTTCACCTTAAAATCATGCCAATGAGTCGCCTCAAGCCAGTGAATCATATGAATAGGATTCATACAAATTCTATTTTCGCACTTCAAATAAGCGTGTCGTGCCGAACATGCTAATAATATTTTGGGTATATGTGTGCACTTGTTTCATCTCAAAATCATGCCAACGGATCACCTCAAGCCATTAAATCATATGAAGGCGATTCAGATGAATTCTACTTTACCACTTCAAAAAAGTGTTTCGTACACAACATGCTAATGATCTTTTGGGAATATGTGTGCATTTGTTGCACCTCAAAATCATGGTAATGAGTCACCTCAAGCTAATGAATCTTATGAAGAGGATTTGGACAAATTCTTGTTTCGCACTTCAAAATAGAGTTTCGGGCACAACTTGCTAATGATCAATGGGGGATATGTGTGCATTTGTTTCATCTCAAGATCGTGCCAATGTGTGACCTCAAGCCAATGAATCATATGAAGGGGATTTAGATGAATTCTATTTTGCCACTGAAATAATAGTTTCCTGGACAATATATGAGGGGATTTATGGCAATGAGTCACCTCAAGCCAATGAATCATAAGAAGGAGATTCGAACGAATTCTATTTTCGCACTTCAAATAAGCGTTTCGTGCACAACATGCAAATGATCTTTGGGCGTTATGTGCATTTGTTTCACCTGAAAATCATGCCAATGAGTCACCTCAAGCCAATGAATCATATGAAGGAGATTCGAATGAATTCTGTTTTCGCCCATCAAATAAGAGTTTCGTGCACAACATGCTAATGATCTTTGAGGGATATGTGTGCATTTGTTTCACCTCAAAATCATGCCAATAAGTAACCTTAAGCCAATGAATCATATGAAGGGGACTCGAACGAATTCTATTTTCGCCCTTCAAATAACAGTTACGTGAACAACATTCTACGGATCTTTGCGGGATATGTGTGCATTTATTTCACCTCAAAATCATGCCAATGAATCACCTCATGCCAATAAATCATAAGAAGGGGATTCAGACAAATTCCATTTTCGTACTGGAAATAAGAGTTTCGTGCAGAATATCCTAATGATCTTCTGGGAATCTATATGCATTTGTTTCACCTTAAAATCGTGCCAATGAGTCACCTCAAGCTAATGAATCATATGAAGGGGATTTGGACAAATTCTTTTTCGCACGTAAAAAAAGAGTTTCTGGCACAAAATTCTAATGATCTTTGGGGGATATGTGTGCATTTGTTTCACCTCAAAATCTTGTCAATGAGTCCCCTCAAGCCAAATAATCATACGAAGGGGATTCGAACGAATTCTATTTTCGAACCTCAAAAAAGAGTTTTGTGCACAACATGCTAATGATCTTTGGGGGATATTGTGCTTTTGTGTCACCTCAAAATCATGTCATTCAGTCACCTCAAGCTAGTGAATCAAATGAGGAGGATTCAGACAAATTCTATTTTCGTACACCAAAAAAGCATTTTGTGCACAACATGGTAATGATCTTTGCGGGATATGTGTGCATTTATTTCACCTCAAAATCATGCCAATGAGTCAGCTCATGCCAATAAATCATAAGAAGGGGATTCAAACAAATTCCATTTTCGCACTGGAAATAAGAGTTTCGTGCACAATATCCTAATGATCTTCTGGGAATATATGTGCATTTGTTTCACCTTAAAATTGTGCAATGAGTCACCTCAAGCTAATGAATCATATGAAGTGGATTTGGACAAATTCTTTTTCGCTCTTAAAAAAAGAGTTTTAGGCATAACATTCTAATGATCTTTGGGGGATATGGGTGCATTTGTTTCACCTCAAAATCATGCCAATGAGTCCCCTCAACCCAAATAATCATACGAATGGGATTCAAACGAATTCTATTTTCGACCCTCTAAAGAGAGTTTTGTGCACAACATGCTAATGATCTTTCGGGGATATTTGTGCGTTTGTTTCACCTCAAAATCGTGTCATTCAGTCACCTCAAGACAGTGAATCATATGAAGAGGATTCAGACAAATTCTATTTTCGTACTCCAAAAAAGTATTTTGTGCACAACATGCTTATGATCTTTGGGGGATATGTGTGCACTTGTTTCGTCTCAAAATCATGCCAATGGATCACCTCAGGCCAATAAATCATATGAAGGCGATTCAGATGAATTCTATTTTCGCACTTCAAAAAAGCGTTTCATCCACAATAAGATAATGATTATTAGGGGATATGTGTGCATTCGTTTCACTTCAAAATCATGCAAATGAGTCACCTAAAGCCAATGAATCATATGAAGAGGATTCATACAAATTCTATTTTCGCATTTCAAATAAGCGTTTCGTGCACAGAATGTTCATGATATTTGCGGAATATGTGTGCATTTGCTTCAACTCAAGATCATGCCCATGAGTCACGTACAGCCAATTAATCATATGAAGGAGATTATAATGAATTATGTTTTTGGACTTCAAACAAGTGTTTCGTGCACAACATGCTAATGATCTTTGAGGGATATGTGTGCATTTGTTTCACCTCAAAATCATGCCAATAAGTAACCTTAAGCCAATGAATCATATGAAGGGGACTCGAACGAATTCTATTTTCGCCCTTCAAATAACAGTTACGTGAACAACATTCTACGGATCTTTGCGGGATATGTGTGCATTTATTTCACCTCAAAATCATGCCAATGAATCACCTCATGCCAATAAATCATAAGAAGGGGATTCAGACAAATTCCATTTTCGTACTGGAAATAAGAGTTTCGTGCAGAATATCCTAATGATCTTCTGGGAATCTATATGCATTTGTTTCACCTTAAAATCGTGCCAATGAGTCACCTCAAGCTAATGAATCATATGAAGGGGATTTGGACAAATTCTTTTTCGCACGTAAAAAAAGAGTTTCTGGCACAAAATTCTAATGATCTTTGGGGGATATGTGTGCATTTGTTTCACCTCAAAATCTTGTCAATGAGTCCCCTCAAGCCAAATAATCATACGAAGGGGATTCGAACGAATTCTATTTTCGAACCTCAAAAAAGAGTTTTGTGCACAACATGCTAATGATCTTTGGGGGATATTGTGCTTTTGTGTCACCTCAAAATCATGTCATTCAGTCACCTCAAGCTAGTGAATCAAATGAGGAGGATTCAGACAAATTCTATTTTCGTACACCAAAAAAGCATTTTGTGCACAACATGGTAATGATCTTTGCGGGATATGTGTGCATTTATTTCACCTCAAAATCATGCCAATGAGTCAGCTCATGCCAATAAATCATAAGAAGGGGATTCAAACAAATTCCATTTTCGCACTGGAAATAAGAGTTTCGTGCACAATATCCTAATGATCTTCTGGGAATATATGTGCATTTGTTTCACCTTAAAATTGTGCAATGAGTCACCTCAAGCTAATGAATCATATGAAGTGGATTTGGACAAATTCTTTTTCGCTCTTAAAAAAAGAGTTTTAGGCATAACATTCTAATGATCTTTGGGGGATATGGGTGCATTTGTTTCACCTCAAAATCATGCCAATGAGTCCCCTCAACCCAAATAATCATACGAATGGGATTCAAACGAATTCTATTTTCGACCCTCTAAAGAGAGTTTTGTGCACAACATGCTAATGATCTTTCGGGGATATTTGTGCGTTTGTTTCACCTCAAAATCGTGTCATTCAGTCACCTCAAGACAGTGAATCATATGAAGAGGATTCAGACAAATTCTATTTTCGTACTCCAAAAAAGTATTTTGTGCACAACATGCTTATGATCTTTGGGGGATATGTGTGCACTTGTTTCGTCTCAAAATCATGCCAATGGATCACCTCAGGCCAATAAATCATATGAAGGCGATTCAGATGAATTCTATTTTCGCACTTCAAAAAAGCGTTTCATCCACAATAAGATAATGATTATTAGGGGATATGTGTGCATTCGTTTCACTTCAAAATCATGCAAATGAGTCACCTAAAGCCAATGAATCATATGAAGAGGATTCATACAAATTCTATTTTCGCATTTCAAATAAGCGTTTCGTGCACAGAATGTTCATGATATTTGCGGAATATGTGTGCATTTGCTTCAACTCAAGATCATGCCCATGAGTCACGTACAGCCAATTAATCATATGAAGGAGATTATAATGAATTATGTTTTTGGACTTCAAACAAGTGTTTCGTGCACAACATGCTAATGATCTTTTGGGGATATGTGTGCATTTGTTTCACCTCAAAATCATGCCAATGAGTAACCTTAAGCCAATGAATCATATGAAGGGGACTCGAACGAATTCTATTTTCGCCCTTCAAATAACAGTTACATGAACAACATGCTAATGATCTTTGCGGGATATGTGTGCATTTATTTCACCTCAAAATCTTGCCAATGAGTCAGCTCATGCCAATAAATCGTAAGAAGGGGATTCAAACAAATTGCATTTTCGCACTGGAAATAAGAGTTTCGTGCACAATATCCTAATGATCTTCTGGGAATATATGTGCATCTGTTTCACCTTAAAATTGTGCCAATGAGTCGCCTCAAGCTAATGAATCATATGAAGGGGATTTGGACAAATTCTTTTTCGCTCTTAAAAAAAGAGTTTCGGGCATAACATTCTAATGATCTTTGGGGGATATGTGTGGATTTGTTTCACCTCAAAATCATGCCAATGAGTCCTCAAGCCAAATAATCATACGAAGGGGATTCGAACGAATTCTATTTTCCACCCTCTAAAAAGAGTTTTGTGCACAACATGCTAATGATCTTTGGGGGATATTTGTGCGTATCTTTCACCTCAAAATCATGTCATTCAGTCACCTCAAGACAGTGAATCATATGAAGAGGATTGAGACAAATTCTATTTTCGTACTCCAAAAAAGCATTTTGTGCACAACATGCTAATGATCTTTGGGGTATATGTGTGCATTCGTTTCACCTTAAAATCATGCCAATGAGTCGCCTCAAGCCAGTGAATCATATGAATAGGATTCATACAAATTCTATTTTCGCACTTCAAATAAGCGTGTCGTGCCGAACATGCTAATAATATTTTGGGTATATGTGTGCACTTGTTTCATCTCAAAATCATGCCAACGGATCACCTCAAGCCATTAAATCATATGAAGGCGATTCAGATGAATTCTACTTTACCACTTCAAAAAAGTGTTTCGTACACAACAAGCTAATGATTATTAGGGGATATGTGTGCATTCGTTTCACCTTAAAATCACGCAAATGAGTCACCTAAAGCCAATGAATCATATGAAGAGGATTCATACAAATTCTATTTTCGCACTTCAAATAAGCGTTTCGTGCACAGAATGTTCATGATATTTGCGGAATATGTGTGCATTTGCTTCAACTCAAGATCATGCCCATGAGTCACGTACAGCCAATTAATCATATGAAGGAGATTATAATGAATTATGTTTTTGGACTTCAAACAAGTGTTTCGTGCACAACATGCTAATGATCTTTTGGGGATATGTGTGCATTTGTTTCACCTCAAAATCATGCCAATGAGTCACCTCAAGCCAATGAATCATATGAAGGAGATTCGAATGAATTCTGTTTTCGCCCATGAAATAAGAGTTTCGCGCACAACATGCTAATGATCTTTGGGGGATATGTGTGCATTTGTTTTACCTCAAAATCATGCTAATGAGTCACCTCAAGCTAATGAGTCTTATGAAGGGGATTTGGACAAATTCTTTTTTTGCACTACAAAAAAGAGTTTCGGGCACAACTTGCTAATGATTAATGAGGGATATGTGTGCATTTGTTTCACCTCAAGATCGTGCCAATGAGTGACCTCAAGCCAATGAATCATATGAAGGGGATTTAGATGAATTCTATTTTTGCCCGTGAAATAATAGTTTCCTGCACAATATATGAAGGGGATTTATGGCACTGAGTCACCTCAAGCCAATGAATCATAAGAAGGGGATTCGAACGAATTCTATTCCCGCACTTCAAATAAGCGTTTCGTGCACAACATGCAAATGATCTTTGGGGGGATATGTGCATTTGTTTCACCTCAAAATCGTGCCAATGAGTCACCTCAAGCCAATCAATTATATGAAGGAGATTCGAATGAATTCTGTTTTCGCCCATCAAATAAGAGTTTCGTGCACAACATGCTAAATGATCTTTGAGGGATATGTGTGCATTTGTTTCACCTCAAAATCATGCCAATGAGTAACCTTAAGCCAATGAATCATATGAAGGGGACTCGAACGAATTCTATTTTCGCCCTTCAAATAACAGTTACCTGAACAACATGCTAATGATCTTTGCGGGATATGTGTGCATTTATTTCACCTCAAAATCATGCCAATGAGTCAGCTCATGCCAATAAATCATAAGAAGGGGATTCAAACAAATTCCATTTTCGCACTGGAAATAAGAGTTTCGTGCACAATATCCTAATGATCTTCTGGGAATATATGTGCATTTGTTTCACCTTAAAATTGTGCCAATGAGTCACCTCAAGCTAATGAATCATATGAAGGGGATTTGGACAAATTCTTTTTCGCTCTTAAAAAAAGAGTTTTAGGCATAACATTCTAATGATCTTTGGGGGATATGGGTGCATTTGTTTCACCTCAAAATCATGCCAATGAGTCCCCTCAACCCAAATAATCATACGAATGGGATTCGAACGAATTCTATTTTCGACCCTCTAAAAAGAGTTTTGTGCACAACATGCTAATGATCTTTGGGGGATATTTGTGCGTTTGTTTCACCTCAAAATTGTGTCATTCAGTCACCTTAAGACAGTGAATCATATGAAGAGGATTCAGACAAATTCTATTTTCGTACTCCAAAAAAGCATTTTGTGCACAACATGCTTATGATCTTTGGGGAATATGTGTGCATTTGTTTCACCTTAAAATCATGCCAATGGATCACCTCAAGCCAATAAATCATATGAAGGGGATTCGTACAAATCTATATTTGCACTTTAAAAAAGCGTTTCGTGCCGAACATTCTAATAATATTTGGGGGATATGTGTGCACTTCTTTCATCTCAAAATCATGCCAATGGATCACATCAAGCCAATAAATCATATGAAGGCGATTCAGATGAATTCTATTTTCACACTTCAAAAAAGCCTTTCGTCCACTATAAGATAATGATTATTAGGGGATATGTGTGCATTCGTTTCACCTCAAAATCACGCAAATGAGTCACCTAAAGCCAATGAATCATATGAAGAGGATTCATACAAATTCTATTTTCGCATTTCAAATAAGCGTTTCGTGCACAGAATGTTCATGATATTTGCGGAATATGTGTGCATTTGCTTCAACTCAAGATCATGCCCATGAGTCACGTACAGCCAATTATTCATATGAAGGAGATTTTAATGAATTCTATTTTCGCACTCCGAATAAGTTTTTTTGAGCACAACATACTAATGATATTTGGGGGATATGTGTGAATTTCTTTCGCTTAAAAATACTGAAAATGAGTCTCCTCAAGCCAATGAAAAATATGAAGGAGATTCGAATTAATTCTGTTTTCACCCGTCAAATAAGAGTTTCATGCACAATATGTTAATGATCTTTGGGGGATATGTGTATATTTGTTTCACCTCAAAATTATGCCAATGAGTCACCTCAAGCCAATGAATTATATGAAGGGGATTTAGACAAATTCTATTTTCGCACTTCAAAAAAGATTTTCGTGCAGAACGTGCTAATGATATTTGGGGAATATGTGTGCGTTTGCTTCACCTCAAGATCATGCCAATGACTCACCTCAAGCCAATGAATCATATGAAGAAGATTCTACAGAATTAAGTTTTTGCACTTCAAAAAAGAGTTTCGTGCACAAAAAGCTAACAATCTTTGGGTGATATGTGTGAATTTGTTTCACCTCAAAATATTGCCAATGAGTCACCTCAAGCCAATGAATCATATGAAGGGGATTCAGCTAAATTCTATTTTCGCACTTGAAAAAAGCATTTCGTGGATAACATGCTAATGATCTTTGCGGGATATGTGTGCATTTGTTTCACCTCAAAATCATGGCACTGAAGAACTTGAAGCCAATGAATCATAACGAGGGGATTCCAACAAATTCTATTTTCGAACTCCAAATAAGCTTTTTGTGCACAACATGCTAATGATATTTGGGGGATATGTGTGCGTTTGTTTCACCTAAAAATCATGACAATGAGTCGCCTCAAACTAATGAATAATATAAAGGAGATTCGAATTAATTATGTTTTCGCCCACCAAGTAAGAGTTTCGTGCACAACATGCTAATGATCTTTGGGGGATATGTGTGCATTTGTTTCACCTCAAAGCCAATGAATCATATGAAGAGGATTCATACAAATTCTATTTTCGCACTCTAAGTAAGCATTTCGTGCACAACATGCTAATGATATTTGGGGAATATGTGTGCATTTTCTTCACCTCAAGATCATGCCGGTGAGTCACCTCAAGCCAACGAATCATATGATGGAGATTTGAATGAATTATGTTTTTGCACTTCAAACAAGTGTTTCGTGCACAACACGCAAATCGTCTTTAAGTGTGCCTTTGTTTTACCTCAAAATCATGGCACCGAGTCACTTCAAGCCAATGCATCATAAGGAGTGAATTTGAACGAATTGTATTTTCGCACTCCAAATAAGCTTTTTGCGCACAACATGCTAATAATACTTGGGGAATATGTGTGCTTTTGTTTCACCTTAAAATCATGCAAATAAGTCGTCTCATGCCAATGAATGAGATGAAGGAGATTCGAATGAATTCTGTTTTTGGCAATCAAATAAGAGTTTCGTGCACAATATGCTAATGATCTTTGGACGATATCTTTGCATTCGTTTCACCTCAAAATCATGCAAATGGGTCACCTCAAGCCAATGAATCATACGAAGAGGATTCATACAAATTCTATTTTCGCACTTCAAATAAGCGTTTCGTGCATAACATGCTAATGATATTTGGGGAATACGTGTGCATTTGTTTCACCTCAAGATCATCCCAATGATTCACCTCAAGCCAGTGAATCATATGAAGGAGATTTGAATGAATTGTGTTTCTGCACTTCAAACAAGTGTTTCGTGCACAACACGCAAATCATCTTTTGTGTATATGTGTGTGTTTGTTTCACCTAAAAATCATGCCAATGAGTCGCCTCAAGCCAATGAATAATATGAAGGAGATTTGAATTAATTCTGTTTTCGCCCATCAAAAATTTCGTCCACAATAAGCTAATGATCTTTAGGGGATATGTGTGCATTCGTTTCACCTCAAAATCACGCAAATGAGTCAGCTGAAGCCAATGAATCATATGAAGATGATTCATACAAATTCTATTTTCGCACTTCAAATAAGCGTTTCGTGCACATAATGTTCATGATATTTAGGGAATATGTGTGCATTTGCGTCAACTCAAGATCATGCCCATGAGTCACTTACAGCCAATTAATCATATCAAGGAGATTAGAATGAATTATGTTTTTGCACTTCAAACAAGTGTTTCGTGCACAAAACGCAAATCATCTTTTGTGTATATGTGTGTGTTTGTTTCACCTAAAAATCATGCCAATGAGTCGCCTCAAGCCAATGAATAATATGAAGGAAATTCGAATTAATTCTTTTTTCGCCCATCAAATAAGAGTTTCGTGCACAACAAGCTAATGATCTTTGAGGGATATGTGTGTATTTGTTTCACCTCAAAATCACGCAAATGAGTTACCTCAAGCCAATGAATAAGATGAAGGAGATTCAAATGAATTCTGTTTTCGCCTATCAAATAAGAGTTTCGTGGACAATATGCTAATGATCTTTGGAGGATATGTGTGCATTCGTTTCACCTCAAAATCACGCAAATGGGTCACCTCAAGCCTATGAATCATACGAAGAGGATTCATACAAATTCTATTTTCGCACTTCAAATAAGCGTTTCGTGCACAACATACTAATGATATTTGGGGAATATATTTGCATTTTCTTCACCTCAAGATCATGCCAATGAGTCACCTCAAGCCAATGAATCATATGATGGAGATTTGAATAATTTATGTTTTTGCACTCGAAACAAGTGTTTCGTGCACAACACGCAAATCATCTTTTGGTTATATGTGTGTATTTGTTTCACCTCAAAATCATGCCAATGAGTCACCTCAAGCCAATGAATCATATGAAGGGGATTTGGACAAATTCTATTTTCGCACTTCAAATAAGCGTTTCGTGGATAACATGCTAATGATATTTGGGGAATACGTGTGCATTTGTTTCACCTCAAGATCATCCCAATGATTCACCTCAAGCCAATGAATCATATGAAGGAGATTTGAATGAATTGTGTTTCTGCACTTCAAACAAGTGTTTCGTGCACAACACGCAAATCATCTTTTGTGTATATGTGTGCATTTGTTTCACCTCAAAATTATGCTAATGAGTCACCTCAAGGCAATGAATCATATAAAGAGGATTCATACAACACGCTAATGATATTTGGAGAATATGTGTGCATTTCCTTCACCTCAAGATCATGGCAATGAGTCACCTCAACCAAAGAATCATATGAAGGAGGTTTGAATGAATTATGTTTTTGCCCTAGAAATAATAGTTTCTTGCACAACATGCTAATGATATTTGGAGAATAGGTGTGCCTTTGTTTTACCTCAAAATCATGGCACCGAGTCACCTCAAGCCAATGAATCATAAGGAGGGGATTTGAACGAATTCTATTTTTGCACTCCAGATAAGCTTTTTGTGCACAACATGCTAATAATACTTGGGGGATATGTGTGCTTTTGTTTCACCTTAAAATCATGCCAATGAGTCGCCTTAAGCCAACGAATAAGATGAAGGAGATTCGAATGAATTCTGTTTTCGCCCATCAAATAAGAGTTTCGTGGACAATATGTTAATGATCTTTAGAGGATATGTGTGCATTTGTTTTACCTCAAAATCACGCAAATGGGCCACCTCAAGCCAATGAATCATACGAAGAGGATTCATACAAATTCTATTTTCGCACTCCAAATAAGCGTTTCGTGCACAACATGCTAATGATATTTCGGAAATATGTGTGCATTTCCTTCACCTCAAAATCATGCCAATGAGTCACCTCAAGCCAATGAATCATATGAAGGAGTTTTGAATGAATTATGTTTTTGCACTTCAAACAAGTGTTTCGTGCACAACACGCAAATCATCTTTTGGGTATATGTGTGCATTTGTTTCACCTCAAAATAATGCAAATGAGTCACCTCAAGCCAATGAATCATATGAAGGGGATTTGGACAAATTCTATTTTCGCACTTCAAAAAAATGTTTCGTACACAAGAAGCTAATGATATTTGGGGGATATGTGTGTGTTTGTTTCACCTAAAAATCAAGCCGATTGGTCACCTCAAGCCAATGAATCATATGAAGGGGATTCAGCTAAATGCTATTCTCGCACCTCAAAAAAGTGTTTCGTGCGTAACATGTTATTGATCTTTGGGGTAAATGTCTGCATTTGTTTCGCCCCAATATCATGCTAATGAGTTACCTCAAGCCAATGAATCATATGAAGGGGATTTGGATGAATTCTATTTTTGCCTCTGAAATAACAGTTTCCTGCACAACATGCTAATTATATTTCGGGAATAGGTGTGCATTTGTTTCACCTCAAAATCATGGCACCGAGTCACCTCAAGCCAATGAATCATAAGGAGGGGATTCCAACGAATTCTATTTTCGAACTCCAAATAAGCTTTTTGTGCACAACATGCTAATAATATTTGGGTGATATGTGTGCTTTTCTGTCACCTTAAAATCATGCCCATGAGTCGCCTCAAGCCAATGAATAAGATGAAGGAGATTCGAATGAATTCTGGTTTTACCCATCAAATAGGAGTTTCGTGCACAATATGCTAATGATCTTCGGAGGTATGTGTGCATTCGTTTCACCTCAAAATCATGCCCACGAGTCGCCTCAAACCAATGAACAAGATGATGGAGATTCCAATGAATTCTGTTTTTGGCCATCAAATAAGAGTTCCGTGCACAATATGCTAATGATCTTTGGAGGATATGTGTGCATTTGTTTCACCTCAAAATCATGCCCATTAGTCGCCTCAAACCAATGAATAAGATGAAGGAGATTCGAATGAATTCTGTTTTTGGCAATCAAATAAGAGTTTCGTGCACAATATGCTAATGATCTTTGGAGGATCTGTATGCATTCGTTTCACCTCAAAATCATGCCCATGAGTCGCCTCAAACCAATGAATAAGATGAAAGAGATTCGAATAAATTCGGTTTTTGGCCATCAAATAAGAGTTTCGTGCACAATATGCTAATGATCTTTGGAGGATATGTGTGCATTTGTTTCTCCTTAAAATCATGCCCACGAGTCGCCTCAAACCAATGAATAAGATTCGAATGAATTCTGTTTTTGGCAATCAAATAATAGTTTCGTGCACATAATGCTAATGATCTTTGGAGGATATGTGTGCATTCGTTTCACCTCAAAATCATGCCCATTAGTCGCATCAGACCAATGAATAAGATGAAGGAGATTCGAATGAATTCTGTTTTTGGCAATCAAATAAGAGTTTCGTGCACAATATGCTAATGATCTTTGGAGGATATGTGTCCATTCGTTTCACCTTAAAATCATGCCCATTAGTCACCTCAAACCAATGAATAAGATGAAGGAGATTCGAATGAATTCTGTTTTTGGCAATCAAATAAGAGTTTCGTGCACATAATTCTAATGATCTTTGGAGGATATATGTGCATTCGTTTCACCTCAAAATCATGCCCATGGGTCGCCTCAAACCAATGAATAAGATGAAGGAGATTCTAATGAATTCTGTTTTTGGCAATCAAATAAGAGTTTCGTGCACAATATGCTAATGATCTTTGGGGGATATGTGTGCATTCATTTCAACTCAAAATCATGCCCATGGGTCGCCTCAAATCAATGAATAAGATGAAGGAGATTCAAATGAATTCTGTTTTTGGCCATCAAATAAGAGTTTCGTGCACAATATGCTAATGATCTTTGGAGGATATGTGTCCATTTGTTTCACCTTAAAATCATGGCCATTAGTCACCTCAAACCAATGAATAAGCTGAAGAAGGAGATTCGAATGAATTCTGGTTTTACCCATCAAATAGGAGTTTCATGCACAATATGCTAATGATCTTTGGAGGATAAGTGTGCATTCATTTCACCTCAAAATCATGGTCATTAGTCGCCTCAAACCAATGAATAAGATAAAGGAGATTCGAATGAATTCTGTTTTTGGCCATCAAATAAGAGTTTCGTGCACAATATGCTAATGATCTTTGGAGGATATGTGTCCATTCGTTTCACCTTAAAATCATGCCCATTAGTCACCTCAAGCCAATGAATAAGATGAAGGAGATTCGAATGAATTCTGGTTTTACCCATCAAATAGGAGTTTCGTGCACAATATGCTAATGATCTTTGGAGGATAAGTGTGCATTCGTTTCACCTCAAAATCATGGTCATTAGTCGCCTCAAACAAATGAATAAGATAAAGGAGATTCGAATGAATTCTGTTTTTGGCCATCAAATAAGAGTTTCGTGCACAATATGCTAATGATCTTTGGAGGATATGTGTCCATTCGTTTCACCTTAAAATCATGCCCATTAGTCACCTCAAGCCAATGAATAAGATGAAGGAGATTCGAATGAATTCTGGTTTTACCCACCAAATAAAAGTTTCGTGCACAATATGCTAATGATCTTTGGAGGATATGTGTGCATTCGTTTCACCTCAAAATCATGCCCATGAGTCGCCTCAAACCAATGTATAAGATGAAGGAGATTTGAATGAATTCTGTTTTCGCCCATCAAATAAGACTTTCGTGGACAATATGCTAATAATGATCTTTGGAGGATATGTGTGCATTCGTTTCACCTCAAAATCACGCAAATGAGTCACCTTAAGCCAATGAATCATACGAAGAGGATTCATACAAATTCTATTTTCGCACTTCAAATAAGCGTTTGGTGCACAACATGCTAATGATATTTGGGGAATATGTGTGCATTTTCTTCACCTCAAGATCATGCCAATGAGTCACCTCAAGCCAATGAATCATATGATGGAGATTTGAAAGAATTTTGTTTTTGAACATCAAACAAGTGTTTCGTGCACAACACGCAAATCATCTTTTGGGTATATGTGTGCATTTGTTTCACCTCAAAATAATGCAAATGAGTCACCTCAAGCCAATGAATCATATGAAGGGGATTTGGACAAATTCTATTTTCGCACTTCAAAAAAATGTTTCGTACACAAGAAGCTAATGATATTTGGGATATGTGTGTGTTTGTTTCACCTAAAAATCAAGCCGATTGGTCACCTCAAGCCAATGAATCATTTGAAGGGGGTTCAGCTAAATTCTATTTTCGCACCTCAAAAAAGGGTTTCGTGCATAACATGCTATTGATCTTTGGGGGATATGTGTGCATTTGTTTCACCCTAATATCATGCTAATGAGTTACCTCATGCCAATGACTCATTTGAAGGGGATTTAGACGAATTCTATTTTTGCCCCTGAAATAATAGTTTCCTGCGCAACATGCTAATTATATTTCGGGAATAGGTGTGCATTTGTTTCACCAAAAATCATGGCACCGAGTCACCTCAAGCCAATGAATTATAAAGAGGGGATTCCAACGAATTCTATTTTCGAACTTCAAATAAGCTTTTTGTGCACAACATGCTAATAATATTTGGCGGATATGTGTGCATTTGTTTCACCTTAAAATCATGCCCATGAGTCGCCTCAAGCCAATGAATAAGATGAAGGACTTTCGCATGAATTCTGGTTTTGCCCATCAAATAAGAGTTTCGTGCACAATATGCTAATGATATTTGAAGGATATGTGTGCATTCGTTTCACCTCAAAATCACTCAAATGAGTCACCTCAATCCAATGAATCATATGAAGAGGATTCATACAAATTCTATTTTCCCACTTCAAATAAGTGTTTCGTGCACAACATGCTAACGATAATTGGGGAATATGTGTGCATTTTCTTCACCTCAAAATCATGCCAATGAGTCACCTCAAGCCAATGAATCATATGATGGAGATTTGAATGAATTTTGTTTTTGAACTTCAAACAACTGTTTCGTGCACAACACGCAAATGATCTTTTGGGTACATGGGTACATTTGTTTCACCTCAAAATCAAGCCAATGAGTCACCTCAAGCCAATAAATTATTTGAAGGGGATTTGGACAAGTTCTATTTTCGCATTTCAAAAAATAGTTTCGTACACAAGAAGCTAATGATATTTGGGGGTTATGTGTGTGTTTTGTTTCACCTAAAAATCATGCCAATGAGTCGCCTCAAGCCAATGAATAAGATGAAGGTGATTCGAATGAATTCTGTTTTCGCCCATCAAATAAGACTTTCGTGGACAATATGCTAATGATCTTTGGAGGATATGTGTGCATTCGTTTCACCTCAAAATCACGCAAATGAGTCACCTCAAGCCAATGAATCATACGAAGAGGATTCATACAAATTCTATTATCGCACTTCAAATAAGCGTTTGGTGCACAACATGCTAATGATATTTGGGGAATATGTGTGCATTTTCTTCACCTCAAGATCATGCCAATGAGTCACCTCAAGCCAATGAATCATATGATGGAGATTTGAATGAATTTTGTTTTTGAACTTCAAACAAGTGTTTCGTGCACAACACGCAAATCATGTTTTGGGTATATGTGTGCATTTGTTTCACCTCAAAATCATGCCAATGAGTCACCTCAAGCCAATGAATTATATGAAGGGGATTTGGACAAATTCTATTTTCGCACTTCAAAAAAATGTTTCATACACAAGAAGCTAATGATATTTGGGGGATATGTGTGTGTTTGTTTCACCTAAAAATCATGCCGATTGGTCACCTCAAGCCAATGAATCATTTGAAGGGGGTTCAGCTAAATTCATTTTCGCACCTCAAAAAAGTGTTTCGTGCATAACATGATATTGATCTTTGGGGGATTTGTGTGCATTTGTTTCACCCTAATATCATGCTAATGAGTTACCTCATGCCAATGAATCATTTGAAGGGGATTTAGATGAATTCTATTTTTGCCCCTGAAATAATAGTTTCCAGCGCAACATGCTAATTATATTTCGGGAATAGGTGTGCATTTGTTTCACCAAAAATCATGGCACCGAGTCACCTCAAGCCAATGAATTATAAAGAGGGGATTCCAACGAATTCTATTTTCGAACTTCAAATAAGCTTTTTGTGCACAACATGCTAATAATATTTGGGGGATATGTGTGTGTTTGTTTCACTTAAAAATTATTCCAATGACTCGCCTCAAGCCAATTAATAAGAGGAAGGAGATTCGAATGAATTCTGGTTTCGCCCATCAAATAAGAGTTTCGCGCACAATATGCTCATTATCTTTGGGGGATATGTTCGCATTCGTTTCACCTCAAAATCACGCAAATGAGTCACCTCAATCCAATGAATCATATGAAGAGGATTTATACAAATTCTATTTTCGCACTTCGAATAAGCATTTCGTGCACAACATGCTAATGATATTTGGGGAATATGTGTGCATTTTCTTCACCTCAAGATCATGCCAATGAGTCACCTCAAGCCAATGAATCATATGATGGAGATTTGAATGAATTTTGTTTTTGAACTTCAAACAACTGTTTCGTGCACAACACGCAAATCATCTTTTGGGTACATGAGTACAATTGTTTCACCTGAAAATCATGCCAATGAGTCACCTCAGCCAATGAATAAGATGAAGGAGATTCGAATGAATACTGTTTTCGCCCATCAAATAAGAGTTTCGTGGACAATATGCTAATGATCTTTGGAGGATGTGTGTGCATTCGTTTCACCTAAAAATCACGCCAATGAGTCACCTCAATCCAATGAATCATATGAAGATGATTCATACAAATTCTATTTTCCCACATCAAATAAGCGTTTCGTGCACAACATGCTAGTGATATTTGGGGAATATGTGTGCATTTTCTTCACCTCAAGATCATGCCAATGAGTCACCTCAAGCCAATGAATCATATGATGGCGATTTGAATGAATTATGTTTTTGAACTTCAAACAAGTGTTTCGTGCACAACACGCAAATCATCTTTTAGGTATATGTGTGCATTTTTTTCACCTCAAAATCATGACAATGAGTCACCTCAAGCCAATGAATTATATGAAGGGGATCTGGACAAATTCTATTTTCGCACTTCAAAAAATAGTTTCGTACAGAAGAAGCTATTGATCTTTGGGGGATATGTGTGCATTTGTTTCACCCTAATATCATGCTAATGAGTTACCTCATGCCAATGACTCATTTGAAGGGGATTTAGACGAATTCTATTTTTGCCCCTGAAATAATAGTTTCCTGCGCAACATGCTAATTATATTTCGGGAATAGGTGTGCATTTGTTTCACCAAAAATCATGGCACCGAGTCACCTCAAGGCAATGAATTATAAAGAGGGGATTCCAACGAATTCTATTTTCGAACTTCAAATAAGCTTTTTGTGCACAACATGCTAATAATATTTGGCGAATATGTGTGCATTTGTTTCACCTTAAAATCATGCCCATGAGTCGCCTCAAGCCAATGAATAAGATGAAGGACTTTCGCATGAATTCTGGTTTTGCCCATCAAATAAGAGTTTCGTGCACAATATGCTAATGATCTTTGGAGGATATGTGTGCATTCTTTTCACCACAAAATCACGCAAATGAGTCACCTCAATCCAATGAATCATATGAAGAGGATTCATACAAATTCTATTTTCCCACATCAAATAAGCGTTTGGTGCACAACATGCTAATGATATTTGGGGAATATGTGTGCATTTTCTTCACCTCAAGATCATGCCAATGAGTCACCTCAAGCCAATGAATCATATGATGGAGATTTGAATGAATTTTGTTTTTGAACTTCAAACAAGTGTTTCGTGCACAACACGCAAATCATCTTTTGGGTATATTTGTGCATTTGTTTCACCTCAAAATAGTGCAAATGAGTCACCTCAAGCCAATGAATCATATGAAGGGGATTTGGACAAATTCTATTTTCGCACTTCAAAAAAATGTTTCGTACACAAGAAGCTAATGATATTTGGGGGATATGTGTGTGTTTGTTTCACCTAAAAATCATGCCGATTGGTCACCTCAAGCCAATGAATCATATGAAGGGGGTTCAGCTAAATTCTATTTTCGCACCTCAAAAAAGTGTTTCGTGCATAACATGCTATTGATCTTTGGGGATATGTGTGCATTTGTTTAACCCTAATATCATACTAATGAGTTACCTCATGCCAATGACTCATTTGAAGGGGATTTAGATGAATTCTATTTTTGCCCCTGAAATAATAGTTTCCTGCGCAACATGCTAATTATATTTCGGGAATAGGTGTGCATTTGTTTCACCAAAAATCATGGCACCGAGTCACCTCAAGCCAATGAATTATAAAGAGGAGATTCCAACGAATTCTATTTTCGAACTTCAAATAAGCTTTTTGTGCACAACATGCTAATAATATTTGGGGGATATGTGTGCATTTGTTTTACCTTAAAATCATGCCCATGAGTTGCCTCAAGCCAATGAATAAGATGAAGGACTTTCGAATGAATTCTGGTTTTGCCCATCAAATAAGAGTTTCGTGCACAATATGCTAATGATCGTTGGAGGATGTGTGTGCATTCGTTTCACCTAAAAATCACGTCAATGAGTCACCTCAATCCAATGAATCATATGAAGATGATTCATACAAATTCTATTTTCCCACATCAAATAAGCGTTTCATGCACAACATGCTAGTGATATTTGGGGAATCTGTGTGCATTTTCTTCACCTCAAGATCATGCCAATGAGTCACCTCAAGCCAATGAATCATATGATGGCGATTTGAATGAATTATGTTTTTGAACTTCAAACAAGTGTTTCGTGCACAACACGCAAATCATCTTTTAGGTATATGTGTGCATTTTTTTCACCTCAAAATCATGCCAATGAGTCACCTCAAGCCAATGAATTATATGAAGGGGATCTGGACAAATTCTATTTTCGCACTTCAAAAAATAGTTTCGTACAGAAGAAGCTATTGATCTTTGGGGGATATGTGTGCGTTTGTTTCACTTAAAAATCATGAAAATGAGACGCTTCAAGCCAATGAATAAGATGAAGGAGATTCGAACGAATTCCTGTTGTGCCCATCAAATAAGAGTTTCGTGCACAATATGCTAATTATCTTCTGAGGATATGTGCGCATTCGTTTCACCTCAAAATCACGCAACTGAGTCACCTCAATCCAATGAATCATATGAAGAGGATTCATACAAATTCTATTTTCGCACTTCAAATAAGCGTTTCGTGCACAACATCCTAATGATATTTGGTGAATATGTGTGCATTTTCTTCACTCCTAATATCATGCTAATGAGTTACCTCAAGCCAATGAATCATATGATGGAGATTTAGATGAATTATATTTTTGCCCCTGAAATAATAGTTTCCTGCACAACATGCTAATTATATTTCGGGAATAGGTGTGCGTTTGTTTCTCCTCAAATCATGGCACCGAGTCACCTCAAGCCAATGAATCATAAGGAGGGAATTCTAACGAATTCTATTTTCGAACTCCAAATAAGCTTTTTGTGCATAACATGCTAATAATATTTGGGTATATGCACTTCAAAAATAGTTTCGTACATAAGAAGCTAATGATATTTGGGGGATATGTGTGTGTTTGTTTCACTTAAAAATCATGCCAAGGAGTCGCCTCAAGCCAATGAATAAGATGAAGGAGATTCGAATGAATTCTGGTTTTGCCCATCAAATAAGTGTTTCGTGCACAATATTCTAATGATCTTTGGGGGATATGTGTGCATTCGTTTCACCTCAAAATCACCCAAATGAGTCACCTCAAGCCAATGAATCACATGAAGAGGATTTACACAAATTCTATTTTCGCACTTCGAATAACCGTTTCGTGCACAACATGCTAATGATATTTGGGGAATATGTGTGCATTTGCTTCACCTCAAGATCATGGCAATGAGTCACCTCAAGCCAATGAATCATATGATGGAGATTTGAATGAATTATGTTTTTGGACATCAAACAAGTGTTTCGTGCACAACACGCAAAACATCTTTCGGGTATATGTGTGCATTTGTTTCACCTCAAAATCATGCCAATGAGTCACTTCAGGCAAATGAATCATATGAAGGGGATTTGGACAAATTCTATTTTCGCACTTCAAAAAATAGTTTCGTACACAAGAAGCTACAGATATTTGGGGGATATGTGTGTGTTTGTTTCACTTAAAAATCATTCCAATGACTCGCCTCAAGCCAATGAATAAGAGGAAGGAGATTCGAATGAATTCTGGTTTCGCCCATCAAATAAGAGTTTCGCGCACAATATGCTAATGATCTTTGGGGGATATGTTCGCATTCGTTTCATCTCAAAATTACGCTAATGAGTCAATCTCAATCCAATGAATCACATGAAGAGGATTTACGCAAATTCTATTTTCGCACTTCGAATAAGCATTTCTTGCACAACATGCTAATGATATTTGGGGAATATGTGTGCATTTTCTTCACCTCAAGATCATGCCAATGAGTCACCTCAAGCCAATGAATCATATGATGTAAATTTGAATGAATTGTGTTTTTGAACTTCAAACAACTGTTTCGTGCACAACACGCAAATCATCTTTCGGGTATATGTGTGCATTTGTTTCACCTCAAAATCATACCAAAGAGTCACCTCAAGCCAATGAATCATATGAAGGGGATTTGGACAAATTCTATTTTCGCACTTCAAAAAATAGTTTCGTACACAAGAAGCTACAGATATTTGGGGGATATGTGTGTGTTTGTTTCACTTAAAAATCATGCCAATGACTCGCCTCAAGCCAATGAATAAGAGGAAGGAGATTCAAATGAATTCTGGTTTTGCCCATCAAATAAGAGTTTCGCGCACAATATGCTAATGATCTTTGGGGGATATGTTCGCATTCGTTTCATCTCAAAATCACGCTAATGAGTCAATCTCAATCCAATGAATCACATGAAGAGGATTTACACAAATTCTATTTTCGCACTTCGAATAACCGTTTCGTGCACAACATGCTAATGATATTTGGGGAATATGTGTGCATTTGCTTCACCTCAAGATCATGCCAATGAGTCACCTCAAGCCAATGAATCATATGATGTAAATTTGAATGAATTGTGTTTTTGAACTTCAAACAACTGTTTCGTGCACAACACGCAAATCATCTTTCGGGTATATGTGTGCATTTGTTTCACCTCAAAATCATACCAAAGAGTCACCTCAAGCCAATGAATCATATGAAGGGGATTTGGAGAAATTCTATTTTCGCACTTCAAAAAATAGTTTCGTACACTAGAAGCTACAGATATTTGGGGGATATGTGTGTGTTTGTTTCACTTAAAAATCATGCCAATGACTCGCCTCAAGCCAATGAATAAGAGGAAGGAGATTCGAATGAATTCTGGTTTTGCCCATCAAATAAGAGTTTCGCGCACAATATGCTAATGATCTTTGGGGGATATGTTCGCATTCGTTTCATCTCAAAATCACGCTAATGAGTCAATCTCAATCCAATGAATCACATGAAGAGGATTTACACAAATTCTATTTTCGCACTTCGAATAACCGTTTCGTGCACAACATGCTAATGATATTTGGGGAATATGTGTGCATTTGCTTCACCTCAAGATCATGCCAATGAGTCACCTCAAGCCAATGAATCATATGATGTAAATTTGAATGAATTGTGTTTTTGAACTTCAAACAACTGTTTCGTGCACAACACGCAAATCATCTTTCGGGTATATGTGTGCATTTGTTTCACCTCAAAATCATACCAATGAGTCACCTCAAGCCAATGAATCATATGAAGGGGATTTGGACAAATTCTATTTTCGCACTTCAAAAAATAGTTTCGTACACAAGAAGCTACAGATATTTGGGGGATATGTGTGTGTTTGTTTCACTTAAAAATCATTCCAATGACTCGCCTCAAGCCAATGAATAAGAGGAAGGAGATTCGAATGAATTCTGGTTTCGCCCATCAAATAAG
Source organism: Coriaria nepalensis (assembly GCA_027186245.1). NCBI lineage: Eukaryota > Viridiplantae > Streptophyta > Magnoliopsida > Cucurbitales > Coriariaceae > Coriaria > Coriaria nepalensis. The sequence continues at coordinate 5,058,594 of CP114499.1, read as the reverse complement.
AGTTTCGCGCACAATATGCTAATGATCTTTGGGGGATATGTTCGCATTCGTTTCATCTCAAAATTACGCTAATGAGTCAATCTCAATCCAATGAATCACATGAAGAGGATTTACGCAAATTCTATTTTCGCACTTTGAATAAGCATTTCGTGCACAACATGCTAATGATATTTGGGGAATATGTGTGCATTTTCTTCACCTCAAGATCATGCCAATGAGTCACCTCAAGCCAATGAATCATATGATGTAAATTTGAATGAATTATGTTTTTGAACTTCAAACAACTGTTTCGTGCACAACACGCAAATCATCTTTCGGGTATATGTGTGCATTTGTTTCACCTCAAAATCATACCAATGAGTCATCTCAAGCCAATGAATCATATGAAGGGGATTTGGACAAATTCTATTTTCGCACTTGAAAAAAGAGTTTCGTACACAAGAAGCAACAGATATTTGGGGGATATGTGTGTGTTTTTTTCACTTAAAAATCATTCCAATGAGTCGCCTCAAGCCAATGAATAAGAGGAAGGAGATTCGAATGAATTCTGGTTTCGCCCATCAAATAAGAGTTTCGCGCACAATATGCTAATGATCTTTGGGGGATATGTTCGCATTCGTTTCACCTCAAAATCACGCAAATGAGTCACCTCAATCCAATGAATCACATGAAGAGGATTTACACAAATTCTATTTTCGCACTTCGAATAACCGTTTCGTGCACAACATGCTAATGATATTTGGGGAATATGTGTGCATTTGCTTCACCTCAAGATCATGCCAATGAGTCACCTCAAGGCAATGAATCATATGATGTAAATTTGAATGAATTGTGTTTTTGAACTTCAAACAACTATTTCGTGCACAACACGCAAATCATCTTTCGGGTATATGTGTGCATTTGTTTCACCTCAAAATCATACCAATGAGTCACCTCAAGCCAATGAATCATATGAAGGGGATTTGGACAAATTCTATTTTCGCACTTGAAAAAAGAGTTTCGTACACAAGAAGCAACAGATATTTGGGGGATATGTGTGTGTTTGTTTCACTTAAAAATCATTCCAATGACTCACCTCAAGCCAATGAATAAGAGGAAGGAGATTCGAATGAATTCTGGTTTCGCCCATCAAATAAGAGTTTCGCGCACAATATGCTAATGATCTTTGGGGGATATGTTCGCATTCGTTTCAGCTCAAAATCACCCAAATGAGTCACCTCAATCCAATGAATCATATGAAGTGGATTTATACAAATTCTATTTTCGCACTTCGAATAACCATTTCGTGCACAACATGCTAATGATATTTGGGGAATATGTGTGCATTTTCTTCACCTCTAGATTATGCCAATGAGTCATCTCCAGCCAATGAATCATATGATGTAAATTTGAATGAATTATGTTTTTGAACTTCAAAGAACTGTTTCGTGCACAACACGCAAATCATCTTTCGGGTATATGTGTGCATTTGTTTCACCTCAAAATCATACCAATGAGTCACCTCAAGCCAATGAATCATATGAAGGGGATTTGGACAAATTCTATTTTCGCACTTGAAAAAATAGTTTCGTACATAAGAAGCTAATGATATTTGGGGGATATGTGTGTGTTTGTTTCACTTAAAAGTCATGCCAAGGAGTCGCCTCAAGCCAATGAATAAGATGAAGGAGATTCGAATGAATTCTGGTTTGGCCCATCAAATAAGTGTTTCGTGCACAATATTCTAATGATCTTTGGGGGATATGTGTGCATTCGTTTCACCTCAAAATCACGAAAATGAGTCACCTCAATCCAATGAATCACATGAAGAGGATTTACACAAATTCTATTTTCGCACTTCGAATAACCGTTTCGTGCACAACATCCTAATGATATTTGGGGAATATGTGTGCATTTGCTTCACCTCAAGATCATGCCAATGAGTCACCTCAAGCCAATGAATCATATGATGGAGATTTGAATGAATTATGTTTTTGGACATCAAACAAGTGTTTCGTGCACAACACGCAAAACATCTTTCGTGTATATGTGTGCATTTGTTTCACCTCAAAATCATGCCAATGAATCATATGAAGGGGATTTGGACAAATTCTATTTTCGCACTTCAAAAAATAGTTTCGTACACAAGAAGCTACTGATATTTGGGGGATATGTGTGTGTTTGTTTCACTTAAAAATAATTCCAATGACTCGCCTCAAGCCAATGAATAAGAGGAAGGAGATTCGAATGAATTCTGGTTTCGCCCATGAAATAAGAGTTTCGCGCACAATATGCTAATGATCTTTGGGGGATATGTTCGCATTCGTTTCACCTCAAAATCACGCAAATGAGTCACCTCAATCCAATGAATCACATGAAGAGGATTTATACAAATTCTATTTTCGCACTTCGAATAAGCATTTCGTGCACAACATGCTAATGATATTTGGGGAATATGTGTGCATTTGCTTCACCTCAAGATCATGCCAATGGGTCACCTCAAGCCAATGAATCATATGATAGAGATTTGAATGAATTATGTTTTTGGACATCAAACAAGTGTTTCGTGCACAACACGCAAAACATCTTTCGAGTATATGTGTGCATTTGTTTCACCTCAAAATAATGCCAATGAGTCACTTCAGGCAAATGAATCATATGAAGGGGATTTGGACAAATTCTATTTTCGCACTTCAAAAAATAGTTTCGTACACAAGAAGCTACTGATATTTGGGGGATATGTGTGTGTTTGTTTCACTTAAAAATCATTCCAATGACTCGCCTCAAGCCAATGAATAAGAGGAAGGAGATTCGAATGAATTCTGGTTTCGCCCATCAAATAAGAGTTTCCCGCACAATATGCTAATGATCTTTGGGGGATATGTTCGCATTCGTTTCACCTCAAAATCACGCAAATGAGTCACCTCAATCCAATGAATCACATGAAGAGGATTTGTACAAATTTTATTTTCGCACTTCGAATAAGCATTTCGTGCACAACATGCTAATGATATTTGGGGAATATGTGTGCATTTTCTTCACCTCAAGATCATGCCAATGAGTCACCTCAAGCCAATGAATCATATGATGTAAATTTGAATGAATTGTGTTTTTGAACTTCAAACAACTGTTTCGTGCACAACACGCAAATCATCTTTCGGGTATATGTGTGCATTTGTTTCACCTCAAAATCAGGCCAATAAGTCACCTCGAGCCAATGAATCATATGAAGGGGATTTGGACAAGTTCTATTTTCGCACTTCAAAAAATAGTTTCGTACACAAGAAGCTACTGATATTTGGGGGATATGTGTGTGTTTGTTTCACTTAAAAATCATTCCAATGACTCGCCTCAAGCCAATGAATAAGAGGAAGGAGATTCGAATGAATTCTGGTTTCGCCCATCAAATAAGAGTTTCGCGCGCAATATGCTAATGATCTTTGGGGGATATGTTCGCATTCGTTTCACCTCAAAATCACGCAAATGAGTCACCTCAATCCAATGAATCATATGAAGAGGATTTAGACAAATTCTATTTTCGCACTTCGAATAAGCATTTCGTGGACAACATGCTAATGACATTTGGGGAATATGTGTGCATTTTCTTCACCTCAAGATCATGCCAATGAGTCACCTCAAGCCAATGAATAATGTGATGGAGATTTGAATGAATTATGTTTTTGGACATCAAACAACTGTTTCGTGCACAACACGCAAATCATCTTTCGGGTATATGTGTGCATTTGTTTCACCTCAAAATCATACCAATGAGTCACCTCAAGCCAATGAATCATATGAAGGGGATTTGGACAAATTCTATTTTCGCACTTCAAAAAATAGTTTCGTACACAAGAAGCTACTGATATTTGGGGGATATGTGTGTGTTTGTTTCACTTAAAATTCATTCCAATGACTCGCCTCAAGCCAATGAATAAGAGGAAGGAGATTCGAATGAATTCTGGTTTCGCCCATGAAATAAGAGTTTCGCGCACAATATGCTAATGATCTTTGGGGGATATGTTCGCATTCGTTTCACCTCAAAATCACGCAAATGAGTCACCTCAATTCAGTGAATCACATGAAGAGGATTCACACAAATTCTATTTTCGCATTTCGAATAACCATTTCGTGCACAACATGCTAATGATATTTGGGGAATATGTGTGCATTTGCTTCATCAAGATCATGCCAATGAGTCAACTCAAGCCAATGAATCATATGATGGAGATTTGAATGAATTATGTTTTTGGACATCAAACAAGTGTTTCGTGCACAACACGCAAAACATCTTTCGGGTATATGTGTGCATTTGTTTCACCTCAAAATCATGCCAATGAGTCACTTCAGGCAAATGAATCATATGAAGGAGATTTGGACAAATTCTATTTTCGCACTTCAAAAAATAGTTTCGTACACAAGAAGCTACTGATATTTGGGGGATATGTGTGTGTTTGTTTCACTTAAAAATCATTCCAATGACTCGCCTCAAGCCAATCAATAAGAGGAAGGAGATTCGAATGAATTCTGGTTTCGCCCATGAAATAAGAGTTTCGCGCACAATATGCTAATGATCTTTGGGGGATATGTTCGCATTCGTTTCACCTCAAAATCACGCAAATGAGTCACCTCAATCCAATGAATCACATGAAGAGGATTTATACAAATTCTATTTTCGCACTTCGAATAAGCATTTCGTGCACGACATGCTAATGATATTTGGGGAATATGTGTGCATTTGCTTCACCTCAAGATCATGCCAATGAGTCACCTCAAGCCAATGAATCATATGATGGAGATTTGAATGAATTATGTTTTTGGACATCAAAGAGTGTTTCGTGCACAACACGCAAATCATCTTTCGGGTATATGTGTGCATTTGTTTCACCTCAAAATCATGCCAATGAGTCACTTCAGGCAAATGAATCATATGAAGGGGATTTGGACAAATTCTATTTTCGCACTTCAAAAAATAGTTTCGTACATAAGAAGCTAATGATATTTGGGGGATATGTGTGTGTTTGTTTCACTTAAAAATCATGCCAAGGAGTCGCCTCAAGCCAATGAATAAGATGAAGGAGATTCGAACGAATTCTGGTTTTGCCCATCAAATATGTGTTTCGTGCACAATATTCTAATGATCTTTGGGGGATATGTGTGCATTCGTTTCACCTCAAAATCACGCAAATGAGTCACCTCAATCCAATGAATGATATGAAGAGGATTTATACAAATTCTATTTTCGCACTTCGAATAAGCATTTCGTGCACAACATGCTAATGACATTTGGGGAATATGTGTGCATTTTCTTCACCTCAAGATCATGCCAATGAGTCACCTCAAGCCAATGAATAATATGATGGAGATTTGGATGAATTATGTTTTTGGACATCAAACAACTGTTTCGTGCACAACACGCAAATCATCTTTCGGGTATATGTGTGCATTTGTTTCACCTCAAAATCATGCCAATGAGTCACTTCAGGCAAATGAATCATATGAAGGGGATTTGGACAAATTCTATTTTCGCACTTCAAAAAATAGTTTCGTACACAAGAAGCTACTGATATTTGGGGGATATGTGTGTGTTTGTTTCACTTAAAAATCATTCCAATGACTCGCCTCAAGCCAATGAATAAGAGGAAGGAGATTCGAATGAATTCTGGTTTCGCCCATGAAATAAGAGTTTCGCGCACAATATGCTAATGATCTTTGGGGGATATGTTCGCATTCGTTTCACCTCAAAATCACGCAAATGAGTCACCTCAATCCAATGAATCATATGAAGAGGATTTATACAAATTCTATTTTCGCAGTTCGAATAAGCATTTCGTGCACAACATGCTAATGATATTTGGGGAATATGTGTGCATTTTCTTCACCTCAAGATCATGCCAATGAGTCACCTCAAGCCAATGAATCATATGATGGAGATTTGAATGAATTATGTTTTTGGACATCAAACAAGTGTTTCGTGCACAACACGCAAAACATCTTTCGTGTATATGTGTGCATTTGTTTCACCTCAAAATCATGCAAATGAGTCACTTCAGGCAAATGAATCATATGAAGGGGATTTGGACAAATTCTATTTTCGCACTTCAAAAAATAGTTTCGTACACAAGAAGCTACTGATATTTGGGGGATATGTGTGTGTTTGTTTCACTTAAAAATCATTCCAATGACTCGCCTCAAGCCAATGAATAAGAGGAAGGAGATTCGAATGAATTCTGGTTTCGCCCATGAAATAAGAGTTTCGCGCACAATATGCTAATGATCTTTGGGGGATATGTTCGCATTCGTTTCACCTCAAAATCACGCAACTGAGTCACCTCAATCCAATGAATCATATGAAGAGGATTTATACAAATTCTATTTTCGCAGTTCGAATAAGCATTTCGTGCACAACATGCTAATGATATTTGGGGAATATGTGTGCATTTTCTTCACCTCAAGATCATGCCAATGAGTCACCTCAAGCCAATGAATCATATGATGTAAATTTGAATGAATTATGTTTTTGAACTTCAAACAACTGTTTCGTGCACAACACGCAAATCATCTTTCGGGTATATGTGTGCATTTGTTTCACCTCAAAATCGTACCAATGAGTTACCTCACGCCAATGAATCATATGAAGGGGATTTGGACAAATTCTATTTTCGCACTTCAAAAAATAGTTTCGTACACAAGAAGCTACAGATATATTTGGGGGATATGTGTGTGTTTGTTTCACTTAAAAATCATTCCAATGACTCGCCTCAAGCCAATGAATAAGAGGAAGGAGATTCGAATGAATTCTGGTTTCGCCCATGAAATAAGAGTTTCGCGCACAATATGCTAATGATCTTTGGGGGATATGTTCGCATTCGTTTCACCTCAAAATCACGCAAATGAGTCACCTCAATTCAATGAATCACATGAAGAGGATTTACACAAATTCTATTTTCGCACTTCGAATAACCGTTTCGTGCACAACATGCTAATGATATTTGGGGAATATGTGTGCATTTGCTTCATCAAGATCATGCCAATGAGTCACCTCAAGCCAATGAATCATATGATGGAGATTTGAATGAATTATGTTTTTGGACATCAAACAAGTGTTTCGTGCACAACACGCAAAACATCTTTCGGGTATATGTGTGCATTTGTTTCACCTCAAAATCATGCCAATGAGTCACTTCAGGCAAGTGAATCATATGAAGGAGATTTGGACAAATTCTATTTTCGCACTTCAAAAAATAGTTTCGTACACAAGAAGCTACTGATATTTGGGGGATATGTGTGTGTTTGTTTCACTTAAAAATAATTCCAATGACTCGCCTCAAGCCAATGAATAAGAGGAAGGAGATTCGAATGAATTCTGGTTTCGCCCATGAAATAAGAGTTTCGCGCACAATATGCTAATGATCTTTGGGGGATATGTTCGCATTCGTTTCACCTCAAAATCACGCAAATCAGTCACCTCAATCCAATGAATCATATGAAGAGGATTTATACAAATTCTATTTTCGCAGTTCGAATAAGCATTTCGTGCACAACATGCTAATGATATTTGGGGAATATGTGTGCATTTTCTTCACCTCAAGATCATGCCAATGAGTCACCTCAAGCCAATGAATCATATGATGTAAATTTGAATTAATTGTGTTTTTGAACTTCAAACAACTGTTTCGTGCACAACACGCAAATCATCTTTCGGGTATATGTGTGCATTTGTTTCACCTCAAAATCATACCAATGAGTCACCTCACGCCAATGAATCATATGAAGGGGATTTGGACAAATTCTATTTTCGCACTTCAAAAAATAGTTTCGTACACAAGAAGCTACTGATATTTGGGGGATATGTGTGTGTTTGTTTCACTTAAAAATCATTCCAATGACTCGCCTCAAGCCAATGAATAAGAGGAAGGAGATTCGAATGAATTCTGGTTTCGCCAATGAAATAAGAGTTTCGCGCACAATATGCTAATGATCTTTGGGGGATATGTTCGCATTCGTTTCACCTCAAAATCACGCAAATGAGTCACCTCAATTCAATGAATCACATGAAGAGGATTTACACAAATTCTATTTTCGCACTTCGAATAACCGTTTCGTGCACAACATGCTAATGATATTTGGGGAATATGTGTGCATTTGCTTCACCTCAAGATCATGCCAATGAGTCACCTCAAGCCAATGAATCATATGATGGAGATTTGAATGAATTATGTTTTTGGACATCAAACAACTGTTTCGTGCACAACACGCAAATCATCTTTCGGGTATATGTGTGCATTTGTTTCACCTCAAAATCATACCAATGAGTCACCTCAAGCCAATGAATCATAGGAAGGGGATTTGGACAAATTCTATTTTCGCACTTCAAAAAATAGTTTCGTACACAAGAAGCTACTGATATTTGGGGGATATGTGTGTGTTTGTTTCACTTAAAAATCATTCCAGTGACTCGCCTCAAGCCAATGAATAAGAGGAAGGAGATTCGAATGAATTCTGGTTTCGCCCATCATATAAGAGTTTCGCGCACAATATGCTAATGATCTTTGGGGGATATGTTCGCATTCGTTTCACCTCAAAATCACGCAAATGAGTCACCTCAATCCAATGAATCATATGAAGAGGATTTATACAAATTCTATTTTCGCAGTTCGAATAAGCATTTCGTGCACAACATGCTAATGATATTTGGGGAATATGTGTGCATTTTCTTCACCTCAAGATCATGCCAATGAGTCACCTCAAGCCAATGAATCATATGATGTAAATTTGAATGAATTAAGTTTTTGAACTTCAAACAACTGTTTCGTGCACAACACGCAAATCGTCTTTCGGGTATATGTGTGCATTTGTTTCACCTCAAAATCATACCAATGAGTCACCTCAAGCCAACGAATCATATGAAGGGGATTTGGACAAATTCTATTTTCGCACTTCAAAAAATAGTTTCGTACACAAGAAGCTACTGATATTTGGGGGATATGTGTGTGTTTGTTTCACTTAAAAATCATTCCAATGACTCGCCTCAAGCCAATGAATAAGAGGAAGGAGATTCGAATGAATTCTGGTTTCGCCCATCAAATAAGAGTTTCGCGCACAATATGCTAATGATCTTTGGGGGATATGTTCGCATTCGTTTCACCTCAAAATCACGCAACTGAGTCACCTCAATCCAATGAATCATATGAAGAGGATTTATACAAATTCTATTTTCGCAGTTCGAATAAGCATTTCGTGCACAACATGCTAATGATATTTGGGGAATATGTGTGCATTTTCTTCACCTCAAGATCATGACAATGAGTCACCTCAAGCCAATGAATCATATGATGTAAATTTGAATGAATTGTGTTTTTGAACTTCAAACAACTGTTTCGTGCACAACACGCAAATCATCTTTCGGGTATATGTGTGCATTTGTTTCACCTCAAAATCATACCAATGAGTCACCTCACGCCAATGAATCATATGAAGGGGATTTGGACAAATTCTATTTTCGCACTTCAAAAAATAGTTTCGTACACAAGAAGCTACTGATATTTGGGGGATATGTGTGTGTTTGTTTCACTTAAAAATCATTCCAATGACTCACCTCAAGCCAATGAATAAGAGGAAGGAGATTCGAATGAATTCTGGTTTCGCCCATGAAATAAGAGTTTCGCGCACAATATGCTAATGATCTTTGGGGGATATTCGCATTCGTTTCACCTCAAAATCAGGCAAATGAGTCACCTCAATTCAATGAATCACATGAAGAGGATTTACACAAATTCTATTTTCGCACTTCGAATAACCGTTTCGTGCACAACATGCTAATGATATTTGGGGAATATGTGTGCATTTGCTTCACCTCAAGATCATGCCAATGAGTCACCTCAAGCCAATGAATCATATGATGGAGATTTGAATGAATTATGTTTTTGGACATCAAACAACTGTTTCGTGCACAACACGCAAATCATCTTTCGGGTATATGTGTGCATTTGTTTCACCTCAAAATCATACCAATGAGTCACCTCAAGCCAATGAATCATAGGAAGGGGATTTGGACAAATTCTATTTTCGCACTTCAAAAAATAGTTTCGTACACAAGAAGCTACTGATATTTGGGGGATATGTGTGTGTTTGTTTCACTTAAAAATCATTCCAGTGACTCGCCTCAAGCCAATGAATAAGAGGAAGGAGATTCGAATGAATTCTGGTTTCGCCCATCATATAAGAGTTTCGCGCACAATATGCTAATGATCTTTGGGGGATATGTTCGCATTCGTTTCACCTCAAAATCACGCAAATGAGTCACCTCAATCCAATGAATCATATGAAGAGGATTTATACAAATTCTATTTTCGCAGTTCAAATAAGCATTTCGTGCACAACATGCTAATGATATTTGGGGAATATGTGTGCATTTTCTTCACCTCAAGATCATGCCAATGAGTCACCTCAAGCCAACGAATCATATGAAGGGGATTTGGACAAATTCTATTTTCGCACTTCAAAAAATAGTTTCGTACACAAGAAGCTACTGATATTTGGGGGATATGTGTGTGTTTGTTTCACTTAAAAATCATTCCAATGACTCGCCTCAAGCCAATGAATAAGAGGAAGGAGATTCGAATGAATTCTGGTTTCGCCCATCAAATAAGAGTTTCGCGCACAATATGCTAATGATCTTTGGGGGATATGTTCGCATTCGTTTCACCTCAAAATCACGCAACTGAGTCACCTCAATCCAATGAATCATATGAAGAGGATTTATACAAATTCTATTTTCGCACTTCGAATAAGCATTTCGTGCACAACATGCTAATGATATTTGGGGAATATGTGTGCATTTTCTTCACCTCAAGATCATGACAATGAGTCACCTCAAGCCAATGAATCATATGATGGAGATTTGAATGAATTATGTTTTTGGACATCAAACAACTGTTTCGTGCACAACACGCAAATCATCTTTCGGGTATATGTGTGCATTTGTTTCACCTCAAAATCATACCAATGAGTCACCTCAAGCCAATGAATCATAGGAAGGGGATTTGGACAAATTCTATTTTCGCACTTCAAAAAATAGTTTCGTACACAAGAAGCTACTGATATTTGGGGGATATGTGTGTGTTTGTTTCACTTAAAAATCATTCCAGTGACTCGCCTCAAGCCAATGAATAAGAGGAAGGAGATTCGAATGAATTCTGGTTTCGCCCATCATATAAGAGTTTCACGCACAATATGCTAATGATCTTTGGGGGATATGTTCGCATTCGTTTCACCTCAAAATCACGCAAATGAGTCACCTCAATCCAATGAATCATATGAAGAGGATTTATACAAATTCTATTTTCGCAGTTCAAATAAGCATTTCGTGCACAACATGCTAATGATATTTGGGGAATATGTGTGCATTTTCTTCACCTCAAGATCATGCCAATGAGTCACCTCAAGCCAACGAATCATATGAAGGGGATTTGGACAAATTCTATTTTCGCACTTCAAAAAATAGTTTCGTACACAAGAAGCTACTGATATTTGGGGGATATGTGTGTGTTTGTTTCACTTAAAAATCATTCCAATGACTCGCCTCAAGCCAATGAATAAGAGGAAGGAGATTCGAATGAATTCTGGTTTCGCCCATCAAATAAGAGTTTCGCGCACAATATGCTAATGATCTTTGGGGGATATGTTCGCATTCGTTTCACCTCAAAATCACGCAACTGAGTCACCTCAATCCAATGAATCATATGAAGAGGATTTATACAAATTCTATTTTCGCAGTTCGAATAAGCATTTCGTGCACAACATGCTAATGATATTTGGGGAATATGTGTGCATTTTCTTCACCTCAAGATCATGCCAATGAGTCACCTCAAGCCAATGAATCATATGATGTAAATTTGAATGAATTGTGTTTTTGAACTTCAAACAACTGTTTCGTGCACAACACGCAAATCATCTTTCGGGTATATGTGTGCATTTGTTTCACCTCAAAATCATACCAATGAGTCACCTCACGCCAATGAATCATATGAAGGGGATTTGGACAAATTCTATTTTCGCACTTCAAAAAATAGTTTCGTACACAAGAAGCTACTGATATTTGGGGGATATGTGTGTGTTTGTTTCACTTAAAAATCATTCCAATGACTCACCTCAAGCCAATGAATAAGAGGAAGGAGATTCGAATGAATTCTGGTTTCGCCCATGAAATAAGAGTTTCGCGCACAATATGCTAATGATCTTTGGGGGATATTCGCATTCGTTTCACCTCAAAATCACGCAAATGAGTCACCTCAATTCAATGAATCACATGAAGAGGATTTACACAAATTCTATTTTCGCACTTCGAATAACCGTTTCGTGCACAACATGCTAATGATATTTGGGGAATATGTGTGCATTTGCTTCACCTCAAGATCATGCCAATGAGTCACCTCAAGCCAATGAATCATATGATGGAGATTTGAATGAATTATGTTTTTGGACATCAAACAACTGTTTCGTCCACAACACGCAAATCATCTTTCGGGTATATGTGTGCATTTGTTTCACCTCAAAATCATACCAATGAGTCACCTCAAGCCAATGAATCATAGGAAGGGGATTTGGACAAATTCTATTTTCGCACTTCAAAAAATAGTTTCGTACACAAGAAGCCACTGATATTTGGGGGATATGTGTGTGTTTGTTTCACTTAAAAATCATTCCAGTGACTCGCCTCAAGCCAATGAATAAGAGGAAGGAGATTCGAATGAATTCTGGTTTCGCCCATCATATAAGAGTTTCGCGCACAATATGCTAATGATCTTTGGGGGATATGTTCGCATTCGTTTCACCTCAAAATCACGCAAATGAGTCACCTCAATCCAATGAATCATATGAAGAGGATTTATACAAATTCTATTTTCGCAGTTCAAATAAGCATTTCGTGCCCAACATGCTAATGATATTTGGGGAATATGTGTGCATTTGCTTCACCTCAAGATGATGCCAATGAGTCACCTCAAGCCAATGAATCATATGATGGAGATTTGAATGAATTATGTTTTTGGACATCAAACAAGTGTTTCGTGCACAACACGCAAATCATCTTTCGGGTATATGTGTGCATTTGTTTCACCTCAAAATCATACCGATGAGTCACTTCAGGCTAATGAATCATATGAAGGGGATTTGGACAAATTCTATTTTCGCACTTCAAAAAATAGTTTCGTACACAAGAAGCTACTGATATTTGGGGGATATGTGTGTGTTTGTTTCACTTAAAAATCATTCCAATGACTCACCTCAAGCCAATGAATAAGAGGAAGGAGATTCGAATGAATTCTGGTTTCGCCCATGAAATAAGAGTTTCGCGCACAATATGCTAATGATCTTTGGGGGATATTCGCATTCGTTTCACCTCAAAATCAGGCAAATGAGTCACCTCAATTCAATGAATCACATGAAGAGGATTTACACAAATTCTATTTTCGCACTTCGAATAACCGTTTCGTGCACAACATGCTAATGATATTTGGGGAATATGTGTGCATTTGCTTCACCTCAAGATCATGCCAATGAGTCACCTCAAGCCAATGAATCATATGATGGAGATTTGAATGAATTATGTTTTTGGACATCAAACAACTGTTTCGTGCACAACACGCAAATCATCTTTCGGGTATATGTGTGCATTTGTTTCACCTCAAAATCATACCAATGAGTCACCTCAAGCCAATGAATCATAGGAAGGGGATTTGGACAAATTCTATTTTCGCACTTCAAAAAATAGTTTCGTACACAAGAAGCTACTGATATTTGGGGGATATGTGTGTGTTTGTTTCACTTAAAAATCATTCCAGTGACTCGCCTCAAGCCAATGAATAAGAGGAAGGAGATTCGAATGAATTCTGGTTTCGCCCATCATATAAGAGTTTCGCGCACAATATGCTAATGATCTTTGGGGGATATGTTCGCATTCGTTTCACCTCAAAATCACGCAAATGAGTCACCTCAATCCAATGAATCATATGAAGAGGATTTATACAAATTCTATTTTCGCAGTTCAAATAAGCATTTCGTGCACAACATGCTAATGATATTTGGGGAATATGTGTGCATTTTCTTCACCTCAAGATCATGCCAATGAGTCACCTCAAGCCAACGAATCATATGAAGGGGATTTGGACAAATTCTATTTTCGCACTTCAAAAAATAGTTTCGTACACAAGAAGCTACTGATATTTGGGGGATATGTGTGTGTTTGTTTCACTTAAAAATCATTCCAATGACTCGCCTCAAGCCAATGAATAAGAGGAAGGAGATTCGAATGAATTCTGGTTTCGCCCATCAAATAAGAGTTTCGCGCACAATATGCTAATGATCTTTGGGGGATATGTTCGCATTCGTTTCACCTCAAAATCACGCAACTGAGTCACCTCAATCCAATGAATCATATGAAGAGGATTTATACAAATTCTATTTTCGCACTTCGAATAAGCATTTCGTGCACAACATGCTAATGATATTTGGGGAATATGTGTGCATTTTCTTCACCTCAAGATCATGACAATGAGTCACCTCAAGCCAATGAATCATATGATGGAGATTTGAATGAATTATGTTTTTGGACATCAAACAACTGTTTCGTGCACAACACGCAAATCATCTTTCGGGTATATGTGTGCATTTGTTTCACCTCAAAATCATACCAATGAGTCACCTCAAGCCAATGAATCATAGGAAGGGGATTTGGACAAATTCTATTTTCGCACTTCAAAAAATAGTTTCGTACACAAGAAGCTACTGATATTTGGGGGATATGTGTGTGTTTGTTTCACTTAAAAATCATTCCAGTGACTCGCCTCAAGCCAATGAATAAGAGGAAGGAGATTCGAATGAATTCTGGTTTCGCCCATCATATAAGAGTTTCGCGCACAATATGCTAATGATCTTTGGGGGATATGTTCGCATTCGTTTCACCTCAAAATCACGCAAATGAGTCACCTCAATCCAATGAATCATATGAAGAGGATTTATACAAATTCTATTTTCGCAGTTCAAATAAGCATTTCGTGCACAACATGCTAATGATATTTGGGGAATATGTGTGCATTTTCTTCACCTCAAGATCATGCCAATGAGTCACCTCAAGCCAACGAATCATATGAAGGGGATTTGGACAAATTCTATTTTCGCACTTCAAAAAATAGTTTCGTACACAAGAAGCTACTGATATTTGGGGGATATGTGTGTGTTTGTTTCACTTAAAAATCATTCCAATGACTCGCCTCAAGCCAATGAATAAGAGGAAGGAGATTCGAATGAATTCTGGTTTCGCCCATCAAATAAGAGTTTCGCGCACAATATGCTAATGATCTTTGGGGGATATGTTCGCATTCGTTTCACCTCAAAATCACGCAACTGAGTCACCTCAATCCAATGAATCATATGAAGAGGATTTATACAAATTCTATTTTCGCAGTTCGAATAAGCATTTCGTGCACAACATGCTAATGATATTTGGGGAATATGTGTGCATTTTCTTCACCTCAAGATCATGCCAATGAGTCACCTCAAGCCAATGAATCATATGATGTAAATTTGAATGAATTGTGTTTTTGAACTTCAAACAACTGTTTCGTGCACAACACGCAAATCATCTTTCGGGTATATGTGTGCATTTGTTTCACCTCAAAATCATACCAATGAGTCACCTCACGCCAATGAATCATATGAAGGGGATTTGGACAAATTCTATTTTCGCACTTCAAAAAATAGTTTCGTACACAAGAAGCTACTGATATTTGGGGGATATGTGTGTGTTTGTTTCACTTAAAAATCATTCCAATGACTCACCTCAAGCCAATGAATAAGAGGAAGGAGATTCGAATGAATTCTGGTTTCGCCCATGAAATAAGAGTTTCGCGCACAATATGCTAATGATCTTTGGGGGATATTCGCATTCGTTTCACCTCAAAATCACGCAAATGAGTCACCTCAATTCAATGAATCACATGAAGAGGATTTACACAAATTCTATTTTCGCACTTCGAATAACCGTTTCGTGCACAACATGCTAATGATATTTGGGGAATATGTGTGCATTTGCTTCACCTCAAGATCATGCCAATGAGTCACCTCAAGCCAATGAATCATATGATGGAGATTTGAATGAATTATGTTTTTGGACATCAAACAACTGTTTCGTCCACAACACGCAAATCATCTTTCGGGTATATGTATGCATTTGTTTCACCTCAAAATCATACCAATGAGTCACCTCAAGCCAATGAATCATAGGAAGGGGATTTGGACAAATTCTATTTTCGCACTTCAAAAAATAGTTTCGTACACAAGAAGCCACTGATATTTGGGGGATATGTGTGTGTTTGTTTCACTTAAAAATCATTCCAGTGACTCGCCTCAAGCCAATGAATAAGAGGAAGGAGATTCGAATGAATTCTGGTTTCGCCCATCATATAAGAGTTTCGCGCACAATATGCTAATGATCTTTGGGGGATATGTTCGCATTCGTTTCACCTCAAAATCACGCAAATGAGTCACCTCAATCCAATGAATCATATGAAGAGGATTTATACAAATTCTATTTTCGCAGTTCAAATAAGCATTTCGTGCCCAACATGCTAATGATATTTGGGGAATATGTGTGCATTTTCTTCACCTCAAGATCATGCCAATGAGTCACCTCAAGCCAATGAATCATATGATGGAGATTTGAATGAATTATGTTTTTGGACATCAAACAAGTGTTTCGTGCACAACACGCAAAACATCTTTCGTGTATATGTGTGCATTTGTTTCACCTCAAAATCATGCCAATGAGTCACTTCAGGCAAATGAATCATATGAAGGGGATTTGGACAAATTCTATTTTCGCACTTCAAAAAATAGTTTCGTACACAAGAAGCTACTGATATTTGGGGGATATGTGTGTGTTTGTTTCACTTAAAAATCATTCCAATGACTCGCCTCAAGCCAATGAATAAGAGGAAGGAGATTCGAATGAATTCTGGTTTCGCCCATCAAATAAGAGTTTCGCGCACAATATGCTAATGATCTTTGGGGGATATGTTCGCATTCGTTTCACCTCAAAATCACGCAACTGAGTCACCTCAATCCAATGAATCATATGAAGAGAATTTATACAAATTCTATTTTCGCAGTTCGAATAAGCATTTCGTGCACAACATGTTAATGATATTTGGGGAATATGTGTGCATTTTCTTCACCTCAAGATCATGCCAATGAGTCACCTCAAGCCAATGAATCATATGATGTAAATTTGAATGAATTGTGTTTTTGAACTTCAAACAACTGTTTCGTGCACAACACGCAAATCATCTTTCGGGTATATGTGTGCATTTGTTTCACCTCAAAATCATACCAATGAGTCACCTCACGCCAATGAATCATATGAAGGGGATTTGGACAAATTCTATTTTCGCACTTCAAAAAATAGTTTCGTACACAAGAAGCTACTGATATTTGGGGGATATGTGTGTGTTTGTTTCACTTAAAAATCATTCCAATGACTCACCTCAAGCCAATGAATAAGAGGAAGGAGATTCGAATGAATTCTGGTTTCGCCCATGAAATAAGAGTTTCGCGCACAATATGCTAATGATCTTTGGGGGATATTCGCATTCGTTTCACCTCAAAATCACGCAAACAAGTCACCTCAATTCAATGAATCACATGAAGAGGATTTACACAAATTCTATTTTCGCACTTCGAATAACCGTTTCGTGCACAACATGCTAATGATATTTGGGGAATATGTGTGCATTTTCTTCACCTCAAGATCATGCCAATGAGTCATCTCAAGCCAATGAATCATATGATATAAATTTGAATGAATTATGTTTTTGAACTTCAAAGAACTGTTTCGTGCACAACACGCAAATCATCTTTCGGGTATATGTGTGCATTTGTTTCACCTCAAAATCATACCAATGAGTCACCTCAAGCCAATGAATCATATGAAGGGGATTTGGACAAATTCTATTTTCGCACTTGAAAAAATAGTTTCGTACATAAGAAGCTAATGATATTTGGGGGATACGTGTGTGTTTGTTTCACTTAAAAATCATTCCAGTGACTCGCCTCAAGCCAATGAATAAGAGGAAGGAGATTCGAATGAATTCTGGTTTCGCCCATCATATAAGAGTTTCGCGCACAATATGCTAATGATCTTTGGGGGATATGTTCGCATTCGTTTCACCTCAAAATCACGCAAATGAGTCACCTCAATTCAATGAATCACATGAAGAGGATTTACACAAATTCTGTTTTCGCAATTCGAATAACCGTTTCGTGCACAACATGCTAATGATATTTGGGGAATATGTGTGCATTTGCTTCATCAAGATCATGCGAATGAGTCACCTCAAGCCAATGAATCATATGACGGAGATTTGAATGAATTATGTTTTTGGACATCAAACAAGTGTTTCGTGCACAACACGCAAAACATCTTTCGGGTATATGTGTGCATTTGTTTCACCTCAAAATCATGCCAATGAGTCACTTCAGGCAAATGAATCATATGAAGGAGATTTGGACAAATTCTATTTTCGCACTTCAAAAAATAGTTTCGTACACAAGAAGCTACTGATATTTGGGGGATATGTGTGTGTTTGTTTCACTTAAAAATCATTCCAATGACTCGCCTCAAGCCAATGAATAAGAGGAAGGAGATTCGAATGAATTCTGGTTTCGCCCATCATATAAGAGTTTCGCGCACAATATGCTAATGATCTTTGGGGGATATGTTCGCATTCGTTTCACCTCAAAATCACGCAAATGAGTCACCTCAATTCAATGAATCACATGAAGAGGATTTACACAAATTCTGTTTTCGCACTTCGAATAACCGTTTCGTGCACAACATGCTAATGATATTTGGGGAATATGTGTGCATTTGCTTCATCAAGATCATGCGAATGAGTCACCTCAAGCCAATGAATCATATGACGGAGATTTGAATGAATTATGTTTTTGGACATCAAACAACTGTTTCGTGCACAACACGCAAATCATCTTTCGGGTATATGTGTGCATTTGTTTCACCTCAAAATCATGCCAATGAGTCACTTCAGGCAAATGAATCATATGAAGGGGATTTGGACAAATTCTATTTTCGCACTTCAAAAAATAGTTTCGTACACAAGAAGCTACTGATATTTGGGGGATATGTGTGTGTTTGTTTCACTTAAAAATCATTCCAATGACTCGCCTCAAGCCAATGAATAAGAGGAAGGAGATTCGAATGAATTCTGGTTTCGCCCATGAAATAAGAGTTTCGCGCACAATATGCTAATGATCTTTGGGGGATATGTTCGCATTCGTTTCACCTCAAAATCACGCAAATGAGTCACCTCAATCCAATGAATCATATGAAGAGGATTTATACAAATTCTATTTTCGCAGTTCGAATAAGCATTTCGTGCACAACATGCTAATGATATTTGGGGAATATGTGTGCATTTTCTTCACCTCAAGATCATGCCAATGAGTCACCTCAAGCCAATGAATCATATGATGTAAATTTGAATGAATTATGTTTTTGAACTTCAAACAACTGTTTCGTGCACAACACGCAAATCATCTTTCGGGTATATGTGTGCATTTGTTTCACCTCAAAATCGTACCAATGAGTTACCTCACGCCAATGAATCATATGAAGGGGATTTGGACAAATTCTATTTTCGCACTTCAAAAAATAGTTTCGTACACAAGAAGCTACTGATATATTTGGGGGATATGTGTGTGTTTGTTTCACTTAAAAATCATGCCAAGGAGTCTCCTCAAGCCAATGAATAAGATGAAGGAGATTCGAACGAATTCTGGTTTTGCCCATCAAATATGTGTTTCGTGCACAATATTCTAATGATCTTTGGGGGATATGTGTGCATTCGTTTCACCTCAAAATCACGCAAATGAGTCACCTCAATCCAATGAATGATATGCAGGGGATTTATACAAATTCTATTTTCGCACTTCGAATAACCGTTTCGTGCACAACATGCTAATGATATTTGGGGAATATGTGTGCATTTGCTTCACCTCAAGATCATGCCAATGAGTCACCTCAAGCCAATGAATAATATGATGGAGATTTGAATGAATTATGTTTTTGGACATCAAACAACTGTTTCGTGCACAACACGCAAATCATCTTTCGGGTATATGTGTGCATTTGTTTCACCTCAAAATCATGCCAATGAGTCACTTCAGGCAAATGAATCATATGAAGGGGATTTGGACAAATTCTATTTTCGCACTTCAAAAAATAGTTTCGTACACAAGAAGCTACTGATATTTGGGGGATATGTGTGTGTTTGTTTCACTTAAAAATCATTCCAATGACTCGCCTCAAGCCAATGAATAAGAGGAAGGAGATTCGAATGAATTCTGGTTTCGCCCATGAAATAAGAGTTTCGCGCACAATATGCTAATGATCTTTGGGGGATATGTTCGCATTCGTTTCACCTCAAAATCACGCAAATGAGTCACCTCAATCCAATGAATCATATGAAGAGGATTTATACAAATTCTATTTTCGCACTTCGAATAAGCATTTCATGCACAACATGCTAATGATATTTGGGGAATATGTGTGCATTTGCTTCACCTCAAGATGATGCCAATGAGTCACCTCAAGCCAATGAATCATATGATGGAGATTTGAATGAATTATGTTTTTGGACATCAAACAAGTGTTTCGTGCACAACACGCAAATCATCTTTCGGGTATATGTGTGCATTTGTTTCACCTCAAAATCATACCGATGAGTCACTTCAGGCTAATGAATCATATGAAGGGGATTTGGACAAATTCTATTTTCGCACTTCAAAAAATATTTCCGTACACAAGAAGCTACTGATATTTGGGGGATATGTGTGTGTTTGTTTCACTTAAAAATAATTCCAATGACTCGCCTCAAGCCAATGAATAAGAGGAAGGAGATTCGAATGAATTCTGGTTTCGGCCATGAAATAAGAGTTTCGCGCACAATATGCTAATGATCTTTGGGGGATATGTTCGCATTCGTTTCACCTCAAAATCACGCAAATGAGTCACCTCAATCCAATGAATCACATGAAGAGGATTTATACAAATTCTATTTTCGCACTTCGAATAAGCATTTCGTGCACAACATGCTAATGATATTTGGGGAATATGTGTGCATCTGCTTCACCTCAAGATCATGCCAATGGGTCACCTCAAGCCAATGAATCATATGATAGAGATTTGAATGAATTATGTTTTTGGACATCAAACAAGTGTTTCGTGCACAACACGCAAAACATCTTTCGGGTATATGTGTGCATTTGTTTCACCTCAAAATAATGCCAATGAGTCACTTCAGGCAAATGAATCATATGAAGGGGATTTGGACAAATTCTATTTTCGCACTTCAAAAAATAGTTTCGTACACAAGAAGCTACTGATATTTGGGGGATATGTGTGTGTTTGTTTCACTTAAAAATCATTCCAATGACTCGCCTCAAGCCAATGAATAAGAGGAAGGAGATTCGAATGAATTCTGGTTTCGCCCATCAAATAAGAGTTTCCCGCACAATATGCTAATGATCTTTGGGGGATATGTTCGCATTCGTTTCACCTCAAAATCACGCAAATGAGTCACCTCAATCCAATGAATTACATGAAGAGGATTTGTACAAATTTTATTTTCGCACTTCGAAAAAGCATTTCGTGCACAACATGCTAATGATATTTGGGGAATATGTGTGCATTTTCTTCACCTCAAGATCATGCCAATGAGTCACCTCAAGCCAATGAATCATATGATGTAAATTTGAATGAATTGTGTTTTTGAACTTCAAACAACTGTTTCGTGCACAACACGCAAATCATCTTTCGGGTATATGTGTGCATTTGTTTCACCTCAAAATCAGGCCAATAAGTCACCTCAAGCCAATGAATCATATGAAGGGGATTTGGACAAGTTCTATTTTCGCACTTCAAAAAATAGTTTCGTACACAAGAAGCTACTGATATTTGGGGGATATGTGTGTGTTTGTTTCACTTAAAAATAATTCCAATGACTCGCCTCAAGCCGATGAATAAGAGGAAGGAGATTCGAATGAATTCTGGTTTCGCTCATCAAATAAGAGTTTCGCGCACAATATCCTAATGATCTTTGGGGGATATGTTCGCATTCGTTTCAGCTCAAAATCACATAAATGAGTCACCTCAATCCAATGAATCATATGAAGTGGATTTATACAAATTCTATTTTCGCACTTCGAATAACCGTTTCGTGCACAACATGGTAATGATATTTGGGGAATATGTGTGCATTTTCTTCACCTCAAGATCATGCCAATGAGTCACCTCAAGCCAATGAATCATATGATGTAAATTTGAATGAATTAAGTTTTTGAACTTCAAACAACTGTTTCGTGCACAACACGCAAATCGTCTTTCGGGTATATGTGTGCATTTGTTTCACCTCAAAATCATACCAATGAGTCACCTCAAGCCAACAAATCATATGAAGGGGATTTGGACAAATTCTATTTTCGCACTTGAAAATATAATATCGTACATAAGAAGCTAATGATATTTGGGGGATATGTGTGTGTTTGTTTCACTTAAAAATCATGCCAAGGAGTCGCCTCAAGCCAATGAAAAAGATGAAGGAGATTCGAATGAATTCTGGTTTTGCCCATCAAATAAGAGTTTCGCGCACAATATCCTAATGATCTTTGGGGGATATGTTCGCATTCGTTTCACCTCAAAATCACCCAAATGAGTCACCTCAATCCAATGAATCATATGAAGTGGATTTATACAAATTCTATTTTCGCACTTCGAATAACCGTTTCGTGCACAACATGCTAATGATATTTGGGGAATACGTGTGCATTTTCTTCACCTCAAGATCATGCCAATGAGTCATCTCAAGCCAATGAATCATATGATGTAAATTTGAATGAATTATGTTTTTGAACTTCAAAGAACTGTTTCGTGCACAACACGCAAATCATCTTTCGGGTATATGTGTGCATTTGTTTCACCTTAAAATCATACCAATGAGTCACCTCAAGCCAATGAATCATAGGAAGGAGATTTGGACAAATTCTATTTTCGCACTTCAAAAAATAGTTTCGTACACAAGAAGCTACTGATATTTGGGGGATATGTGTGTGTTTGTTTCACTTAAAAATCATTCCAATGACTCGCCTCAAGCCAATGAATAAGAGGAAGGAGATTCGAATGAATTCTGGTTTCGCCCATGAAGTAAGAGTTTCGCGCACAATATGCTAATGATCTTTGGGGGATATGTTCGCATTCGTTTCACCTCAAAATCACGCAAATGAGTCACCTCAATCCAATGAATCATATGAAGAGGATTTATACAAATTCTATTTTCGCAGTTCGAATAAGCATTTCGTGCACAACATGCTAATGATATTTGGGGAATATGTGTGCATTTTCTTCACCTCAAGATCATGCCAATGAGTCACCTCAAGCCAATGAATCATATGATATAAATTTGAATGAATTATGTTTTTGAACTTCAAACAACTGTTTCGTGCACAACACGCAAATCATCTTTCGGGTATATGTGTGCATTTGTTTCACCTCAAAATCGTACCAATGAGTTACCTCACGCCAATGAATCATATGAAGGGGATTTGGACAAATTCTATTTTCGCACTTCAAAAAATAGTTTCGTACACAAGAAGCTACTGATATATTTGGGGGATATGTGTGTGTTTGTTTCACTTAAAAATCATGCCAAGGAGTCTCCTCAAGCCAATGAATAAGATGAAGGAGATTCGAACGAATTCTGGTTTTGCCCATCAAATATGTGTTTCGTGCACAATATTCTAATGATCTTTGGGGGATATGTGTGCATTCGTTTCACCTCAAAATCACGCAAATGAGTCACCTCAATCCAATGAATGATATGCAGGGGATTTATACAAATTCTATTTTCGCACTTCGAATAACCGTTTCGTGCACAACATGCTAATGATATTTGGGGAATATGTGTGCATTTGCTTCACCTCAAGATCATGCCAATGAGTCACCTCAAGCCAATGAATAATATGATGGAGATTTGAATGAATTATGTTTTTGGACATCAAACAACTGTTTCGTGCACAACACGCAAATCATCTTTCGGGTATATGTGTGAATTTGTTTCACCTCAAAATCATGCCAATGAGTCACTTCAGGCAAATGAATCATATGAAGGGGATTTGGACAAATTCTATTTTCGCACTTCAAAAAATAGTTTCGTACACAAGAAGCTACTGATATTTGGGGGATATGTGTGTGTTTGTTTCACTTAAAAATCATTCCAATGACTCGCCTCAAGCCAATGAATAAGAGGAAGGAGATTCGAATGAATTCTGGTTTCGCCCATGAAATAAGAGTTTCGCGCACAATATGCTAATGATCTTTGGGGGATATGTTCGCATTCGTTTCACCTCAAAATCACGCAAATGAGTCACCTCAATCCAATGAATCATATGAAGAGGATTTATACAAATTCTATTTTCGCACTTCGAATAAGCATTTCATGCACAACATGCTAATGATATTTGGGGAATATGTGTGCATTTGCTTCACCTCAAGATGATGCCAATGAGTCACCTCAAGCCAATGAATCATATGATGGAGATTTGAATGAATTATGTTTTTGGACATCAAACAAGTGTTTCGTGCACAACACGCAAATCATCTTTCGGGTATATGTGTGCATTTGTTTCACCTCAAAATCATACCGATGAGTCACTTCAGGCTAATGAATCATATGAAGGGGATTTGGACAAATTCTATTTTCGCACTTCAAAAAATATTTTCGTACACAAGAAGCTACTGATATTTGGGGGATATGTGTGTGTTTGTTTCACTTAAAAATAATTCCAATGACTCGCCTCAAGCCAATGAATAAGAGGAAGGAGATTCGAATGAATTCTGGTTTCGGCCATGAAATAAGAGTTTCGCGCACAATATGCTAATGATCTTTGGGGGATATGTTCGCATTCGTTTCACCTCAAAATCACGCAAATGAGTCACCTCAATCCAATGAATCACATGAAGAGGATTTATACAAATTCTATTTTCGCACTTCGAATAAGCATTTCGTGCACAACATGCTAATGATATTTGGGGAATATGTGTGCATCTGCTTCACCTCAAGATCATGCCAATGGGTCACCTCAAGCCAATGAATCATATGATAGAGATTTGAATGAATTATGTTTTTGGACATCAAACAAGTGTTTCGTGCACAACACGCAAAACATCTTTCGGGTATATGTGTGCATTTGTTTCACCTCAAAATAATGCCAATGAGTCACTTCAGGCAAATGAATCATATGAAGGGGATTTGGACAAATTCTATTTTCGCACTTCAAAAAATAGTTTCGTACACAAGAAGCTACTGATATTTGGGGGATATGTGTGTGTTTGTTTCACTTAAAAATCATTCCAATGACTCGCCTCAAGCCAATGAATAAGAGGAAGGAGATTCGAATGAATTCTGGTTTCGCCCATCAAATAAGAGTTTCCCGCACAATATGCTAATGATCTTTGGGGGATATGTTCGCATTCGTTTCACCTCAAAATCACGCAAATGAGTCACCTCAATCCAATGAATTACATGAAGAGGATTTGTACAAATTTTATTTTCGCACTTCGAAAAAGCATTTCGTGCACAACATGCTAATGATATTTGGGGAATATGTGTGCATTTTCTTCACCTCAAGATCATGCCAATGAGTCACCTCAAGCCAATGAATCATATGATGTAAATTTGAATGAATTGTGTTTTTGAACTTCAAACAACTGTTTCGTGCACAACACGCAAATCATCTTTCGGGTATATGTGTGCATTTGTTTCACCTCAAAATCAGGCCAATAAGTCACCTCAAGCCAATGAATCATATGAAGGGGATTTGGACAAGTTCTATTTTCGCACTTCAAAAAATAGTTTCGTACACAAGAAGCTACTGATATTTGGGGGATATGTGTGTGTTTGTTTCACTTAAAAATAATTCCAATGACTCGCCTCAAGCCGATGAATAAGAGGAAGGAGATTCGAATGAATTCTGGTTTCGCTCATCAAATAAGAGTTTCGCGCACAATATCCTAATGATCTTTGGGGGATATGTTCGCATTCGTTTCAGCTCAAAATCACATAAATGAGTCACCTCAATCCAATGAATCATATGAAGTGGATTTATACAAATTCTATTTTCGCACTTCGAATAACCGTTTCGTGCACAACATGGTAATGATATTTGGGGAATATGTGTGCATTTTCTTCACCTCAAGATCATGCCAATGAGTCACCTCAAGCCAATGAATCATATGATGTAAATTTGAATGAATTAAGTTTTTGAACTTCAAACAACTGTTTCGTGCACAACACGCAAATCGTCTTTCGGGTATATGTGTGCATTTGTTTCACCTCAAAATCATACCAATGAGTCACCTCAAGCCAACAAATCATATGAAGGGGATTTGGACAAATTCTATTTTCGCACTTGAAAATATAATATCGTACATAAGAAGCTAATGATATTTGGGGGATATGTGTGTGTTTGTTTCACTTAAAAATCATGCCAAGGAGTCGCCTCAAGCCAATGAAAAAGATGAAGGAGATTCGAATGAATTCTGGTTTTGCCCATCAAATAAGAGTTTCGCGCACAATATCCTAATGATCTTTGGGGGATATGTTCGCATTCGTTTCACCTCAAAATCACCCAAATGAGTCACCTCAATCCAATGAATCATATGAAGTGGATTTATACAAATTCTATTTTCGCACTTCGAATAACCGTTTCGTGCACAACATGCTAATGATATTTGGGGAATACGTGTGCATTTTCTTCACCTCAAGATCATGCCAATGAGTCATCTCAAGCCAATGAATCATATGATGTAAATTTGAATGAATTATGTTTTTGAACTTCAAAGAACTGTTTCGTGCACAACACGCAAATCATCTTTCGGGTATATGTGTGCATTTGTTTCACCTTAAAATCATACCAATGAGTCACCTCAAGCCAATGAATCATAGGAAGGAGATTTGGACAAATTCTATTTTCGCACTTCAAAAAATAGTTTCGTACACAAGAAGCTACTGATATTTGGGGGATATGTGTGTGTTTGTTTCACTTAAAAATCATTCCAATGACTCGCCTCAAGCCAATGAATAAGAGGAAGGAGATTCGAATGAATTCTGGTTTCGCCCATGAAGTAAGAGTTTCGCGCACAATATGCTAATGATCTTTGGGGGATATGTTCGCATTCGTTTCACCTCAAAATCACGCAAATGAGTCACCTCAATCCAATGAATCATATGAAGAGGATTTATACAAATTCTATTTTCGCAGTTCGAATAAGCATTTCGTGCACAACATGCTAATGATATTTGGGGAATATGTGTGCATTTTCTTCACCTCAAGATCATGCCAATGAGTCACCTCAAGCCAATGAATCATATGATATAAATTTGAATGAATTATGTTTTTGAACTTCAAACAACTGTTTCGTGCACAACACGCAAATCATCTTTCGGGTATATGTGTGCATTTGTTTCACCTCAAAATCGTACCAATGAGTTACCTCACGCCAATGAATCATATGAAGGGGATTTGGACAAATTCTATTTTCGCACTTCAAAAAATAGTTTCGTACACAAGAAGCTACTGATATATTTGGGGGATATGTGTGTGTTTGTTTCACTTAAAAATCATGCCAAGGAGTCTCCTCAAGCCAATGAATAAGATGAAGGAGATTCGAACGAATTCTGGTTTTGCCCATCAAATATGTGTTTCGTGCACAATATTCTAATGATCTTTGGGGGATATGTGTGCATTCGTTTCACCTCAAAATCACGCAAATGAGTCACCTCAATCCAATGAATGATATGCAGGGGATTTATACAAATTCTATTTTCGCACTTCGAATAACCGTTTCGTGCACAACATGCTAATGATATTTGGGGAATATGTGTGCATTTGCTTCACCTCAAGATCATGCCAATGAGTCACCTCAAGCCAATGAATAATATGATGGAGATTTGAATGAATTATGTTTTTGGACATCAAACAACTGTTTCGTGCACAACACGCAAATCATCTTTCGGGTATATGTGTGAATTTGTTTCACCTCAAAATCATGCCAATGAGTCACTTCAGGCAAATGAATCATATGAAGGGGATTTGGACAAATTCTATTTTCGCACTTCAAAAAATAGTTTCGTACACAAGAAGCTACTGATATTTGGGGGATATGTGTGTGTTTGTTTCACTTAAAAATCATTCCAATGACTCGCCTCAAGCCAATGAATAAGAGGAAGGAGATTCGAATGAATTCTGGTTTCGCCCATGAAATAAGAGTTTCGCGCACAATATGCTAATGATCTTTGGGGGATATGTTCGCATTCGTTTCACCTCAAAATCACGCAAATGAGTCACCTCAATCCAATGAATCATATGAAGAGGATTTATACAAATTCTATTTTCGCACTTCGAATAAGCATTTCATGCACAACATGCTAATGATATTTGGGGAATATGTGTGCATTTGCTTCACCTCAAGATGATGCCAATGAGTCACCTCAAGCCAATGAATCATATGATGGAGATTTGAATGAATTATGTTTTTGGACATCAAACAAGTGTTTCGTGCACAACACGCAAATCATCTTTCGGGTATATGTGTGCATTTGTTTCACCTCAAAATCATACCGATGAGTCACTTCAGGCTAATGAATCATATGAAGGGGATTTGGACAAATTCTATTTTCGCACTTCAAAAAATATTTTCGTACACAAGAAGCTACTGATATTTGGGGGATATGTGTGTGTTTGTTTCACTTAAAAATAATTCCAATGACTCGCCTCAAGCCAATGAATAAGAGGAAGGAGATTCGAATGAATTCTGGTTTCGGCCATGAAATAAGAGTTTCGCGCACAATATGCTAATGATCTTTGGGGGATATGTTCGCATTCGTTTCACCTCAAAATCACGCAAATGAGTCACCTCAATCCAATGAATCACATGAAGAGGATTTATACAAATTCTATTTTCGCACTTCGAA
The DNA here is from genome assembly GCA_027186245.1 of Coriaria nepalensis. Classification (NCBI taxonomy): domain Eukaryota; kingdom Viridiplantae; phylum Streptophyta; class Magnoliopsida; order Cucurbitales; family Coriariaceae; genus Coriaria; species Coriaria nepalensis. The sequence continues at coordinate 5,029,516 of CP114499.1, read as the reverse complement.
TAAGCATTTCGTGCACAACATGCTAATGATATTTGGGGAATATGTGTGCATCTGCTTCACCTCAAGATCATGCCAATGGGTCACCTCAAGCCAATGAATCATATGATAGAGATTTGAATGAATTATGTTTTTGGACATCAAACAAGTGTTTCGTGCACAACACGCAAAACATCTTTCGGGTATATGTGTGCATTTGTTTCACCTCAAAATAATGCCAATGAGTCACTTCAGGCAAATGAATCATATGAAGGGGATTTGGACAAATTCTATTTTCGCACTTCAAAAAATAGTTTCGTACACAAGAAGCTACTGATATTTGGGGGATATGTGTGTGTTTGTTTCACTTAAAAATCATTCCAATGACTCGCCTCAAGCCAATGAATAAGAGGAAGGAGATTCGAATGAATTCTGGTTTCGCCCATCAAATAAGAGTTTCCCGCACAATATGCTAATGATCTTTGGGGGATATGTTCGCATTCGTTTCACCTCAAAATCACGCAAATGAGTCACCTCAATCCAATGAATTACATGAAGAGGATTTGTACAAATTTTATTTTCGCACTTCGAAAAAGCATTTCGTGCACAACATGCTAATGATATTTGGGGAATATGTGTGCATTTTCTTCACCTCAAGATCATGCCAATGAGTCACCTCAAGCCAATGAATCATATGATGTAAATTTGAATGAATTGTGTTTTTGAACTTCAAACAACTGTTTCGTGCACAACACGCAAATCATCTTTCGGGTATATGTGTGCATTTGTTTCACCTCAAAATCAGGCCAATAAGTCACCTCAAGCCAATGAATCATATGAAGGGGATTTGGACAAGTTCTATTTTCGCACTTCAAAAAATAGTTTCGTACACAAGAAGCTACTGATATTTGGGGGATATGTGTGTGTTTGTTTCACTTAAAAATAATTCCAATGACTCGCCTCAAGCCGATGAATAAGAGGAAGGAGATTCGAATGAATTCTGGTTTCGCTCATCAAATAAGAGTTTCGCGCACAATATCCTAATGATCTTTGGGGGATATGTTCGCATTCGTTTCAGCTCAAAATCACATAAATGAGTCACCTCAATCCAATGAATCATATGAAGTGGATTTATACAAATTCTATTTTCGCACTTCGAATAACCGTTTCGTGCACAACATGCTAATGATATTTGGGGAATATGTGTGCATTTTCTTCACCTCAAGATCATGCCAATGAGTCACCTCAAGCCAATGAATCATATGATGTAAATTTGAATGAATTAAGTTTTTGAACTTCAAACAACTGTTTCGTGCACAACACGCAAATCGTCTTTCGGGTATATGTGTGCATTTGTTTCACCTCAAAATCATACCAATGAGTCACCTCAAGCCAACAAATCATATGAAGGGGATTTGGACAAATTCTATTTTCGCACTTGAAAATATAATATCGTACATAAGAAGCTAATGATATTTGGGGGATATGTGTGTGTTTGTTTCACTTAAAAATCATGCCAAGGAGTCGCCTCAAGCCAATGAAAAAGATGAAGGAGATTCGAATGAATTCTGGTTTTGCCCATCAAATAAGAGTTTCGCGCACAATATCCTAATGATCTTTGGGGGATATGTTCGCATTCGTTTCACCTCAAAATCACCCAAATGAGTCACCTCAATCCAATGAATCATATGAAGTGGATTTATACAAATTCTATTTTCGCACTTCGAATAACCGTTTCGTGCACAACATGCTAATGATATTTGGGGAATACGTGTGCATTTTCTTCACCTCAAGATCATGCCAATGAGTCATCTCAAGCCAATGAATCATATGATGTAAATTTGAATGAATTATGTTTTTGAACTTCAAAGAACTGTTTCGTGCACAACACGCAAATCATCTTTCGGGTATATGTGTGCATTTGTTTCACCTTAAAATCATACCAATGAGTCACCTCAAGCCAATGAATCATAGGAAGGAGATTTGGACAAATTCTATTTTCGCACTTCAAAAAATAGTTTCGTACACAAGAAGCTACTGATATTTGGGGGATATGTGTGTGTTTGTTTCACTTAAAAATCATTCCAATGACTCGCCTCAAGCCAATGAATAAGAGGAAGGAGATTCGAATGAATTCTGGTTTCGCCCATGAAGTAAGAGTTTCGCGCACAATATGCTAATGATCTTTGGGGGATATGTTCGCATTCGTTTCACCTCAAAATCACGCAAATGAGTCACCTCAATCCAATGAATCATATGAAGAGGATTTATACAAATTCTATTTTCGCAGTTCGAATAAGCATTTCGTGCACAACATGCTAATGATATTTGGGGAATATGTGTGCATTTTCTTCACCTCAAGATCATGCCAATGAGTCACCTCAAGCCAATGAATCATATGATATAAATTTGAATGAATTATGTTTTTGAACTTCAAACAACTGTTTCGTGCACAACACGCAAATCATCTTTCGGGTATATGTGTGCATTTGTTTCACCTCAAAATCGTACCAATGAGTTACCTCACGCCAATGAATCATATGAAGGGGATTTGGACAAATTCTATTTTCGCACTTCAAAAAATAGTTTCGTACACAAGAAGCTACTGATATATTTGGGGGATATGTGTGTGTTTGTTTCACTTAAAAATCATGCCAAGGAGTCTCCTCAAGCCAATGAATAAGATGAAGGAGATTCGAACGAATTCTGGTTTTGCCCATCAAATATGTGTTTCGTGCACAATATTCTAATGATCTTTGGGGGATATGTGTGCATTCGTTTCACCTCAAAATCACGCAAATGAGTCACCTCAATCCAATGAATGATATGCAGGGGATTTATACAAATTCTATTTTCGCACTTCGAATAACCGTTTCGTGCACAACATGCTAATGATATTTGGGGAATATGTGTGCATTTGCTTCACCTCAAGATCATGCCAATGAGTCACCTCAAGCCAATGAATAATATGATGGAGATTTGAATGAATTATGTTTTTGGACATCAAACAACTGTTTCGTGCACAACACGCAAATCATCTTTCGGGTATATGTGTGAATTTGTTTCACCTCAAAATCATGCCAATGAGTCACTTCAGGCAAATGAATCATATGAAGGGGATTTGGACAAATTCTATTTTCGCACTTCAAAAAATAGTTTCGTACACAAGAAGCTACTGATATTTGGGGGATATGTGTGTGTTTGTTTCACTTAAAAATCATTCCAATGACTCGCCTCAAGCCAATGAATAAGAGGAAGGAGATTCGAATGAATTCTGGTTTCGCCCATGAAATAAGAGTTTCGCGCACAATATGCTAATGATCTTTGGGGGATATGTTCGCATTCGTTTCACCTCAAAATCACGCAAATGAGTCACCTCAATCCAATGAATCATATGAAGAGGATTTATACAAATTCTATTTTCGCACTTCGAATAAGCATTTCATGCACAACATGCTAATGATATTTGGGGAATATGTGTGCATTTGCTTCACCTCAAGATGATGCCAATGAGTCACCTCAAGCCAATGAATCATATGATGGAGATTTGAATGAATTATGTTTTTGGACATCAAACAAGTGTTTCGTGCACAACACGCAAATCATCTTTCGGGTATATGTGTGCATTTGTTTCACCTCAAAATCATACCGATGAGTCACTTCAGGCTAATGAATCATATGAAGGGGATTTGGACAAATTCTATTTTCGCACTTCAAAAAATATTTTCGTACACAAGAAGCTACTGATATTTGGGGGATATGTGTGTGTTTGTTTCACTTAAAAATAATTCCAATGACTCGCCTCAAGCCAATGAATAAGAGGAAGGAGATTCGAATGAATTCTGGTTTCGGCCATGAAATAAGAGTTTCGCGCACAATATGCTAATGATCTTTGGGGGATATGTTCGCATTCGTTTCACCTCAAAATCACGCAAATGAGTCACCTCAATCCAATGAATCACATGAAGAGGATTTATACAAATTCTATTTTCGCACTTCGAATAAGCATTTCGTGCACAACATGCTAATGATATTTGGGGAATATGTGTGCATCTGCTTCACCTCAAGATCATGCCAATGGGTCACCTCAAGCCAATGAATCATATGATAGAGATTTGAATGAATTATGTTTTTGGACATCAAACAAGTGTTTCGTGCACAACACGCAAAACATCTTTCGGGTATATGTGTGCATTTGTTTCACCTCAAAATAATGCCAATGAGTCACTTCAGGCAAATGAATCATATGAAGGGGATTTGGACAAATTCTATTTTCGCACTTCAAAAAATAGTTTCGTACACAAGAAGCTACTGATATTTGGGGGATATGTGTGTGTTTGTTTCACTTAAAAATCATTCCAATGACTCGCCTCAAGCCAATGAATAAGAGGAAGGAGATTCGAATGAATTCTGGTTTCGCCCATCAAATAAGAGTTTCCCGCACAATATGCTAATGATCTTTGGGGGATATGTTCGCATTCGTTTCACCTCAAAATCACGCAAATGAGTCACCTCAATCCAATGAATTACATGAAGAGGATTTGTACAAATTTTATTTTCGCACTTCGAAAAAGCATTTCGTGCACAACATGCTAATGATATTTGGGGAATATGTGTGCATTTTCTTCACCTCAAGATCATGCCAATGAGTCACCTCAAGCCAATGAATCATATGATGTAAATTTGAATGAATTGTGTTTTTGAACTTCAAACAACTGTTTCGTGCACAACACGCAAATCATCTTTCGGGTATATGTGTGCATTTGTTTCACCTCAAAATCAGGCCAATAAGTCACCTCAAGCCAATGAATCATATGAAGGGGATTTGGACAAGTTCTATTTTCGCACTTCAAAAAATAGTTTCGTACACAAGAAGCTACTGATATTTGGGGGATATGTGTGTGTTTGTTTCACTTAAAAATAATTCCAATGACTCGCCTCAAGCCGATGAATAAGAGGAAGGAGATTCGAATGAATTCTGGTTTCGCTCATCAAATAAGAGTTTCGCGCACAATATCCTAATGATCTTTGGGGGATATGTTCGCATTCGTTTCAGCTCAAAATCACATAAATGAGTCACCTCAATCCAATGAATCATATGAAGTGGATTTATACAAATTCTATTTTCGCACTTCGAATAACCGTTTCGTGCACAACATGCTAATGATATTTGGGGAATATGTGTGCATTTTCTTCACCTCAAGATCATGCCAATGAGTCATCTCCAGCCAATGAATCATATGATGTAAATTTGAATGAATTATGTTTTTGAACTTCAAAGAACTGTTTCGTGCACAACACGCAAATCATCTTTCGGGTATATGTGTGCATTTGTTTCACCTCAAAATCATACCAATGAGTCACCTCAAGCCAATGAATCATATGAAGGGGATTTGGACAAATTCTATTTTCGCACTTCAAAAAATAGTTTCGTACATAAGAAGCTAATGATATTTGGGGGATATGTGTGTGTTTGTTTCACTTAAAAGTCATGCCAAGGAGTCGCCTCAAGCCAATGAATAAGATGAAGGAGATTCGAATGAATTCTGGTTTTGCCCATCAAATAAGTGTTTCGTGCACAATATTCTAATGATCTTTGGGGGATATGTGTGCATTCGTTTCACCTCAAAATCACGAAAATGAGTCACCTCAATCCAATGAATCACATGAAGAGGATTTACACAAATTCTATTTTCGCACTTCGAATAACCGTTTCGTGCACAACATGCTAATGATATTTGGGGAATATGTGTGCATTTGCTTCATCAAGATCATGCCAATGAGTCACCTCAAGCCAATGAATCATATGATGGAGATTTGAATGAATTATGTTTTTGGACATCAAACAAGTGTTTCGTGCACAACACGCAAAACATCTTTCGAGTATATGTGTGCATTTGTTTCACCTCAAAATCATGCCAATGAGTCACTTCAGGCAAGTGAATCATACGAAGGAGATTTGGACAAATTCTATTTTCGCACTTCAAAAAATAGTTTCGTACACAAGAAGCTACTGATATTTGCGGGATATGTGTGTGTTTGTTTCACTTAAAAATCATTCCAGTGACTCGCCTCAAGCCAATGAATAAGAGGAAGGAGATTCGAATGAATTCTGGTTTCGCCCATCATATAATAGTTTCGCGCACAATATGCTAATGATCTTTGGGGGATATGTTCGCATTCGTTTCACCTCAAAATCACGCAAATGAGTCACCTCAATCCAATGAATCATATGAAGAGGATTTATACAAATTCTATTTTCGCAGTTCGAATAAGCATTTCGTGCACAACATGCTAATGATATTTGGGGAATATGTGTGCATTTTCTTCACCTCAAGATCATGCCAATGAGTCACCTCAAGCCAATGAATCATATGATGTAAATTTGAATGAATTAAGTTTTTGAACTTCAAACAACTGTTTCGTGCACAACACGCAAATCGTCTTTCGGGTATATGTGTGCATTTGTTTCACCTCAAAATCATACCAGTGAGTCACCTCAAGCCAACGAATCATATGAAGGGGATTTGGACAAATTCTATTTTCGCACTTGAAAATATAATATCGTACATAAGAAGCTAATGATATTTGGGGGATATGTGTGTGTTTGTTTCACTTAAAAATCATGCCAAGGAGTCGCCTCAAGCCAATGAATAAGATGAAGGAGATTCGAATGAATTCTGGTTTTGCCCATCAAATAAGAGTTTCGCGCACAATATCCTAATGATCTTTGGGGGATATGTTCGCATTCGTTTCACCTCAAAATCACCCAAATGAGTCACCTCAATCCAATGAATCATATGAAGTGGATTTATACAAATTCTATTTTCGCACTTCGAATAACTGTTTCGTGCACAACATGCTAATGATATTTGGGGAATAGGTGTGCATTTTCTTCACCTCAAGATCATGCCAATGAGTCATCTCAAGCCAATGAATCATATGATATAAATTTGAATGAATTATGTTTTTGAACTTCAAAGAACTGTTTCGTGCACAACACGCAAATCATCTTTCGGGTATATGTGTGCATTTGTTTCACCTCAAAATCATACCAATGAGTCACCTCAAGCCAATGAATCATAGGAAGGGGATTTGGACAAATTCTATTTTCGCACTTCAAAAAATAGTTTCGTACACAAGAAGCTACTGATATTTGGGGGATATGTGTGTGTTTGGTTCACTTAAAAATCATTCCAGTGACTCGCCTCAAGCCAATGAATAAGAGGAAGGAGATTCGAATGAATTCTGGTTTTGCCCATCAAATAAGAGTTCGCGCACAATATCCTAATGATCTTTGGGGGATATGTTCGCATTCGTTTCACCTCAAAATCACCCAAATGAGTCACCTCAATCCAATGAATCATATGAAGTGGATTTATACAAATTCTATTTTCGCACTTCGAATAACTGTTTCGTGCACAACATGCTAATGATATTTGGGGAATATGTGTGCATTTTCTTCACCTCAAGATCATGCCAATGAGTCATCTCAAGCCAATGAATCATATGATATAAATTTGAATGAATTATGTTTTTGAACTTCAAAGAACTGTTTCGTGCACAACACGCAAATCATCTTTCGGGTATATGTGTGCATTTGTTTCACCTCAAAATCATACCAATGAGTCACCTCAAGCCAATGAATCATAGGAAGGGGATTTGGACAAATTCTATTTTCGCACTTCAAAAAATAGTTTCGTACACAAGAAGCTACTGATATTTGGGGGATATGTGTGTGTTTGTTTCACTTAAAAATCATTCCAGTGACTCGCCTCAAGCCAATGAATAAGAGGAAGGAGATTCGAATGAATTCTGGTTTCGCCCATCATATAAGAGTTTCGCGCACAATATGCTAATGATCTTTGGGGGATATGTTCGCATTCGTTTCACCTCAAAATCACGCAAATGAGTCACCTCAATCCAATGAATCATATGAAGAGGATTTATACAAATTCTATTTTCGCAGTTCGAATAAGCATTTCGTGCACAACATGCTAATGATATTTGGGGAATATGTGTGCATTTTCTTCACCTCAAGATCATGCCAATGAGTCACCTCAAGCCAATGAATCATATGATGTAAATTTGAATGAATTAAGTTTTTGAACTTCAAACAACTGTTTCGTGCACAACACGCAAATCGTCTTTCGGGTATATGTGTGCATTTGTTTCACCTCAAAATCATACCAATGAGTCACCTCAAGCCAACGAATCATATGAAGGGGATTTGGACAAATTCTATTTTCGCACTTGAAAATATAATATCGTACATAAGAAGCTAATGATATTTGGGGGATATGTGTGTGTTTGTTTCACTTAAAAATCATGCCAAGGAGTCGCCTCAAGCCAATGAATAAGATGAAGGAGATTCGAATGAATTCTGGTTTTGCCCATCAAATAAGAGTTCGCGCACAATATCCTAATGATCTTTGGGGGATATTCGCATTCGTTTCACCTCAAAATCACGCAAATGAGTCACCTCAATTCAATGAATCACATGAAGAGGATTTACACAAATTCTATTTTCGCACTTCGAATAACCGTTTCGTGCACAACATGCTAATGATATTTGGGGAATATGTGTGCATTTTCTTCACCTCAAGATCATGCCAATGAGTCATCTCAAGCCAATGAATCATATGATATAAATTTGAATGAATTATGTTTTTGAACTTCAAAGAACTGTTTCGTGCACAACACGCAAATCATCTTTCGGGTATATGTGTGCATTTGTTTCACCTCAAAATCATACCAATGAGTCACCTCAAGCCAATGAATCATATGAAGGGGATTTGGACAAATTCTATTTTCGCACTTGAAAAAATAGTTTCGTACATAAGAAGCTAATGATATTTGGGGGATACGTGTGTGTTTGTTTCACTTAAAAATCATTCCAGTGACTCTCCTCAAGCCAATGAATAAGAGGAAGGAGATTCGAATGAATTCTGGTTTCGCCCATCATATAAGAGTTTCGCGCACAATATGCTAATGATCTTTGGGGGATATGTTCGCATTCGTTTCACCTCAAAATCACGCAAATGAGTCACCTCAATTCAATGAATCACATGAAGAGGATTTACACAAATTCTATTTTCGCAATTCGAATAACCGTTTCGTGCACAACATGCTAATGATATTTGGGGAATATGTGTGCATTTGCTTCATCAAGATCATGCCAATGAGTCACCTCAAGCCAATGAATCATATGATGGAGATTTGAATGAATTATGTTTTTGGACATCAAACAAGTGTTTCGTGCACAACACGCAAAACATCTTTCGGGTATATGTGTGCATTTGTTTCACCTCAAAATCATGCCAATGAGTCACTTCAGGCAAATGAATCATATGAAGGAGATTTGGACAAATTCTATTTTCGCACTTCAAAAAATAGTTTCGTACACAAGAAGCTACTGATATTTGGGGGATATGTGTGTGTTTGTTTCACTTAAAAATCATTCCAATGACTCGCCTCAAGCCAATGAATAAGAGGAAGGAGATTCGAATGAATTCTGGTTTCGGCCATGAAATAAGAGTTTCGCGCACAATATGCTAATGATCTTTGGGGGATATGTTCGCATTCGTTTCACCTCAAAATCACGCAAATGAGTCACCTCAATCCAATGAATCACATGAAGAGGATTTATACAAATTCTATTTTCGCACTTCGAATAAGCATTTCGTGCACAACATGGTAATGATATTTGGGGAATATGTGTGCATTTGCTTCACCTCAAGATCATGCCAATGAGTCACCTCAAGCCAATGAATCATATGATGGAGATTTGAATGAATTATGTTTTTGGACATCAAACAACTGTTTCGTGCACAACACGCAAATCATCTTTCGGGTATATGTGTGCATTTGTTTCACCTCAAAATCATACCAATGAGTCACCTCAAGCCAACGAATCATATGAAGGGGATTTGGACAAATTCTATTTTCGCACTTCAAAATATAATATCGTACATAAGAAGCTAATGATATTTGGGGGATATGTGTGTGTTTGTTTCACTTAAAAATCATGCCAAGGAGTCTCCTCAAGCCAATGAATAAGATGAAGGAGATTCGAACGAATTCTGGTTTTGCCCATCAAATATGTGTTTCGTGCACAATATTCTAATGATCTTTGGGGGATATGTGTGCATTCGTTTCACCTCAAAATCACGCAAATGAGTCACCTCAATCCAATGAATGATATGCAGGGGATTTATACAAATTCTATTTTCGCACTTCGAATAACCGTTTCGTGCACAACATGCTAATGATATTTGGGGAATATGTGTGCATTTGCTTCACCTCAAGATCATGCCAATGAGTCACCTCAAGCCAATGAATCATATGATGTAAATTTGAATGAATTGTGTTTTTGAACTTCAAACAACTGTTTCGTGCACAACACGCAAATCATCTTTCGGGTATATGTGTGCATTTGTTTCACCTCAAAATCATACCAATGAGTCACCTCACGCCAATGAATCATAGGAAGGGGATTTGGACAAATTCTATTTTCGCACTTCAAAAAATAGTTTCGTACACAAGAAGCTACTGATATTTGGGGGATATGTGTGTGTTTGTTTCACTTAAAAATCATTCCAATGACTCGCCTCAAGCCAATGAATAAGAGGAAGGAGATTCGAATGAATTCTGGTTTCGCCCATGAAATAAGAGTTTCGCACACAATATGCTAATGATCTTTGGGGGATATGTTCGCATTCGTTTCACCTCAAAATCACGCAACTGAGTCACCTCAATTCAATGAATCACATGAAGAGGATTTACACAAATTCTATTTTCGCACTTCGAATAACCGTTTCGTGCACAACATGGTAATGATATTTGGGGAATATGTGTGCATTTGCTTCACCTCAAGATCATGCCAATGAGTCACCTCAAGCCAATGAATCATATGATGGAGATTTGAATGAATTATGTTTTTGGACATCAAACAACTGTTTCGTGCACAACACGCAAATCATCTTTCGGGTATATGTGTGCATTTGTTTCACCTCAAAATCATACCAATGAGTCACCTCAAGCCAATGAATCATAGGAAGGGGATTTGGACAAATTCTATTTTCGCACTTCAAAAAATAGTTTCGTACACAAGAAGCTACTGATATTTGGGGGATATGTGTGTGTTTGGTTCACTTAAAAATCATTCCAGTGACTCGCCTCAAGCCAATGAATAAGAGGAAGGAGATTCGAATGAATTCTGGTTTCGCCCATCAAATAAGAGTTTCGCGCACAATATGCTAATGATCTTTGGGGGATATGTTCGCATTCGTTTCACCTCAAAATCACGCAAATGAGTCACCTCAATCCAATGAATCATATGAAGAGGATTTATACAAATTCTATTTTCGCAGTTCGAAAAAGCATTTCGTGCACAACATGCTAATGATATTTGGGGAATATGTGTGCATTTTCTTCACCTCAAGATCATGCCAATGAGTCACCTCAAGCCAATGAATCATATGATGGAGATTTGAATGAATTATGTTTTTGGACATCAAACAACTGTTTCGTGCACAACACGCAAATCATCTTTCGGGTGTATGTGTGCATTTGTTTCACCTCAAAATCATACCAATGAGTCACCTCAAGCCAATGAATCATAGGAAGGGGATTTGGACAAATTCTATTTTCGCACTTCAAAAAATAGTTTCGTACACAAGAAGCTACTGATATTTGGGGGATATGTGTGTGTTTGTTTCACTTAAAAATCATTCCAATGACTCGCCTCAAGCCAATGAAAAAGATGAAGGAGATTCGAATGAATTCTGGTTTTGCCCATCAAATAAGTGTTTCGTGCACAATATTCTAATGATCTTTGGGGGATATGTGTGCATTCGTTTCACCTCAAAATCACGAAAATGAGTCACCTCAATCCAATGAATCACATGAAGAGGATTTACACAAATTCTATTTTCGCACTTCGAATAACCGTTTCGTGCACAACATGCTAATGATATTTGGGGAATATGTGTGCATTTGCTTCACCTCAAGATCATGCCAATGAGTCACCTCAAGCCAATGAATCATATGATGGAGATTTCAATGAATTATGTTTTTGGACATCAAACAAGTGTTTCGTGCACAACACGCAAAACATCTTTCGGGTATATGTGTGCATTTGTTTCACCTCAAAATCATGCCAATGAGTCACTTCAGGCAAATGAATCATATGAAGGAGATTTGGACAAATTCTATTTTCGCACTTCAAAAAATAGTTTCGTACACAAGAAGCTACTGATATTTGCGGGATATGTGTGTGTTTGTTTCACTTAAAAATCATTCCAATGACTCGCCTCAAGCCAATGAATAAGAGGAAGGAGATTCGAATGAATTCTGGTTTCGGCCATGAAATAAGAGTTTCGCGCACAATATGCTAATGATCTTTGGGGGATATGTTCGCATTCGTTTCACCTCAAAATCACGCAAATGAGTCACCTCAATCCAATGAATCACATGAAGAGGATTTATACAAATTCTATTTTCGCACTTCGAATAAGCATTTCGTGCACAACATGGTAATGATATTTGGGGAATATGTGTGCATTTGCTTCACCTCAAGATCATGCCAATGAGTCACCTCAAGCCAATGAATCATATGATGGAGATTTGAATGAATTATGTTTTTGGACATCAAACAACTGTTTCGTGCACAACACGCAAATCATCTTTCGGGTATATGTGTGCATTTGTTTCACCTCAAAATCATACCAATGAGTCACCTCAAGCCAACGAATCATATGAAGGGGATTGGGACAAATTCTATTTTCGCACTTGAAAATATAATATCGTACATAAGAAGCTAATGATATTTGGGGGATATGTGTGTGTTTGTTTCACTTAAAAATCATGCCAAGGAGTCTCCTCAAGCCAATGAATAAGATGAAGGAGATTCGAACGAATTCTGGTTTTGCCCATCAAATATGTGTTTCGTGCACAATATTCTAATGATCTTTGGGGGATATGTGTGCATTCGTTTCACCTCAAAATCACGCAAATGAGTCACCTCAATCCAATGAATGATATGCAGGGGATTTATACAAATTCTATTTTCGCACTTCGAATAACCGTTTCGTGCACAACATGCTAATGATATTTGGGGAATATGTGTGCATTTGCTTCACCTCAAGATCATGCCAATGAGTCACCTCAAGCCAATGAATCATATGATGTAAATTTGAATGAATTGTGTTTTTGAACTTCAAACAACTGTTTCGTGCACAACACGCAAATCATCTTTCGGGTATATGTGTGCATTTGTTTCACCTCAAAATCATACCAATGAGTCACCTCACGCCAATGAATCATATGAAGGGGATTTGGACAAATTCTATTTTCGCACTTCAAAAAATAGTTTCGTACACAAGAAGCTACTGATATTTGGGGGATATGTGTGTGTTTGTTTCACTTAAAAATCATTCCAATGACTCGCCTCAAGCCAATGAATAAGAGGAAGGAGATTCGAATGAATTCTGGTTTCGCCCATGAAATAAGAGTTTCGCGCACAATATGCTAATGATCTTTGGGGGATATGTTCGCATTCGTTTCACCTCAAAATCACGCAAATGAGTCACCTCAATTCAATGAATCACATGAAGAGGATTTACACAAATTCTATTTTCGCACTTCGAATAACCGTTTCGTGCACAACATGGTAATGATATTTGGGGAATATGTGTGCATTTGCTTCACCTCAAGATCATGCCAATGAGTCACCTCAAGCCAATGAATCATATGATGGAGATTTGAATGAATTATGTTTTTGGACATCAAACAACTGTTTCGTGCACAACACGCAAATCATCTTTCGGGTATATGTGTGCATTTGTTTCACCTCAAAATCATACCAATGAGTCACCTCAAGCCAACGAATCATATGAAGGGGATTTGGACAAATTCTATTTTCGCACTTCAAAAAATAGTTTCGTACACAAGAAGCTACTGATATTTGGGGGATATGTGTGTGTTTGGTTCACTTAAAAATCATTCCAGTGACTCGCCTCAAGCCAATGAATAAGAGGAAGGAGATTCGAATGAATTCTGGTTTCGCCCATCAAATAAGAGTTTCGCGCACAATATGCTAATGATCTTTGGGGGATATGTTCGCATTCGTTTCACCTCAAAATCACGCAAATGAGTCACCTCAATTCAATGAATCACATGAAGAGGATTTACACAAATTCTATTTTCGCACTTCGAATAACCGTTTCGTGCACAACATGGTAATGATATTTGGGGAATATGTGTGCATTTTCTTCACCTCAAGATCATGCCAATGAGTCACCTCAAGCCAATGAATCATATGATGGAGATTTGAATGAATTATGTTTTTGGACATCAAACAACTGTTTCGTGCACAACACGCAAATCATCTTTCGGGTGTATGTGTGCATTTGTTTCACCTCAAAATCATACCAATGAGTCACCTCAAGCCAATGAATCATAGGAAGGGGATTTGGACAAATTCTATTTTCGCACTTCAAAAAATAGTTCCGTACACAAGAAGCTACTGATATTTGGGGGATATGTGTGTGTTTGTTTCACTTAAAAATCATTCCAATGACTCGCCTCAAGCCAATGTATAAGATGAAGGAGATTCGAATGAATTCTGGTTTTGCCCATCAAATAAGTGTTTCGTGCACAATATTCTAATGATCTTTGGGGGATATGTGTGCATTCGTTTCACCTCAAAATCACGAAAATGAGTCACCTCAATCCAATGAATCACATGAAGAGGATTTACACAAATTCTATTTTCGCACTTCGAATAACCGTTTCGTGCACAACATGCTAATGATATTTGGGGAATATGTGTGCATTTGCTTCACCTCAAGATCATGCCAATGAGTCACCTCAAGCCAATGAATCATATGATGGAGATTTGAATGAATTATGTTTTTGGACATCAAACAACTGTTTCGTGCACAACACGCAAATCATCTTTCGGGTATATGTGTGCATTTGTTTCACCTCAAAATCATGCCAATGAGTCACTTCAGGCAAATGAATCATATGAAGGAGATTTGGACAAATTCTATTTTCGCACTTCAAAAAATAGTTTCGTACACAAGAAGCTACTGATATTTGCGGGATATGTGTGTGTTTGTTTCACTTAAAAATCATTCCAATGACTCGCCTCAAGCCAATGAATAAGAGGAAGGAGATTCGAATGAATTCTGGTTTCGGCCATGAAATAAGAGTTTCGCGCACAATATGCTAATGATCTTTGGGGGATATGTTCGCATTCGTTTCACCTCAAAATCACGCAAATGAGTCACCTCAATCCAATGAATGATATGCAGGGGATTTATACAAATTCTATTTTCGCACTTCGAATAACCGTTTCGTGCACAACATGCTAATGATATTTGGGGAATATGTGTGCATTTGCTTCACCTCAAGATCATGCCAATGAGTCACCTCAAGCCAATGAATCATATGATGTAAATTTGAATGAATTGTGTTTTTGAACTTCAAACAACTGTTTCGTGCACAACACGCAAATCATCTTTCGGGTATATGTGTGCATTTGTTTCACCTCAAAATCATACCAATGAGTCACCTCACGCCAATGAATCATAGGAAGGGGATTTGGACAAATTCTATTTTCGCACTTCAAAAAATAGTTTCGTACACAAGAAGCTACTGATATTTGGGGGATATGTGTGTGTTTGTTTCACTTAAAAATCATTCCAATGACTCGCCTCAAGCCAATGAATAAGAGGAAGGAGATTCGAATGAATTCTGGTTTCGCCCATGAAATAAGAGTTTCGCACACAATATGCTAATGATCTTTGGGGGATATGTTCGCATTCGTTTCACCTCAAAATCACGCAACTGAGTCACCTCAATTCAATGAATCACATGAAGAGGATTTACACAAATTCTATTTTCGCACTTCGAATAACCGTTTCGTGCACAACATGGTAATGATATTTGGGGAATATGTGTGCATTTGCTTCACCTCAAGATCATGCCAATGAGTCACCTCAAGCCAATGAATCATATGATGGAGATTTGAATGAATTATGTTTTTGGACATCAAACAACTGTTTCGTGCACAACACGCAAATCATCTTTCGGGTATATGTGTGCATTTGTTTCACCTCAAAATCATACCAATGAGTCACCTCAAGCCAATGAATCATAGGAAGGGGATTTGGACAAATTCTATTTTCGCACTTCAAAAAATAGTTTCGTACACAAGAAGCTACTGATATTTGGGGGATATGTGTGTGTTTGGTTCACTTAAAAATCATTCCAGTGACTCGCCTCAAGCCAATGAATAAGAGGAAGGAGATTCGAATGAATTCTGGTTTCGCCCATCAAATAAGAGTTTCGCGCACAATATGCTAATGATCTTTGGGGGATATGTTCGCATTCGTTTCACCTCAAAATCACGCAAATGAGTCACCTCAATCCAATGAATCATATGAAGAGGATTTATACAAATTCTATTTTCGCAGTTCGAAAAAGCATTTCGTGCACAACATGCTAATGATATTTGGGGAATATGTGTGCATTTGCTTCACCTCAAGATCATGCCAATGAGTCACCTCAAGCCAATGAATCATATGATGGAGATTTGAATGAATTATGTTTTTGGACATCAAACAACTGTTTCGTGCACAACACGCAAATCATCTTTCGGGTGTATGTGTGCATTTGTTTCACCTCAAAATCATACCAATGAGTCACCTCAAGCCAATGAATCATAGGAAGGGGATTTGGACAAATTCTATTTTCGCACTTCAAAAAATAGTTTCGTACACAAGAAGCTACTGATATTTGGGGGATATGTGTGTGTTTGGTTCACTTAAAAATCATTCCAGTGACTCGCCTCAAGCCAATGAATAAGAGGAAGGAGATTCGAATGAATTCTGGTTTCGCCCATCAAATAAGAGTTTCGCACACAATATGCTAATGATCTTTGGGGGATATGTTCGCATTCGTTTCACCTCAAAATCACGCAAATGAGTCACCTCAATTCAATGAATCACATGAAGAGGATTTACACAAATTCTATTTTCGCACTTCGAATAACCGTTTCGTGCACAACATGGTAATGATATTTGGGGAATATGTGTGCATTTGCTTCACCTCAAGATCATGCCAATGAGTCACCTCAAGCCAATGAATCATATGATGGAGATTTGAATGAATTATGTTTTTGGACATCAAACAACTGTTTCGTGCACAACACGCAAATCATCTTTCGGGTGTATGTGTGCATTTGTTTCACCTCAAAATCATACCAATGAGTCACCTCAAGCCAATGAATCATAGGAAGGGGATTTGGACAAATTCTATTTTCGCACTTCAAAAAATAGTTCCGTACACAAGAAGCTACTGATATTTGGGGGATATGTGTGTGTTTGTTTCACTTAAAAATCATTCCAATGACTCGCCTCAAGCCAATGAATAAGATGAAGGAGATTCGAATGAATTCTGGTTTTGCCCATCAAATAAGTGTTTCGTGCACAATATTCTAATGATCTTTGGGGGATATGTGTGCATTCGTTTCACCTCAAAATCACGAAAATGAGTCACCTCAATCCAATGAATCACATGAAGAGGATTTACACAAATTCTATTTTCGCACTTCGAATAACCGTTTCGTGCACAACATGCTAATGATATTTGGGGAATATGTGTGCATTTGCTTCACCTCAAGATCATGCCAATGAGTCACCTCAAGCCAATGAATCATATGATGGAGATTTCAATGAATTATGTTTTTGGACATCAAACAAGTGTTTCGTGCACAACACGCAAAACATCTTTCGGGTATATGTGTGCATTTGTTTCACCTCAAAATCATGCCAATGAGTCACTTCAGGCAAATGAATCATATGAAGGAGATTTGGACAAATTCTATTTTCGCACTTCAAAAAATAGTTTCGTACACAAGAAGCTACTGATATTTGCGGGATATGTGTGTGTTTGTTTCACTTAAAAATCATTCCAGTGACTCGCCTCAAGCCAATGAATAAGAGGAAGGAGATTCGAATGAATTCTGGTTTCGCCCATCAAATAAGAGTTTCGCGCACAATATCCTAATGATCTTTGGGGGATATGTTCGCATTCGTTTCACCTCAAAATCACCCAAATGAGTCACCTCAATCCAATGAATCATATGAAGTGGATTTATACAAATTCTATTTTCGCACTTCGAATAACTGTTTCGTGCACAACATGCTAATGATATTTGGGGAATAGGTGTGCATTTTCTTCACCTCAAGATCATGCCAATGAGTCATCTCAAGCCAATGAATCATATGATATAAATTTGAATGAATTATGTTTTTGAACTTCAAAGAACTGTTTCGTGCACAACACGCAAATCATCTTTCGGGTATATGTGTGCATTTGTTTCACCTCAAAATCATACCAATGAGTCACCTCAAGCCAATGAATCATAGGAAGGGGATTTGGACAAATTCTATTTTCGCACTTCAAAAAATAGTTTCGTACACAAGAAGCTACTGATATTTGGGGGATATGTGTGTGTTTGGTTCACTTAAAAATCATTCCAGTGACTCGCCTCAAGCCAATGAATAAGAGGAAGGAGATTCGAATGAATTCTGGTTTTGCCCATCAAATAAGAGTTCGCGCACAATATCCTAATGATCTTTGGGGGATATGTTCGCATTCGTTTCACCTCAAAATCACCCAAATGAGTCACCTCAATCCAATGAATCATATGAAGTGGATTTATACAAATTCTATTTTCGCACTTCGAATAACTGTTTCGTGCACAACATGCTAATGATATTTGGGGAATATGTGTGCATTTTCTTCACCTCAAGATCATGCCAATGAGTCATCTCAAGCCAATGAATCATATGATATAAATTTGAATGAATTATGTTTTTGAACTTCAAAGAACTGTTTCGTGCACAACACGCAAATCATCTTTCGGGTATATGTGTGCATTTGTTTCACCTCAAAATCATACCAATGAGTCACCTCAAGCCAATGAATCATAGGAAGGGGATTTGGACAAATTCTATTTTCGCACTTCAAAAAATAGTTTCGTACACAAGAAGCTACTGATATTTGGGGGATATGTGTGTGTTTGTTTCACTTAAAAATCATTCCAGTGACTCGCCTCAAGCCAATGAATAAGAGGAAGGAGATTCGAATGAATTCTGGTTTCGCCCATCATATAAGAGTTTCGCGCACAATATGCTAATGATCTTTGGGGGATATGTTCGCATTCGTTTCACCTCAAAATCACGCAAATGAGTCACCTCAATCCAATGAATCATATGAAGAGGATTTATACAAATTCTATTTTCGCAGTTCGAATAAGCATTTCGTGCACAACATGCTAATGATATTTGGGGAATATGTGTGCATTTTCTTCACCTCAAGATCATGCCAATGAGTCACCTCAAGCCAATGAATCATATGATGTAAATTTGAATGAATTAAGTTTTTGAACTTCAAACAACTGTTTCGTGCACAACACGCAAATCGTCTTTCGGGTATATGTGTGCATTTGTTTCACCTCAAAATCATACCAATGAGTCACCTCAAGCCAACGAATCATATGAAGGGGATTTGGACAAATTCTATTTTCGCACTTGAAAATATAATATCGTACATAAGAAGCTAATGATATTTGGGGGATATGTGTGTGTTTGTTTCACTTAAAAATCATGCCAAGGAGTCGCCTCAAGCCAATGAATAAGATGAAGGAGATTCGAATGAATTCTGGTTTTGCCCATCAAATAAGAGTTCGCGCACAATATCCTAATGATCTTTGGGGGATATTCGCATTCGTTTCACCTCAAAATCACGCAAATGAGTCACCTCAATTCAATGAATCACATGAAGAGGATTTACACAAATTCTATTTTCGCACTTCGAATAACCGTTTCGTGCACAACATGCTAATGATATTTGGGGAATATGTGTGCATTTTCTTCACCTCAAGATCATGCCAATGAGTCATCTCAAGCCAATGAATCATATGATATAAATTTGAATGAATTATGTTTTTGAACTTCAAAGAACTGTTTCGTGCACAACACGCAAATCATCTTTCGGGTATATGTGTGCATTTGTTTCACCTCAAAATCATACCAATGAGTCACCTCAAGCCAATGAATCATATGAAGGGGATTTGGACAAATTCTATTTTCGCACTTGAAAAAATAGTTTCGTACATAAGAAGCTAATGATATTTGGGGGATACGTGTGTGTTTGTTTCACTTAAAAATCATTCCAGTGACTCTCCTCAAGCCAATGAATAAGAGGAAGGAGATTCGAATGAATTCTGGTTTCGCCCATCATATAAGAGTTTCGCGCACAATATGCTAATGATCTTTGGGGGATATGTTCGCATTCGTTTCACCTCAAAATCACGCAAATGAGTCACCTCAATTCAATGAATCACATGAAGAGGATTTACACAAATTCTATTTTCGCAATTCGAATAACCGTTTCGTGCACAACATGCTAATGATATTTGGGGAATATGTGTGCATTTGCTTCATCAAGATCATGCCAATGAGTCACCTCAAGCCAATGAATCATATGATGGAGATTTGAATGAATTATGTTTTTGGACATCAAACAAGTGTTTCGTGCACAACACGCAAAACATCTTTCGGGTATATGTGTGCATTTGTTTCACCTCAAAATCATGCCAATGAGTCACTTCAGGCAAATGAATCATATGAAGGAGATTTGGACAAATTCTATTTTCGCACTTCAAAAAATAGTTTCGTACACAAGAAGCTACTGATATTTGGGGGATATGTGTGTGTTTGTTTCACTTAAAAATCATTCCAATGACTCGCCTCAAGCCAATGAATAAGAGGAAGGAGATTCGAATGAATTCTGGTTTCGGCCATGAAATAAGAGTTTCGCGCACAATATGCTAATGATCTTTGGGGGATATGTTCGCATTCGTTTCACCTCAAAATCACGCAAATGAGTCACCTCAATCCAATGAATCACATGAAGAGGATTTATACAAATTCTATTTTCGCACTTCGAATAAGCATTTCGTGCACAACATGGTAATGATATTTGGGGAATATGTGTGCATTTGCTTCACCTCAAGATCATGCCAATGAGTCACCTCAAGCCAATGAATCATATGATGGAGATTTGAATGAATTATGTTTTTGGACATCAAACAACTGTTTCGTGCACAACACGCAAATCATCTTTCGGGTATATGTGTGCATTTGTTTCACCTCAAAATCATACCAATGAGTCACCTCAAGCCAACGAATCATATGAAGGGGATTTGGACAAATTCTATTTTCGCACTTCAAAATATAATATCGTACATAAGAAGCTAATGATATTTGGGGGATATGTGTGTGTTTGTTTCACTTAAAAATCATGCCAAGGAGTCTCCTCAAGCCAATGAATAAGATGAAGGAGATTCGAACGAATTCTGGTTTTGCCCATCAAATATGTGTTTCGTGCACAATATTCTAATGATCTTTGGGGGATATGTGTGCATTCGTTTCACCTCAAAATCACGCAAATGAGTCACCTCAATCCAATGAATGATATGCAGGGGATTTATACAAATTCTATTTTCGCACTTCGAATAACCGTTTCGTGCACAACATGCTAATGATATTTGGGGAATATGTGTGCATTTGCTTCACCTCAAGATCATGCCAATGAGTCACCTCAAGCCAATGAATCATATGATGTAAATTTGAATGAATTGTGTTTTTGAACTTCAAACAACTGTTTCGTGCACAACACGCAAATCATCTTTCGGGTATATGTGTGCATTTGTTTCACCTCAAAATCATACCAATGAGTCACCTCACGCCAATGAATCATAGGAAGGGGATTTGGACAAATTCTATTTTCGCACTTCAAAAAATAGTTTCGTACACAAGAAGCTACTGATATTTGGGGGATATGTGTGTGTTTGTTTCACTTAAAAATCATTCCAATGACTCGCCTCAAGCCAATGAATAAGAGGAAGGAGATTCGAATGAATTCTGGTTTCGCCCATGAAATAAGAGTTTCGCACACAATATGCTAATGATCTTTGGGGGATATGTTCGCATTCGTTTCACCTCAAAATCACGCAACTGAGTCACCTCAATTCAATGAATCACATGAAGAGGATTTACACAAATTCTATTTTCGCACTTCGAATAACCGTTTCGTGCACAACATGGTAATGATATTTGGGGAATATGTGTGCATTTGCTTCACCTCAAGATCATGCCAATGAGTCACCTCAAGCCAATGAATCATATGATGGAGATTTGAATGAATTATGTTTTTGGACATCAAACAACTGTTTCGTGCACAACAC
Source organism: Coriaria nepalensis (assembly GCA_027186245.1). NCBI lineage: Eukaryota > Viridiplantae > Streptophyta > Magnoliopsida > Cucurbitales > Coriariaceae > Coriaria > Coriaria nepalensis. The sequence goes on along the minus strand of CP114499.1, from coordinate 5,007,213 downwards.
GCAAATCATCTTTCGGGTATATGTGTGCATTTGTTTCACCTCAAAATCATACCAATGAGTCACCTCAAGCCAATGAATCATAGGAAGGGGATTTGGACAAATTCTATTTTCGCACTTCAAAAAATAGTTTCGTACACAAGAAGCTACTGATATTTGGGGGATATGTGTGTGTTTGGTTCACTTAAAAATCATTCCAGTGACTCGCCTCAAGCCAATGAATAAGAGGAAGGAGATTCGAATGAATTCTGGTTTCGCCCATCAAATAAGAGTTTCGCGCACAATATGCTAATGATCTTTGGGGGATATGTTCGCATTCGTTTCACCTCAAAATCACGCAAATGAGTCACCTCAATCCAATGAATCATATGAAGAGGATTTATACAAATTCTATTTTCGCAGTTCGAAAAAGCATTTCGTGCACAACATGCTAATGATATTTGGGGAATATGTGTGCATTTTCTTCACCTCAAGATCATGCCAATGAGTCACCTCAAGCCAATGAATCATATGATGGAGATTTGAATGAATTATGTTTTTGGACATCAAACAACTGTTTCGTGCACAACACGCAAATCATCTTTCGGGTGTATGTGTGCATTTGTTTCACCTCAAAATCATACCAATGAGTCACCTCAAGCCAATGAATCATAGGAAGGGGATTTGGACAAATTCTATTTTCGCACTTCAAAAAATAGTTTCGTACACAAGAAGCTACTGATATTTGGGGGATATGTGTGTGTTTGTTTCACTTAAAAATCATTCCAATGACTCGCCTCAAGCCAATGAAAAAGATGAAGGAGATTCGAATGAATTCTGGTTTTGCCCATCAAATAAGTGTTTCGTGCACAATATTCTAATGATCTTTGGGGGATATGTGTGCATTCGTTTCACCTCAAAATCACGAAAATGAGTCACCTCAATCCAATGAATCACATGAAGAGGATTTACACAAATTCTATTTTCGCACTTCGAATAACCGTTTCGTGCACAACATGCTAATGATATTTGGGGAATATGTGTGCATTTGCTTCACCTCAAGATCATGCCAATGAGTCACCTCAAGCCAATGAATCATATGATGGAGATTTCAATGAATTATGTTTTTGGACATCAAACAAGTGTTTCGTGCACAACACGCAAAACATCTTTCGGGTATATGTGTGCATTTGTTTCACCTCAAAATCATGCCAATGAGTCACTTCAGGCAAATGAATCATATGAAGGAGATTTGGACAAATTCTATTTTCGCACTTCAAAAAATAGTTTCGTACACAAGAAGCTACTGATATTTGCGGGATATGTGTGTGTTTGTTTCACTTAAAAATCATTCCAATGACTCGCCTCAAGCCAATGAATAAGAGGAAGGAGATTCGAATGAATTCTGGTTTCGGCCATGAAATAAGAGTTTCGCGCACAATATGCTAATGATCTTTGGGGGATATGTTCGCATTCGTTTCACCTCAAAATCACGCAAATGAGTCACCTCAATCCAATGAATCACATGAAGAGGATTTATACAAATTCTATTTTCGCACTTCGAATAAGCATTTCGTGCACAACATGGTAATGATATTTGGGGAATATGTGTGCATTTGCTTCACCTCAAGATCATGCCAATGAGTCACCTCAAGCCAATGAATCATATGATGGAGATTTGAATGAATTATGTTTTTGGACATCAAACAACTGTTTCGTGCACAACACGCAAATCATCTTTCGGGTATATGTGTGCATTTGTTTCACCTCAAAATCATACCAATGAGTCACCTCAAGCCAACGAATCATATGAAGGGGATTGGGACAAATTCTATTTTCGCACTTGAAAATATAATATCGTACATAAGAAGCTAATGATATTTGGGGGATATGTGTGTGTTTGTTTCACTTAAAAATCATGCCAAGGAGTCTCCTCAAGCCAATGAATAAGATGAAGGAGATTCGAACGAATTCTGGTTTTGCCCATCAAATATGTGTTTCGTGCACAATATTCTAATGATCTTTGGGGGATATGTGTGCATTCGTTTCACCTCAAAATCACGCAAATGAGTCACCTCAATCCAATGAATGATATGCAGGGGATTTATACAAATTCTATTTTCGCACTTCGAATAACCGTTTCGTGCACAACATGCTAATGATATTTGGGGAATATGTGTGCATTTGCTTCACCTCAAGATCATGCCAATGAGTCACCTCAAGCCAATGAATCATATGATGTAAATTTGAATGAATTGTGTTTTTGAACTTCAAACAACTGTTTCGTGCACAACACGCAAATCATCTTTCGGGTATATGTGTGCATTTGTTTCACCTCAAAATCATACCAATGAGTCACCTCACGCCAATGAATCATATGAAGGGGATTTGGACAAATTCTATTTTCGCACTTCAAAAAATAGTTTCGTACACAAGAAGCTACTGATATTTGGGGGATATGTGTGTGTTTGTTTCACTTAAAAATCATTCCAATGACTCGCCTCAAGCCAATGAATAAGAGGAAGGAGATTCGAATGAATTCTGGTTTCGCCCATGAAATAAGAGTTTCGCGCACAATATGCTAATGATCTTTGGGGGATATGTTCGCATTCGTTTCACCTCAAAATCACGCAAATGAGTCACCTCAATTCAATGAATCACATGAAGAGGATTTACACAAATTCTATTTTCGCACTTCGAATAACCGTTTCGTGCACAACATGGTAATGATATTTGGGGAATATGTGTGCATTTGCTTCACCTCAAGATCATGCCAATGAGTCACCTCAAGCCAATGAATCATATGATGGAGATTTGAATGAATTATGTTTTTGGACATCAAACAACTGTTTCGTGCACAACACGCAAATCATCTTTCGGGTATATGTGTGCATTTGTTTCACCTCAAAATCATACCAATGAGTCACCTCAAGCCAACGAATCATATGAAGGGGATTTGGACAAATTCTATTTTCGCACTTCAAAAAATAGTTTCGTACACAAGAAGCTACTGATATTTGGGGGATATGTGTGTGTTTGGTTCACTTAAAAATCATTCCAGTGACTCGCCTCAAGCCAATGAATAAGAGGAAGGAGATTCGAATGAATTCTGGTTTCGCCCATCAAATAAGAGTTTCGCGCACAATATGCTAATGATCTTTGGGGGATATGTTCGCATTCGTTTCACCTCAAAATCACGCAAATGAGTCACCTCAATTCAATGAATCACATGAAGAGGATTTACACAAATTCTATTTTCGCACTTCGAATAACCGTTTCGTGCACAACATGGTAATGATATTTGGGGAATATGTGTGCATTTTCTTCACCTCAAGATCATGCCAATGAGTCACCTCAAGCCAATGAATCATATGATGGAGATTTGAATGAATTATGTTTTTGGACATCAAACAACTGTTTCGTGCACAACACGCAAATCATCTTTCGGGTGTATGTGTGCATTTGTTTCACCTCAAAATCATACCAATGAGTCACCTCAAGCCAATGAATCATAGGAAGGGGATTTGGACAAATTCTATTTTCGCACTTCAAAAAATAGTTCCGTACACAAGAAGCTACTGATATTTGGGGGATATGTGTGTGTTTGTTTCACTTAAAAATCATTCCAATGACTCGCCTCAAGCCAATGTATAAGATGAAGGAGATTCGAATGAATTCTGGTTTTGCCCATCAAATAAGTGTTTCGTGCACAATATTCTAATGATCTTTGGGGGATATGTGTGCATTCGTTTCACCTCAAAATCACGAAAATGAGTCACCTCAATCCAATGAATCACATGAAGAGGATTTACACAAATTCTATTTTCGCACTTCGAATAACCGTTTCGTGCACAACATGCTAATGATATTTGGGGAATATGTGTGCATTTGCTTCACCTCAAGATCATGCCAATGAGTCACCTCAAGCCAATGAATCATATGATGGAGATTTGAATGAATTATGTTTTTGGACATCAAACAACTGTTTCGTGCACAACACGCAAATCATCTTTCGGGTATATGTGTGCATTTGTTTCACCTCAAAATCATGCCAATGAGTCACTTCAGGCAAATGAATCATATGAAGGAGATTTGGACAAATTCTATTTTCGCACTTCAAAAAATAGTTTCGTACACAAGAAGCTACTGATATTTGCGGGATATGTGTGTGTTTGTTTCACTTAAAAATCATTCCAATGACTCGCCTCAAGCCAATGAATAAGAGGAAGGAGATTCGAATGAATTCTGGTTTCGGCCATGAAATAAGCGTTTCGCGCACAATATGCTAATGATCTTTGGGGGATATGTTCGCATTCGTTTCACCTCAAAATCACGCAAATGAGTCACCTCAATCCAATGAATGATATGCAGGGGATTTATACAAATTCTATTTTCGCACTTCGAATAACCGTTTCGTGCACAACATGCTAATGATATTTGGGGAATATGTGTGCATTTGCTTCACCTCAAGATCATGCCAATGAGTCACCTCAAGCCAATGAATCATATGATGTAAATTTGAATGAATTGTGTTTTTGAACTTCAAACAACTGTTTCGTGCACAACACGCAAATCATCTTTCGGGTATATGTGTGCATTTGTTTCACCTCAAAATCATACCAATGAGTCACCTCACGCCAATGAATCATAGGAAGGGGATTTGGACAAATTCTATTTTCGCACTTCAAAAAATAGTTTCGTACACAAGAAGCTACTGATATTTGGGGGATATGTGTGTGTTTGTTTCACTTAAAAATCATTCCAATGACTCGCCTCAAGCCAATGAATAAGAGGAAGGAGATTCGAATGAATTCTGGTTTCGCCCATGAAATAAGAGTTTCGCACACAATATGCTAATGATCTTTGGGGGATATGTTCGCATTCGTTTCACCTCAAAATCACGCAACTGAGTCACCTCAATTCAATGAATCACATGAAGAGGATTTACACAAATTCTATTTTCGCACTTCGAATAACCGTTTCGTGCACAACATGGTAATGATATTTGGGGAATATGTGTGCATTTGCTTCACCTCAAGATCATGCCAATGAGTCACCTCAAGCCAATGAATCATATGATGGAGATTTGAATGAATTATGTTTTTGGACATCAAACAACTGTTTCGTGCACAACACGCAAATCATCTTTCGGGTATATGTGTGCATTTGTTTCACCTCAAAATCATACCAATGAGTCACCTCAAGCCAATGAATCATAGGAAGGGGATTTGGACAAATTCTATTTTCGCACTTCAAAAAATAGTTTCGTACACAAGAAGCTACTGATATTTGGGGGATATGTGTGTGTTTGGTTCACTTAAAAATCATTCCAGTGACTCGCCTCAAGCCAATGAATAAGAGGAAGGAGATTCGAATGAATTCTGGTTTCGCCCATCAAATAAGAGTTTCGCGCACAATATGCTAATGATCTTTGGGGGATATGTTCGCATTCGTTTCACCTCAAAATCACGCAAATGAGTCACCTCAATCCAATGAATCATATGAAGAGGATTTATACAAATTCTATTTTCGCAGTTCGAAAAAGCATTTCGTGCACAACATGCTAATGATATTTGGGGAATATGTGTGCATTTGCTTCACCTCAAGATCATGCCAATGAGTCACCTCAAGCCAATGAATCATATGATGGAGATTTGAATGAATTATGTTTTTGGACATCAAACAACTGTTTCGTGCACAACACGCAAATCATCTTTCGGGTGTATGTGTGCATTTGTTTCACCTCAAAATCATACCAATGAGTCACCTCAAGCCAATGAATCATAGGAAGGGGATTTGGACAAATTCTATTTTCGCACTTCAAAAAATAGTTTCGTACACAAGAAGCTACTGATATTTGGGGGATATGTGTGTGTTTGGTTCACTTAAAAATCATTCCAGTGACTCGCCTCAAGCCAATGAATAAGAGGAAGGAGATTCGAATGAATTCTGGTTTCGCCCATCAAATAAGAGTTTCGCACACAATATGCTAATGATCTTTGGGGGATATGTTCGCATTCGTTTCACCTCAAAATCACGCAAATGAGTCACCTCAATTCAATGAATCACATGAAGAGGATTTACACAAATTCTATTTTCGCACTTCGAATAACCGTTTCGTGCACAACATGGTAATGATATTTGGGGAATATGTGTGCATTTGCTTCACCTCAAGATCATGCCAATGAGTCACCTCAAGCCAATGAATCATATGATGGAGATTTGAATGAATTATGTTTTTGGACATCAAACAACTGTTTCGTGCACAACACGCAAATCATCTTTCGGGTGTATGTGTGCATTTGTTTCACCTCAAAATCATACCAATGAGTCACCTCAAGCCAATGAATCATAGGAAGGGGATTTGGACAAATTCTATTTTCGCACTTCAAAAAATAGTTCCGTACACAAGAAGCTACTGATATTTGGGGGATATGTGTGTGTTTGTTTCACTTAAAAATCATTCCAATGACTCGCCTCAAGCCAATGAATAAGATGAAGGAGATTCGAATGAATTCTGGTTTTGCCCATCAAATAAGTGTTTCGTGCACAATATTCTAATGATCTTTGGGGGATATGTGTGCATTCGTTTCACCTCAAAATCACGAAAATGAGTCACCTCAATCCAATGAATCACATGAAGAGGATTTACACAAATTCTATTTTCGCACTTCGAATAACCGTTTCGTGCACAACATGCTAATGATATTTGGGGAATATGTGTGCATTTGCTTCACCTCAAGATCATGCCAATGAGTCACCTCAAGCCAATGAATCATATGATGGAGATTTCAATGAATTATGTTTTTGGACATCAAACAAGTGTTTCGTGCACAACACGCAAAACATCTTTCGGGTATATGTGTGCATTTGTTTCACCTCAAAATCATGCCAATGAGTCACTTCAGGCAAATGAATCATATGAAGGAGATTTGGACAAATTCTATTTTCGCACTTCAAAAAATAGTTTCGTACACAAGAAGCTACTGATATTTGCGGGATATGTGTGTGTTTGTTTCACTTAAAAATCATTCCAATGACTCGCCTCAAGCCAATGAATAAGAGGAAGGAGATTCGAATGAATTCTGGTTTCGGCCATGAAATAAGAGTTTCGCGCACAATATGCTAATGATCTTTGGGGGATATGTTCGCATTCGTTTCACCTCAAAATCACGCAAATGAGTCACCTCAATTCAATGAATCACATGAAGAGGATTTACACAAATTCTATTTTCGCACTTCGAATAACCGTTTCGTGCACAACATGGTAATGATATTTGGGGAATATGTGTGCATTTGCTTCACCTCAAGATCATGCCAATGAGTCACCTCAAGCCAATGAATCATATGATGGAGATTTGAATGAATTATGTTTTTGGACATCAAACAACTGTTTCGTGCACAACACGCAAATCATCTTTCGGGTATATGTGTGCATTTGTTTCACCTCAAAATCATACCAATGAGTCACCTCAAGCCAATGAATCATAGGAAGGGGATTTGGACAAATTCTATTTTCGCACTTCAAAAAATAGTTTCGTACACAAGAAGCTACTGATATTTGGGGGATATGTGTGTGTTTGGTTCACTTAAAAATCATTCCAGTGACTCGCCTCAAGCCAATGAATAAGAGGAAGGAGATTCGAATGAATTCTGGTTTCGCCCATCAAATAAGAGTTTCGCGCACAATATGCTAATGATCTTTGGGGGATATGTTCGCATTCGTTTCACCTCAAAATCACGCAAATGAGTCACCTCAATCCAATGAATCACATGAAGAGGATTTATACAAATTCTATTTTCGCACTTCGAATAAGCATTTCGTGCACAACATGGTAATGATATTTGGGGAATATGTGTGCATTTGCTTCACCTCAAGATCATGCCAATGAGTCACCTCAAGCCAATGAATCATATGATGGAGATTTGAATGAATTATGTTTTTGGACATCAAACAACTGTTTCGTGCACAACACGCAAATCATCTTTCGGGTATATGTGTGCATTTGTTTCACCTCAAAATCATACCAATGAGTCACCTCAAGCCAACGAATCATATGAAGGGGATTTGGACAAATTCTATTTTCGCACTTCAAAATATAATATCGTACATAAGAAGCTAATGATATTTGGGGGATATGTGTGTGTTTGTTTCACTTAAAAATCATGCCAAGGAGTCTCCTCAAGCCAATGAATAAGATGAAGGAGATTCGAACGAATTCTGGTTTTGCCCATCAAATATGTGTTTCGTGCACAATATTCTAATGATCTTTGGGGGATATGTGTGCATTCGTTTCACCTCAAAATCACGCAAATGAGTCACCTCAATCCAATGAATGATATGCAGGGGATTTATACAAATTCTATTTTCGCACTTCGAATAACCGTTTCGTGCACAACATGCTAATGATATTTGGGGAATATGTGTGCATTTGCTTCACCTCAAGATCATGCCAATGAGTCACCTCAAGCCAATGAATCATATGATGTAAATTTGAATGAATTGTGTTTTTGAACTTCAAACAACTGTTTCGTGCACAACACGCAAATCATCTTTCGGGTATATGTGTGCATTTGTTTCACCTCAAAATCATACCAATGAGTCACCTCACGCCAATGAATCATAGGAAGGGGATTTGGACAAATTCTATTTTCGCACTTCAAAAAATAGTTTCGTACACAAGAAGCTACTGATATTTGGGGGATATGTGTGTGTTTGTTTCACTTAAAAATCATTCCAATGACTCGCCTCAAGCCAATGAATAAGAGGAAGGAGATTCGAATGAATTCTGGTTTCGCCCATGAAATAAGAGTTTCGCACACAATATGCTAATGATCTTTGGGGGATATGTTCGCATTCGTTTCACCTCAAAATCACGCAACTGAGTCACCTCAATTCAATGAATCACATGAAGAGGATTTACACAAATTCTATTTTCGCACTTCGAATAACCGTTTCGTGCACAACATGGTAATGATATTTGGGGAATATGTGTGCATTTGCTTCACCTCAAGATCATGCCAATGAGTCACCTCAAGCCAATGAATCATATGATGGAGATTTGAATGAATTATGTTTTTGGACATCAAACAACTGTTTCGTGCACAACACGCAAATCATCTTTCGGGTATATGTGTGCATTTGTTTCACCTCAAAATCATACCAATGAGTCACCTCAAGCCAATGAATCATAGGAAGGGGATTTGGACAAATTCTATTTTCGCACTTCAAAAAATAGTTTCGTACACAAGAAGCTACTGATATTTGGGGGATATGTGTGTGTTTGGTTCACTTAAAAATCATTCCAGTGACTCGCCTCAAGCCAATGAATAAGAGGAAGGAGATTCGAATGAATTCTGGTTTCGCCCATCAAATAAGAGTTTCGCGCACAATATGCTAATGATCTTTGGGGGATATGTTCGCATTCGTTTCACCTCAAAATCACGCAAATGAGTCACCTCAATCCAATGAATCATATGAAGAGGATTTATACAAATTCTATTTTCGCAGTTCGAAAAAGCATTTCGTGCACAACATGCTAATGATATTTGGGGAATATGTGTGCATTTGCTTCACCTCAAGATCATGCCAATGAGTCACCTCAAGCCAATGAATCATATGATGGAGATTTGAATGAATTATGTTTTTGGACATCAAACAACTGTTTCGTGCACAACACGCAAATCATCTTTCGGGTGTATGTGTGCATTTGTTTCACCTCAAAATCATACCAATGAGTCACCTCAAGCCAATGAATCATAGGAAGGGGATTTGGACAAATTCTATTTTCGCACTTCAAAAAATAGTTTCGTACACAAGAAGCTACTGATATTTGGGGGATATGTGTGTGTTTGGTTCACTTAAAAATCATTCCAGTGACTCGCCTCAAGCCAATGAATAAGAGGAAGGAGATTCGAATGAATTCTGGTTTCGCCCATCAAATAAGAGTTTCGCACACAATATGCTAATGATCTTTGGGGGATATGTTCGCATTCGTTTCACCTCAAAATCACGCAAATGAGTCACCTCAATTCAATGAATCACATGAAGAGGATTTACACAAATTCTATTTTCGCACTTCGAATAACCGTTTCGTGCACAACATGGTAATGATATTTGGGGAATATGTGTGCATTTGCTTCACCTCAAGATCATGCCAATGAGTCACCTCAAGCCAATGAATCATATGATGGAGATTTGAATGAATTATGTTTTTGGACATCAAACAACTGTTTCGTGCACAACACGCAAATCATCTTTCGGGTGTATGTGTGCATTTGTTTCACCTCAAAATCATACCAATGAGTCACCTCAAGCCAATGAATCATAGGAAGGGGATTTGGACAAATTCTATTTTCGCACTTCAAAAAATAGTTCCGTACACAAGAAGCTACTGATATTTGGGGGATATGTGTGTGTTTGTTTCACTTAAAAATCATTCCAATGACTCGCCTCAAGCCAATGAATAAGATGAAGGAGATTCGAATGAATTCTGGTTTTGCCCATCAAATAAGTGTTTCGTGCACAATATTCTAATGATCTTTGGGGGATATGTGTGCATTCGTTTCACCTCAAAATCACGAAAATGAGTCACCTCAATCCAATGAATCACATGAAGAGGATTTACACAAATTCTATTTTCGCACTTCGAATAACCGTTTCGTGCACAACATGCTAATGATATTTGGGGAATATGTGTGCATTTGCTTCACCTCAAGATCATGCCAATGAGTCACCTCAAGCCAATGAATCATATGATGGAGATTTCAATGAATTATGTTTTTGGACATCAAACAAGTGTTTCGTGCACAACACGCAAAACATCTTTCGGGTATATGTGTGCATTTGTTTCACCTCAAAATCATGCCAATGAGTCACTTCAGGCAAATGAATCATATGAAGGAGATTTGGACAAATTCTATTTTCGCACTTCAAAAAATAGTTTCGTACACAAGAAGCTACTGATATTTGCGGGATATGTGTGTGTTTGTTTCACTTAAAAATCATTCCAATGACTCGCCTCAAGCCAATGAATAAGAGGAAGGAGATTCGAATGAATTCTGGTTTCGGCCATGAAATAAGAGTTTCGCGCACAATATGCTAATGATCTTTGGGGGATATGTTCGCATTCGTTTCACCTCAAAATCACGCAAATGAGTCACCTCAATTCAATGAATCACATGAAGAGGATTTACACAAATTCTATTTTCGCACTTCGAATAACCGTTTCGTGCACAACATGGTAATGATATTTGGGGAATATGTGTGCATTTGCTTCACCTCAAGATCATGCCAATGAGTCACCTCAAGCCAATGAATCATATGATGGAGATTTGAATGAATTATGTTTTTGGACATCAAACAACTGTTTCGTGCACAACACGCAAATCATCTTTCGGGTATATGTGTGCATTTGTTTCACCTCAAAATCATACCAATGAGTCACCTCAAGCCAATGAATCATAGGAAGGGGATTTGGACAAATTCTATTTTCGCACTTCAAAAAATAGTTTCGTACACAAGAAGCTACTGATATTTGGGGGATATGTGTGTGTTTGGTTCACTTAAAAATCATTCCAGTGACTCGCCTCAAGCCAATGAATAAGAGGAAGGAGATTCGAATGAATTCTGGTTTCGCCCATCAAATAAGAGTTTCGCGCACAATATGCTAATGATCTTTGGGGGATATGTTCGCATTCGTTTCACCTCAAAATCACGCAAATGAGTCACCTCAATCCAATGAATCACATGAAGAGGATTTATACAAATTCTATTTTCGCACTTCGAATAAGCATTTCGTGCACAACATGGTAATGATATTTGGGGAATATGTGTGCATTTGCTTCACCTCAAGATCATGCCAATGAGTCACCTCAAGCCAATGAATCATATGATGGAGATTTGAATGAATTATGTTTTTGGACATCAAACAACTGTTTCGTGCACAACACGCAAATCATCTTTCGGGTATATGTGTGCATTTGTTTCACCTCAAAATCATACCAATGAGTCACCTCAAGCCAACGAATCATATGAAGGGGATTTGGACAAATTCTATTTTCGCACTTCAAAATATAATATCGTACATAAGAAGCTAATGATATTTGGGGGATATGTGTGTGTTTGTTTCACTTAAAAATCATGCCAAGGAGTCTCCTCAAGCCAATGAATAAGATGAAGGAGATTCGAACGAATTCTGGTTTTGCCCATCAAATATGTGTTTCGTGCACAATATTCTAATGATCTTTGGGGGATATGTGTGCATTCGTTTCACCTCAAAATCACGCAAATGAGTCACCTCAATCCAATGAATGATATGCAGGGGATTTATACAAATTCTATTTTCGCACTTCGAATAACCGTTTCGTGCACAACATGCTAATGATATTTGGGGAATATGTGTGCATTTGCTTCACCTCAAGATCATGCCAATGAGTCACCTCAAGCCAATGAATCATATGATGTAAATTTGAATGAATTGTGTTTTTGAACTTCAAACAACTGTTTCGTGCACAACACGCAAATCATCTTTCGGGTATATGTGTGCATTTGTTTCACCTCAAAATCATACCAATGAGTCACCTCACGCCAATGAATCATAGGAAGGGGATTTGGACAAATTCTATTTTCGCACTTCAAAAAATAGTTTCGTACACAAGAAGCTACTGATATTTGGGGGATATGTGTGTGTTTGTTTCACTTAAAAATCATTCCAATGACTCGCCTCAAGCCAATGAATAAGAGGAAGGAGATTCGAATGAATTCTGGTTTCGCCCATGAAATAAGAGTTTCGCACACAATATGCTAATGATCTTTGGGGGATATGTTCGCATTCGTTTCACCTCAAAATCACGCAACTGAGTCACCTCAATTCAATGAATCACATGAAGAGGATTTACACAAATTCTATTTTCGCACTTCGAATAACCGTTTCGTGCACAACATGGTAATGATATTTGGGGAATATGTGTGCATTTGCTTCACCTCAAGATCATGCCAATGAGTCACCTCAAGCCAATGAATCATATGATGGAGATTTGAATGAATTATGTTTTTGGACATCAAACAACTGTTTCGTGCACAACACGCAAATCATCTTTCGGGTATATGTGTGCATTTGTTTCACCTCAAAATCATACCAATGAGTCACCTCAAGCCAATGAATCATAGGAAGGGGATTTGGACAAATTCTATTTTCGCACTTCAAAAAATAGTTTCGTACACAAGAAGCTACTGATATTTGGGGGATATGTGTGTGTTTGGTTCACTTAAAAATCATTCCAGTGACTCGCCTCAAGCCAATGAATAAGAGGAAGGAGATTCGAATGAATTCTGGTTTCGCCCATCAAATAAGAGTTTCGCGCACAATATGCTAATGATCTTTGGGGGATATGTTCGCATTCGTTTCACCTCAAAATCACGCAAATGAGTCACCTCAATCCAATGAATCATATGAAGAGGATTTATACAAATTCTATTTTCGCAGTTCGAAAAAGCATTTCGTGCACAACATGCTAATGATATTTGGGGAATATGTGTGCATTTTCTTCACCTCAAGATCATGCCAATGAGTCACCTCAAGCCAATGAATCATATGATGTAAATTTGAATGAATTAAGTTTTTGAACTTCAAACAACTGTTTCGTGCACAACACGCGAATCGTCTTTCGGGTATATGTGTGCATTTGTTTCACCTCAAAATCATACCAATGAGTCACCTCAAGCCAACGAATCATATGAAGGGGATTTGGACAAATTCTATTTTCGCACTTGAAAATGTAATATCGTACATAAGAAGCTAATGATATTTGGGGGATATGTGTGTGTTTGTTTCACTTAAAAATCATGCCAAGGAGTCGCCTCAAGCCATTGAATAAGATGAAGGAGATTCGAACGAATTCTGGTTTTGCCCATCAAATATGTGTTTCGTGCACAATATTCTAATGATCTTTGGGGGATATGTGTGCATTCGTTTCACCTCAAAATCACGCAAATGAGTCACCTCAATCCAATGAATGATATGCAGGGGATTTATACAAATTCTATTTTCGCACTTCGAATAACCGTTTTGTGCACAACATGCTAATGATATTTGGGGAATATGTGTGCATTTGCTTCACCTCAAGATCATGCCAATGAGTCACCTCAAGCCAATGAATCATATGATGTAAATTTGAATGAATTGTGTTTTTGAACTTCAAACAACTGTTTCGTGCACAACACGCAAATCATCTTTCGGGTATATGTGTGCATTTGTTTCACCTCAAAATCATACCAATGAGTCACCTCACGCCAATGAATCATAGGAAGGGGATTTGGACAAATTCTATTTTCGCACTTCAAAAAATAGTTTCGTACACAAGAAGCTACTGATATTTGGGGGATATGTGTGTGTTTGTTTCACTTAAAAATCATTCCAGTGACTCGCCTCAAGCCAATGAATAAGAGGAAGGAGATTCGAATGAATTCTGGTTTCGCCCATCAAATAAGAGTTTCGCGCACAATATGCTAATGATCTTTGGGGGATATGTTCGCATTCGTTTCACCTCAAAATCACGCAAATGAGTCACCTCAATTCAATGAATCACATGAAGAGGATTTACACAAATTCTATTTTCGCACTTCGAATAACCGTTTCGTGCACAACATGGTAATGATATTTGGGGAATATGTGTGCATTTGCTTCACCTCAAGATCATGCCAATGAGTCACCTCAAGCCAATGAATCATATGATGGAGATTTGAATGAATTATGTTTTTGGACATCAAACAACTGTTTCGTGCACAACACGCAAATCATCTTTCGGGTATATGTGTGCATTTGTTTCACCTCAAAATCATACCAATGAGTCACCTCAAGCCAACGAATCATATGAAGGGGATTTGGACAAATTCTATTTTCGCACTTGAAAATATAATATCGTACATAAGAAGCTAATGATATTTGGGGGATATGTGTGTGTTTGTTTCACTTAAAAATCATGCCAAGGAGTCTCCTCAAGCCAATGAATAAGATGAAGGAGATTCGAACGAATTCTGGTTTTGCCCATCAAATATGTGTTTCGTGCACAATATTCTAATGATCTTTGGGGGATATGTGTGCATTCGTTTCACCTCAAAATCACGCAAATGAGTCACCTCAATCCAATGAATGATATGCAGGGGATTTATACAAATTCTATTTTCGCACTTCGAATAACCGTTTCGTGCACAACATGCTAATGATATTTGGGGAATATGTGTGCATTTGCTTCACCTCAAGATCATGCCAATGAGTCACCTCAAGCCAATGAATCATATGATGTAAATTTGAATGAATTGTGTTTTTGAACTTCAAACAACTGTTTCGTGCACAACACGCAAATCATCTTTCGGGTATATGTGTGCATTTGTTTCACCTCAAAATCATACCAATGAGTCACCTCAAGCCAATGAATCATAGGAAGGGGATTTGGACAAATTCTATTTTCGCACTTCAAAAAATAGTTTCGTACACAAGAAGCTACTGATATTTGGGGGATATGTGTGTGTTTGGTTCACTTAAAAATCATTCCAGTGACTCGCCTCAAGCCAATGAATAAGAGGAAGGAGATTCGAATGAATTCTGGTTTCGCCCATCAAATAAGAGTTTCGCGCACAATATGCTAATGATCTTTGGGGGATATGTTCGCATTCGTTTCACCTCAAAATCACGCAAATGAGTCACCTCAATTCAATGAATCATATGAAGAGGATTTACACAAATTCTATTTTCGCACTTCGAATAACCGTTTCGTGCACAACATGCTAATGATATTTGGGGAATATGTGTGCATTTGCTTCACCTCAAGATCATGCCAATGAGTCACCTCAAGCCAATGAATCATATGATGGAGATTTGAATGAATTATGTTTTTGGACATCAAACAACTGTTTCGTGCACAACACGCAAATCATCTTTCGGGTATATGTGTGCATTTGTTTCACCTCAAAATCATACCAATGAGTCACCTCAAGCCAATGAATCATAGGAAGGGGATTTGGACAAATTCTATTTTCGCACTTCAAAAAATAGTTTCGTACACAAGAAGCTACTGATATTTGGGGGATATGTGTGTGTTTGGTTCACTTAAAAATCATTCCAGTGACTCGCCTCAAGCCAATGAATAAGAGGAAGGAGATTCGAATGAATTCTGGTTTCGCCCATCAAATAAGAGTTTCGCGCACAATATGCTAATGATCTTTGGGGGATATGTTCGCATTCGTTTCACCTCAAAATCACGCAAATGAGTCACCTCAATCCAATGAATCATATGAAGAGGATTTATACAAATTCTATTTTCGCAGTTCGAAAAAGCATTTCGTGCACAACATGCTAATGATATTTGGGGAATATGTGTGCATTTTCTTCACCTCAAGATCATGCCAATGAGTCACCTCAAGCCAATGAATCATATGATGTAAATTTGAATGAATTAAGTTTTTGAACTTCAAACAACTGTTTCGTGCACAACACGCGAATCGTCTTTCGGGTATATGTGTGCATTTGTTTCACCTCAAAATCATACCAATGAGTCACCTCAAGCCAACGAATCATATGAAGGGGATTTGGACAAATTCTATTTTCGCACTTGAAAATGTAATATCGTACATAAGAAGCTAATGATATTTGGGGGATATGTGTGTGTTTGTTTCACTTAAAAATCATGCCAAGGAGTCGCCTCAAGCCATTGAATAAGATGAAGGAGATTCGAACGAATTCTGGTTTTGCCCATCAAATATGTGTTTCGTGCACAATATTCTAATGATCTTTGGGGGATATGTGTGCATTCGTTTCACCTCAAAATCACGCAAATGAGTCACCTCAATCCAATGAATGATATGCAGGGGATTTATACAAATTCTATTTTCGCACTTCGAATAACCGTTTCGTGCACAACATGCTAATGATATTTGGGGAATATGTGTGCATTTGCTTCACCTCAAGATCATGCCAATGAGTCACCTCAAGCCAATGAATCATATGTTGGAGATTTGAATGAATTATGTTTTTGGACATCAAACAAGTGTTTCGTGCACAACACGCAAAACATCTTTCGGGTATATGTGTGCATTTGTTTCACCTCAAAATCAGGCCAATAAGTCACCTCAAGCCAATGAATCATATGAAGGGGATTTGGACAAGTTCTATTTTCGCACTTCAAAAAATAGTTTCGTACACAAGAAGCTACTGATATTTGGGGGATATGTGTGTGTTTGTTTCACTTAAAAATCATTCCAATGACTCGCCTCAAGCCGATGAATAAGAGGAAGGAGATTCGAATGAATTCTGGTTTCGCTCATCAAATAAGAGTTTCGCGCACAATATCCTAATGATCTTTGGGGGATATGTTCGCATTCGTTTCACCTCAAAATCATGCAAATGAGTCACCTCAATCCAATGAATCATATGAAGAGGATTTATACAAATTCTATTTTCGCACTTCGAATAACCGTTTCGTGCACAACATGCTAATGATATTTGGGGAATATGTGTGCATTTGCTTCACCTCAAGATCATGCCAATGAGTCACCTCAAGCCAATGAATCATATGATGTAAATTTGAATGAATTATGTTTTTGAACTTCAAACAACTGTTTCGTGCACAACACGCAAATCATCTTTCGGGTATATTTGTGCATTTGTTTCACCTCAAAATCATACCAATGAGTCACCTCACGCCAATGAATCATATGAAGGGGATTTGGACAAATTCTATTTTCGCACTTGAAAATAAAATTTCGTACAGAAGAAGCTAATGATATTTGGGGGATATGTGTGTGTTTGTTTCACTTAAAAATCATGCCAAGGAGTCGCCTCAAGCCAATGAATAAGATGAAGGAGATTCGAATGAATTCTGGTTTTGCCCATCAAATAAGTGTTTCGTGCACAATATTCTAATGATCTTTGGGGGATATGTGTGCATTCGTTTCACCTCAAAATCACGCAAATGAGTCACCTCAATCCAATGAATCACATGAAGAGGATTTACACAAATTCTATTTTCGCACTTCGAATAACCGTTTCGTGCACAACATGCTAATGATATTTGGGGAATATGTGTGCATTTTCTTCCCCTCAAGATCATGCCAATGAGTCACCTCAAGCCAATGAATCATATGATGTAAATTTGAATGAATTATGTTTTTGAACTTCAAACAACTGTTTCGTGCACAACACGCAAATCATCTTTCGGGTATATGTGTGCATTTGTTTCACCTCAAAATCATGCCAATGAGTCACTTCAGGCAAATGAATCATATGAAGGGGATTTGGACAAATTCTATTTTCGCACTTGAAAAAATAGTTTCGTACACAAGAAGCTACTGATATTTGGGGGATATGTGTGTGTTTGTTTCACTTAAAAATCATTCCAATGACTCGCCTCAAGCCAATGAATAAGAGGAAGGAGATTCGAATGAATTCTGGTTTCGCCCATCAAATAAGAGTTTCGCGCACAATATGCTAATGATCTTTGGGGGATATGTTCGCATTCGTTTCACCTCAAAATCATGCAAATGAGTCACCTCAATCCAATGAATCATATGAAGAGGATTTATACAAATTCTATTTTCGCACTTCGAAAAACCGTTTCGTGCACAACATGCTAATGATATTTGGGGAATATGTGTGCATTTTCTTCACCTCAAGATCATGCCAATGAGTCACCTCAAGCCAATGAATCATATGATGTAAATTTGAATGAATTATGTTTTTGAACTTCAAACAACTGTTTCGTGCACAACACGCAAATCATCTTTCGGGTATATGTGTGCATTTGTTTCACCTCAAAATCATACCAATGAGTCACCTTAAGCCAATGAATCATATGAAGGGAGGATTTGGACAAATTCTATTTTCGCACTTGAAAAAATAGTTTCGTACATAAGAAGCTAATGATATTTGGGGGATATGTTTGTGTTTGTTTCACTTAAAAATCATTCCAATGACTCGCCTCAAGCCAATGAATAAGAGGAAGGAGATTCGAATGAATTCTGGTTTCGCCCATGAAATAAGAGTTTCGCGCACAATATGCTAATGATCTTTGGGGGATATGTTCGCATTCGTTTCACCTCAAAATCACGCAAATGAGTCACCTCAATTCAATGAATCACATGTAGAGGATTTACACAAATTCTATTTTCGCACTTCGAATAACCGTTTCGTGCACAACATGGTAATGATATTTGGGGAATATGTGTGCATTTGCTTCACCTCAAGATCATGCCAATGAGTCACCTCAAGCCAATGAATCATATGATGGAGATTTGAATGAATTATGTTTTTGGACATCAAACAACTGTTTCGTGCACAACACGCAAATCATCTTTCGGGTATATGTGTGCATTTGTTTCACCTCAAAATCATACCAATGAGTCACCTCAAGCCAATGAATCATAGCAAGGGGATTTGGACAAATTCTATTTTCGCACTTCAAAAAATAGTTTCGTACACAAGAAGCTACTGATATTTGGGGGATATGTGTGTGTTTGGTTCACTTAAAAATCATTCCAGTGACTCGCCTCAAGCCAATGAATAAGAGGAAGGAGATTCGAATGAATTCTGGTTTCGCCCATCAAATAAGAGTTTCGCGCACAATATGCTAATGATCTTTGGGGGATATGTTCGCATTCGTTTCACCTCAAAATCACGCAAATGAGTCACCTCAATCCAATGAATCATATGAAGAGGATTTATACAAATTCTATTTTCGCAGTTCGAAAAAGCATTTCGTGCACAACATGCTAATGATATTTGGGGAATATGTGTGCATTTTCTTCACCTCAAGATCATGCCAATGAGTCACCTCAAGCCAATGAATCATATGATGTAAATTTGAATGAATTAAGTTTTTGAACTTCAAACAACTGTTTCGTGCACAACACGCAAATCGTCTTTCGGGTATATGTGTGCATTTGTTTCACCTCAAAATCATACCAATGAGTCACCTCAAGCCAACGAATCATATGAAGGGGATTTGGACAAATTCTATTTTCGCACTTGAAAATAAAATTTCGTACAGAAGAAGCTAATGATATTTGGGGGATATGTGTGTGTTTGTTTCACTTAAAAATCATGCCAAGGAGTCGCCTCAAGCCAATGAATAAGATGAAGGAGATTCGAATGAATTCTGGTTTTGCCCATCAAATAAGTGTTTCGTGCACAATATTCTAATGATCTTTGGGGGATATGTGTGCATTCGTTTCACCTCAAAATCACGCAAATGAGTCACCTCAATCCAATGAATCACATGAAGAGGATTTACACAAATTCTATTTTCGCACTTCGAATAACCGTTTCGTGCACAACATGCTAATGATATTTGGGGAATATGTGTGCATTTTCTTCACCTCAAGATCATGCCAATGAGTCACCTCAAGCCAATGAATCATATGATGTAAATTTGAATGAATTAAGTTTTTGAACTTCAAACAACTGTTTCGTGCACAACACGCAAATCGTCTTTCGGGTATATGTGTGCATTTGTTACACCTCAAAATCATACCAATGAGTCACCTCAAGCCAACGAATCATATGAAGGGGATTTGGACAAATTCTATTTTCGCACTTGAAAATATAATATCGTACATAAGAAGCTAATGATATTTGGGGGATATGTGTGTGTTTGTTTCACTTAAAAATCATGCCAAGGAGTCGCCTCAAGCCAATGAATAAGATGAAGGAGATTCGAATGAATTCTGGTTTTGCCCATCAAATAAGTGTTTCGTGCACAATATTCTAATGATCTTTGGGGGATATGTGTGCATTCGTTTCACCTCAAAATCACGAAAATGAGTCACCTCAATCCAATGAATCACATGAAGAGGATTTACACAAATTCTATTTTCGCACTTCGAATAACCGTTTCGTGCACAACATGCTAATGATATTTGGGGAATATGTGTGCATTTTCTTCACCTCAAGATCATGCCAATGAGTCACGTCAAGCCAATGAATCATATGATGGAAATTTGAATGAATTATGTTTTTGAACTTTAAACAAGTGTTTCGTGCACAACACGCAAATCATCTTTTGGGTATATGTGTGCATTTGTTTCACCTCAAAATCATACCACTGAGTCACCTCAAGCCAATGAATCATATGGAGGGAATTTTGACAAATTCTATTTTCGCACTTCAAAAAAGTGTTTCGTACACAAAAAGCTAATGATATTTGGGGATATGTGTGTGTTTATTTCAACTAAAAATCATGCCAATGACTCGCCTCAAGCCAATGAAAATTATGAAGGAGATTCGAATTAATTCTATTTCCGCTTTGGGGAATAAGTGTGCATTTGTTTCACCTCAAAATCATGGCACCGAGTCACCTCTAGCCAATGAATCATAAGGACGGGATTCCAACGAATTCTATTTTCGAACTCGAAATAAGCTTTTTATGCACAACATGCTAATGATATTTGAGGGATATGTGTGTGTTTGTTTCACCTAAAAATCATGCCAATGAGTTGCCTCAAGCTGATGAATAATATGAAGTAGTTCGATTTAATTCTGTTTTCGCCCATCAACTAAGAGTTTCGTGCATAACATGCCAATGATCTTTGGGGGACATGTGTGCATTCGTTTCACCTCAAAATCACGCATATGAGTTACCTCAAGCCAATGAATCATATGAAGAGGATTCATACAAATTCTATTTTCGTACTTCAAATAAGCGTTTCGTGCACAACATGCTAATGATATTTGGGGAATATGTGTGCATTTGCTTCACCTCAAGATCATGCCAATGAGTCACCTCAAGCCAATGAATCATATGAAGGAGATTTGAATGAATTATGTTTTTGCACTTCAAACAAGTAATTCGTGCACAACAATCAAATCATCTTTTGGGTATATGTGTGCATTTGGTTCATCTCAAAATTATGCCAATGAGTCACCTCAAGTGAATGAATCAAATGAAGGGGATTCGGACAAATTCTTTTTTCACACTTCAAAAAAGTGTTTCATGCACAACAAGCAAATCACCTTTTGGAGATATGTGGGCGTTTGTTTCACCTTAAAATCAGACAAACTTTTTTTTCGCACTTCAAAAAAGAGTTTCGGGCACAACATGATAACTATCTATGGAGGATATGTGTGCGTTTGTTTCACCTCAAAATCATGCCAATGAGTCATCTCAAGCCAATGAATCATAAGAAGGGGAATTAGATGGTTTCTATTTTTGTCCTTCAAATAATAGTTTCGTGCATAACATGCGAGTAATATTTGGGGAATACATGTGCATTTGTTTCACCTCAAAATCATGGCACCGAGTCACCTCAAGCTAATGAATCATAAGAAGGGGACTCAGAAAAAAAATATATTTTCATCTTTCAAAAAAGCGTTTCTTGAACAACCTGCTAATGATCTTTGCGGGATATGTGTGCATACGGTTCACCTCAAAATCATGCCAATGAGTCACCTCAAGCTAATGAATCATGTGAAGGGGATTCAGAAAAAAAATTATATTTTCGCACTTCAAAAAAGCGTTCCGTGCACAATATGCTAATGATTTTTGGGGGATATGTGTGCATTTGTTTCACCTCAAAATCACGCAAATGAGTCACCTCAAGCCAATGAATTGAATGAAAGGGATTCGGACAAATTCTATTTTCGCACTTCAAATAAGCGTTTTGTGCACGACATGCTAATGATATTTGCTGAATATGTGTGCATTTGTTTCACCTCAAGCCAATGAATCATATGAAGCAGATTCGAATGAATTATGTTTTTGCATTTCAAACAAGTGTTTCGTGCACAACATGCAAATCATCTTTGAGATATGTGTGCATTTGTTTCACCTCAATATCATGCTAATGAGTCACCTCAAGCCAATGAATCATATGAAGAGAATTTTGATGAATTCTATTTTTTCCCTTCAAATAATTGTTTCCTGCACAACATGGTAATGATATTTTAGGAATCTGTGTGCATATGTTTCACCTCAAAATATTGGCCCTGAGTCACTTCAAGCTAATAAATCATAAGAAGGGGATTCATAAAAAAAAATATTCTATTTTCGCACTTCAAAAAAGGGTTTCATGAACAACATGCTAATGATCTTTGCAGGATATGTGTGCATTTGTTTCACCTCAAAATCATGCCAGTAATCACCTCAAGCTAATGAATCATATGAAGGGGATTCAGAAAAAATTCTATTTTCGCACTTCAAAAAAGTGTTTCGTGAACAACATGCTAATGATCTTTGCGGGATATGTGTGCATTTGTTTCACCTCAAAATCATGTCAATGAGTCACCTTAAGCTAATGAATCATATGAAGGGGATTCAGGAAAAATTCTATTTTCGCAGTTCAAAAAAGCGTTCCGTGCACAACATGCTAATGATCTTTGGGGGATATGTGTGCATTTGTGTCACCTCAAAATCTTGCGAATGAGTCACCTTAAGCCAATGAATCATATGAAGGGGATTCAGAAAAAGTTCTCTTTTTGCACTTCAAAAAAGCGTTTTGTGAATAACATGCTAACTATCTATGGGGGATATGTCTGCATTTGTTTCACCTCAAAATCATGTCAATGAGTCAGTCACCTCAAGCTAATGAATCATTTGAAGGGGATTCAGAAAAAATTCTATTTTCGGACTTCAAAAAAGCGTTCTATGCATAACATGCTAATGATCTTTGTGGGATATGTGTGCATTTAAAAATCATGCTAACGAGTCACCTCAACTGAATGAATCATATGAAGGGGTATTCAGACAAATTCTTTTTTCGCACTTCCAAAAAAAGTTTCGGGCACAACATGTTAATGATCTATGGGGGATACGTGTGCGTTTGTTTCACCTAAAAATCATTCCAACAAGTCACCTCAAGCGAATGAATTATATGAAGGATATTCGAATGAATTATGTTTTTGCACTTCAAACAAGTGTTTCGTGCATGACATGCAAATCATCTTTTGGGTATATGTGTGCATTTGTTTCACCTTAAAATCATGCCAATGAGTCACCTCAAGCGAATGAATCATATCAAGGGGATTCAGACAAACTTTTTTTTCTCACTTCAAAAAAGAGTTTCGGCCACAACATGCTAACTATCTATGGGGGGATATGTGTGTGTTTATTTCACCTCAAAATCATGCCAATGAGTCATCTCAAACCAATGAATCATATGTAAGGGAATAAGATGAATTCTATTTTTGCCCTTCAAATAATAGTTTCGTGCATAACATGCTAATAATATTTGGAGAATATAATGTGCATTTGTTTCACCTCAAAATCATGGCACTGAGTCACCTCAAGCCAATGAATCATACGAAGAGGATTCAAGAAAAATTCTATTTTTGCACTTCAAAAAAGCGTTTCGTGAAAAAAAATGCTAATAATCTTTGCGGGAAATGTGCGCATTTATTTCACCTCAAAATCATGCCAATGAGTTACCTCAAGCTAGTGAATCAATTGAAGGGGGACTGAGAAAAAATTCTATTTTCGCACTTCAAAAAAGCGTTCCGTGCATAACATCCTAATGATCTTTGGGGGATATGTACGCATTTCTTTCACCTCAAAATCATGCCAATGAGTCACCTAAACCGAATGAATCATATGAAGGGGATTCAAATAAATTATTTTTTCGCACTTCAAAAAAGAGTATCGGGCACAAGATGCTAATGATCTATGGGGGGATATGTGTGCGTTTGTTTCACCTAAAAATCATGCCAATGAGTCATCTCAGCCAATGAATTATATGTATGAAGGAGATTCTAATGAATTATGTTTTTGCACTTCAAACAAGTGTTTGGTGCACAACATGCAAATCATCTTTTAGGTATATGTGTGCATTTGTTTCACCTCAAAATCATGCCAATGAGTGACCTCAAGCAAATGAATCATATCAAGGGGATTCAGACAAATTCTTTCTTCGCACTTCAAAAAAGAGTTTCTATGGGGGATATGTGTGCGTTTGTTTCACCTAAAAATCATTCCAACGAGTCACCTCAAGCGAATGAATAATATGAAGGAGATTCGAATGAATTATGTTTTTGCACTTCAAACAAGTGTTTCGTGCACGACATGCAAATCATCTTTTGGGTATTTGTGTGTATTTGTTTCGCCTAAAAATCATGCCAATGAGTCACCTCAAGCTAATGAATCATATGAAGGAGATTCGAATGAATTATGTTTTTGCAGTTCAAACAAGTGTTTCGTGCACGACATGCAAATCATCTTTTGGGTATATGTGTGCATTTGTTTCACCTCAAAATTATGCTAATGAGTCACCTCAAGGCAATGAATCATATGAAGGAGATTCGAATGAATTATGTTTTTGCACTTCAAACGAGTGTTTAGTGCACGACATGCAAATCATCTTTTGGGTATATATGTGCATTTGTTTAACCTCAAAATCATGTCAATGAGTCACCTCAAGCGAATCAATCGTATCAAGCGAATTCAGACAATTTTTTTCGCACTTCAAAAAATAGTTTCGGGCACAACATGCTAACTATCTATGGGGGATATGTGTGCGTCTGTTTCACCTCAAAATCATGCCAATGAGTCATCTCAAGCCAATGAATCATATGAAGGGGAATTAGATGAATTCTATTTTTGCCCTTTAAATAATAGTTTCGTGTATAACATGCTAATAATATTTGGGGAATATATGTGCATTTGTTTCACCTCAAAATCATGGCACTGAGTCACCTCAAGCCAATCAATTATAGGAAGGGGATTCAAGAAAAATTCTATTTTCGCACTTCAAAAAAGCCTTTCGTGGACAAAATGCTAATGATCTTTGCGAGATATGTGTGCATTTGTTTCACCTTCAAAATCATGTCAATGAATCACCTCAAGCTATCGAATCATTTCAAGGGGATTCAAAAAAAATTATATTTTCGCACTTCAAAAAAGCATTCTGTGCATAACATGCTAATGATATTTGGGGGATATTTGTGCATTTGTTTCACCTCAAAATCATGCCAATGAGTCACCTCACCCGAATGAATCGTATGAAGGTGATTCAGACAACTTCTTTTTTCGCACTTTAAAAAAGAGTTTCGGGCACAACATGCTAATGATCTATGGGGGATATGGAAGCGTTTGTTTAACCCAAAAATCATGCTAATAAGTCACCTCAAGCCAATGAATTATATGTATGAAGGAGATTCTAATGAATTATGTTTTTGCACCTCAAACAAGTGTTTCGTGCACGACAGACAAATCTTCTTTTGGGTATATGTGTGGATTTGTTTCACCTCAAAATCATGCCAATGAGTCACCTCAAGCGAATGAATAATATCAAGCGGATTCAGACAAATTGTTTTTTCGCACCTCAAAAAATTGTTTCGGGCACAACATGCAAACTATCTATGGGGGATATGTGTCCGTCTGTTTCACCTCAAAATCATGCCAATGAGTCATCTCATGCCAATGAATCATATGAAGGGGAATTAGATGAATTCTATTTTTGCCCTTCAAATAATAGTTTTGTGTATAACATGCTAATAATATTTGGGGAATATATGTGCATTTGTTTCACCTCAAAATCATGGCACTGAGTCACCTCAAGCCAATGAATTATATGTATGAAGGAGATTCTAATGAATTATGTTTTTGCACTTCAAACAAGTGTTTGGTGCACAACATGCAAATCATCTTTTAGGTATATGTGTGCATTTGTTTCACCTCAAAATCATGCCAATGAGTGACCTCAAGCAAATGAATCATATCAAGGGGATTCAGACAAATTCTTTTTTCGCACTTCAAAAAAGAGTTTTGGGCACAAAATGCAAATGATCTATGGGGGATATGTGTGCGTTTGTTTCACCTAAAAATCATTCCAACGAGTCACCTCAAGCGAATGAATAATATGAAGGAGATTCGAATGAATTATGTTTTTGCACTTCAAACAAGTGTTTCGTGCACGACATGCAAATCATCTTTTGGGTATTTGTGTGTATTTGTTTCGCCTAAAAATCATGCCAATGAGTCACCTCAAGCTAATGAATCATATGAAGGAGATTCGAATGAATTATGTTTTTGCAGTTCAAACAAGTGTTTCGTGCACGACATGCAAATCATCTTTTGGTTATATGTGTGCATTTGTTTCACCTCAAAATTATGCTAATGAGTCACCTCAAGGCAGTGAATCATATGAAGGAGATTCGAATGAATTATGTTTTTGCACTTCAAACGAGTGTTTAGTGCACGACATGCAAATCATCTTTTGGGTATATATGTGCATTTGTTTAACCTCAAAATCATGTCAATGAGTCACCTCAAGCGAATCAATCGTATCAAGCGAATTCAGACAATTTTTTTCGCACTTCAAAAAATAGTTTCGGGCACAACATGCTAACTATCTATGGGGGATATGTGTGCGTCTGTTTCACCTCAAAATCATGCCAATGAGTCATCTCAAGCCAATGAATCATATGAAGGGGAATTAGATGAATTCTATTTTTTCCCTTCAAATAATAGTTTCGTGTATAACATGCTAATAATATTTGGGGAATATATGTGCATTTGTTTCACCTCAAAATCATGGCACTGAGTCACCTCAAGCCAATAAATTATAGGAAGGGGATTCAAGAAAAATTCTATTTTCGCACTTCAAAAAAGCCTTTCGTGAACAAAATGCTAATGATCTTTGCGAGACATGTGTGCATTTGTTTCACCTTAAAATCATTCAACGAATCACCTCAAGCTATCGAATCATTTCAAGGGGATTCAAAAAAATTTATATTTTCGCACTTCAAAAAAGCATTCTGTGCATAACATGCTAATGATCTTTGGGGGATATTTGTGCATTTGTTTTACCTCAAAATCATGCCAATGAGTCACCTCACCCGAATGAATCGTATGAAGGTGATTCAGACAACCTCTTTTTTCGCACTTTAAAAAAGAGTTTCGGGCACAACATGCTAATGATCTATGGGGGATATGGAAGCGTTTGTTTAACCCAAAAATCATGCCAATAAGTCACCTCAAGCCAATGAATTATATGTATGAAGGAGATTCTAATGAATTATGTTTTTGCACTTCAAACAAGTGTTTCGTGCACGACAGACAAATCTTCTTTTGGGTATATGTGTGTATTTGTTTCACCTCAAAATCATGCCAATGAGTCACCTCAAGCGAATGAATAATATCAAGCGGATTCAGACAAATTGTTTTTTCGCACCTCAAAAAATTGTTTCGGGCACAACATGCTAACTATCTATGGGGGATATGTGTGCGTCTGTTTCACCTCAAAATCATGCCAATGAGTCATCTCAAGCCAATGAATTATATGTATGAAGGAGATTCTAATGAATTATGTTTTTGCACTTCAAACAAGTGTTTGGTGCACAACATGCAAATCATCTTTTAGGTATATGTGTGCATTTGTTTCACCTCAAAATCATGCCAATGAGTGACCTCAAGCAAATGAATCATATCAAGGGGATTCAGACAAATTCGTTTTTCGCACTTCAAAAAAGAGTTTTGGGCACAAAATGCAAATGATCTATGAGGGATATGTGTGCGCTTGTTTCACCTATAAATCATTCCAACGAGTCACCTCAAGCGAATGAATAATATGATGGAGATTCGAATGAATTATGTTTTTGCACTTCAAACAAGTGTTTCGTGCACGACATGCAAATCATCTTTTGGGTATGTGTGTATTTGTTTCGCCTAAAAATCATGCTAATGAGTCACCTCAAGCCAATGAATCATATGAAGGAGATTCGAATGAATTATGTTTTTGCAGTTCAAACAAGTGTTTCGTGCACGACATGCAAATCATCTTTTGGGTATATGTGTGCATTTGTTTCACCTCAAAATTATGCTAATGAGTCACCTGAAGGCAATGAATCATATGAAGGAGATTCGAATGAATTATGTTTTTGCACTTCAAACGAGTGTTTAGTGCACGACATGCAAATTATCTTTTGGGTATATATGTGCATTTGTTTAACTTCAAA
Source organism: Coriaria nepalensis (assembly GCA_027186245.1). Classification (NCBI taxonomy): domain Eukaryota; kingdom Viridiplantae; phylum Streptophyta; class Magnoliopsida; order Cucurbitales; family Coriariaceae; genus Coriaria; species Coriaria nepalensis. The sequence continues at coordinate 4,978,300 of CP114499.1, read as the reverse complement.
ATCATGTCAATGAGTCACCTCAAGTGAATCAATCGTATCAAGCGAATTCAGACAATTTTTTTCGCACTTCAAAAAATAGTTTCGGGCACAACATGCGAACTATCTATGGCGGATATGTGTGCGTCTGTTTCACCTCAAAATCATGCCAATGAGTCATCTCAAGCCAATAAATCATATGAAGGGGAATTAGATGAATTCAATTTTTGCCCTTCAAATAATAGTTTTGTGTATAACATGCTAATAATATTTGGGTAATATATGTGCATTTGTTTCACCTCAAAATCATGCCAATGAGTGACCTCAAGCAAATGAATCATAACAAGGGGATTCAGACAAATTCTTTTTTCGCACTTCAAAAAAGAGTTTTGGGCACAAAATGCAAATGATCTATGGGGGATATGTGTGCGTTTGTTTCACCTAAAAATCATTCCAACGAGTCACCTCAAGCCAATGAATTATATGAAGGAGATTCGAATGAATTATGTTTTTGCACTTCAAACAAGTGTTTCGTGCACGACATGCAAATCATCTTTTGGGTATTTGTGTGTATTTGTTTCGCCTAAAAATCATGCCAATGAGTCACCTCAAGCCAATGAATCATATGAAGGAGATTCGAATGAATTATGTTTTTGCAGTTCAAACAAGTGTTTCGTGCATGACATGCAAATCATCTTTTGGGTATATGTGTGCATTTGTTTTACCTCAAAATTATGCTAATGAGTCACCTGAAGGCAATGAATCATATGAAGGAGATTCGAATGAATTATGTTTTTGCACTTCAAACGAGTGTTTAGTGCACGACGTGCAAATTATCTTTTAGGTATATATGTGCATTTGTTTAACCTCAAAATCATGTCAATGAGTCACCTCAAGCGAATCAATTGTATCAAGCGAATTCAGACAATTTTTTTTCGCACTTCAAAAAATAGTTTCGGGCACAACATGCTAACTATCTATGGGGGATATGTGTGCGTCTGTTTCACCTCAAAATCATGCCAATGAGTCATCTCAAGCCAATGAATCATATGAAGGGCAATTAGATGAACTCTATTATTGCCCTTCAAATAATAGTTTCGTCCATAACATGCTAATGATATTTGGGGAATATATGTGCATTTGTTTCACCTCAAAATCTTGCCAATGAGTCACTTCAAGCCAATGAATCATATGAAGGGGATTCAGCTAAATTCTATTTTCGCACCTCAAAAAAGTGTTTCATGCACAAGATGCTATTGGTCTTTGGGGGATATGTGTGCATTTGTTTCACCTTAATATCATGCTAATGAGTCACCTCAAGCCAATGAATCATATGAAGGAGATTCGAATGAATTATGTTTTTGCAATTCAAACAAGTGTTTCGTGCACAACATGCTAACGATATTTGAGGAATATGTGTGCCTTTGTTTCACCTCAAAATCATGGCACCGAGTCACTTCAAGCCAATGAATCATGAGGGGATTTGAACTAATTCTATTTTTCGCACTTCAAATAGATTTTTGTGCACAACATGCTAATGGTATTTGGGCGATATGTGTTCATTTGTTTCACCTAAAAATCATGCCAATGTGTCGCCTCAAGCTAATGAATAATATGAAGGAGATTCGAATGAATTCTGTTTTCGCCCATCAAATCAGAGTTTTGTGCACAATATGCTAATGATCTTTGGGGGATATTTGTGCATTCGTTTCACCCCAAAATCACGCAAATGAGTCATGTTAAGCCAAGGAATCATATGAAGAGAATTCATACAAATTCTATTTTCGCACTTCAAATAAGCGTTTCATGCACAACATGCTATGATATTTGGGAAATATGTGTGCATTTGCTTCACCTCAAGATCATGCCAATGAATCACCTCAAGACAATGAATCATATGAAGGTGATTCGAAAGAATTATGTTTTTACACTTCAAACAAGTGTTTCGTGCACGACATGCAAATCATCTTTTGGGTATATGTGTCCATTTGTTTCACCTCAAAATCATGCCAATGAGTCACTTCACGCCAATGAATCATTTGAAGGAGATTCGAATGAATTATGTTTTTGCACTTCAAACAAGTGTTTCGTGCTCGACATGCAAATCATCTTTTGGGTATATGTGTGCATTTATTTCACCTCAAAATCATGCCAATGAGTCACCTCAAGCGAATGAACCATATGAAGGGGATTCAGACAAATTGTTTTTTTCGCACTTCAAAAAAGAGTTTCGGGCACAAACATACTAACGATCTATGGGGGGATATGTGTGTGTTTGTTTCACCTCAAAATCATGCCAATGACTCATCTCAAGCCAATGAATCATATGAAGAGGAATTAGATGAATTCTATTTTAGCCCTTCAAATAATAGTTTCATGCATAACATGCTAATATTATTTTGGGAATATATGTGTGGGAATATATGTGCATTTGTTTCACCTCAAAATCATTGCACTGAGTTACCTCAAGCCAATGAATTATAGGAAGGGGATTCAAGAAAAATTCTATTTTCGCCCTTCAAAAAAGCGTTTCGTGAACAACATGCTAATGATCTTTGCGGGATATGTGTGCATTTGTTTTACCTCAAAATCATGCCAATGAGTCACATCAACCTAATGAATCATTTGAAGGGGATTCAGAAAAAATTCAATTTTCGCATATCAAAAAAGCGTTCCATGCACAACATGCTGATGATCTTTGGGGGATATGTATGCATTTGTTTCACCTCAAAATCATGGCACTGAGTCACCTCAAAATGAATCATAGGAAGCGGATTCGGACAAATTCTATTTTCGCACTTCAAAAATGAGTTTCGTGCACAAGAAGCTAACGAGCTTTGGGTAATATTTGTGAATTTGTTTCACCTCAAAATCTTGCCAATGAGTCAGCTCAAGCCAATGAATCATATGAAGGGGATTCAGCTAAATTCTATTTTCGCACCTCAAAAAAGTGTTTCGTGCACAACATGCTATTGATCTTTGGGGGATATGTGTGCATTTGTTTCACCTCAATATCATGCTAATGAGTCACCTGAAGCCAATGAATCATATGAAAGAGATTCGAATGAACTATGTTTTTGCACTTCCAACAAGTGTTTCTTGCTCGACATGCAAATCATCTTTTGGGTATATGTGTGCATTTGTTTCACTTCAAAATCATGCCAATGAGTCACCTCAAGCGAATGAATAATATGAATGGGATTTAGACAAATTCTTTTTTCGCACTTCAAAAAAGAGTTTCGGGAACAACATGCTAATGATCTATGAGGGATATGTGTGCGTTTTGTTTCACTTCAAAATCATGCCAATAAGTCAACTGAAGCCAATGAATCGTATGAAGGGGAAAAAGATGAATTCTATTTTTCCCCTTCAAATAATAGTTTCGTGCATAATGCGAATGATATTTGGGGAATATGTGTGCATTTGTTTCACCTCAAAATCATGGCACTGAGTCACCTCAATCCAATGAATCATAGGAAGGGGATTCAAGAAAAATTATATTTTCGCACTTCAAAAAAGTGTTTCGTGAACAACATGCTAATGATCTTTGCGGGATATGTGTGCATTTGTTTCACCTCCAAATCATGCCAATGAGTCACCTCAAGCTAATGAATCATATGAAGGGGATTCAGAAAAAAATCTATTTTCGCACTTCAAAAAAGTGTTCCATCCACAACATGCTAATGATATTTGGGGGATATGTGTGCATTTGTTTCACCTCAAAATCATGCCAATGAGTCACCTCAATCGATTGAATCATATGAAGGGGATTCAGGCAAATTTTTTTTTCGCACTACAAAAACGAGTTTCGGGCACAAACATGCTAACGATCTATGGGGGATATGTTTGCGTTTTGTTTCACTTCAAAATCATGTCAATGAGTCACCTCAAGCGAATGAGTAATATGAATGGGATTTAGACAAATTCTTTTTTCGCACTTCAAAAAAGAGTTTCGGGAACAACATGCTAACGATCTATGGGGGATATGTGTGCGTTTTGTGTCACTTCAAAATCATGCCAATGAGTCATCTCAAGCCAATGAATCATATGAAGGGGAAAAAGATGAATTCTATTTTTGCCCTTCAAATAATAGTTTCGTCCATAACATGCTAATGATATTTGGGGAATATGTGTGCATTTGTTTCATCTCAAAATCATGGCACTGAGTCACCTCAAGCCAATGAATCATAAGAAGGGGATTCAAGAAAAATTTTATTTTCGCACTTGAAAAAAGCATTTCGTGAACAACATGCTAATGATCTTTGCGGGATATGTGTGCATTTGTTTCACCTCAAAATTATGCCAATGAGTCACCTCAAGCGAATGAATCATATGAAGGGATTCAGAGAAATTCTTTTTTCGCACTTCAAAAAAGAGTTTCGGACACAACATGCTAATGATCTATGGGGGATATGTGTGCATTTTATTTCACTTCAAAATCATGCCAATGAGTCATCTCAAGCCAATGAATCATAAGAAGGGGATTTAAGAAAAATGCTATTTTCGCACTTCGGAAAAGCGTTTCGTGAACAACATGCTAATGATTTTTGGGGGATATGTGTGCATTTGTTTCACCTCAAAATCATGGCACTGAGTCACCTTATGATAATGAATTATATGAAGGGGATTCAGAAAAAATCCTATTTTCGCATTTTTAAAAAGTATTCCGTGCACAACATGCTAATGATCTTTGGGGGATATGTGTGCATTTGTTTCACCTCAAAATCAAGCCAATGAGTCACCCAAGCCAATGAATCATATGAAGGAGATTTGGACAAATTTTATTTTTGCACTTCAAAAATGAGTTTCGTGCACAAGAAGCTAACGATCTTTGGGTGATATGTGTAAATTTGTTTCACCTCAAAATCTTGCCAATGAGTCACCTCAAGCGAATGAATCATATGAAGGGGATTCAGACAAATTCTTTTTTCGCACTTCAAAAAAGAATTTCGGGCACAACATGCTAATGATCTGTGGGGGTATGTGTGCGTTTTGTTTCACTTCAAAATCATGCCAATGAATCATATGAAGGGGGAAAAGATGAATTCTATTTTTGCCCTTCAAATAATAGTTTCGTGCATAACATGCTAGTGATATTTGGGGAATATGTGTGCATTTATTTTACCTCAAAATCATGGCACTGAGTCACCTCAAGCCAATGAATCATAAGAAGGGGATTCAAGAAAAATTATATTTTCGCACTTCAAAAAAACGTTCCTTGCACAACATGCTAATGATCTTTGGGGGATATGTGTGCATTTGTTTCACTTTAAAATCATGCCAATGAGTCACCTCAAGCGAATGAATTATATGAAGGGGATTCAGACAAATTCTTTTTTCAAACTTCAAAAAAGAGTTTCGGGCACAACATGCTAATGATCTATGGGGGATATGTGTATATTTGTTTCACCTCAAAATCATGCCAGTGAGTCACCTCAAGTGAATGAATCATATAAAGGGGATTCTGACAAATTCTTTTTTCGCACTTCAAAAAAGAGTTTCGGGCACAACATGCTAATGATCTATGGGGGTATATGTGTGCGTTTATTTCACTTCAAAATCATGTCAATTAGTCATCTCAAGCCAATGAATCATACGAATGGGAAAAGGATGAATTCTATTTTTGCCCTTCAAATAATAGTTTCGTGCATAACATGCGAATGATATTTGGGGAATATGTGTGCATTTGTTTCACCTCAAAATCATGACACTGAGTCACCTCAAGCCAATGAATCATAAGAAGGGGATTCAAGAAAAATTCTATTTTCGCACTTCAAAAAAGTGTCTCGTGAATAACATGCTAATGATCTTTGCAGGATATGTGTGCATTTGTTTCACCTCAAAATCATGCCAATGAGCACCTTAAGCTAATGAATCATATAAACGAGATTCAGAAAAAATTCTATTTTCGTACTTCAAAAAAGCGTACCGTGCACAACATGCTAATGATCTTTGGGGGATATGTATGCATTTTTTTCACCTCAAAATCATGCCAACGAGTCACCTCAAGCCAATGAATCATATGAAGGGGATTTGGATAAATTCTATTTTCGCACTTCAAAAAAGTGTTCCGTGCACAACATGCTAATGATCTTTGAGGGATATGTGTGCATTTGTTTCACCTCAAAATCATGCCAATGAGTCACCTCAAGCCAATGAATCATATGAAGGGGATTCAGCTAAATTTTATTTTCGTACCTCAAAAAAGTTTTTCATGCAGAACATCCTATTGGTCTTTGGGGGATATGTGTGCATTTGTTTCACCTCAATATCATGCTAATGAGTTACCTCAAGCCAATGAATCATATGAAGAGGATTTAGATGAATTCTATTTTTGCCCTTGAAATAATAGTTTCCTGCACAACATGCTTATGATATTTGGGGAATATGTGTGCCTTTGTTTCACCTCAAAATCATGGCACAGAGTCACCTCAAGCCAATGGATCATAAGGAGGGGATTCGAACGAATTCTATTTTCACACTCCAAATAAGCTTTTTGTGCACAACATGCTAATGATCTTTTCGGGAATGTGTGCATTTGTTTCACCTCAAAATCATGCCAATGAGTCGCCTCAAGCCAATGAATAATATGAAGGAGATTTGAATGAATTCTGTTTTCGCCCATCAAATAAGAGTTTCGTGCCTAATTTGCTAATGATCTTTGGGGGATATGTGTGCATTCGTTTCACCTCAAAATCATGCAAATGAGTCACCTCAAGCCAATGAATCATATGAAGAGGATTCATACAAATTCTAATTTCGCACGAATGAATCATAAGCGTTTCATGCACAATATGCTAATGATATTTGGGGAATATGTGTGCATTTGCTTCACCTCAAGATCATGGCAATGAGTCACCTCAAGCCAATGAATCATATGAAGGAGATTCGAATGAATTATGTTTTTGCACTCAAACAAGTGTTTCGTGCACAACATGCAAATCATCTTTTTGGTATATGTGTGCATTTGTTTCTCCTCAAAATTATGCCAATGAGTCACCTCAAGCGAATGAATCATATGAAGGAGATTTAGACAAATTCTTTTTTCGCACTTTAAAAAAGAGTTTTGGGCACAACATGCTAATGATCTATGGGGGATATGTGTGCGTTTGTTTCGCCTCAAAATGATGCCAATGAGTCATCTCAAGCCAATGAATCATATGAAGGGGAATTAGATGAATTCTATTTTTGCCCTTCAAATAATAGTTTCATGCATAACATGCTAATGTTATTTGGGGAATATATGTGCATTTGTTTCACCTCAAAATCATGGCACTGAGCCACCTCAAGCGAATGAATCATAAGAAGGGGATTCAAGAAAAATTCTATTTTGGCACTTCAAAAAAGCATTTCGTGAACAACATGCTAATGATCTTTGCGGGATATGTGTGCATTTGTTTCACCTCAAAATCATGCCAATGAGTCACCTCAAGCTAATGAATCATATAAATGGGATTCATAAAAAAATTCTATTTTCGCACTTCAAAAAAGCTTTCCGTGCGCAACATGCTAATGATCTTTAGGGGATATGTGTGCATTTGTTTCACCTCAAAATCATGCCGAGGAGTCACCCAAGCCAATGAATCATATGAAGGGGATTCGGACAAATTCTATTTTCGCACTTCAAAAAAGATTTTCGTGCACAAGAAGCTAACGATCTTTGGGTGATATGTGTGAATTTGTTTCACCTCAAAATCTTGCTAATGAGTCAGTTTAAGCCTTTGAATCATGTGAAGGGGATTCAGCTAAATTCTATTTTTGCACCTCAAAAAAGTGTTTCGTGCACAACATGCTATTGATCTTTGAGGGATATGTGTGCATTTGTTTCATCTCAAAATCATACTAATGAGTCACCTCAAGCCAATAAATCATATGAAGGGGATTTATGTGAATTCTATTTTTGCCCTTGAAATAATAGTTTCCTGCACAACATGCTAATGATATTTGTGGAATATGTGTGCCTTTATTTCACCTCAAAATCATGGCACCGAGTCAGCTCAAGCCAATGAATCATAAGGAGGGGATTTGAATGAATTCTATTTTTCGCACTCCAAATAAGCTTTTTGTGCACAACATGCTAACGATATTTGGGGGATATGTGTGCGTTTGTTTTACCTAAAAATCATGTCATTGAGTCACCTCAAGCCAATGAATAATATGAAGGAGATTCGAATGAGTTCTGTTTTCGCCCATCAAATAAGAGTTTCGTGCACAATATGCTAATGATCTTTGGGGGATATGTGTGCATTCGTTTCACCTCAAAATCACGCAGGTGAGTCACCTCAAGCCAATGAATCATATGAAGAGGATTCATACAAATTCTATTTTCACACTTCAAATAAGTGTTTCGTGCACAACATGCTAATGATATTTGGGGAATATGTGTGCATTTGCTTCACCTCAAGATCATGCCAATGAGTCACATAAAGCCAATAAATCATATGAAGGGGATTCAGACAAATTCTTTTTTCGCACTTCAAAAAAGAGTGTCGGGCACAACATGCTAATGATCTATTGGGGATATGTGTGCATTTATTTCACCTCAAAATCATGCCAATGAGTCACCTCATTGGGGAATTTTAGCTTGTTGACCCTATGGTGACCTTGATACTCAAGCAAATTTCTGCTTAATTTTTCTAAGCAATCGGCCAAACATGTTGAATTTACCACTCTTCATTCGTCCAACTTATCTATTTGTTTGAGAAGTTGGATGATAAGGGCATCAGAAGGATGTTGGCTTGGGTGCAATGAAGATTGATGTGGTGAATTCTAGCTTGTTGTCCCCCAAGCTTTTTAAGCAACCGAGTAAACAAGCCGAATTCACCGCTCTTTGATCGGTCATCTTATCTATTTGTTCGAGAATTTGGATGATAAGGGTGTCAGAAGAACGTTGGCTCAGACTGCCATGATAGACAATATAGGTAGGCTGATTATTTGGCAAACCGGAAGTGGAATGGCCAATTGGCTGTCTTGGTCGGCCTCTTTACCATCCTAGTCTTTCGCTTAATCATCCTGGTCGCCCTCTTTATCATCTTGGTCAGTTGTTGGCCGTCCAAAAGTGATTGGTTCATCTCGACTGGATCGCTATCCAACTTGAGCCTCTCTTATACTAGACAAAGAGATAGTTGAGAAGGCGACGATTCTGGCCGATCACCATCCACATGATTTTGCCGAGGCTATGACTACAAAGAAGGTGCATAGTCATTAGGGAACTTTGTAATATGTCCCACCGAGTATGCCATTTTGTTGACACCAAATTTTCTAGGTGTCGGCCAACTGCTTGAAGGGCGGTGGCTGGCTGGGAGAAAAAATCAATTAGTTATTCTAGTCCCTGGGGCATCGAGTTGATACTCTAAAAAATGTAGTGAGATGCAAGCGTGTCTGAAGTATAAAGTACTTCGAAGTAACTTATCTAAATAAAACTTGTAAATGACTTAAAGTGTAAGGAAAAACTAGTAAATGATAAAGAATTTGACTACTAATTAAGCGATGGAAGCAGGAAAGAAAGTTAAAAGAATTCTAATATTCTTCAATACATAATATATTTCGAAAATAAACCAATGAATGTAAATGGTAGCTTCAAAAATGATAAAAAGGAATTGAATGGTGAATGAATGAACGTTCAAGAGTAATCATATAAGCCATGACCTAAAGAGCGAAAATAAATAAATAAACTTACATGTGTGGGACTTGGAATGTAAAGACTTTAATGAAAAGCTGGATAAACCAATTGAAGGATAATAAAATAGGGAATTAGGCCAAAGAATTGATGTTTAATCAATTGTGTCCTATTTTAATCGCTTTATTATTAGTAATATCTCTTCTCATTTAGAGCTTTCAATTTAATTATCTCTTTACCTCTTACGTCATTTACCAACTTTTCTTTATATTTTACGTTATTTACAAGCTTTATTTAGAATACTTATTGCACGACCACACCTCACCATATGTTTTTAGCATATCGACTCGCTGCTCCCAAGACCAGAATGACCGGCAGTTTTTTCTCCCAACTGGCTGTTGCCCGCTGAGCGTTGGCCAACGTCGGTGAAAATTAGTGTCAACAGGGTTCTAAACCCATTGGATATAAATGGTATTGAAAAGAAAATTGAGGGTGGATGGAACTATAGATAAGTTTTAAGGATAGATTGGTGGCTAATGGTTTTGACCCAAAAAATGTGTTGATTACTTTGACACATATGCACCAGTTGTAAGAATAACCATTATAAGATTTATCATTGCAATAGATGTCAACACAACATTCCTAAATGGTATATGAAACAACCGGAAAGTTTCGTGGTCAATAGACAAGAACATAAAGTGTTAATTGATAAAGCCATCATATAGTCTTAAAGCACCAAACAATGGCATGAAAAGTTTGACCAAGTATACTTTCAAATGGTTTCAAGATTAGTGATTCAGATAAATATGTTTACACTAGATTCATTAATGGAAGTTGTGTCATCATATGTTTATACGTAGAAGATATGTTGATATTTGGTATTGACTTAGAAGAAGTACAAAATATCCAAGATTTTCTTTCCGAAAATTTTGATATGAAAGAAATGGGTGTGGCGGATATGATTTTAGAAATAAAAATCATTAGAAAGGAGGAGGGCTTAACTTTAACATAATCTCATTACATAGAGAAAGTGTTGAAAGAGTTTGGTCACTTTAAAAGTACAGCGGTAAGTTCACCATTTCATAGTAGTATAAAATTAAGTTGAAATCGACCAATTGCCCATTAGATTATCCGAGAGTAATTGGGTGTCTGATGTATGCCTAACTTATACTAGGCTCGACATAGTTTTTGCTGTTGGAAAGCTTAGTAGTAGTAATCCTATTAATGAACCTTAGAATGCAGTATTTCAAGTCTTTAAATACTTAAAAATGATGATGAACCACGACATAAGTTACAAAGGGTATCCAACTATCCTAGAAGGATACTTGAATGCTAGTTGGATAACAAACCAACCTGAAGACCATTCTTTAGTAGTTAGCGGTTGGATATTCACTCTTGGTGGGGGTGCCGTTTCTTGGGGATCCAAGAAGTAAACTTATATTGCTAATTCTATCATGGCATTAGAATTGCTAGCTTTAACTACATGTGTGAAAGAGGGAGAATGGCTAAAAAAAAATCTTAATAGAGATACCTTTGTGTCCAAAGCCAATGACATCTATCTTTATTCGATGTGAATCAACACTATCAAGAGTTTATAGTAATGTTTACAATGAAAAGTCAAGACACATTGGTCTAAGACATAGTCTAGAGAGATAATTAATTACTGATGCAATAGTTATAGTTGAATTTATTATATCTATTGAAAATTTGATGAACCCACTAACAAAAGGACTTACAGGGGAACAAGTGATGAATACTTCAAAAGCGATTGGTCTCAAGCTTATACTGTAAGTCATGAATGATGGAACTTCGATTCAACACATACTAAACATAAGTCTTGAGTTCAATGAGATAAAGTACTTAAAATTAGTGACGGCAAGCACCAAACATAAATTCCATTCCAAGCTAATAGTGCTTGGCTACCATAAGGATAAGATAGAGGATGAGCATCTAGCTCTTAATAGACTTGTAAAAGCTTATGCTTGGATATGTAAGTTACGGGAGATATTTGATAAGTCTACCTAATGAATGTGAAGTGTGGCCGCTTTAGTTGAACTTAAAGGCTTGACTCTAGAGCATTCATGAATTAAGAAGATACATGACACATGGAAAATGGGTTGACAAAACTTTTGGACACTTAGGTGGGAAGAAGTATTAGTTGTGGAACATGTCCGACTAGTTATATAGAATATATGGTTCAAAGTTTGTACTATCATGTATTCTGATTAGTCCTTACGTGTTGTCACTAGGTGAAGATTCAAGTTCAAAAGACATTTATTTATGTTTGAGATTCATGGATTATAAGAAAGTTATTTTTCATATTTTTAAATAAATAATATTTTTTTGAAAAAGAGGATTATTGAATAATTTTTAATTTATTTATTTATATTTTTTGTTTTTACAAAAGGAAAAGTTGTGTTGGTATTTATTAGTAATTAATCCAATGACTAAAACATCTAAACTAAAGAGATGTATCTTGAGACATTATCAATCTAATAACTTGAATTAATTATGAATAATTATATCTTTACGAAATGACATGTTTAAGTTTACAAATACGTATGCTCTTAATAATCTTTACACTTAAAAAGTTTCTATATAAAATTTTCAGCAAATACTTTTCTTTTCTCTTTACATCTTTTTTTGTATTTTATAATTGCAAACATTAATTACAAAATTCTATCAATTAAGAAAAACTCATCTTCGATTGGGTCATTTTTCACGTATGCAAGTGCAGAATAACATACATTTTATTATATTAGAACAAATTTATTAAATATTTTACACCAAAAATAAAGGCGGATTAAACTTTAAGAAAAGTAACTTAATTGTGCACAGAGTAATTTCTTTCGATTTTCCTACGAAAACATCATACACAACTAATTCAAATCGTAATTCCAATTTCAATTTCAATTCCAATATTAATGCATAAATTTTCATATACTAAAAACTTTGAAAATTCGGAGAGGTCATACGCTCTTTCTCCCACTTTTACTCGGTAACCAAAAGAATTGGAGACCTCCAGGTCTACTACAACTTCCTTGTCGCCTAGAAAGCCCAACAAGACCTAGCCCAAACGACTGTAGGGTTAAGGTAAACCACTTGAAGACCAAAACTTCTTTACAATAAGAACAACAGGAAAAAAAAAAAAAGAAAAAAGGAAGAAAAAATTAAAATAATATAGAAAACTAGTCTGGAATTTTGAGAGAGACACAGAGAGTCGCCGGTACCGGAGAGAGGAGGAACGAATCAGAAGCAAAAGTATGGGTCGGCAAGCCGTCGCTAACCTGATCGGTTCGATCGTGTCGCGTAAAGCTTCTTCATCTTCTTCTGCCTCAATGTTTTCATTTTCGGCGTCACAGACTAGGCATTATGCAGCAGCACTACCACCGCCACCGGCAGTTTTCGTGGACAAGAACACTCGCGTCATATGTCAAGGTATCACCGGAAAAAACGGTACCTTCCACACCGAACAAGCCATCGAATACGGCACCAAAATGGTATCTTTCCTCTCTTATATATACCCGCTGCATTTTGTCGCCTATTATTTACACCATCTCGGCGTATTATTTCCATGATCGAAGTGATCTTATTATTCTTTCTATGTATGGTGCTCAAATTTAGCATCTACCTCGAAATGAGTTGAGGGATGTTATTGAACCAACGCTATGTTGTAAAATGCGAAATAACTCATCTAACTATTCGTAAGAGTCTTTGCAGATATAATATATTATGATCGCAGTAAAATGCTAAATTTGTTTTCTAAATATTTTACTGAATGTTGCTTAAGAACATAGCGCTCTGTTTTTCTAAAATTTTTTCTGAGAAATGGTATGTTTCATTTACCTTTTTATAATCTTTGAAACAGGTAGGTGGTGTGACACCGAAGAAGGGTGGAACAGAACACTTGGGACTCCCTGTATTTAACTCTGTTGCAGAAGCAAAAGCCGAAACAAAGGCTAATGCCTCAGTCATCTATGTTCCCCCGCCGTTTGCTGCAGAAGCTATCATGGAGGCATTGGATTCTGAGCTGGATCTTGTTGTTTGCATAACAGAGGGGATCCCTCAACATGATATGGTATGCTAGATGCTTATATGTCTTGTTCTGCTTCTGAGGAGATACTGTTCTATATAAAGCATTTTAAAAGTAGCATGAAGATTCTTGATTTTGCAGTCAAAACTAATTAATTTTTGTAATGTTTTAATTAAGCGTGACTCAATCCCTTGAGAATTTAGGTTGAAACCCAATGGAGTAATAAGCTTTTTAACTGAACGACTAATGTTACATACAGACCCCGACTGATAACTTGAATGAGGGTAACAGTGGAATTAAAAGAATATATTAAAAAAAAAAAATTGGAACTAGAAGCCCAAGGCATGACCAGCACTGGAGTAGAGATTTCATGATTAAATTTAGACAACAATTGCCCCTAACATGACACGTGGAAGTAAACTGCTTGGTTGCAGATAAGTGTCTGGTAAAAATTTGACTGCCATAACTTGTATAATGAGCACCAATACTCCTTGTTGACTTATGCATACTGTATCATCTATGCTTTGCAAGAATATGTACTATCTTAAGTTGTTTCATCCTGTTATTTCTTGGATGGGTGCTCATATATAGATTTTTTGTTGGCGGAAAACTCCGATATGGATGGGATGAATTCATGGAGCATTCATAAATTTGTTCTCTCTCTTTCACCATTTCATTCGAAACATTTCTTGCTATTCTGTCAGTCGACCCTTTTCCCCATCTTTCTTTTTCACTTCTTCCACTTCTCTCTCTTTTTCATTCACGGGGTAGGAAACCATGCATAAAGGAGAAGCAGAAAAGGTAGGGGAAGGAAGGGATGCCTTTGGGCGGGAAGAATGGATGTTTGGCTAAGGTCCTATATGATTGATGTCAACCTGCAATAACTGGTTGACTTTCTTACTCAGTGTATTTGTGTATAAGGTTATTTATCTTCTCTGTTCATAGTATTTCTGGCGTTCTATTAATTTTTTTTCTTGGTAGATAACCAGTTTTAGTATTAGGGGATAAGTGTGTGAGAAAAAAAGATTACTCAACAACTTATTTATTGCTTTAGGTACGAGTGAAGGCTGCTCTCAACAAACAGTCTAAAACTAGGCTAATTGGACCAAACTGCCCAGGCATTATCAAGCCTGGGGAATGTAAAATTGGAATAATGCCAGGATATATCCATAAACCTGGCCGCATTGGCATTGTATCTCGCTCTGGTACCTTGACATATGAAGCGGTGTGTTTACCATCCCTCCCTCTCTTTATTTTTCTCTAATAAGATGAAAGTACGGACACAAATAATGTTATTCTCTATTTATTTTTACTTTTATGATTAACTTGATTTTATTTGTATTTAAATTATAAGGTGTGGAATCTTATTTGACTTTTGTTTTTTGACTACTTTGACTTGTTTCTATCTGGAAGTGAGTTGGTGACATGTGGTACCACATGATTGTTTTTAGGGTAAACTAGAATTTACCCTCCCAAATACTTTAAAATTAGAATAAAGCCTCTATAGTGTTGATAACAAAAATGCGGCCTTTAATTTTTAGAAAAACTAGAATAAGGCCTCCATCTTTGTTTGGGGAAACTATGATTTACCCCAAAACTTCGTATAAATTATAATTAACCCCAAAAATATTCAAAAATTATAATGAACGCCCAAAAACCAAATGTAAATTATAATCACCTAAAAATTTTATATCTATAATGAATACACAAAAGTCAAACCAAAATTATAGTGAAGCCCCAATTTTTTTCGATGGATCGATTTCAAATCATTAACTCGACCCAATATGACCTGATTTGATCCATAAGATTAAAAAAAAATATTTTTTAGTGAATTTTTATTTCAGAACAACTTCTTAATCTATCTAAATTAATTTAATTTGTTTCTCCTGTAATTGTTTTTTAAAAAATTTCAAAACTTTTCCCAAACAACCTTACGATTTCCAGCTGTGCCCACCAAGCATTGCCGCAAAAAAAAAAAAAAGAATTTCTAAAGACAAAAAACAAAATCTAATTTCTTTCGAAAAAAATGGAATGAACCAATTTATTGTGAAAAGACTGATTGAATGAGTTCATTCATTGTGAAAAATCGATCGAATCGATTAGTTTTCTCGCAAAAAAAAATTGATTTGATCGATCCAATTTCTTCGTGGAATTTGGTTTCTTAGTGCGAAGAAACCGGAACGAATCCAATCCGATTTCTTCACGCAAAGAACTAGAACGAAGCCGATTGGATTATTATAGAAACAAAAGAAATTAATTTAGATAGATTAGGTGGTAATTTTGGAAATTAAAATTTAATTTTTAATTTATGGGTCGAATCGGGTCATATTGGGCCGAGTCGATGATTTGAAACCGATCGTTGAAAAAATTGGGGTTCATTATGATTTTTCTTTGAATTTTGGGTATTCATTATTGTTAAAAAACTTTTGGATGTTCATTATAATTTAAGTTTGGTTTTGGGTGTTTATTATAATTTTAAAATGTTTTGGGGGGGTGAATTATAATTTATACGAAGTTTTGGGATTAATCATAGTTTCCCCAAACAAAGACGGAGGCCTTATGGGTGCATTCTAATCATCAAAACTATGGAGGCTTTATCCTAATTTTAAAGTGTATGTGAGGATAGTCTACCCTTGTTTTTAACCAACCCTGTGTCTTGTTTATCTTCTCTCCATTGAAAATTGCCTGTTGTGTTCTTTATGTGTGAGGTTTATACAATAGGATTGATAATCCTTGGCTGCGGAGATGTTTTTCGTTATTTTCTTATATCCTCCTATTCCAGGAAGAATAAAAAAGTGATGTTTCGTTATTTTCTCATATCCTTATATTCCAGGAAGAATAAAAAAGTGATGTTTCGTTATTTTCTCATATCCTTATATTCCAGGAAGAATAAAAAAGTGATGTTTTTCTCTTTTGGCAATATGACTCTAAAATTGTTTTTTGGCTTTTGGCTTTTTTTGTTGTTGTTTATTTATTTATTTATTCTTGGAACTTTTTATTATTTATTTTTCTGTTAAAAAATATCTGCTCAAAATATTTTGACATCTACCTGTATTCATATCATGTTAGAGATTGTGGCAGTACCTTATATGTCTTGTTTCTGCTTTATCTTTTAATGAACACAGGATCTATATGTTTTTTGTTTTATTCAATATTATTGTTTCAGGTTTTCCAAACAACTGCTGTCGGCCTTGGACAGTCTACTTGTGTCGGTATTGGGGGCGACCCTTTTAATGGGACAAACTTTGTTGATTGCATCGAAAAGTTCCTGACTGATCCTCAAACTGAAGGTGAATCAACTCTTAAGAGTTTCCATCTATTTTTCTCTACCATTTGACTTATTCTCTTATCTGTTTATTACCTATTTTGCTCTACCATTCAGTCTGTTCATTGATATAAGAAGGCTAAATTTCTTTATTAGTTTTTGTAGTGTCACATTTTTCCTATTTTCATCTATGAGAAATTATTACATACTCTAGGAGTATTTTGGTCCAACTAATGAGATCAAACCAAGTCAACATTTAATAGTAAAAAATGCTGACATGGCTTGATGTCATTGGTTGGAGTAAAATACTGCCGGAGCAGGAAATAATGCCTGTTTCATCTATATCCCTTCAATGGATTAAGTTGATCCTTGGAGTTCTATTTTTGCCATATTTTAGTCACAGGTAGAAAAAAATTAAAAAAGCAGAAAATATATATATTTAAGGTTCTAAACTTTTTGTTTCTTTTTTATTTTTCCTCCCTCTTCCCCAAACAATCCTTCACCATTTTTGTCCTAAACCCAACCACCGGGTGGCAGGCGGAACCGGACCATGGCCTCTTTATGCTGTTGGTCATATCCCAGCCTAATCTCTCTAGGGACAGAGGGAGAGACTAGAATATGGCAGTGGTGGATGCTTGGCAGCCTAGTGATTGAGTGTTAGGGGAAAAATGGTGGAGGATCAGTTTGATCCAATTGAAAAAATAGGGATGAAAATATAAGGAATGAAACAATAATTCAACCAATAAGAATGATAGAAATTAGGTCTGCATGTATTATATGTGTACCAAATTGATCTCTCTTCCCCTCCTCCTTACCCTCCCCCCCTCCCCCAACCACCAGCACCACCAGAGAAACACTTTTTCCTCATCATGGCCAGGAAAAAAGTTAGCTGTTTCTTGGGTGAGAGTATGGCTGTCGATTCGTGTTAGCTGGTATTGAAGTATCGTGTAAAGACTTGGGCATTGGGTCGATTGGTCCACCCGAACATGGCACCATTAGCATTATTAATTCTGTCAAGTTTTCTAAACATGAACACCACTTGTTTATTAAGTGGGTTGACATGACACATCACAGTTGACACATTTATGACTTGAGTTAATTTCAACTAACACAGCATGACATGTACAACTCGCATGTAAAAAGGCACGCAAGACATGTTGACTTGTTTATGTATTTATGTCACACAAATCACATTTAATCATGTGATCTGATTTTTAATCATTCTCCTTGGCACAAATATTCTAGATTAATCCAAATAATCAATGATCTTAGCTCAAGTTCTTGGGTTTATAAAATTCAAGAGTAATGGGATATGCATATAAAAAGATTCATTCTTTAACTGCTATTAGTTAACTGGTTATGCATGTTTGGCTCCTTTTAGATGCAAACAAGTTTTTTGATAACCATATTATTATGGCACATACATTTACCTGAACCCACTTGTTTTGTGTCGTGTTTGTTTCAAAGTTTGACACTGATTAGATGGGAATATTTCATGAAGGGTAGAGGGCATTTGGTGGTAATTACTTGATTTAAGAGAGTTAATGGAGACAGTGTGATGGGAAGTATGAGATGGAGTCTTAGGTAGGGATATTTTCTGGATTCCATAAACTGTATTTTGTCATTATTGCTTTAGGAAATTGAGACTTTGGTGGGTTTTGGTAGTTTAAAAAGCATTGGTCCTTGACCTGTATTTACAGGTAATCAAGGGGTCTATATATAATATATCATTTCATCAATTAACCATACACTGTTTTATTTTCATAGGTCTTATACCGGTATGTTTTCTAGATCTCACGAACTTTATTTGATCTTCCATGTTGGTATCTAACATCAATTGATCATTTTCATATGCTACCATTGTGTGGAGCTTATACTTTCTTCTATAAGATTGTAAAATGTTTTCAAATTATGTTACATCTGCAAAATGTTTTGAATTTCTGAACTGTTTGGATGGGTATGTCAACAAGAGCTTTTGTTCCTTATTAAGAGAGCTTAGTTAACTAACGCCTCTTTTAGGTAAAAGGTTTGTCTGAATGGATGTTGACGAAATAAGAACATCTACCATCATTCTTGTTTGAGAAAAAATGGTTGGATGGTAAAAATCGTTTTCATGAAAGGATAACTAACAACACTTTTAGGTAAAAGGTGTTTGAAAGGATACTTCTATAATTTACTATTTATTATCATTTGTATTACTTAAACTCTTGTATTAACTCTCTATATATAAGAGACTCAATGTACATACATGATTAAGGTTAATACAAAACACACATCAGTTTACAAACTCTTTCATGGTATTAAAGCTTTACTCGGGCTAATGCCTTTCACATCATGTCTTCTTTTAATTCTAAAAATAACAACGACACTATAGGAATCAACACCGCCACTACACCTCCAATCACATCCGCTTTGAACAACAGTGAAATCAACTCCATGACTCCCCTACCAATTCATCACATCACGAGTTTTATCTTGACTCTTCTCAGTGGCACAAACTATGTAACCTGGAAATTTCAAATGGAGTCAATTCTCATCTCCATGGATCTTATCCCCTACGTTGATGGAACCATATCCCAACCGTTGCTCACCGACCATACACAACCTACACCTGAATACCTAGCATGGAGGAAACTGGATCGATTTTTTTGCTTTGTAATTAATGCTACACTCTTGCCTGTGATTGCTCACCTCGTACTTGGTTGCTCTACGACACAAATACTATGGCTCACCTTGGCCGAAGAATACATGAATCAATGTATGGCCAAGAAATCCCTCTTCAAATTCCAATTACAAACTGTCAAACAAGGTAATCTTTCTGTTTCTGATTATCTTATTGCTGTGAAGAAAATAACCAACTCTCTTGCTGCCATTGGTGATCCAGTCTTTGACTGTGACCTTGTTTCACATGTTCTGAATGGATTACTACTTGATTATCCCCAATTCATCACCACCATGGAAAACCGGTCACTCTCTCCATTTTCCAAGCTTCGATCGAAACTTCTCGTTCATGAGCAGAGACTATGCCAACATCGCCTCCGGTCACTCTCTCCATGTTCCCATGCAACTTATCCAACACTATGATGTGACAATGTGGGTGTCACCTATCTTGCTGCGAATCCCGTCTTTCACGCTCGTACCAAGCATATTGAAATTGACATTCACTTTGTGCGTGATCTTGTATCCAAACGTCTTCTTGATGTTCGTTATCTTTCTACTACTGAGCAAATAGCCGATGCCCTCACCACTAAAAGTCTATCCCATACAAGATTTCAGTCTCTTCGGTCCAAGCTCACTATCTTATCCCTAGTTTCGCTTGAGGGAGGATAAAAGGATACTTCTGTAATTTACTATTTACTATCATTTGTATTACTCAAACCTTAATATTAACTCTCTATATATAAGAGACTCAATGTACATACATGGTTAAGGTTAATACAAAACACATCAGTTTACAAACTCTTTCAGTATTAAAGTAGATCTAAATAAGAATGTTTGCCATCACCCTTGTTTGAAAAATAAAAAATAAAAAATAAAAAAAATAGTTGGAAATTAATTAAGGTCTATAAATTTTTGAGAATATTTTTTTTCGGGGCCAGCAACTGTCTCATTTGTTTAACTGTTTGTTTAACTCGCCAGTAATAACCTCCTTCCGTGCCAATAAGGGTGATCCTTCATTTCTCATTTGTATTTTTTAAAAGAAGTTACTTTTCAAAAGCGTTGATTCTTTATGTTATTGAAGATTCCAGTCATTTAAGTTAAATTTGCTGAACTTTTTATCAAATCAAGGGCTACAACTGGACTGATTTCTTCTTCTATCAACTAATTCTTATGAGGAACACTCTAGTTCGTCATGTTAAAGTTCAGTGTCGTCAAGCTTGTTTGACCAAAATGCGGTTTAAATAGAAAATTCCTTTTATCTTACTATCTTTTTGGCCACAAACTGAAGGCATGATAAATAACTTCAAGCATTGGTTGATTCTGTCCGCCTCTATCATAATTACAAGTCTGTTAGGGTTTCTTGTGTGATTCCAAAAAAAAAAGTATTTAGATGTCTAAAATTATTGGTGGATAGATGTTCCAATACAGTAATACTAACACCAGTGCCTCGTTTTTATTTAGGTATTGTCCTCATAGGAGAAATAGGAGGGACTGCAGAAGAAGATGCTGCTACTTTAATAAAGGTGTGTTAGTGTGTTACAAATGCTCTCTCTCTCCCTCAGTTTAGTTTGTCTTCTTAATTGTTTGATATGTTCAAGCGCTTGTTTCATTCATCAGTGATGAGTCTGATTCCTACCTTGTAAGTTGCAAGTTGTTACTTGTACTACTACTGTTATGATTATACATTTTCTTTTTGGTCATTTAAGCATTTTTTTATTTAAGTATTAAAGTGATATAGATGGCCTTCGCCATCTTAGAGAAGGTTAGCAACTTACAAGGTAGGAATCACACTCATCACTGATGAATCCCCTCTTGGAATACCCTCTTGGAAGAAGGTTAGCGACTACAATGGATTCGTGAGAATGTTATCAAAAGGCCAGGAAAGTAGGGAAAAACAAAAGAAAGAAAATTTTTGGCTGCTATTTCCATGCCAACTGATAAGGAATCGGGATGAATTGAGGACCTGAACCAATGAGGCCCCCAAAAAGTGGATTGTGGGTGTCAAACTCTTTAGGGCAACAGTAGTTGGGATGAGGTGGAGCACTCAGGTGGTTGTAAACAAACGGCGCTCCATGGCCAGTCATGTGTGAGCAAGGGAGAACACTAGATAACTTGAAATAGGAAAAATATTAAAACACTCATCAAGCCCCACGCACCATTATGCATTGCTTAGTACTGTGACACTTCTATTTTCTATTTTAGGCTGTCTTGTTATTGTCGAGATTAGATATTTTCTAGCAAATCTAGATTTTATTATAAGGTAAAATAAGTCAGTAATTGAGACCTGTAAGTCTTTACTGCCCCTTTAATTTACCTTCTGAAATTCTCCAGTGTACTTTGGTGACTATCTGAATGAAATAATGCTCCAGTCTGCTTCTTGCCTCTAACGTTCTGCAGTTTCTTCCTGTTCATTTTGTTAATTGTTTCAAGTTTGTCTAAGCCATCTACAGTGCATGCCTATGAAATTCATGCGTTCATCATTTTTAGTCAATTAAGAAAAAATTAGTGCTTTTTTTATTTATTTTGCAACTGTACATGTAAATGTAATCATTGCCACTGAGTCATTAATAAATTGGTACTCAAACTAATTATACTACTTAAACAGGAGAGTGGGACTGAGAAGCCGATTGTTGCATTTATTGCTGGCTTAACGGCCCCCCCTGGCCGTCGTATGGGTCATGCTGGAGGTACGGAAATAGAACTTTCAATAACACCCTTAATTTTATGCATCCACTTGTGTTTTTTATCTATTGCGATGCTTTTCCACCTGTTAATCTAATCTGAATGGATGTTTGGTGCAACTAATTATTATCTGTATGTGTATTTTCAATCAATTACATTGCTACAGCCTATTTAAGCTTTAACATTCATATCTAATGTGCATAAAGTTTCTTCTTCATGGTTATATAATATTGTCATTAAGGATAAACAATCTTATTACATTTTCTTGAACATTGTATTGGTATCAAAGAAACTATAAGCTTGGATGTATAAGTTTGGAGTGAGAAATGCTTTTAGGAGGGGATTGGGGCTGTTCTTAGTAGCACCAAGCTCTATCCAGGCAGTGTAGACTTATGCAGGCTAATGAGCTGGTAATGCAGAAAGGCTAGGAAGCTAAGTAAAAGGGAAATTTCAAGAGGACAGAAAAAAAACTGTTAATGAAGGAGAAACTTAAAACCCCAAGGGATTGTTTGGTTCACATAATGCGTGCACATCGGCATGAGCATATTAAAATTACCATTATTGTTTCATGGATTTTAGTGTCGGTATTAGATTACCATTTTGTTTCCAGATATGAGAGGTTCTATGATGCCTCTGCACAGCCACATTCATTAGTGTGGGTCTGCTATACCCTTCATAAATGGGAGGCATCCTATTAAAAAGACAAATTTATCCAATATATATATATATATTGAAAACTTTTCTAATTGTTTTTCATTAATTGAATAGAGGCACCCTGATTCCTCTTATAGAGGAGAAAACACAAAAAATAGGAAACTAAAGAAAATAGGAAACTATCCTAAAATTAGCTATCTAGCTGTACTAGTAAATTCCTAATTTACACCATTGACTAATTTTCATTTACAGCTAACGGTCCTCTATAATTACATATATTTCTTTCCTTTTCTACACTTCCCCTCAAGCTGGTTGGAAGATATCCTCCATAGCCAGCTTGCCAATTAACTCGTTGAATTGTCCACTGGGAAGCCCCTTAGTAAGCACATCTGCAA
This sequence comes from Coriaria nepalensis, assembly GCA_027186245.1. Classification (NCBI taxonomy): domain Eukaryota; kingdom Viridiplantae; phylum Streptophyta; class Magnoliopsida; order Cucurbitales; family Coriariaceae; genus Coriaria; species Coriaria nepalensis. Next base: position 4,955,015 of record CP114499.1, on the reverse strand, counting down.
CTTGCTGAGTAGTGGGAATATAGGGCATACAGATCAACCCTTTTTCTATTTTTTCCTTGATGAAGTGTTTGTCGACCTCCACGTGCTTTGTTCTATCATGAAGCACTGGATTATGAGCAATTGAGATTGCAGCTTTATTGTCACAATACACTTTCATAGGTAGTGGATTAGAAACTTTCAACTCTTCCAGTAGTCTCTTAATCCACACCACCTCACAAATCCCATGAGCAACTGATCGAAACTCAGCTTTTGCGCTACTTGTTGCCACTACATTCTGCTTCTTACTTCACCATGTAACAAGATTGCCACCAACAAACGTGCAATAGCTAAAAGTTGATCGTCTATCAACAACACTTCTAGCCCAATCCGCATCAGTATAGGCGTCAACTTGCAAGTGCCCACGATTCTTCAATAACAAACCTCTTCCAGGAGTCCCCTTTAAATACCTGAGAATTCTATAGACTGCATTGAAGTGTTCTTGTCCGGGCAAATGCATAAACTGACTAACCATGCTAACTGCAAATGCTATGTCTGGACGAATATGCGACAAGTAAATTAGTTTTCCAACAAGTCTCTGGTATTGTTCTCTGTTCAGGATTTCTTCAGGTTTAGGATGCTGTAATTTGATATTGAGCTCAATAGGTGTTTCCGCTGGTTTACACCCTAACAAGCCTGTTTCATTAAGTAAATCAAGGACATATTTACGTTGATTCACAAATATACCTGCTTTGGATCTAGCAAACTCCATTCCAAGAAAGTATTTTAGTGTTCCTAAATCCTTGATCTCGAAGTCGGTTGCAAGTCTCTTCTTCAATTTTTCTAGTTCTTCATTATCATCACCTGTCATGACTATATCATCCACATAAACAATTAGTATAGCAACTCTACCTCCTCTACCATGTTTATAGAACATAGTATGATCAGCTAGGCTTTGACGATACCCACAATTCCTTACAGATTTCCCAAATCGTTCAAACCAAGCTCTAAGGAATTGCTTGAGACCATACAATAATTTCTTTAGTCTACAGACTTTCTTCGATCCCAAATTTTTCTCAAACCCGGGTGGAAGACTCATAAAAACTTCTTCCTCAAGATCACCATTTAAAAAAACATTTTTTACATCCAATTGATGTAATGGCCAGTTCAAATTTATAGCAAGAGATAATAAAATTCTGATTGAGTTTATCTTGGCTACTGGAGCAAAGGTCTCCTGATAATCAATCCCATAGGTTTGAGTAAACCCCTTAGCTACTAATCTTGCCTTATACCATTCTATGCTACCATCTGCTTTACACTTCACAGTAAAGACCCGTTTGCAACCTACAATCTTCTTCTCCTTAGGCAAGTCAACTATCTCCCAAGTACCACTTCTCCTAAGAGCATTCATCTCTTCCATCACTGCTAATTTCCAATTTGGATCACTAAGAGCTTCTTGAATGTTTCTCGGGACAAACAAGTATGATATTTTTTAGGTAAATGCCTTATGAGTGTGAGAAAGTTTGTCATATGAAAGATATTGAGCAATGGGATATCTAGGAATCCTAGTGCAATTTCAGATTCCTTTTCTAACAGCAATGGGAATATTAAGATCTGATGATTCTTTGCTAGGGAAAGTGATGGGAACTAAAGATGAGTTAGGATCGGAAATACCTGTGATAACTGCAGGGCCAGTCCCCAAGGGTTGTGATTGATCATTACTAAGAGTAACTTGCTGCCTTTGACTCTTTTGATGATGTTTTCTCCCGGTATAAACCAAGAGCTCATTGTTAGAATCATTTTTATCCGGCTGTAGTAGTGATTCTTCCCCCGTTTTAGATACAATACTGTTTGGCATTATATTACCATCACTTCCTTTATTGTTCTCAGTATCATCACATTGCTCCAGACTTTGAAGATCATTAATGGTAGGATGGTGGGAATGAGGTATAGCAGTCAAGATTACTTTTGGTAAAAGGTTAGGAGATAAATCCCAAAAATTTTCTTCCATTACCTCATTCTCCTCCTGAAGAGTATTTTTGTGAAAGTAGGATTTATTTTCAAAAAACGAGACATCCATACTGACATACATTTTTCCCGTTTGAGGATTATAACACTTATATCCCTTTTTATTTGAGGCATACCCTATGAACACACATTTTTCTGCCCTTGGATCAAGTTTAGATTGAGTGTTATTAGGTATACGAACAAAAACAATACAACTAAAAACCTTTAGAGGTAAATCGGAGTACATTCTAGAAAAGGGAAAACAGTTTTTAAAACATTCTAGAGATGTGCTATATTTTAAAACACGTGTAGGCATTCTATTAATTAAGTAAGTTGCTGTTAGAACAGCTTCTCCCCAAAGATATTTTGGAACATTCATCGAAAACATTATAACACGTGTTACTTCAAGTAAATGTTTATTTTTTCTTTCAGCAATCCCATTTTGCCGAGGAGTATCTACACAAGTAGACCGGTGATGAATACCTTTTTCTTTCAAAATTTTTTCCAAAATACCTTTATAGTACTCAGTTCCATTATCACTGTGAAGAATTCTAATTTTCTTTTGAAATTGAGTTTCAACCATTGTGTAAAAATCTTTTAAATATTTTTTCAACTTCGGATTTTTCACTCATTAAGTAAACCCAACATAAACGAGTGTGATCATCTATGAATGTGACAAACCATTTTTTCTTTGAAATAGTGGTTACTCTTGAAGGTCCCCAAACATCACTATAGATTAAATAAAATGGTTTTGAAGGTACATAAGTTTTTGGCAAATAAGTGGTACGGTGACTCTTAGATAAGCAACAACTTTCACAATAGAATGATGAAAAATCCAAACCTTTAAATAAAGTAGGAAACAAATGTTTAAGATAAAGAAAGCTAGGATGTCCCAGTCTTTCATGCCAGAGCATTATTTGTTCATAAGCAGAATTAGAACTAACACTACTAAGGCCCTGAGCTTTTTTATTCCCTAAGAAATCATCATCAAAGTAGTAAAGGCCACTAATCAACTTAGCACTGCCAATCTTCTTCCCCGAGGTCTGGTCCTGAAATTCACAATAAGAATCACAAAAAATCACTCGGCAATTAGAGTCTTTAGTTATTTTACTCACAGATAAAAGATTACAAGCTAACTTGGGAACATGGAGAACAGAGTTAAGGTTTAATTTTTTATATAATTTAATCAAACCTTTTCCTGCTATTGGTGAGAAAGTGCCTCTGCAATTCTTATTTTGTCAAGGCCAGAACATGGTGAGTAAGTGTGAAACAAATTTGAAAAATTGGTCATATGATCAGAAGCTCCTGAATCTATGATCCAAGGAGCATGATATGAACAGGAAGAGAGAGCATTAGGTGTGATACCTGTTTGTGCAAGAGAAACAGTAGGAATACTACTTGGTGATACCATGGGTTTTAACAGTTTTAGAAGATGATCCATCTGCTCCTTGGTGAAGGGATTTGTCTCAGCTTCATTTGCCATAGGAATGAACCGGGTATTTTTATCACCAGGCTTGCTGTTTTTCCAATTTGACATCTTTCCATGGATTTTCCAGCATGTTTCTCGGGTATGACGTGGTTTGTTGCAATAGTCACACCATACCCGTGGCTTCTCTTCAGGTTTTTGCTGAAATCTGGATGTTTTGTTAGTAGTAGCCTCGGCACTAAGAAGAGCAGAACTTTCAGCAGGCTCGTTAGTTGCCTTTTTTCCTAGCACGACATGTTTGCGGCTCTCTTCTCTTCGAACCTCAGCAAACACCTCGCCAATTGGAGGAAGTGGCATCCTGCCAATGATCCGCCCCCGAACCTCATCAAACTCAACATTGAGTCCCGCAAGAAACTTGTAAATGCGAGAAGCCTCAACAATGCGGTTGTAATATTTTGCATCTTCTATGGATTTCCATTCATAATCATTGAACAGATACAAATCTTGCCAGAGACGTTTTAATGAATTGAAATACTTGGTTACCGAGTCTTGTCCTTGCCGGATTTCACCAAGTTTTAGAGTCAATTCATAGACTTGAGACTGATTTCCCAAGTCAGAGTACATTTGATTCACGTTGTCCTAGAGTTCCTTGACTGTGGAGTAACACATATAATTCGAACTAATGTCCTCATCCATAGAGTTCACTAGCCAAGTCATTACCTTCACATACATTGGATCCTCTATTGCTGGTGCCTTCTTGTCTCCAGTAAGGTATCCAATCTTCCCTCTCCCTCTAATATACATCCGAACTGATTGAGACCACCGTAAATAGTTGTCACCATTAAGGCAAATAGTGGTAACTTGGATTGGATGAGTATTAGTATTGGGAGTTTGTGTTGGAGGACTGGTTGTAAAAGGCAGGTTTGAGGCAATCTTAGACATGATCGGTTTGGGCAGAAGAGAAAAAAAAAAAATCTTTTTTTTTTTTTTCTCAGTTTGGCTCTGATACTATGAAAACTTTTCTAATTTTTTTTAATTAATTGAATAGAGGCACCCTGATTCCTCTTATAGAGGAGAAAACACAAAAAATAGGAAACTAAAGAAAATAGGAAACTAACCTAAAATTAGCTAACTAGCTGTACTAGTAAATTCCTAATTTACACCATTGACTGATTTTCATTTACAGCTAACGGTCTTCTATAATTACATATATTTCTTTCCTTTTCTACATATATATATAATTTTTTTTTTCTATATAAATTACATTTGCCCAAACTATTATTTGACATCAACTGTCGTTCCTAGTTTTCACCCTTTTCACTTTTCACTCACTCTCCATGTTGGATATTGTTAGATATTGTTTTTCAATTTGAACCATTTTTAGTTTTCTAAGCATTTCTACAAGAGTTATATAATTGTTGGTCCCTTATAAATAGTTTATTATGCTCTATGTAATGATTTTCAAAGCATTTCTAGAAAAGTGGTGGTTCCCTAGCTTTAAATGATTCCATTCTGTTGTAATTTCCGGAGGTGTTGAAATGCTAGATCATATTCTTAAGTTTTGAGGAAATAAGATCTTCATTTGTATAACCACATCTGTTGTGCTTTCTAGCTTACCCTATGGTAGTGATGTGATCATTTCATTTGTTATTTGTCTGACATGGAACAATGATTAATAGCCTAATATCCTTGTCACTCGTAATTTAATGTATGACAAAAGGTCAGCTATATTTGGTTTAAGATCCCACTTGGGTAAAAATCTCCAGCCATCCGTTAACCTTTAGGGTGGAACCTCTCAGGGCACATTTGGTTCGATTCCCTGAGAGAATGAGAATGGAATGGGAATGAGAAGAGTAATTATTTTTTGTCATTTGGTTGTACAAGGAATGAGAATGAGAATGAGAATGAGAGTAAGAATGGAAAGGAGGAGTAAGAAGGGATCAAAGTGTAATATTTTGAGGTTGAAGAAGTTTTGAAAATTACTATAGGCCACAATAAAATTTTAAAAATACATAGAATACCTGTGTAAATAAATGGCTAGATTGATTCTCACCAAAGACACCTGTTTTGGTGGGAATGAAGGAATGGTTTTTTCATTCCCACTTCATTATTTTTTGAATCAAACAGTGGAACAGAATGAAAAATCATTCTATTCTCACCAAAGAATGGAATCAAACGTGGCCTTATGGGGGGATATTTTCTTGCCCCATGTGTGTTTGGTGGCCTCAAATACCAGCACTATGGTGGGACCCTTCAATCTGGATATTCATTGTAAGAAGGATTTATTTATTTTAATTTATGTTCCAATTTTAACTACATCATAAATAGATTTGTTTTCATGCTCATCCATTGATTTCAACTGATTTCAATTTGTATCTTTATAAATTCAATTAATTCATCCTTTGAATTTTCTTTCTTCTTCTTTCAAACCTTCAACACTTTACTGATGTTACTTATGATGTAGTTATCTATCATTTTGCCTTTACATTGTAGTCAAACATGCCACTTTTTTTCTTCATGTCCTTCGATTTTGACTTCATGTATTCTAAATTTTGTTAATGCCGTAACAGTGATATTATTACCAATAATAATTTGAGAAGAATTTACTTTTTGACTTAACGTATTCTAAATTTTGTTACTGTCATAACAGTGATATTATTACCAATAATAATTTGAGAAGAATTTCCTTACTGTTTGAGTATATCCTTTCATCACTTACATTATAAGTATTCTATTATATAGCACTCATAGTTATTATATAGCACTCGTAGTAGACCCCTAATGGATATCCATCAAAATTATATCCATTCTTATATTAAATTGCATGTTCTAGGCTTCTAGCATTAATGCATTCGTTATATCTATCTTCTAAGATAGCATATATTAATTGTTGGCTTGGAATCTTTGCTTCAATCCAAAAAATTACCCATAGAAAGTGTAATAAATTTTTTAGCAGGATTACTGACAACAATTTGTGCAAGTACTCTTTTTTTGGTCACAATCAAGTACTTCATTCTCCATGTTTTTCTCCCTTTTTCTAAGAGATTTATCCTCTCAATCAAACTGATGCACGTAACGAGTAGGTTGGGACCTGTCTCCTTTTGTGCAGAGAGATGTGTCATTAGAAATCCGTTGTTAGGGGCGGCTTTCTAACTTCCAAGTGATTTGACTTTTGGTTAGATGCCTTGATTGAATATAATAGATTTTCTACGGTGACAGTATAGGTTTTGAAACTGCTTTGGATTATGGATAATGAAAAGTTGGGAATTTTCATCCTCGGTCACTGGTCTTTGGATTTGTATAACTATGGAAAGTAAACAAAAATCGTTTCCATACTTCACAGAAATTGATTAGTAATGACGGGTATTAATGGACGAGTGTCTGGATTGGCAAAGGATGATTTTTATAGCAGACTGTAGAGGAGGCTTCTAACAAGGGATTAACTAAACCCAAGAATGATTTTGGGATGTGAGATTTACAGTGAGCTCTCTTTCTGATGATCGGAGAACAAATTGGACTGCAGATTGCAAGCAAGAGGTGGGGGAAAAAGTGAAAATGTCGGACTATATATGGCAGGATTCTTTCTCTTTCCACATTAGTGGAATGAGGCTTAACATTGCTTGGTGTGGGCTCGAATAGGGCAGGTTAACAAAGCAGAGAACTATCACAAACTCGGAACAATAAAACCTTAAAAAGTACCTAGAAAGGTTATGCTTCATACTGGCTGTTATTAACAACCAAAGTATTTATCACAGGATTATTCTTACTAGAGGCATGAAAAGCTAACTAGTATGACAACCATAATTTGATAAATGAAACCAAGTAAAGGTAAACATCAAAGAAAGCCAGTAATAGGACCCAACTTTTAAAAATACAATTATTTTGTGCAGTCCCAGTTGAAGCTACTTCTCAGTTCAGGTATTGGTGTATCATGATGCATAAGTAGCGGTATACTGCTCTTTTTTATGTTATTGTATAGTTGCAACGAAATATAGGTCCTCAATTCCGTTTATAGTTTTTGTGACAAATTACATATTTGTGTGTTACTATCTCCAAAGATTTTCTTAAGGATTGAATTTTGACAGTTGATAAATAATTATGCTTGCTGCTTCAACCCCCCCTCCCAATGAATGATTAAGCGGGAGTAAAGTTAACACCCTCTGCTTGATAAATGATTTTTGAAATATTTATTCGACTTCCTCTGATGTCTTCTGGCCTATGTAGCTATCGTGTCTGGAGGTAAGGGTACTGCCCAGGACAAAATCAAGACACTCAGAGATGCTGGGGTTACAGTGGTTGAGTCTCCCGCAAAAATTGGAGTTAAAATGCATGAAGTTTTCAGGCAGAGGGGACTTCTGAACTAGATTCTGAAACCAGAAAGCTCAAGTGATTCGAAGACTTTGCTTTTTGGTATGAAGTGATTAGAAACTTCACACCTTGAGTTTTTTATACTGCAACTGTCCCCTGCTTTAGATGAATGCAGTCTTCTGCTTTGCACCTACTTTAACAGGACTCAACGTATTGAATAAATTACTGCAATTTTTTTTTAGTTCTTAACATCGGCAATTCACTCATAGTGTTTTGAGAATTTATATAAATAAAAGTTGCATTTTTGAACGAGTTTCTAGTACGAGGAAATATTTATTTTCACCTCTCTTCTATAGATCCTGAAGATGCTAATTAATATTTCTTTGTGTTTTGTTATGATTAACGTAACGTAATGGAGGTCCCTATATTGAATTTGGGTATTCATATATTTGGATTGCAAAATTGTAGTAGTGATTCTTACGCTATGCAGGTTTCGAGCCAGCATTTTTCAAACTCTTCCACCTCTGACACATCGTCATAGCTGCCAATACTGTCACCTCCCTAACGGATACGGGTTTCAAAATCTAAATTCCCAAACACGAAATCAAAATTGATTGAAACTTGTCTAGTAATCATGTTAGTGATTAATTCTCTATTAATTACTTAGATGTATAATTTGATATTCTCTAGTGTTGATAAATGATGAGATTATTGCTTTTCTCACAAAGAAGATAGCATGTGGAATAATTTTTTCGGATTATCATTATTTTATTATGATAATTTTACGACTACGAATAGTTTATATCTTTAGGCTTGTAGCCACTTAGATTTCATCGTGCATGATTATCATTATGATTTCAAGTGCATTACCTAAGACTTGAGAATCTATTAAGCATGCAATATAGCACAAACATTATTATACCCAATATAATAATAATAATATGATAGATTAAATTGCTCAAAATAACCACATAGTATTAATATTTGTTGATAAGTTTTAAATATAAGATTGAATCTCATAAAGTCCCTGACCCTATCAGACAAATTCGAATGGCTTGAAGGCTATAATATTTTCAATCTCTCACTTGCACTAAAATCAATCGTATCTTAGTTGCAATCTTATTTTAGTAAAATGACGGTTGAACTTTTGTTGGAAAAGGGCCTTTGTGGATAAATTCGATATGTTGTCATTTGTGTCTACCCTCTCTATATTTACCTCTCCATATCTGACTATCTATCAGATTAGGCAATACTAATGTAGGACGTGCTTGGAATTTTGATGACATTGGTTCCTTTGCTTGTGTAATCACATCATTGTTGTCGTAGTATACTACTACGAGATCAATGATTCTAGGAACGAAACCAAGTTCAATAATGAACTTTCTCATCCAAAATGATTCTTTAGCTTCTTCGGAAGTGACGATGTATTTAGCTTCAATGGTGGAATCAATGATAGTTTCTTGTTTAGAACATATCCTGATGTGGATTTGCTGTCATTTGGATCTGATTGAAAACTAGAGTCTTTGTAACCCTCGTATTTCGGATGGTTCTCTTTTTAAACTAAGAACATATCCTTAGTTCTTCTTAAGTATATAAGAATGCTTCTTGACAGCGACCCCTAGGAGTTGTTGGCTAGTTGGTTGGACAGAGGTGACTCCCTAAGCTTGACTCGGGTTCGAGCCCTCTGCTCAATGTTTGGGATTATATTCTAGACTTACCTAGTGATGTTATGGGTCCAACCACTCCCCTCGGGATTTACAACCCATCGCCAAATGCGCGTCGAGGAGTTCCCCGAGTTTCCAAAAAAAAAAAAAAAGCTCTTTTCAGCCTTCCAGTGTTGTTCTCCCTGATTGCCTTAAAATATGATTGTAACACTTAGAGCATATGCATATCCGATCTTGTACATAGTATGGCATATGTGATAGAACCTACAGCCGAGGCATAAGGTATTACACTCATGCATTCTCTCTCTTGTATCTTAAATGACATCTTCTTAGAGATTAAGATTCCATGACATATTAGCAATAGTCATTTCTTGGAATCTTCTATAATAAGCCACTTTAGTATTTTGCTAATGCATGTTGACTGACTCAAAAGCCAAGCAATATTTTGCATTTACCTCTATAGATTTTTATTCTTAAGACAAGATACTTTACCCAAATCTTTCATGGAAATGTTTTTTGACAGTCATATATCTTTACAAATTGTAACATACTAACATCACTCCCAATGAGTAGTATGTCATCTATATATAAGACAATGAACATTAATTTTCTTCCCACTAACTTTCTTATACATACATAGATCCCCCTCATTTTTGACGAAATCAAACGATTTGATAGCCCAATCAAAACGGATGTCCTAACTTTGAGATGTTTGCTTCAATCCATAGATTGACTTATACAGCTCGCACAACTTCCTTTCACATTTCTTATCTGTGAAACCTTCAGGGTGTATCATAAACACCTCTTCTTCCAAATCTCTATTTAGGAAGGCAGTTTTCATATCAATTTGTCAGATTTCATAATCATGGTATGCTACAATGGCTAGCGAAATCCGCATCGACTTTGTCATGGCTGCAGGTGAGAAGGTTTTTTCATAATAGATCCATTCTCTTTACCTACAACCCTTTACTACCAATTGAATCATATAGGTCTCGAATTTTCCAGTCGCTGTCTTTTTCTTACAGATCCATTTGCACCTGATCGAAACAATTCCTTTCAGCGCAACTTCTAAGGTCCAAACTTGGTTGGTGTATATGGAATCAACTTTAGATTTCATGGTTTCAAGCCATTTCTTGGAATCTAAGCCTTGTATGACTTCATCATAACTCATAGGGTTATCCTCTATGACCGAACTCTCACTTGAGTTCCAATGAGGAAGCTGTACCGTTCAGGTTCAACTAGGACTCTCCTAGATACAAAGTTTGGGTGCATTTTGAGGAATCACATTTCCTTCTTTTGAAGGTTCCTTCCCCCGGTCGTCGAGCCTGATCGACTCGACTCTTTTCTCTTTCAGATATGGAAATAGTTGAATTTCAATCTAAAAATCTAATCATTATTAATTTCTTCAAGATGTACTGTGCTCTCACTGTTTCTTTGCGAAAGGAATTCCCTTTCAAAGAAAATGATATGCTTGGCTATAAACACTTTGAGCTCAACAAGATGATTAAAGTAGCATCCTAACGTTTCTTTAGGATATCCCACAAAATAACATTTATCCAATCTTGCCTCTAATTTCTCTGCTTCTTCCTTTTGTTAACATATGCGGGACATCCCCATATTCTAATATGGTGGAAGGATGCCTTTTTACCGCTCTAGATTTCATATGGAGTTGTAGAAATGGACTTAGAGGCGATCATATTCAACACATATATTACACTTTCTAGGGCATAACCCCATAATGACCCTTGAAGCTTAGTGCATGTCATCATTGACCTGACACTATCTAGTAGAGTCCAATTCCTCCTTTTTGAAATGCTATTAAGTTATGGTGTTCTAGGAGGATCCTATTGAGAGAGAATCTCATTCTCTTTCAGATAGTCAAGAAACTCATGGCTTAAATATTCACTTCTTCCATTTGATAGTAGGATTTTGATTCTTTTGCCCAGTTGTTTCTCAACTTCCTTCTTATAATTTTTGTATTTTTCAAAGGATTTAGATTTATGCTTCATAAGATAAATATACCCGGATCTTGAGATATCATCTCTGTAAAGGTAATCAAGTAGAGATAATCTCCTCTGGCTGAAGTTGACATAAGTCCACATACATCAGTATGTATGAGTCCTAACAGCTCAATCAATCTTTCTCCAGTTCCACTAAAAGAAGACTTGATCATTTTATGAAGTAGAGAAGATTCGCAAGTCGACATTGATTTAGAATCAAATGAATCAAGGTGCTCATCGTTATGCAGCTTGTTTCTTCGTGTCTCATTAGCAGGACTTAACCGACAATGCCAAAGGTAAGTATGATTCATATCAGGTATACGTTTCTTAATCATTTTAAGATTCAAGCATGTTTTGTCTTTAAGGCTTAAAAGATACAATCTATCAACTAAGGAACCATTTTCATAGTAATTGCAAATATTATCCTCAAATGAGAATGTATGACCATCCTCAATGAATCTAGATACATAAATAATATTTCTAATAATAGATGGTGCATGGACACATTCTTTTAAGATGATATCCAAACCAGTTGGTAAAGATAAAATATAAATTCCTATGGCTAACGCTCCGACTCTTGGTCCGCTTCCCACTACGTATACTTCTCCTCTCTTCAAGTTCTTCTACCTTTTAGGTTTTACATATATTTTCAATTATGTGAACAACAATTGGTATCTAATACCCAAGCAGAAATAATACTAGAAGAGATGTAAGCTTGAATCATGAATATACCTAAAACATCATTATGTTTCGATGGAAAAGATGCCAAGTAGGCTACACAATTCTGTTTCAAATTTCAGTCTCGCCACAATGGAAACACTTTCCATCCTTACTCTTTTTCACTTTTGTCTTTAACTTTTGTTTCATCCTTAGCCCCTTTTATTTGAGTTTCGGCATTCTTAAGCATGTCAAGTAGACCATGCATAGAAGGATCCAACTTATTCATGTGATAGTTCAAGACAAAAGATGAATACGATTCCCGAAGTGATTAGATAATTAGATAATTATATAATTTAGGATCCATGCTAAAGCCTAGACAATCAAGCGTCTACTAATTTTTAACACTTGTTCTTCAACAGGCATGTCTTCATCCATTCTAATACACACTAACGCTTTTGAGGCTTCATACCTCTCTCCATGAACATGACTACCCCAAATCTAATTTAGGTGTTTCATGATGTTCATGGCATGCATTCAAAGGTATATGATTTGAATCTGCTTTGACATAGTTAACATAATGTTATACACATTGTCATCTTGTTCCAACTATTTGGCCAAAGATTCCCTTTCTTTGGTAGTTGCATTTTCCCGAGAAGGAACTTCCTACATAAGTCATTTGTTCTTCACTTACCCGGAGCGAAAATCCACTTTCAAAAAATGGGATTCGAATATTCGAACTAATGAATACCACCAAGAAACAAGGTTGAATGCAATATGACTTACACATTTGGATTCTCGATTCATTTTCAAATTTCTAAATTAATCTTAACTTAGAATCCAAAAATAGAAGAAGAAGAGGGAGGGAGTATACCGAGCACAACAACTCCTCCAAAAACAAATCAGTTATTTACTCTGCTACACATGTCGCCACGTGCCAACAGGCTCCGATGTCATTACTGCAGCCTTGCTGCCGGTTCCAAGCCATCACCCGACCTCTAACCTTGATCCACATGGTTGGCAACTCTCACTTTTGGATTCAAGGTAATCACTCAACACTTTGAGAAAAACTTGGAGAGGAAGTAAATGAAGGGAGAATAAATTATAGAATTTTGGCTCATTTTTTCTCTCTCTTCATGAAGTAGGCGGAACAAGCATCTTATGGGAACTCTAAGGATGTGTGTCCTTTATATATGGGACACACTCCCATTTGGGCAAAGTCCAAACTTGACCTCTAAGGCTAGATTAACTCTTAATTGCATTTAGGTTACCATGAGTCCGTTTTAATTCATGTTTTTCAAAAAATAATTTAAACTTTATAATTCCAAATTAATATCTAATTTTACCTGATAAAATATACACTTTAATTTAGGCCTATCACTTGGGTAGGCCCGATTAGGCTCATTACTACTTTAATAACCAACCTTACTCTTTTTGACCCGGAAAATATTATTTAACTATAAATTCATTAAATCATGATTTAGTAAATTTATCTTGTCAATTTAGTATTTTTCTAATTAATTATTTAATTTCAAATTAAATCTAAATAACGTTTTTGTTATGCTAGTAGTGCGGGTATGACATAAACTTAACAAATAAAACTAATTAATGATTTAACTCTTAAATCAAGTTCATAATGAACGAGTGAAAATTTTTCCAATTTAGAATCCAATTAAGATCCAATCAACTTATATGTATGTGACCGGATAGGTTATACATTACTCTGGTAGGTAGACTCCATAATAACTTGTGAGTTTTATCAATTCTAATGAATAGACCATTTGGATATTGAAAACACTTTTAAGCCAAATAGTCAATATGATCATCTTCCATGATCAATTTAGCTTAAACCACTAGACTCACATTAGCATTTAGTAAGAAGTACGAGCCACCCGTGCAATGAGAAATATGAGGAACCTCAACAGGAACCATAGATGACTATTATTGTACCAAATTGATCCTTCAATCTACTCATGGTTCAAAGACTATTATATATATATTTTTTATGAATATCATAAACTCCTATGCAACTAGACAATAGATTTATAGAAAACTATTTTTATACTATACTACTTTGTATAAAGATTTTCTTCATTGCATAAGTTATAAGATTCATACAACCACATCTTCTAATATAAAGGTGATGAATCTTATCTTATGACCTTACAGTCTACACATACTCGAATACATGCTCAATGGTTAACCCTTTTAGTAGCTTATGGTTAAGACCACGTGGGGTAAATATTAAAGCATGATATCTTATATGCCAGTGTTGTGGTGATCTCAGGTATGAGAATCACAAGTACCATAGTTACCAACAAAGCTCATTAACTGTTAATATAAATATCAATGAGATTTTGTCAAGTTATCATATTTAATGATTAAGTCTCTACTAATCACCTATATGTCTATCCCGATATCTACCAATACCGATGATTATGAGAACATCACTCTTCTATCGATGATGATATCGCATGAAATAGTATCTCTGGATTATCATTATCCCATCATGACAAACCTATGTCTATGAACAGTTTAGATCTTAGACTTGAGCCAACTTTGATCTCATTAAGCATAATCTTTATCATGATTCCAAGTGCATATCTAAGACCTAAGAATCTGTCAAGTATGCAAGCAATTAATCATGCATGCAATTTGCTATTTCCAACCTTATAACAACATGACAATTTATGATATGCTCTAATTAAATCTATGCATTCAATCATATTGATGATTTATACAATTCAACATTGATTCTCATAAATATATGATTTGATCGAGTCATACCCGATTGGCTTGACAAACATATTTCATTCACTTTCATCACTCCTTTATCAAATATACGAACAAGGCATATTCATTCTTGAGACCAATTCTCAATTGCTTGCTCCAATCCTTGAAGTTAGTCCCTACAAAATTTTTCATTCCAAAAATTGATACCGATGAACTTTTCCTCATCGCGTGCTTTCATAAAAAGAAACAAAATGCATAATATAAGTAAATTGTAAAAACTAACAACTACTAAAATCAAAAGCCTACTTAATTCTAGTAAAGCTCCCACTCTTTTATTACAATCCACAACACCCTTTTATGTGAACCGAGAAAAAATATTTTCTCCTAGTGAGCAAAAGGATCCTCACATCGAATATTATTGTCCCACGTGTCCATAGCCAACCATAATAAACATGCAAAGTAGTGAAATAACTTTCGCAATTACATCACATATAATTCATTTTCTTGCCTCTAGGAGAGAGCATGATCCCACAAGTCTGTAGGAAACCATGTCTCTTAGCTGAAGGTTATTGTGATCATGATCAGCCCAAAATTTTATTGTGACATAACAACCACTCGAAATAATATTCCCTATGTGGTCATAGCTGAATATAGTTGGAATATTGCAATCACTATGTATTTAAATAATAAATGAATTCATAGATTAACTAGCCATTAACCCCTACGCATCCACAGCCGATTAAATTATTTATTAATCTTGAATTCATTATAATGTTTTGGAAGACACTAAGTGAAAGTATAATTTCATTTACCCAATCGAGTATGACCCGATCGAGTCAAATACTTCGAGAATAAATCTTGATTTGTATAAGTTATCAACATAATTAGATACATAGTATTTAATTGAGCATATTATAAACTGTCATGATGTTATTAGGTTAGAAATATCAAAATTTCATGCTTGATTAATTGCATGACTTAACAGAATCCTGGGTCTTAGACATGCACTTGGAATCATGATGGTGATCATGCTCGATAAAGTCTAACATCCAAATTGTTCATAGTTAGAGGATTTTCATGATGAGATAATAACAATCTGGAAAGACTATTACATGTGCTATCATCATGTAATGATATTCTCATGATCACCGGTATTGAAGAATACCGACATAGGCATGTAGGTGATCAATAGAGACTTAATCACTGAAAGTGATCACTAAACAAATCTCATTGGTAATGATATTAAACTATTAATGAGATTTTTCTGGTGACTATGGTACTTATGATTCTCAGACTTGACATACAACAGTACTCACGTGCGGGATATCATGCTTTGATATCATTCAACATGACCCTAGCCAAGGGTTACTAATCATTGGGCATGTGTTCTCGTACTGAAAGTCTATAGGGTGATAGGATAAAATTCATGACCCCTATATTAGAGGAAAGGTTCTATGAATGATATAGCTTATGCAATGAAGGAATCTTTGCACAAAATAGTATGGTATTTAAAGAGTTCATGTAAGTCCATTGTTTAAGTTGCATAAGGGATAATGTATTTCATATGAATAAGTCTAGTAGGGCTTAATAGTTAAACCAAGCCATAGGACTATCTAGAAAAATGAATAGATGGAAGATCAATCTAGTATGGTAATAGTCATCTATGGTTCTTATTGAGGTTCCTCATACTTCTTATTATATGGGTGGCCCAAATATACCTTGCTAGATGTCAATATGGTCTAGTGGTTTGACTTAATTGATTTTGAAATATGATTATATTAACTATTTGGTTTGAAAGTGTATTTAAGGTCCAAATGGTCCATCCATTGGATAAAATGCACAAGGTGTTATGGGGCCCACCTACCAGCGTAACATAGAACCTATTTGGTCACACATAAAGGATGATTGGATCTCGATTGAATTTTAAATTTGAGAATTTTAACTTTTTTAACTTGTTTATAGTGAACCTGATTTAAAGAGGTATATCATAAATTAGTTTAATTTGTTAAAGTATATAAGTCACACCTACACTACTGGCGATTAACATAAATTTATGCGGCACTGGTCGATGCCTCGAAGAGGAGGCAGCCGATTGGGAGGGGAAAGTCTTAAGTCGTTCTGGTTTCGGTACCAACGCGTTGATAAACTGAATGATGTATTGGAGTGCGAGCATGTTAGAAGTATAAAAGTACTTCGAACGAACTAATCTAAATAAAGCCTATAATTGCATAATTTAACTGACTGAAAAGTTAGTAAATAACGTAAAAGATAAAGAAAAGTTGATAAATGACACAAAAGATAAAATAATAATTTAGATAAAAGCTCAAAAATGATAAAATGGATTGAAGTAGGACAGAAAGCTAAAAAGATTATAATATCCTTTGATATAGAATCTACTGAGCAAATAAACCAACAAATGTAAATAATAGCTTCAAAAATGACAACAAGGAATTAAATGCTAAACGAAGGTTCATACTCATCATATAAGCTAGATCCTTTAGAGAAAAACATAATGACTGTTAACACCAAAGAATTCATGAAGTGTAGAACTTATAATGAAGAGACTTAAATGAAAAGCTGAGAAATCCATTATAGGATTGTGTGAACATGCATTGGGCCAGTTGGATCATGTTAGACGATCTTGGATAAACTATGGTGCTGTTGTGTTTTTGGATGATTGTGTTGTGTTGAATTGATGATGGATTGATGTGTTGTGTTTTTGCTCTTGGTGGAGGGTCCTATTTATAGGAAAATAGGTGTGACACGCTTTACTTGGTGGGCAAGTGTTTTACTTAGTGGGCAAGTCTTTTACTTGGTGGGCAAGGTAAGAAAACTTACACAAAATCCCTCTTTAGGTTCAAAATTTTCTATTTAGCCTATGGAAAATGCCTATCTTTATGGAATACCTTTGGAATTAGTCAAGCATACTTTTCCCTTGAACTACGCAACCAGATCTTCTTCTTTGCTGAAAACTTTGTGGAATTAGTTATAAAGTATCCTCCTATTTTGTTGGAAAGTCCTTAAAATTTGTATTAAAAAAAAGCTAAAAAGAGGAAGAAAAGTGATCGTTTGGTCAAACAGGCTCTGTGGCCACATGACCGGTAAGCCTACCAGTGGCCGACCGCTCCTAGGAAGACTATTTAAGCTATTTTTTGGTCGACACATGCCAAAATAATAATTTTGGAACTAGCATATCTAAAGTGTGATATAGATTTTAATTTGAAATTAAATAATAATTAGAAAAATATTAAATTGACGAGATAAATTTATTAAATAGAGATTTAATAAATTTAAAGTCAAAATAATATTTTTTGAGTCAAAAGAAAGTTCAGTTGGTCATTAAAGTGTTAATGAGCATGGAAAGGCTTGAACTAAAGTCCGTGTTTTACTGGATAAAATTAGAAATTAGTTTAGAATAATAAAGTTTATTTTAATTTCCAAAAATCGAGAATTAAAATGACTTTGGAAAACCCAAGCACAAAACAAAACCAAGCCTTGGAAACCTAAGAGAGAGTATGTCCCATATAAAAGGACACACTTCCCAAAGGTTTTGTTAACACATCTTGTTGCCCACTTAAGAAGAGAGAGAAGATAGAGTTTCTCTCAAACTTTAAAATCTTCATCTTTCCTTTTTCTCTATGGTTCCATCTCTCAAACATACCTTGAGAGTTGTTATCCTTACGGATATAGGATATAGGACGGGTGGCGACATGGAGAATTGTCTGGTTCTTTTAGCCTTTATTCTAGTTCTAGCTTTATGCTAGTTTAGAAATGAAAATCGGAAAATTATATGTTTAAGACATATTGCATATAACTCAAGATCTTGAGATAATCAGTAAAATCAGATAAATATTATATTTTTGAAAATAATATTCTACTCTGAGTTAGCAAAGATTCACCGACTAACATTATGTAAGATATTCTAACATAGTTTATAAGCTTAATATAATCTAAAAGGGATCTATTATTCATTGGCTCATCACGAAATCTCTATACATGCACAATCAATATCATAATATTCCATATCCTTCATATATATGTCTAATAAAAAATTAATTCAACACATATATCTTTTTTTTTTTTAAAGGTAAGTATGTATTAGAAAAAAAAAAAAAGATTACAAACTCGAGTCATTATGCTCATATATCATCCATATATCATCCAATATCATATTATGCTCGTCATGTGTCCGTGAGTCATTGTTAATTTTGAATCTTGAACTCTTTCAAGACTTAAAAATTTTAGTTGTTGGAAAAATTTCTCCCAATTAGAATTCTTTCTAAATCAATAAAGGAAAACATATAAGAAAAATTTTAATTTCAATAGCACAATCATAAATAACGACTCTTATATATTTCTAAACTTGTAATCATAAAATTTTCTATTAATCTCAATTGACATAAAAATTAATACTTTTCAATATTTACAAAATTTAATTTTCATATGAATCAATTATAATATAAATCAATTTTAGTTTTGAAACAATTTTGAAATTAACCCAAAAAATCAAATTATGTTTATCATGATATCACTATTTTAGTTCGCGTGAACGTGCGATAGACTATCTTTCTATCGCTTGCGCTTGCTTTTCACTCTCAAGACAACGGTCTCTCTCTTCTATAAAGCTATAAAGCGAAGCAAAGCGCGTGGCGCAGAAGTGAAGAAAGCTCAATAAACACACACGAACATGATGCAAAGCATAACATAAATGAGACCGTTGATCATTTCATAAAACATATATGCTTGACCTTTCTCGATGCTTTTTTTTGGGTGACTCACCAATCGACCCAACTGTGATTGATGACAGAATGGTACGAACAAATCAAAGTCATTGGATTTGGTACTTCTCCATGGGCAGTTTCTGAAATTTAATTGTCCCATAAAACGAAGGGCCCAAAAAGATAATGTGTCGAGCATGTTCGGCCCAATTTAAGCCCATCCAAATCAAGTTGGAGTCCATCCATAACCATCCCCAGACAAGAAAGACCCACCGCCACCAAAGGATGACATGACAGCTGCTAGAGTGCAGCTGTTATAGCAAAAACCGTGGCTGTCCATGGTTTGGGCAATGAGTTTTCTCTTTTCTCGGACCATAATTTTGAGTTCAAATCTCCGGGTCACATTCAGGTTCAACTAGATCAAATTTCTAACAACTTTGATCACATCAAATACCCATGAAAAACATAGTAAGCACAAAATGAGCATTGAAAAAATTGATTTGATAAATCAAACATTTCTGGCATCAAGTTGAGGTTATGAAATCATTGTAAGTCAATGAACCTACTTGAATCCGGAGTTGAACTACTATTTATTTTTTTTAGCATCCGGGTTCTCGTTTTTAAGACTACACTAAGATTATGAGTAGATTCTATTAATATTAATTCATCTGGAATTCTGTTTTCAATATTATAACTTAGACAAAAATTAGAATACAAACAAGAAAGAGGTAGGGAAGAGGAGAAATATACCCAGCAACCCACTCCTCTGATAGTCGTTGCCACCCCATTCCCCACTGCTATCCACCGCCATCTGCCGCTCCTTAGTGGTTCTAAGACGTTACCAAACCTCTATAAGTAATCTGCACAAATAACAACTCACGAGTTAAATTTCTTCTTGATTCTTAACTCATGAGAAAGATGCATTTTAAAGCAGAGAGAATTTAAGTGACGGCAAGTAGGGCTTGAGGGGATCTTAGGGATGAGTGCCTTCTTATTTATAAGGCACTCTCTTTGGGACCCTGGCCCAAGTAGGCCTCCAAGGTCCCGTTCCCTTTAAGCGAATATTTGAGTTTCTCGAGTCCGTTTTAATTCTATTTTTTTCGGCAAATTAAAATGAAAATTAATATCCAACTTCACCGATAAAGTTTGGACCCAATTTGTGCTTTGTCACACATGTTTGGTTTGGCCCATTAACATTTTAATGACCACCAAAAGGTTTCCTTAATTTGACCTTAAAAATGTTGTTTGATATTAAATTCATTAAATCTCCATTTAATAAACTTACTTAGTCGATGTAATATTTTTCTAATTATTTAATGAAATTAAAGTTAAATTATTCCTTGGATATACTAGTAGTGCGGGTGTAATCTAGACTTAACAAATTAAAGAAATTAATGATTTAACTCTTAAATTAAGCTCACCAAGAATAGGTCAAATTTCCAAATTAAGATCTTAACCTAGATCTAATCATTTTTATGTGTGTGACCGAATAGGTTCTACACTACACCAACACACATAAGGCGTATGTGTGTGACCAAATAGGTTTGTAGGTTTTATTCATTCAGTGAATGAACTGTTTGAATCTTAAAGCATCTTTAAGTCAACAGTTAATTTGATCATCTCACATGATTAATTAAACAACCAGCTCTATATTGGCCTCTAAGAACCTGTTGTGACTATTACTATACCAGATTGATCTTTCTATCTTTTCCAAAATCAAAGTCAATCCTAAGGCATTGTTGTTGAACTGATAAATCCTACTAGACTTGACCATAAGAATAATGTGATTCATCATCTAACTTTGATAATAGGTTTATGAAAACTTTCTTTCTAATCATTCTACTTTGCAAAGATTTCTTGTTGCACAAGGAATACCTCTTAGTGATCCATGGCTAGGGTCATGTTAAATGATGTCAAAGCATGATATCTCATATGCTAAGATTGTGATTATATCAGTTTTGAGAATCTCAAGTATAATAGTCACTTGACAAGTCTCATTAATAGTTATTATTATTACCATTGAGACTTATCTAGTGACCACATTCAGTTATTAAGCCTCTATTAATCACCTACATGCCTAATCTAGTATTCTCTAATACCGTTGATTATGAGAATCCTACAACTAATAAAAGTTTAAGTCTTAAGGTTATAGCCACTTGGATCTCACTCAGTGTGATCACTATCACGATTCTAAGTGCATAATAGCCTATGATCCGGGAATCTGTCATACATGTAATATAGAATATGCATAAGCATTATAGTATCTAACATTATAATAAAAAGATGATAAAATTCATTGCTCAATTAAATACAAAGTATTAATATTGTTGATAATTGTTACAATTAAGATTAAATCTCATAAAGTGCATGACCCGATCAGATAGATTCAAGTGGCTTGACGGGCATACACTTTCACTCATAGTCATGGTATGTTGCAATGGCTCAAAATCGTAATGGATTTAGTCATTGCTACAGGTGAGAAGGTTTCTTAATAATCGATTTCTTCTAATTATCAATAGCCTTTTGGCACTAATCGAGCCTTATAGGTCACGAGTTGCCTTGATCTTTATCTTAAAGACCCATTTGCATCAAATCGGAATGATTCCTTTCAATGCATCTTCTAAGGTCTAAAATTGGTTGGCATACATGGATTTCATTCCTGATTTCATGGCTTTAAGCCATTTCTAAGAATCCGAGCCTTTCATGGCCTCGACATAACTTGTAAGGTCATCATCTACAATCGAACCCTTACTATAGTTATTGATGAGAAAACCATACTGTTGAGGTTCATTAAGGACTCTCCTAGATGTATAAAGTGGTGGTATACTCTCAGGAATCACAACCCCTTCTTTCAAAGGTTCCTTGGAAGTGGGTGGTGCTGAGTTTGAACTCCCAATCTGACTGTTAATTTGTGGGCATTGATCTTCAAGAAATACATGACTCCCAATGTCTTTCTAATGAAAGGTATTCCCTTTCAAAGCAGACATCATGTTTAGCTACAAACACTATGTTGAATGGGATTGTAGAAGTAATATCCTAATGTCTCCTTAAGATATCCCACAAAGTACCATTTATCATATTTATCCTCTTAACTTTTTTGTTTCTTGCTTTTTAGCATATGTTGGATATCCCCATATCTTAATATGGTAGAATGATGCCTATCTGCCCTTCCATATCTCATGTGGAGTAGTTGGTACGAATTTAGAAGGAATTATATTCAACATATATGCATCGCTTTCTAAGGCGTAACCTTAGAATGACATAAGAAGCTCATTGTGTGTCATTATTGAATGGATGATGTCTAGCAAAGTATGATTCCTCCTTTTTGAAACTTCATTCAAATTTGGTGTTCATTAAGGAGTTCACTGAAAGAGAATCTCATTCTCTTGTAGATAGTCAAGAAACTCATAGCTAAAATATTCACCTCCTCAATTTGATTGTAGGATTTTAATTTTTTTGCAAGAGTGGAAGTGCTATTTAAAATTTTAGCTTTTAGGTTATCGGTTCAACTGGACTACACCAAGATTTAGGTGAATTCATATGAACATAAAGTTCATCCCGAAATCTAATTTCCATTTATTCTAAACCAACGATTTATTAGAATAACATACAAGGGATAAGGTAGAGAAGAAGAGGAAGGATACCTTACCCCAACTCCTCCAAGGCCGGCCAAATGGTCAACTGCTGCTAGCATTGCCATTAGTTGCTCCTGACCTAAGTTTTGGCTCCAAGTTGTTACCTAACCTCTAACACTAGTCCACCTGAACAACAATTTTGGATTGATTTCTAATCTCAATCTCTACTAATAAGCAATAGACTTGGAGAGAAAGATAGTGAGTTTGAGAGATGAGAGAACAATTCTCCCTTTCTCTCTCTTAGGGCGGCAAAGGGGAGTGTGTTTGGCTTTAAGGAAGAGTGCCTTGTATATATAAGGCACTCTCCTTTATGCCCATCTCTTATGGGCCTCCAAGGGCTAGTTCATTAAATTAACATTCGGGACTAATACCGGACTGTTCTTCTTTCCAATTGTTATAGTAAAGAATTAAAGACCATTAGTCTCAAATTAAATGTCCAATTTTAACCAGTAAAATTTGGAATTAATTTGGTCCTGCTCCACTAGCCCAAATCGGTATGGCTAACCGTGTTTTTCCTTTGATCCGAAGAAAATCTATCGGCTTCAAATAAATTAAATCTCCATATAATATATTCAAATAGTCAATTGAATATTCTTATTATTAATTATTGAATTTCAAGAAAATATTAATCACATTTTAGTTATGCTAGTAGTGCGGTGTGATATAGACTAAATAAATTAAGCTGATTAATGATTTATCCCTTAAACCAAGTTCTCTAAGGACAAATTAAATTCTCCAATTTAGATTTCAACTGAGATCCTATCGTTCTTCATGTGTATGATTGGATAAGTTCTATACTACGCCGATAGGCGAGCTCCACAATGACGTGGATTTTATCCATTCTACGAATGAACCATTAGGACCTTAAACATTTTTAAGTCAAACCATTAATTCGATCATCTACATGATGAATTAACTTAAATCACTAAACCTACATTAGTCTCTAGCAAGACATATGTGCCACCCATGTAATGAGAAGTATGATGAACCTCAATAAGAAGCCATGATGACTATTACTGTACCAGTTTGATTCTTCTATCTATGCATAGTCCTAGTTAGTCCTAGAGCTTAGTTTAACTGTTAAATCCTAATAGACTGACCTTATGAATCATGTGAGCCCTTATGTAACTAGAGAATAGATTTATATAAACTTGTTGCATACCATACTACTTTGCACAAAGATTTCTTTATTGCATAAAGGTGCATCACTCAGAGAACTGTTCCTCTAGTACAAAGGTGATGGATCCCATCTTATTACCCTACAAACTTCTTGTACAAGAACACATGCCAATGATTCACCTTTAGTAATTCTTGGCTAGGGTCATGTTGAATGATATCAAAGTATGATATCCTATACGTAGGTATTGCGATGATCCTAGGTATGAAAATCATAAATACAATACTCACTAGACAAATCTCATTAATAGTGAATATAATTACTATTGAGATTTGTCAAGTGATCATATTCAGGTGATTAAGTCTCTACTCATCACCTACATATGTATCTCAATATTCTCAAATACTGATGATCATAAGAACATCATTCATCTTTCAAAGATAGCACATCTAATAGTCTTTTTCCTAAATCATCATTCTCTCATATAAATCCGATGATTAAGAACAATTTTGTTTTTATTATTTGTTTTGATAATAATGATATGAAAGTGTAATAAAGATAGGAAAGTGCGTGTAATTGAGTGGTATCAAAAAGTGCCAATAATTTAGCTACACTTAACTGTGGTAGAGTTTTAGTGGAAGAATTGGCTAAGATCTAAGATCTGATCTAATTTTTAGTGGCACCAACATGAAGCTACAAGGTTCCATTAAATGTAATTTAGTAGCACTTTTGCACTTTAGCAATGCATTTTAGGTGCAGCTAAATGATTATTTTTTTGTAGTGTTAATACATAAATAACATATATATATATATTACAGAAAGCACATAAATTCTTAAGGGTTAATGCGGTTGTCTAGAGAATCAGCTTTATTCACCAATTAAAAGTATTCTCTAACCGAAACTTCCTAGTCTGCGAGAAAAACCTGAAAAGATTACGCATGGGTGAGGATTCGACTTAGATATGTCTCAAGAGAATAGAATTTCCTTTTTGAGTTATATTGTTTTTGGCAAATTTTTCTTTCTTACCTTCCTAAGTTTTTCCTTTTATACTTACTTGACAGGGAGCAGCCTCTGGGCTTTTTACACTTGTTGCATTTTTATTGGGGAGAGGCATAACTATACTCTCTACACATTTCTTCCTTTGCCCTCCTTATCCTTACATTTGACATGTGACTACCTTCTATAGGGTGATTTTTCTCCCTTAACAGTTAGCCCCTTAGGCTGAATTCTTCATATTTAAGTGTATGATTAATTTCTCCATTTTTTTCTATCGTTTCATTCCTTGAGATGTGTTTATATATTTATTGCATCACATGACGTACTGCTCTTGTCAGTGGTCTTTTCGCCTTCCCCCGCCTTTTCATCGACCGTTTCACCTTCCTCCTTAAACTATTTTCTCTTCTTTTCCCTTTGTCATTCTTTTCCCTTCCCCCGCAAAGACACTTTCTTATTAAAAAGTTTTTCTAGATACTTTGTCATTCTTTACTTCCTTTATTAAAACACTTCTTTATTCCCAAAGTTCTCTCCTTTTTCTTCTTTTTCAATATTTTTCAACTTCTTTTATTGAAGTTGTCTCTAATTTCTTCCTTCTCTTTTATCCTCAGTTCAAGCTCACCTCAGATGTTCTTTCCGTGATCCTTGCTTCTAACGACCCCTTGGAGATGGGTAGGCTTTGCAATGAGAATTCTACTAGGAGAGTGTTTTGGCTGAGTGATGCCATACTATTCACTCCTTGGAGGTTAAGCTTGAAAGAGTGAGGGCTAACATTCCTCACATCCAATAGGAAGCTATGGATAATTTTGTCTCCTCCTCTAAATACAGGGAGAGAATTTCTTGAAGCTTGAAAGAGGTGTAGAGGAATATTTATCTTCTGAGGAGTATAAGGCTAGGATATAGACAGGACTGAGCGAGAATCTTTATTTGCTCTGTGAGCTACTGTCCGAGATCTTCACCCTTCCTGTTATAAGCCTTTATTTAAACACTTAGAACGTTTTTAGGTTGGTTAGAGAAATAGTCAGTCTTTGATATGATTTCTGACTGAATTAATCGTTTAATATTCTAGGCCTTAGTTTAAACACTCAAAGCATTATAGGCTGGTTAGGCCTAGAGCATTGAGGAATTCCCAGTCTCCTGTTTTGTTACATTATGATTGAATAGGTCGTTTGTAGTTTTAAGGATCCAATAATTTAATGTCGAGGTTTTCTCGATCTTTAAGATGTTTTTTAGAAAGACCAAGTGGTTACTTGACTTTTAGGGGACCGAATAGGTCTATGTTGGGGAGTTGTTTAACTCTTACCATAGTATTTTGACAAAGTGATTCATTTTAATACATTTAGACTAGATGAGTCGTTGCTGAGAAATAATTAGTGTTTTAGGATACTTCTTGACCGAATAAGTCATTCGAAACTTTAGAGGCAAATTTGGTCGTCTGAGCCTATTAAGGACAAATTTGGTCTGTGCTAAGAAATCCTCAATCTTTCTTATATATTTTCACCATGTGTTGACCTTGCATTTCAATAACTGAGGGTGCCATAACTGGCTCAATTTCTTAGTTCCGGCTAAGCGTTCAAGTGCAAGGTCCAAGTTCTTCCATAGATTGCTCAGGCATAATCTTTCATTTAATAAAAAATGGCTAAACAATCTTTATGGAAAACATAAATATCCTAGGCTACTCAACACGCAAAATATTTAAAGAGGGCAAAAATAAATTTTGAGCTTTTTAGTACATATCTTTTTTCTGTCGTGTCTTTTGGTACCAAGTTCTTGCTCCACTGGATCGACTTCATTCTCCATCCCAATCCTTCTCTTAGCTCCCATTTTTTCTTGATCGGCCTCTGGCTCTTGTAACTCCTCTGTCATCCTTCCCTTCATAGTGGACACATTTCACTCTCGAGACCTTGTTTGGCTCCCCTTACTTCAACAACTCCTCATTTGGTGGGGAATTTCAATTCTAAGTGTCTTGTGGAAATTATCACCTTTAGGGTGTTGATGGACAGTCTTCCCACTGTGGCATTGTATCTTAATGACAAGTCTACGATGAGAAAGTTCAACATCATAGTAGATCTACATGGATCTTCTCCAAATATCATTTACAGGGTTAATCATTCCTATAGGATCCAACAAGGACTATGTTGAAAAGTTTCAGCTTATTCCCATTTTGTCAAAGGTAGTCAATGAAATCACATCGACCAAACTTCACGTTTCTAGTAAGACTCTGTGGATCAGTATGGATGAGACATTAGCTGAGATGACTAGCATGTATTTATCCAGATATATTACTCGTCTTTCATCTTCTCAGGTGAATGTGTTGAGATTCTCTTCCTTATGACTTGTCGTTGGGTTTATTCAATAAATTTCTACTAGGTATAGATTCCTCAGTCATTCCTTTCTATGATTTTCTGAATCTCCCCCCTCAAGTCCCCCTACTATCAGATGTATTTCCGCAGCCACTCCCTATTGTTTGGTGTTGACCACTTCTTATGCAATTCTCTAATTATTTCTTCCATCATTTCTTCCATCATTTCTTCATCCTCTACGCTCTTCTCTTCCTTAGGGCCTTTTAACCTACTCCCATAGATGGCCTTCATGAACCAACCTTTCAATCTCCCTCTTTAATGTTGTGTCTGTGATACTCAAGAAAGTGGCAATATGGTTAGAAATCGAGTTTAAAAAATTTGCAGCGGAAGTGATTATTGGTCCTAATATATAATAAAAATTTTCTAAAATTTTTTAAAGATATTTTATATATTTCGGTCGTTAAGACTCACACTACAATCTTCCAAATTGATCTTCAACACACTAGTACGTGTATAGGCATGTAGAAAAGACAAGAGTTTTTTTTCCTTAGGGTGATCATTTCTCCTCTTCTAAAATAATTTAGAATAAGATGTATCTATAGAGTTCAATTAGTTTTTCTATTTAATATTATTTTTAATTTAAACACTTTAAATTAATTGAATTAATAATTCAAACATAATATTAAATAATAACAAAATCATAAGATATATTTTAGTGATATCTTTGATTTGGTTAAATCTTTTTCAAATCTAATTCAAAACTGATTCAAATTTAATTTAAAATATAATTTTATCTATTTTAAATCAAATCATATTTTATTTGAATTTTAAATTAGTTTCTGAAACTAATTTAAATTTGACTTGCCTAATCTTAATATTAAATTAATATCTCATAATAACTTAATATTAGATAACATATTTAATTCAAAATTAAATATATTATTATTTTAAAAAATAAATTTTAAAATTCACCATGATATTTAAATACATTTTTTAATTAATTAATTTTCTAATTAACTAATTTTATATATTTGCCACCGAAAACTATTTTCTTTGCAAATATACATTTTCTCTACTTTTATCAACTTACCCAATACAATATTTTATAGAGGCGACCTGGGGATCATTGACTTATAATTCCAATCTATAATAAATTAGATTATTAATTAAACTATTTAATCTAATAAATCTTATTTATTAAACCAAATATTATTTCACTTAAAATTTGAGATTACACTCTTACAATTATAGAACAAACTATAGAGCATTCTCTAGTAGTCCATTATTGTTTCACCCCTCTAATTATCTCTTTATCCTTAAGTACTATTACTCCACTATTGAAGGGTCAATTTATAACTTAACTATAAATTTGAGCTCAAAACCATTCAGTTTCCAAATTAACCCTCAAGGGAACAAATATACAATCTTATATGAAAAAGGTTTAGATTCTATATCTGGAAATCATGTCCCAATCGTTTATCCTAATGAACCTCCAAAACAAAAGTCTTTAGCACATTTTATAAATAAACCGTGACGAGTGAATCAAAAGATCCAATTAACATAAAGAGGAGTGCTTAACTACTCAAAATTCAGATTGATTTACATATCATCGTTTATTGATATGAATAAAAATTTTTATAGCAAATGATATATTCAAAAATAATCAATTCATATCGGGTCCAATCATATATAATCAAATTATATAATCACCTCTACTAAGATGTCTATCTATATCAGTTATCCGGATCTAAATCACTTGCATTCATATGCTAATGGACCGTACTAGCAACCATTAATTAAAGATTCCGTACTTTATTATGTGGCAAACAATTTAATTCATTATCTATAATCTTAATCCTCTCATACTAATACAATATTATAGTTACATAAATGAATTTGGAATTTTCTGATATTTATATACATTATTAAATAATAACACATTCAAACAATTATATTGAAAAATGTCACTTTTATTAATTTCATAAAATTATACTTATTACATGCTTTTAGGGCACCATACCCAAATATCTCCCACTTTCGCTAAAGCAAGTGAGGCATCTCCCTTATCCCTAAATTACGTACATGATCCTTAAAAGAGTTTTGAATCCACAAAGTTCTATTATTATATTATCTTCATAACTATCACATCACCTCGGTGTACTATCTCTTTGATGAAATGATCTTTCCTCTCTATATGCTTGGCCCTCTTGTGACTTCTCGGTTCCTTCGAATTAGCCACTGCCCCACTTTTGTCATGGTACAAGATTAGTGGCTTATCCATATCAGGAACAACTTTCATATCAATATAGAACTTCTTGAGCCAAACCGCTTCTTTCATCGCTTCGCAGGCCACTACATATTTAGCTTCCATGGTAGAATATTCAATACTTGATTATTTGATACTTCTCCAGACTATAGCTCCTCCACCAAGTGTGAACACTGATCCAGAAGTTGATCCAGTGGGGTTTAGGTCTCCACCTGAATAAACAAGTATATAATCTCTCATTCTTTGAAGATATTTGAGAATATGCTTTACTACTATCCAGTGTTCTAAACAAGGATTTGATTGATAATGACTAACTATCCCTATTGCATAACTAATCTCAAATCTTATACACAACATGGCATACATAAGACTGCCTACATTTGAGGCATAGGGAATCTATCTCATCTCTTCTTCTTCCCGAGGTGTCTTTGGACGCTGCTCTTTAGAAAAAACTACTCCATGTCTGGTCGGTACTTGACCCTTCTTGAAGTTTTGCATTGAGAATTGAGCCATCACCTTACCTATATAAGAGGCTTGAGACAGTGCTAATAGCTTGTTCTTTCTATCCCTTAAGATTTAGATTATTAAATCGTAGCTCGCTTCTCCCAAATCTTTCATTTGGAATTGCTCGGCTAGCTATTTCTTCACATTTGACAATATTTCTACATCATTCCAAATGAGTAAAATATCATCTACATAAAGGACTAAGAAGACCATCTTCTTAGCTTCGATGTTTTATAGACACATGGTTCGTCAACATTTTATTTGTAGTCATACGTCTTGATAGTCTCATCAAACCTTAGGTTAGAGGATCTAGAGGCTCGCTTCAACCCATAAATGAATCTAAGCAACTTGCAAATCTTTTGCTCTTAGCCTTTTTGCACAAAACATTATGTTTGCATCATATAAATGCTCTCTTTAAGATAGCCATTCAGAAAAGCTGTCTCGACATCTATTTTCCATATTTCATAGTCTAAACTAGTGGCTATGGATAAAAGAATGGATATAGACTTTAGCATGAAAACAAGAGAGAAAATCTCTTCATAATCGACTATTTCCTTTCGGGTATAACACTCTTCCACCGATCGCGCCTTGAAAATCTCTACTTTCCCATCTGTGCCTCTTTTCTTCTTGAAGATCTATTTACATCCAATGGGCTGGCATCTTTAAGTGGATCTACAAGTTCCCAAACAGAATTGGAGTACATGGATTCCATTTCTTGGTTCATTGCATATTGCTATTTATCCTTTTCATAATCATCCATTGCCTCCTTAAAGGTATTAGGATCATTCTGGTTTGTGTCTAACACTAAAGCATGTGCCTCGTGTTCATAAAGAATGGGTTGTCTCACAATCCTCCCACTACGATGAGATATTAGGATGTTCTAACTAGGATCGATGGTTTCGTTCATCAAATGGTGATTGAGATGATCTGATCTGATAAGAATTTAATTCCTCTAATACTACCTTACTATAAGGTTTATAGTTTGTCATATAGTCATGTTCAAGAAAGGTTGTATTTGTCAATACAAACACCTTTTTCTCACTAGGACTATAAAAGTCACCTCCCCTTATACAGGGAGCATAACCAACAAATATGAAAACTTCAGATCGTGAGTCCAACTTTCTAGTCTTAGATTTCAGCACATGTGCTAGACACCCCCATATGCCAAAATGGAAAAATGGCATAAATTATATTTATTGCCATTCCACGACTCTAAATGTGTCTTTTGTACAGACTTAGATGGAACTACATTCAAAATATATACCATGGTTCGAGGTGCATGTCCTCATAATGTGAGTTGTAGGGATGAGTAGCTTAACATTGACTTAACTATATCCAATAAGGTTTTATTTCTCAGTTCTACAACACCATTCTACCGTTGTGTTCCAAGTGTTATGAGTTAGGACAGAATACCATGCACCAGTAAATGATCTTTGAACTCAAAATCAATGTATTCACCTCCTCGATTTGATCGAAGTGTTTTAAGTGTTTTTTTTTAACTACTTTTCAGCTTCTGCTAGGAATTCTTTAAACTTTCCAAAAGTTTCAGATTTCCATTGCATTAGGTATATGTATCTACATCTTGAATAATCATCAATGAAGGTGACAAAATATTCATAACCTCCTCTTGCTTGTACATTTATAGGACAACAAACGTCGCTATGTACTAACTGAAGTGGTTCTTTGGCTCTTTAGCTCTTTGGCTCTTTGGCTCTTTGGCTCTTTGGCTCTTTGGCTCTTTAGCTCTTTGGCTCTTTGGCACTTTATAGAGAAATATCTTTTAGTCATCTTTCCTTCTAGACATGATTCACAAACTGGAAGAGTGCCGATAGTTAGCTCTCTTAAAGGACCATCCTTTACTAACCTATTTATCATATCAAGATTGATATGTCATAATCGAAGATGCCAAGGATACATATCATCACATCAAGAAACTTTTTATCGTTTGTTAGGATTATGATTTGCTACTTTAAATAATTTTGAATTATTTCACGATTGTTCATTTGGTTTAATCAAATAGAGTCCATTAGTTTGTTTTAGACGATAAATATCGAAACCTTTCTTAGAAATAAAAATCTCATTATTAACAAAAGAAATAGCAAAATCTTATTCATGCAATAAAGATAAAGAAATCAAATTTCTATAAAATCCAAGAATAAAATAAACATTGTTCAAAACAAAGATAATTATTGCTAAAAACTAAACAGACTACTCCTACTGTTTTAGCTGAAACAATCACACCACTGCCTACTCTCATCGTCACCTTGCTAATAGCAAGCTCCCTTGAAGAAGAACAAACATGATTAGTGGCTCTCAAATCTACTATCCAAGATGACAAATCATCTTCCACTAAACAAGCTTCTAAAACAAGTAAATCAAATTTACATTTCTTTTTCTCCTTTAAAGAGATGCTTGTTACAGTTTCTCTTCTAATGGCGCCATCAACTCGGCAGTGGAAATACTTTCCCTTGGGTTCCTTTTTCTTGGAGTTGTCATTTTTCTTGTTCTCCTTGCCTTTAAGTGACTTATTGACTTTCTTTTCCTTCTTGTCCTTACCATTAGTGTTCTTCCTCTTATTGTTCTTAGCATAAAAGGAAAACGGTTTTTATTTAGCAACATTTGCTTCACCCTCTTAGGACCTGGCCTTATTAAGTCTCTAAAGTCTACAATTCCTTCAGCAGCTGAGTCATGTTGTACTACAGCTTATTCATAACATAGTTGTAGTGAATGCAACAAATCCAGTTTGAGTAACTCAAGTATGATACTAACTTGATTGCGTTCATCAATAGTAGCCTCATGTATTTTTGCCTAATGCATCATGATGATCACGTTTAAAACATGATCTTTGACATAAACTTCTTTCTTCATTTTGGCATTCATGTAGGTTCAAGTAGGCTCATGATAAATCTAGTCGGATTGATGCCCAAAAAAGGCTTGGAGAGACTCTAATATCTCATGATGCAGTGTCCATGTTTTCATGTTTCTTCCTAAGAACATCACTCATGCTCATCAACATCTAGCATTTGGCATTGTTATTGGATTGGATCCAATGGTCATACTTTTCTCGTATATTACAGGCATCAGTGGCAGTGAGCCCTTCATGACATTCCTCGGTCAAAACAAATTTATGGTTCTCACAGATTAATACTATATTCAAGTTTGATTTCCATCTCATAAAATTATCACTAGTTAATTTGTATTCATTGAGTAAAGTGGTAATGGGGTTATTGATTGAAGACATGATGATTGCTGAAATTAAATAAAACATACATGATTCATTATAATTGAAATAAATATCAAATTTTGGGAATAGTAAATATGATGCATGAATGCAACAAATAAAACAAATAAAATTATTTTTTACTAAACCATGATAAATTAACTCAATAATTAATATCGTCTTAGGGTCGGTAATATTAATTTCAAATTAATTTTGAGACATTCCCAAACCTATAAGTAAATTACAGTTTATTTCGTCAAGACATAATTAACCGCTTGAAGCTTAATTATGCATTTATGAGTGTAACCCATTATTTCAGAATCCATGACTTAACTCGAAATTTTCCAACTTAGAGTCAGTCAAATGCGAAATATATCAATTTTCCCTATCTTCTTAAGAAGCCAACCTTGGTATTGATATGGTCTGAAACCTTCCTTAGGGGGACGAAAATAAAACCGTCTCAAGACCATTTCCATATCTCACAGTGTTGTACTAATAATGGAGATCATAGGTTATATTGTCATATCAACGTTCTCTCACTCACTATTTTAAAACATGTGTTTTCATAAAATATCCTATGTTTTCATAAAATATCCTATGTTTTCATAAAACATCCTATGTTTCCAAATAAAACTAATTAATTACTAGTTAATTAAACAACAAATGTAATCCTATTAATTATAATTTCCAATCCTATTAAGCCTAGGTTCAATAGGAACTTTTAATTCATATCTTAATATGATAGTAATCTTATTAGGTGAGCCTAACTCATTGACATGATCTTGAGGTGAAACAAATGCACACATTTCCCCCAAAGATCATTAGCATGTTGTGCAGGAAACTATTATTTGAACGGAAAAAATAGAATTCATCTAAATCCCCTTCATATGATTCATTGGCTTGAGGTGACTGATTATCATGATTTTGAGGTAAAACAAATTCACACATATCCGCCAAAGATCATTCGCATGTTGTGCACGAAATGTTTTTTTCAAGTGCAAAAATAGAATTTGTTTGAATCTCCTTCATATGACTCATTGGCTTGAGGTGACTCATTGGCATGATTTTGAGGCGAAAGAAATGCACACATATCCTCCAAAGATCATTAGCATGTTGTCCACAAAATACTTTTTTGAAGTGCAAAAATCGAATTCGTTTAAATCCCCTTCATACGATTTATTGTCTTGAGATGACCGATTGGCTGATTTTGAGAAGAAATAAATACACACATATCCCCCAAAGATCATTAGAATGTTATGCATGAAACTCTGTTTTGTAGTGCGAAAATGGAATTCATTTGAATCCCCTTCTTATGATTCATTGGCTTGAGTTGACTCAGTGGCATGATTTTGAGGTGAAACAAATGCACATATATTCCTAAAAGATCATTAGCATGTTATGCACGAAATATTATTTTGAAGTGCGAAAATAGAATTTGTCCGAATTCCCTTCATATGATTCATTGGCATGAGGTGGCTCATTGACATGATTTTGAGGTGAAACAAATGCACACATATTCCCCAAAAATTATTAGCATATTGTGCACAAAACTTTTTTTTGAAATGCGAAAATGGAATTCGTCTGAATCCCCTTCTTATCATTCATTGGAGTGAGGCGACTTAGTGGCATGATTTGAAGGTGAAACAAATGCATACATATTCCCCAAATATCATTAGGAAGTTGTGCAAGAAATTCTTTTTTGAAATGCAAAAATGGAATTCCTCTGAAATCCCCTTCTTATGATTCATAAGCTTGAGGTGACTCAGTGGCACGATTTTGAGGTAAAACGAATGCACGCATATTCCCCAAAGATCATTACCATGTTGTGCACGAAACGTTTTTTTGAACTGCGATAATAAAATTGTCTGAATCCCCTTCATATGATTCATTGGCTTGAGGTGACTCATTGGCATGATTTTGAGGTGAAACAAATGCACGTATATCCCTCAAAGATGATTAACATGTTGTGCATGAACCTCTTTTTTGTCGTGCGAAAATGGAATTCATCTAAATCTCATTCATATGATTCATTGGCTTGAGGTGACTCATTGGCATGATTTTGAGGTGAAACAAATGCACACATATCTCCCAAAGATCATTAGCATGTTGTGTACGAAATGCTTATTTGAAGTGTGAAAATAGAATTTGTCTCAATCCCCTTCTTATGATTCATTGGCATGAGGTGACTCATTGGCATGATTTTGAGGTGAAATAAATGCACACATATCCCCAATAGATCATTAGCATGTTGTGCCCGACACTCTTTTTTGAAGTGCGAAAAAAGAATTTGTCTGAATCCCTTTCATATGATTTATTGATTAGAGATGACCCATTGGCATGATTTTGAGATGAAACAAATGCACACATATTCTTCAAAGATAATTAGAATGTTGTACACGAAACTCTTTTTTGTAGTGCGAAAATGGAATTCATCTTAATCCCCTTCTTATGATTCATTGGGTTGAGTTGACTCAGTGACATGATTTTGAGGTGAAACAAATGCACACATATCCCCCAAAGATCATTAGCATGTTGTGTATGAAACGCTTATTTGAAGTGCGAAAATAGAATTCGTCTCAATCCCCTTCATATGATTCATTGGCCTGAGGTGACTCATTCATATGATATTGAGGTGAAACAAATGCACACATATTCCTAAAAGATCATTAGGATGTTGTGCACGAAACTCTTTTTTCTTGTGCGAAAATGGAATTCGTCTGAATCCCCTTCTTATGATTCATTGGCATGAGGTGACTCATTGTCTTGATTTTGAGGTGAAATAAATGCACACATATCCCGTAAAGATCATTAGCATGTTGTTCACGTAACAGTTATTTGAAAGGGGAAAATAGAATTCGTTCGAGTCCTATTCATATGATTCATTAGCTTAATGTTACTCATTGGCATGATTTTGAGGTGAAACAAATGCACACATATCCCTCAAAGATCATTAGCATGTTGTGCACGAAACTCTTATTTGATTGGCAAAAATAGAATTCGTTCGAATCTCCTTCATATGATTCATTGGCTTGAGGTGACTCATTGGCGTAATTTTGAGGTGAAACAAATGCACATATCCCCCAAAGATCATTAGCATGTTGTGCACGTAACGCTTATCTGAAGTGCGAAAGTAGAATTCGTTCCAATCCCCTTCTTATAATTTATTGGCTTGAGGTGACTCAGTGCCATGATTTTGAGGTGAAACAAATGCACACATATTCCCCAAATATCTTGAACATGTTGTGCACGGAACTATTATTTGAAGGGCAAAAATACTCATCTAATTCCCCTTCATATGATTCATTGGCTTGAAGTGCCTCATTGGCATGATTTTGAGGTGAAACAAAAGCACACACATCCCCCATAGATCATTAGCATGTTGTGCCTGAAACTCTTTTTTGAAGTACGAAAAAAGAATTTTTCTGAATCCCCTTCATATGATTTATTGGCTTGAGATGACCCATTGGCATGATTTTGAGATGAAACAAATGCACACATATCCCCCAAAAATCATTAGAATGTTTTACACGAAACTTTTTTTTGTAGTGCGAAAATGGAATTCATCTGAATCCCCTTCTTATGATTCATTGAGTTGAGTTGACTCCGTGGAATGATTTTGAGGTGAACCAAATGCGTACATATCCCCTAAAGATCATTAGCATGTTGTGCACGTAACGCTTATCTGAAGTGTGAAAATAGAATTCGTTCCAATCCCCTTCTTATAATTTATTGGCTTGAGGTGACTCAGTGCCATGATTTTGAGGTGAAACAAATGCGCACATATTCCCCAAATATCTTTAACATGTTGTGCACGAAACTCTTTTTTCCAGTGCGAAAATGGAATTCGTCTGAATCACCTTCTTATGATTCATTGGCATGAGGTGACTCATTGGCATGATTTTGAGGTGAAATAAATGCACACATATCCCTAAAGATCATTAGCATGTTGTTCACGTAACTGTTATTTGAAGGGCGAAAATAGAATTCGTTCGAGTCCCCTTCATATGATTCATTAGCTTAAGGTTACTGATTGGCATGATTTTGAGGTGAAACAAATGCACACATATCCCTCAAAAATCATTAGCATGTTGTGCACGAAACTCTTATTTGATGGGCGAAAACAGAATTCATTTGAATCTCCTTCATATGATTCATTGGCTTGAGGTGACTCATTAGCATGATTTTGAGATGAAACAAATGCACATATCCCCCAAAGATCATTAGCATGTTGTGCACGTAACGCTTATCTGAAGTGTGAAAATAGAATTCGTTCAAATCCCCTTCTTATAATTTATTGGCTTGAGGTGACTCAGTGCCATGATTTTGAGGTGAAACAAATGCACACATATTCCCCAAATATCATTAGCATGTTGTGCACGAAACTATTATTCGAAAGGTAAAAATGTAACTCATCTAATTCCACTTCATATGATTCATTTGCTTGAGGTGACTCATTGACATAATTTTGAGGTGAAACAAATGCACACATATCCCCAATAGATCATTAGCATGTTCTGCCCGACACTCTTTTTTGAAGTGTGAAAAAAGAATTTGTCTGAATCCCTTTCATATGATTTATTGATTAGAGATGACCCACTGCCATGATTTTGAGATGAAACAAATGCACACATGTCCCCCAAAGATCATTAGAATGTTGTACACGAAACTCTTTTTGTAGTGCAAAAATGGAATTCGTCTGAATCCCCTTCTTATGATTCATTGGGTTGAGTTGACTCAGTGGCATGATTTTGAGGTGAAACAAATGCACATATATTTCCCAAAGATCATTAGCATGTTGTGCACGAAACTCTTATTTGAAGTGCGAAAATAGAATTCGTTCGAATCCCTTTCATATGATTTATTGGTTTCAGGTGACTCATTGGTATGATTTTAAGGTGAAACAAATACACATAAATTCCCCAAAGATCATTAGGATGTTATGCACAAAACTCTTTTTTCCTGTGTGAAAATGGAATTCGTCTGAATCCCCTTCTTATGATTCATTGGCATGAGGTGACTCAGTGGCATCATTTTGAGGTGAAACAAATGCACACATATCCCTAAAGGATCGTTATCATGTGGTGCACGAAACATTTGTTTGAAGTGCGGAAAAAGAATTCATTCGAATCTCCTCATATGATTCATTGGCTTGAGGTGACTCATTGGCATGATTTTGAGGTGAAACAAACACACATATATTCCTCAGAGGCCATTAGCCTATTTTGAACGACACTTTTATTTGGAGGGAGAAAATAGAATTCGTTCAAATCCTCTTCATAAGATTCATTGGCTTGAGGTGACTCATTGGCATAATTTTGAGGTGAACCAAATGCACACATATCCCCCAAAGATCATTAACATGTTGTGCACGTAATGTTTTTTTCAAGTGCAAAAATAGAATTTGTTTGAATCTCCTTCATATGACTCATTGGCTTGAGGTGACTCATTGGCATGATTTTGAGGCGAAACAAATGCACACATAACCCCTAAAGATCATTAGCATGTTGTGCACGAAACATTTTTTTGAAGTGCGAAAATAGAATTCGTCTGATCCCCTTCATATGATTGATTGGCTTGAGGTGACTCATTGGCATGATTTTGAGGCGAAAGAGATGCACACACATCCCCCAAAGAACATTAACATGTTGTGCATGAAACACTTTTTTGAAGTGCAAAAATAGAATTCGTCTGAATCCCTTTCATATGATTTATTGGCTTGAGACGACCCATTGGCAAGATTTTGAGATGAAAAAAATGCACACATATCCCCCAAAGATCATTAGAATGTTGTGCACGAAACTCTTTTTTGTAGTGCAAAATGGAATTCTTCTTAATCCCCTTCTTATGATTCATTGGGTTAAGTTGATTTAGTGGCATGATTT
The DNA here is from genome assembly GCA_027186245.1 of Coriaria nepalensis. Lineage (NCBI taxonomy): Eukaryota > Viridiplantae > Streptophyta > Magnoliopsida > Cucurbitales > Coriariaceae > Coriaria > Coriaria nepalensis. The sequence continues at coordinate 4,915,606 of CP114499.1, read as the reverse complement.
TGAGGTGGAACAAATGCACACATATTCCCCAAAGATCATTTGCATGTTGTGCATGAAACTCTTTTTCGACGTGCGAAAATAGAATTTGTCTGAATCCCCTTCATATGATTCATTCACTTGAGGTAACTCATTGGTATGATTTTAAGGTGAAACAAATGCACACATATCCCCAAAAGATCATTAATATGTTATGCACAACACACTTATTTGAAGTGTGTAAATAGAACTCGTGCAATTCCCCTTCATATGATTGATTGGCTTGAGAAGATTCATTGGCAGGATTTTTAGGTTAAACAAATGCACAAATATCCCCCGAAGATCATTAGCATGTTGTGCATGAAACTCTTATTTGTAGTGCGAAAATAGAATTCGTTCGAATCCCCTTCATATGATTCATTGGCTTGAGGTTACTCATTGGTGTGATTTTGAGGTGAAACAGATGCACACATATCCCCCAAAGATCAATAATATGTTATGCACGACGCACTTATTTGAAGTGTTAATATAGAATTCGTCTGATTCCCTTCATATGATTGATTTGCTTGAGGTGATTCATTGCCATGATTTTGAGGTTAAACAAATGCACACATGTCCCCCAAAGATCATTTGCATGTTGCGCACGAAATACTTATTTGAAATAAGAAAATAAAATTCGTTTGATTCCCCTTCATATGATTCATTAGCTTGAGGTGACTCATTGGCGTGATTTTAAGGTGAAACAAATGCACACATGTCCCCCAAAGATCATTAATATGTTATGCACGACGCACTTATTTGAAGTGTCAATATAGAATTCATGCGATTCCCCTTCATATGATTGATTTGCTTGAGGTAACTCATTGGCATGATTTTGAAGTGAAACAAATGCACAAATATTCCCCAACGATCATTAATATGTTATGCACAACACGCTTATTTGAAGTGCGAAAATAGATTCGTTCCAATCTCTTTCAATTGATTCATTGGCTTGAGGTGACTCATTAGAATAATTTTGAGGTGAAACAAATATTTGCACACATATCTCCCAAAAATCATTAGCATGTTGTGCATGAAACTCTTATTTGAAGTGCGAAAATAGAATTCATTCAAATCCCCTTCATATGATTCATTGGCTTGAGGTGACTCATGGCATGATTTTGAGGTGAAACAAATGCACACATGTCCCCCAAAAATCATTAATTTGTTATGCACGACGCACTTATTTGAAGTGTCAATATAGAATTCATGCGATTCCTCTTCATATGATTGATTTGCTTGTGGTGACTCATTAGCATGATTTTGAGATCAAACAAATCCACACATATCCCCCAAAGATCATTAGCATGTTGCGCACGAAACACTTATTTGAAGTGCGAAAATAGAATTCGTTCGAATCTCCTCCATATGATTCATTGGGTTAAGGTGACTCATTAACCTAATTTTGAACTGAAACAAATGCACACATATCCCCAAAAGATCATGAAAATGTTATGCACAAAACACTTTTCTGAAGTGCAAAAATAGAATTCATCTGAATCCCTTTCATATGATTTATTGGCTTGAGATGACCCAATGGCATGATTTTGAGATGAAACAAATGCATGCATGTCCCCCAAAGATCATTAGAATGTTGTGCACAAACCTCTTTTTTGTAGTGCGAAAATGGAATTAGTCTGAATCCCCTTATTATGATTCATTGGGTTGAGTTGACTCAGTGGCATGATTTTGAGGTGAAACAAATGCACACATATTCCCCAAAGATCATTAGCATGTTGTGCATGAAACTCTTTTTTGAAGTGCGAAAATAGAATTTGTCTGAATCCTCTTCATATGATTCATTGGGTTAAGGTGACTCATTGTCATGATTTTGAGGTAAAACAAATGCACACATATCCCCCAAAGATCAATAATATATTATGCACGACACACTTATTTGAAGTGTCAATATAGAATTTGGTTGATTCCCCTTTATATGATTAATTGGCTTGAGAGGACTCATTGGCAGGATTTTGAAGTGAAACAAATGCATACATATGCCCCAAAGATCAGTAGCATGTTATGCACGAAACTCTTATTTGAAGTGCGAATATCGAATTCATTCCAATCCCTTGCATATGATTCATTGGCTTGAGGTGACTCACTGGCATAATTTTCAAGTGAAATAAATGCACACATATCCCTTAAAGATCAATTGCATGTTGTGCACGAAACTCTTATTTGAAGTGCGAAAATAAAATTCGTTCAAATCCCCTTCATATGATTAATTGGCTTAAAATGACCCATTGACATGATTTTCAACTGAAATAAATGCATACATATCCCCCAAAGATCATTAATATGTTATGCACGATACACTTATTTAAAGTGTGAATATAGAATTCGTGTGATTCCCCTTCATATGATTGTTTGGCTTGAGGTGACTCATTGGCAGGATATTGAGGTGAAACAAATGCACACATATCCCCTAAAGATCATCAGCATGTTGCGCAGGAAACTCTATTTTAAAGTGCGAAAATAGAATTCGCTTGAATCCCCTTCATATGATTCATTGGCTTAAAGTGACTCATTGGCATGGTTTTGAGGTAAAACAAATGCACACATATCTTCCAAAGATCATTAATATGTTATCCACGACACACTTATTTAAACTGTCAATATAGAATTCGGTCGATTCTCCTTCATATGATTGATTAGCTTGAGGTGACTCATTGGCAGGATTTTGAGGTGAAACAAATGCACACATATCCCCTAAAGATCAGTAGCATGTTGCGCACGAAACACTTATTTGATGTTCAAAAATAGAATTCGTTCAAATCCCATTCATATGATTTTTTAGCTTGAGGTGACTCATTGGCATGATTTTGAGGTGAAACAAATGCACACATATCCCCCAAGTTCATTAGCATGTTGTGCACAAAACGCTTATTTGGAGTGCGAAAATAGAATTCGTTCGAATCCCCATCTTATGATTCATTAGCTTGAGGTGATTCATTGGCAGGATTTTGAGGTGAAACAAATGCACACATATCCCGCAAAGGTCATTAGCCTGTTGCGCACAAAACTCTTATTTGAAGTGCGAAAATTGAATTTGTTTGAATCCCCTTCATATGATTCATTGGCTTGAGGTGACTCATTGCCATGATTTTGAGGTGAAACAAATGCACACATATCCCCCAAAAATCATTAGCATGTTGTGCATAAAACTCTTTTTTGAAGTGCAAAAATAGAATTCATTCAAATCCCCTTCATATGATTCATTTGCTTGAGATGACTCATTGGCATGATTTTGAGGTTAAACAAATACACACATATCCCCCAATGAGCAATAATATGTTATGCATGATACACTTATTTGAAGTGTGCAAATAGAATTTGTGCGATTCTCCTTCATATTATTGATTGGCTTAGGTGACTCAATGGCTGGATTTTGAGGTGAAACAAATGCACACATATCTCGCAAAGATCATTAGCATGTTGCACATGAAACTCTTATTTGAAGTGCGAAAATAAAATTTGTTCGAATCTTCTTTATATGATTGATTGGCTTGAGGTGACTCATTGGCATGCTTTTGTTGTGAAACAAATGCTCACATATCCCCCAAAGATCATTAGCATGTTGTTCTCGAAACTCTTTTTTGAAGTGCGGAAATAGAATTCGTTCAAATCCCCTTCATATGATCCATATGATTCGCACTTCAAATAAGCGTTTCGTGCACAACATACTAATGATCTTTGGGAGATATGTGTGCATTTGTTTCACCTCAAAATAATTCCAATGAGTCATCTCAAGCTAATGAATCATAGAAAGGTGATTCAGATGAATTATACTTTTGCACTTAAAACACGAGTTTCATGCACAACAAAGTAATGGATCTTTGAGGGATAGTTGTGCATTTTTACGATCTGAAAATCATGTCAATGAGTCACCTCAAGCCAATGAATCATATGAAGGCAATTCAAACGAATTCATTTTTTCTATTTAAACACGAGTTTCTTGCACAACATGCTAATGATCTTTGGGGTACACTTATGCATTTGTTTTACCTTAAAATCATGTTAGTTACTAATTCTCAAGGTAATGAATTATATGAAAGTGATTCGAATGAATTCTACTTTTTCACTTTAAAAACGAGTTTCGTGCACATCATGCTAATGATCTTTGGGAGATAGTTTTGAATTTGTTTCACTTTTAAATAATGTTAACGAGTAACCTTAAGCCAATGAATCATATGAAAGTGATTCTAACAAATTATATTTTCGCACTTCAGACACGAGTTTCATGTACAACAGGCTAATGATCTTTGGGGGATGTGTGTGCATTTGCTTCTCCTTAAAATCATGTCAATGAGTCAACTTAAGCTAATGAATCATATGAAGGCAATTCGAACGAATTCTATTTTCGGCCTTTAAGCATTAGTTTCTTTCACAACATGCTAATGATCTTTGGGGGATAGTTGTACATTTGTTTCACCTTAAATTCATGTCAATTAGTATCCTTAAGCTAATGAATCATATGAATAAGATTCTAACGAATTCTATTTTCGCACTTTAAACACGAGTTTCATATGAATCATATGAAGACGATTCATACTACTTCTATTTTTGCTTTTCAAACACGTGTTTCTTGCACAATATGTTAATGATCTTTGGGGGACAATTGTGTATTTTTTTTAACCTTAAAATCATGTCAGTTAGTATCTCGAGCAAATGAATCATATGAAGGTGATTCGAACAAATTCTATTTTCACACTCGAAACATGACTTTCATCCCTAACATGCTAATGAGCTTTGGGGGATATGTATGTATTTGTTTCACCTTAAAATCATGTCAATGAATATCCTCAAGCCAATGAATCATAAGAAGACGATTCAGATGAATTCTATTTTCACCCTTTACACGCGAGTTTCGTTCACAACATTCTGATCATCTTTAGGGGATATGTGTGAATTTGCTTCACTTTAAAATCATGTCAATGAGTATCCACAAGCCAATGAATCATATGAAGATGATCCGAACAAATTCTATTTTCGCACTTCAAATACAAGTTTCGTAGACAACATGCTAAAGATCCTTGGGGGATATATATGCATTTGTTTCACCTTAAAATCATGTCAATGAGTATCCTCAAACCAATGAATCATATGAAGGCATTTCATACGAATTTTATTTTCACACTTCAAACGCAAGTTTTGTTCATAACATTCTAATGATCTCTGGGGTATATGTGCGCATTTGCTTGAACTTAAAATCATGTCAATGAGTATCCTCAAAGCATTAAATCATATGAATGCGATTCAAACGAATTATAATTTTGCTCTTCAAACACGACTTTCTTGCATAACATGGTAATGATATTTAGGTGATAGTTGTGCATTTGTTTCACCTTAAAATCATGTCAATGAGTATCTTCAAGCCAATTAATCATATGAAGGCAATATAAACGAATTCTATTTTTACACTTCAAACACGTGGTTCTTGAACAACATGCTAATGATCTTTAGGAAACAGTTGTGCATTTGTTTCACCTTAAAATCATGTCAATGAGTCTCTTCAAGCTAATGAATTATATGAAGGTGATTTAAATGAATTCTATTTTTGAACATCAAACACGAGTTTCGTGCACAACATGCTAATGATCTTTGGGAGACAAGTATGAGTTTGTTTCACCTTTAAATAATGTTAACGAGTAACCTTAAGCCAATGAATCATATAAAGACAATTCTAACGAATTCTATTTTCGCACTGCAAACACGAGTTTCATGCACAATAGGCTAATGATCTTTAGGGGATATGTGTGCATTTGTTTCACCTTAAAATCAGGTCAATGAGTCACCTCAAGCCAATGAATGATATGTATGCAATTCGAATGAATTTTACTTTTACACTTTAAACACAAGTCTTGTGCACAACATGCTAATGATGTTTGGGGGATATGTGTGCATTTGTTTCATGTTAAAATCATGTCAATGAGTATCCTTAAGCTAATGAATCATATGAAGGTGATTCGAATAAGTTTAATTTTCACACTTCAAACTCGAGTTTCGTTCACAACATTCTGATGATATTTGGGGGATATGTGTGCATTTGCTTCACCTTAAAATCATATCAATGAGTATCCTCAAGCTAATGAATCATATGAAGACGATTCAGACGAATTCTGTTTTTGCACTTCAAACACGAGTTTCGTGCCCAACAAGGTAATGATCTTTAGGGGATAGTTGTGCATTTGTTTGATCTTAAAATCATGTCAATGAATCACCTCAAGCCAATGAATCATATGAAGGCAATTCGAACGAATTCTATTTTTTCTATTTAAACATGAGTTTCTTGCACAACATGCTAATGATATTTAAGGTACAGTTATACATTTGTTTTACCTTAAAATCATGTCAGTTAATATCCTCAAGCCAATGAATCATATGAAAGCGATTCGAACGAATTCTATTTTCGCACTTTAAAAATGAGTTTCATGCATAATATGCTAATAATCTTTGGGGATATTTGTGCATTTGTTTAACCTTAAAATCATGTCAATGAGTATCATCAAGCCAATGAATCATATGAAGGTGATTATTCAAACAATTTCTATTTTCACACTACAAATACGAGTTTCGTGCACAACATGCTAATGATCTTTGGGAGTGGTCGTGAATTTGTTTAACCTTAAAATAATGTTAACGAGTAATCTCAAGCCAATGGATCATATAAAGGTGATTCGAACGAATTCCATTTTCGCACTTCAAACACGAGTTTCGTGCACAACAGTCTAATAATCTTTGGGGGATATGTGTGCATTTGTTTCACCTTAAAATCATGTCAATGAGTCACCTCAAGCCAATGAATCATATGACGGCGATTCGAACGAATTCTACTTTCACACTTCAAACACGAAACTCGTGCACAACATGCTAATGATCTTTGGGGGATATTTGTGCATTTGTTTCACCTTAAAATCATGTCAATGAGTATCCTTAAGCCAATGAATCATATGAAGGTGATTAAGATGAGTTCTATTTTCGCACTTCAAATGCGAGTTTCGTTCACAACATTTTGATGATCATTGGGGGATATGTGTGCATTTGCTTCACCTTAAAATCATGTCAATGAGTATCCTCAAGCAAATGAATCATATGAAGGTGATTCGGACGAATTCTATTTTTGCACTTCAAACACGAGTTTCATGCACAACATGCTAATGATCTTTGGGGGATAGTTGTGCATTTGTTTCACCTTAATATCATATCAATGAGTCAACTTAAGCTAATGAATCATATGAAGGCAATTCGAACGAATTCTATTTTCGGCCTTTAAGCATTAGTTTCTTTCACAACATGCTAATGATCTTTGGGGGATAGTTGTACATTTGTTTCACCTTAAATTCATGTCAATTAGTATCCTTAAGCTAATGAATCATATGAATAAGATTCTAACGAATTCTATTTTCGCACTTTAAACACGAGTTTCATGCACAGCATGTTTATGATCTTTGGGAGACAGTTGTGCATTTGTTTCACTTTAAAATCATGTCAATGAATCACCTCAAGCCAATGAATCATATGAAGGTGATTCGAATGAATTTTATTTTCGCTATTCAAATACGAGTTTCTTACACAACATGCTAATGATCTTTGGGGGACAGTGTTGTGCATTTGTTTTACCTTAAAATCATATATGTTGTTAGTCTATGGAGATTCTAGATTGAAATTAGAAGTTTTCACAAGACTTTAATTTTCAATCATAGAAAATCAAATTAGATAAAATTCGATATAATGTTGTCCCCATCTTTTACCACCCATTTGATAAGAGGGAGAGAGAGAGCACTTTTCTTCTCCATCTTTCTTATTCTCTAAGCTAGTTCATTTAAGTGTTGAATCAAGTTGTCTTGAATCCTATTCTTGAATTGTCAACTATATAGATCAGTTATAGTGACCGGGTGATGGTGAGGGATCAAAAGCAAGCGAAGGCGTGCTCCAGCAGTGGCCTGGTAAGGGTGGCGGCCCAACGAGGGTAATTAAGGGTGAAGTTCTATCTAAAACTTAGAGGAGATTGTGGGCTAGGTATACAACTCTTCCTCTTTTTTATTTTTGGTTTATGAAATTGAAAATACCTAGGACTCCGAATGTATGAAATGCATAGCGTCACACATTTTTGGTAGTTTGCTTTAGTTCGGATGTCTCAGGTCTATTTTTCAAAAACAGATTATGTCTCGAGATGTGAGAAGGAACCATCGACTTAGTTTTCTCCCAAATTTCCTTATAACCTATTCATAATATATATGATGGATCCTATTACCGAAGCATAAGGAACTTTATTCATGTGTTCTATCTCCTCTTGTGTCTTGAGAGACATGGTTTTAGAGAGGGAAGTTCTATGACATATTGGAAATAGTCTTTTCTTAGAATCATTCTTACTAAACCTCTTTAGTATTTTGCTAATGTATATGGATTGGGTCAAGTCTCGCAATCTTTTAGATATATATCTATAGATCTTTATACTTTGTACAAAAGATGTTTCACCTAGATCTTTCATGGAGAAGTTTTCCATAACCGGATCTTTACAGATTGCAACATACTTACATCATTTTGAATGCATAATATGTCATCAACATATAAGACAATGAATGTTACTTGACTCCCACTAACTTTATTATCCATAAATGGATCATCCTCATTCTTGACAAATCAAATGATTTAATAGTATTGTCGAAACATATATTCCAACTCTGAGATGCTTGCTTTAATCCATAAATTGATCTATGCAGCTTGCATAACTTTTTTCACAAGCTTTATTTGTAAAACCTTAAGGCTTTATCATATACACCTCCTCTTCTAAATCTCCATTTAGGAAGGTGGCTTTTACATCCATTTGCGAGATTTCATAATCAAGGTAAGCTGCAATAGATAGCATTATTTGAATGGAATTGGTCATGGTAATTGGTGGGAATGTTTCTTTATAATCAATACCTTCTCTTTGTTTGTAGCCCTTGGCTACAAGTTGAGCCTTCTAGGTCTCGACGGTTCTATCAAGCCCCCATTGTTTTCTTAAAGACCCATTTGCACCCTATTGGAACTATTCTTTCAGATGCATCTTTCAACATCCAAACTTGGTGGGTATGCATGGAGTCCATTTCAGATTTTATAGCCACAAGCCATTTCTCAAAATCTGAGCCTTTCATGACTTCAGCATAACTCATAGGATCATCCTCTATGGCTAAGCTCTTACTACAATTTCCTACAAGGAATCCATACAATTTTGGCTCAAGTATGACTCTCCCAGATCTAGGAGGTCTCTATGTATCTAGTGGGATCACAGTTCCTTCTATCGAAGGTCCCTCAGTGCGAGAATTTTTGATTATTGATCCTCAATCTTATTACAATCTCATGAACTTTGAATTTCTTCGAGATCTACTTTACTCTCATTGTCTTCTTGTGAAAGGAATTTATTTTTCAAGAAAACATAGCTACAAACACTTTAACCTTAATGAGATGATAAAAGTAGTATCATAACATCTACTTTATCAGATCTCGCCTTTAATCTCTCAAGAAAACATAGCTACAAACACTTTGACCTCAATGAGATATCAAAAGTAGTATCATAACATCTACTTTATCAGTTTCATTCTTCTTTACATAAGCTGGACTATCCCATATATTGATATGATTGAAAGTTGATCTTCTACCTTTTCATATCTCATATGGTGTTGTAAAAACGAATTTAAATGGGATTATGTTCAAACATATGCAGCGCTTTCTAGGGTATAACCTCAGAAGAACAAAGGAAGCTCAGTTCATGTCATCATAAACCTAACATTGTCTAACATAGTTTGATTCCTCCTTCTGAAATACCATTAAGTTGTGGTGTTCTATGAGGAGTCAACTGAGAGAGATTCACACTTTTAGGTAATCAAGAAACTCATGGCTTAAGTATTTACCTCCTTGATCTGATTGAAGGACTTCAATAATTTTGCCTAACTATTTCTCAACTTCATTCCTATACTCCTAGAATTTCTCAAAAGACTTGAATTTATAGTTCATAAGATAAATATAACAAGATCTTGAGAGATCATTAGTAAGAGTAATGAAGTAAAGATAACCACCTTTTTTATTTGCATCAAGCTTTCAAGGGGTTGACATAGGACCACATACATCAGTATAACCAGTCCTAGCAACTCAGTCAATCTTTCTTCAGTTCCACTAAAAGTAAATTTGATCATTTTATCAAGGAGATATGATTAAAGCTTGGAATTTTATCTTGGACCTTAGTCACATGGCTTAGTTTGTGCCATTAACACTTTAATATCCAAACAATCACTTCCTTTGACTTGAAAATTTTTGTTTGACTTATTATTTATTAAATCTCCATTTAATAAATATTTTAGTCAATTAATTATTTTTTGATTAATTTTTAATTTCTAATTAAATCTAAATCACATCTTGGATATGCTAGTAGTGCGAGTGTGATCTTAGATTTAATAAATTAAACTAATTAATGATTTAAATCTTAAATCAAGTTCTCTAAGAATAAGTCAAATTTCCAAGATTAGATTTGTGACCTTTCAATCTGATTGTTCTTAATGTGTATGACCTAATAGGTTCTGCATTATGCCGTGAAGTAAGCCCCATAAGATCTCTTATGAATGAACCTTCTGGATCTTAAAACAACTTTTAAGACTGATAACTAACAAATTCTCATTTGTGATCTAATTAACTTTAAACTACTAGACCCACATTAGCTTCTAGTAAGGTGTATGGGTTACTCGTGCAATGAGAAGTTCTTGAAACCTCATAAAGAACTTGTATTGACTATTACTATACCAAATTAATCCTTCTATCTTTGCCAAATTCTAGTCGGTCTTAGAGTACTATTTAAACTGTTAAACCTCAATAGATCAAACCATATGCATTATGCGATCCCTTATGCAATTTAGACAATTAATCCATGGAAAACCCTTTTTAAAATCATTCTACTTTTCAAAATTTTCTTAATGAAAGTACATCACTCATAGGACTTATTCTCTTGATAATGAGGCGATGGATCATATCGTATCACCTTACAAATTGTACATACTTGAACATATACTCAATGATTCACTCTTTTAGTAGCCTTATATCTAAGACCAAGTAGAGCGATATCAAAGTATGATATCTCATATGTCAAGACTACTGTGATCTCAAATCTTAGGATCACAAATAACATAGGCACTTGAGAAGTTTCATTAATAGTCATTATTATTATTATTGAGACTTGTCAAATGATCACGTTCGGTGATTAATCTTCTATTAATCACTTGCATGCTTATCTTGGTATTCAACAAATATCGATGATTGAGTCCTTAGCCTTATCCTAATTTGGGATTGACCCTTATGCTCTTGCTTATATTAATCTTCATAAAATTGAGACTTTAAGTGATTGGATCTTTTCCAAGATTGATAGGAAGCTCTATCATTTAGTGAACTAGATTATGTGGGAGGTTACGGTTCCTCCACCCAGAGTGCTAAGTCAAGGTCCAATCAGAAAAATTATCACCACACAATATAGGAACACGAGTTTCATTAAATAAAGAAGGAACCATTGCTTAAAAAAAATTACATACACATTGATGCTATGAATTATAAAAAAAAAACACAATATTGAATAAACCACTGATAAAATTCAATTTTCTAAATCCAAACATTCATATGGATAGAGGTTATAAAATACACAATGAATTTAAACAAACTTATTCATATGATTAATAAATAAAATACATCAAGTAATAGCATATTTCCATATCTATGAACCTAGGAAATTTCATTTTAGATGTCCTATTTGTAATCTCATTCCAAATATCTCATTAAAATAATTATTTTCCGATGAGTAAAAATAATCATTCCAATAAATTATACTAAATTGGTTATTATCATATTCTTATTTCACTTACACTATCATGTGTGATTTTTTAACTGTAAATACTATTATAACTTAAGATATTATGACTATTCTCAAAGATATAATGATATTTCAAATATAAATATGACATAAATATACTAATAATATGTCACATATTAACAAGATACTCTTAGTAATTCATTATGTTATGACTGAAAATTAAACTAACAAACTGTCACGTTTAAGAATTCCAAAATTATGTGAACTGAAAATTTACAAAACAATACAACCCTACCAAAAGAAGGTCTGTGTGTTTCTATTCTTTAAATTTTATTTATCAAAGAAAAAAATTGCAAGCTGAGGATTCAATATATATATGATAAGCACAAGATTCAAATATATATAATGAATATAAACGAAATCCGTATAAATTTAAACCTTCAAATACTTATAATGCAGAAGACTCAAATACCGAACTAAAATACAAATACTTATGATTATCCTCAAATTTTAACATTAAAATATAATTATTAACTTATTTATAACTTAATACAAATATAAAATAACTAATTTCTAATTTCTAAAAATTTAAAAGATGTCTTCTTAATATTAACAAAATATTAGGAGATTCGCGTTAATTTTCTTTCATTTTTGTTATTTGGAATTTAAAAAGCACAACGAAAATTTTACTTGACAAAAAATTATTGGCCGTCAGATTTAATTTTAAATGTTAATAATTAAAGTTAACTAGAACTAAAAAAAATGAAAGTATTCCCTTATAACATTTAAAAATTAAAAATATATAATTACAATATTAATTTATCTTAAAAAAAAAAAGAAATTACAGATAATTTGTCAATTTTTATTCGAACTCTCGAAATCAAATACATCTAATTACCGAATAAAAAATGAAAGGATGAAATGTAAGAAGTGATGCATTGAAAAGGGGTAGAATGGTAAAAGAAGACGAATTAAGTTGGATTTGATAAATAGAATAGGTCCGTGCGATAAAGCGCGAGTAAACGCACATTTCTCTCAAGCTTTTGGACTACGTTCCTTTTTCTCTCCCCCCCCCCCCCCCCTCTCTCTTCGTTTTCCTATTTACGGACTCCGTTTTATCTTATTCATAGAACCAACTCTAATTTCATCGTCATCTTTAACGAAGAAGAGCAATGGCGGATCAGCTCACAGACGATCAGATCTCTGAATTCAAGGAAGCCTTCAGCTTGTTCGACAAGGATGGCGACGGTTTGCTCTCTCTATCTCTCTGATCGCTTGTTTCAGATCTAGTTGTTACCGATTTTAATGATGGATTCTTTGACCAACAAAATATGATGGCTTCATTTTCCGTTTGTGACGTTTTTATTATGTAAGACATTTGCTATCATGCACCGGTATAATCTACGCAGATAGATAGATATAATTGGGGATGACTTTTAACTAAAATGTCAAATCGTCGAAAAGAGTAATCTAAGACATAGCTTGGAGTTAAATTTTTTTCTAGTTGACCTGCAAATGTGTTTTTTTTTTTTCGTCAATCGAGTTTTCATTGCCCAAACGAGAGAATCTACAACCTTATATTTTTTTTTTTTGGGGTAAAAAATAGGATATCGTTTTCTGTTGGGAGGATTGAAGTATAAAAGGAAATAAAGTTCTTTGCAATCAGAGAAATGTTTTATGATACTTGTAAAAGTTTGAAAAGCTAAAGATGTTCGGAAACGCAATCAAGAGTACAGGAAGTCACATTTTTGGCATAAATAGATTTAAATGGAATGGGTAGATTCTTCTTACATCAATGGATTTAAACATGGTTCTATAATTTTATGTCATCAATAATCCGATCTCCAGACCCTGCACTCCAAACTGAATAAATCGGAACGGGAAAAAATAGTTTTAAGGGATTGAAAGTTGGGAGTTAAATCTTCTTTCTTTGATTTTTCATTGGAAATTATAGATTTATGACTTTAAACTTAATTGATCGTCATACATGACTAACACTTTCTAAATCCACCTTTGTGAATACATATTGAAGTATCTGCTTCTTTCACTGTCTACCGCTCCCTCTTTTGCTTTATACCCCACACTCACTTAAGAAAAAAGGATCATGCTTATAAACCAGTGAAATTCTAATTTTATTTATGAATATGTTTCCTTTGAAAGAGTAATGATCTCATTGTGAGGATTTGTACTGTTGTGTTCTGCTTGTTGATCCATACATTACTTCATTTCATGTTGATTAGATATGTTGTTACAAATCATACTTTCTGTACTAGGTGCGCATTCAAATGCCATTGCACATTTTGCACTCTGCTGTATGAATTTCTTCTTACTTATTTTGATTTGTCAGTCACTATTTGATTTCAGTTGGCATCTAACCCATTTTAGTGTGTTGTTGAATAGTTCATTGAAAACAACTGGTTGTCTTACCATGAGAAACACCAAATTGCATTGATTCTTAATCATCTGATTTCTTTTGTAGGCTGTATAACCACCAAGGAACTTGGTACTGTTATGAGGTCTCTTGGCCAGAACCCAACTGAAGCAGAGCTTCAAGACATGATTAATGAAGTTGATGCGGATGGAAATGGGACCATTGATTTCCCTGAGTTCCTTAATCTAATGGCCAGGAAGATGAAAGATACCGACTCTGAGGAGGAACTGAAAGAGGCTTTCCGTGTCTTTGACAAGGATCAGAATGGATTTATTTCTGCAGCTGAGCTTCGCCATGTGATGACCAACTTGGGGGAGAAGCTCACCGATGAAGAAGTCGATGAGATGATCCGAGAGGCTGATGTGGATGGTGATGGCCAGATAAATTACGATGAGTTTGTGAAGGTGATGATGGCCAAGTGATGGGACCATAAATGATCTATCTTTTTCTGAAAAGAGGCAAGCAGGATGAGGAAAGTAGGTTTGATTGACTGGTGTTAACCCGACCTTGATTCCTTCATTTTTCTTTTTTTGGGTTTAAATTTTTATTTAGACCCTTAACCAAGCTTCTGTAGAAATTAGTGGTCTCACAGTTGATTGTGATGGTGGTGATCAATGTGCCATCATCCTTTACAATGGGTTTTGTGACTTTTGAGTGTATTGCTTTTTTTTTTTTGTGATTATTGGTGTTATTTTCCCTGGTTTTGAACATGAAGCAGACTTTATATATGTTATGGATATCTCATTTTATTACTATTCTATATTCCTATGAGCAATTGTTTTGCACATTGCATTTCTTTGGGAAACATGGGTTTGAATTTACAGAAATGAAAAGTTCTTGTATAATATGCTCTTACAAAAAGCCACGCACCCAGTCAAACGTGAGTCCGATCCGGACATGTTCGGACCTACGGGTATAAATCGATCCAATAATTATCATGTGGCAGGCGGTGTGCGGCTAAGATACTTGATATCGGTTGAGAAAAATCCGGCTCAGCTAACTAAGTCGAAAAGAGACTTCTTTGCTAATTACAGGGGTGGTCCAATAAACAGATAAGTTTGGGTATAATTTTTTGAGATATTAAAAAAATAATATTTATTTGTTAAATATCATTTTTTATTTATTTATGTATTAAAAAAATAAAAAATTATTAAAATTACTATTCTAACTTTTTTCTTTTTTCTACATTCTTTTTCATTTTACGGATCTGTTTCTCCTTTTTTATTCTTTATTTTTTTATACAGATCTTTTTTTAGATCATTCATCTACAAATGTTTATTTCGTCGGATCATTCAACAAATGTTACATCAGTATTTAACTCTTGACTCATTTTTTGGTATATTTCGGAATGTTGATTACTGTTTTGTTTTACTTCTGTCATTTTTTGTTCTTCTTTTTAATGTGTGAACAAGCTAGGATTTCTAAATTTACGGGCCTTTTGAGCTCTCAATGGAATTAGAACATAAAAACCCATTGAGATATCAATTGTACATAAATAATTACCTATTGATATCAACAGTTCCTTACATTATGGAACGTTGATATCAACAGGTCATAAAACTTATCCCTTGAAGTCAATGGTTCATAACATTATGGATCGTTGATAGTAACAGGTCATAAAACTTACCTTAAGGAGTCTTTAACCTCCAAAATCAATAGCTTAATGGGTAGTAAGATCTCTCATCGAGCCATCGATTTTAGAAGTTAGAGACTTAAATCGATTGATGGGAGATCTAACTACCCATCAAGCCATCGGTTTAAATCTCTGGCTTCTAAAATCAATGGCTCGATGGGACCGCTGATACATCAACGGGTCATAAAACACTTATCTGTTGATGTCAACTGTTTAGTTTTATCCGACCCGTTAATATACACAATTGACCCGTTGTGCTCTAAGGGTCTAATGTTTATGATGCTTTGAATGTCGATATATCAATGGGTTATTTATTTATAGTATGTTAGTATAATTAAGATATTGATTTGAAATTATTTTTCTTTTTCAAGAATGAACTTTCTTAGAATGTTTATAGGCTTATACTATGTGGGGAATGGAAAAAAATGATAAGACTAGCTTAAAGTATTATTGATGGTGTCTGAAGAACTCAATAGTAATGATAGTGTTATGGTTGAAACTAATGTAAGTTTTAATAAACTGTTGGATGTTGTCCATGAAACCATCGAAGTTGATCGAAATGAAATTGTTTTGGAACTATCATACAAGCATACATCTCCTTTCAATGAGTGTCCCATCTTTATAAAGAAGGACTTTGACGTAAAGTTGTTCTTAGTCCACTCGCACTCCAATGGAACTACAAATCTCCATTATATGTGAGGTTGATTCCTAAGAGGACAAATGATACATATGTCCAAGAGATCAGTCGAATACCTAATCTTTCAAATGTTAGACTCACCAAAGCTCGTAATAATGGTAATGTTCATACAGTTGTCACACACTAAAGTACATGATTTTGGTAATGCTCATTAGAATCTTAGTAATAAAGGCAATTTGGATTTTAGAAATCATGATGTGGATGGGGATGGGGGTGATGATAATGATGAAAGAACTGTGGAAGAATGTGGTAATAGTCAAATAGATGATGTTGACCGTGGGTTCCTAGTCATGATCTCGGATGACTACTTTATGAGTGTAGTACTTACCTCCTATATTATCTACTCTAGATAACCAGAATTCTATACTCCCCATTTAGGACTTGACACAACATGAAATTGAAAATGATGAAGAGAATGATGGTGAATATGCCAATGTTTTCCATTTGCTGCCCTTCCCGCTACACCGTCTATCGAGCATTCCAATTTTGGAAGCTATTTAGTCCCGACTGATTCTTATGAGTAATGACTAGGGGAGTTTTATCATGATTGGTTATTTACCTCAAAGACCGATCTAAAGGTAAAAGTACATATGCATGCGATCCAAAATAATAAAGAGTTCAAGGTGAAGAAGGTGAATAGGACTACATAGGTTGTCGTTTGTGTTGACCCAAACTGTTAGTGGCAGCTCCTTTCTATCGGAAGGAAAAATTCTTCATTTTTCAAAATTTGATCTTGCTATGATGAGTACACATGTTCCTTCCCATTTATGAAAAGGAGAAATCAGCAAGCAACTTCATCTATAATTGGATGTCATGTGTCCAATACTTTTATGAGATGTAACGAGATCACTCAATGTAGATATTGCTTATCAAAAGGCATGGAAAGCAAAGACTATTGCGTGTGATCTTATTAGGGGTACGACCGAGGAGAGCTACATAATGTTGCCAAGGTACACAACCATCCTGAAAGTGATTAATTAGAGGACTGTAACAGATATGGTGACAGAAGAAGATGGTAGGTTTTTTTTCTTCTTTTTTTATGCCTTTTGGGGCATTCGTTAATGGGTTTTGGTTCATGTGAAAGGTTATTGGTATCGTTTGGACCTTTTTGAAATCCAAATACAAGGTCACACTTCTAACTGCAGCTATAATGGATGGAAATAAACAATTTTATTCGATAGCATGGTGTATAGCCGACTTGGAGAACGTAGCATTCTAGTCTTGGTTCTTGACTAGTCTACGGGAATCCTCATTGCCCCCGAAATGGTTTTTGTATCATATCGATCACAAAGCATTGAAAATGCACTATGTAATGTTTATACTCATGCAAAACACGATGCGTACATGTGACACCTTGGGAATAATATAAGAAATAATTTCAAGTGTGATGGTTTTATACTGGTATTATACAGTGTAGCCACATCATATATAATTGAAGACTTCAACATTCTATAGTGGAGCCACATCATATACAGTTGAAGAATTTAACCAATACTTCTATGAGATCAGAACTCGACATCCTAGTGTGGCAAGTTACTTAGAGGGCCTGTTTTGAAAATTGATCAAGTTCTCATTTTAAGGGTCGTAGATTCGGCATCATAAAAAATAAAATTTTTGGGTCACAAAATGATGCATTGAATGATGCACATGAATATCCAATTATTGCCTTGCTTAATAGTATCAAGAAGATGCTGACGATTTGGTTCAACACTTGAAGAGAAGCAACTAATAAGCATAATAAACAATGTACTTCTGAGGTAGAGGAAGTGCTAGGGCTAAGACACAACGAAGCCTCTAGTGTGCGGGTCGAGAGAGTGAATAATGATGATACATACGAAGTGACAAGTAACAACGATATTGCTTTGGTCAATTTAGGGAGAAGGAGTTACACATGGTGGGTGTTTGATTTGGATAAGATACCGTATGCTCATGTCGTTGTAGTTGTGGTACAGTGTCACGATTTCGTTTACACATTATGTGAGGTAGTGTTCTCTACTGAGTATTGGAAGATGCCTATGCGGAATCAATTTATCCTACACTATTGGCTAGCGAGTGGCATTGTGATGAGAGACTCCGATCAATTGCTATTCTACCACCTAACATGCGTTGACTGGGTGGGAAATTTAGGAACAGACGTATACCTTCGACCGATGAACAAACATAGAGGAGAAGAAAGTGTGGAAACTATGGTAGTCCTAGACATAACAAGTTGACTTGTCAGAATTCAATTCCACTACCACCCGTCGAAAATAAGTTGTAATTTGGGTAATCAAGTTTCCTCTTATCATAGTAATCTTGATGAACAAATTACTTATGAGTTTTGTCTTTTGGGTTTTCGGTACTTAATAAATAAATTATTTATTTTTCTATTTACATTATAACTTATATTTTTTTGATTCTGAATTGAATTTTGATGAAAAAACTTGACTGTCGAGTTACCAATTTAAGTCTCTGACTTCTGAAATTGATGGCTCGATGAGAGATATTAGTACCCATCAATCGATTGGTTTTTGAGGTCAGATATTGTAGACAAGCTAACTTATATACTTTTGGGTCAAATATCTATATATTGTTGATAAATGTCGTAAGTTATCTAATAGCAGAAAAAACCCATATGGTCATAAAAAATGAGCTTTACATCTAAATATGCTTGGTGATATTCTAAATATTTTAGCATATACACACCACAATCCCCTTTTACTAAAGTCTTGTTCTCATGCAAGCCGGTGACGATGACGATCTCGAATAGTTCAAGGCTGCACTTAGACCCATTGCTCCTTAACAAGTATGGGAGCATCATGCTCATTGGAATTAGAAGTTCTAAAAGCTTCTTCGTATAGTATTTGCTACTTAAAAGGCTATGCATGACACTGATATTATGTTTAGGAATATCTACGACCAAGGCCGCCCAATGTTCATCATTGATGTTGTAAAAGACGTAAAGCCAGTCTACATGTACCCATGTGATTCTAGTGACAGCCCTCACCATCGACGTACAACTTCATCAAAGAGCCGTTTGGAAATACATGTTTTTTCCCGATCTTCCTTCTTCAAGTTCTTGAATGTCTTGTTCCAATATATATATTTAGAAAGTGAGGGAATACTTGATCTAGGAAAGCGGCGGATTGGTCAAGTAAGTCATTAAACTATTGTTGTCTCATCCATAGCAAAAACATGTACTCATCATTTACATGCTACAATTATAAAGCAAAAAAATAAAAATAGTCAATTAAGATAAGCAATTGAGTTAAGTGCTTTTTCAAAAATATATTAGTGTATACAAAAATAGGTTTCAATGCTTACAAAACTGTCTAGCAATGACGAGGGATGCAATATCATCTCTTAAAAGTCTTTCCCGCACTTACGGCCTTTGAATCCTATGATCATGTCCTTAACAGAGGAAAATCAAGAACTCATTAGTAAATAATGTAAGAAATAAAATAACTTCGAAATGAAGGTAAGAAAAAATAGATACTTACTTCACCATGTCGGTATCTAGCAATTTTTCCATTGCTCTCTCTTTAGCCTTATTTGGGCTAAGAAGTGGCATCATTGATAATCCTTTTATTTTTATCATCTCTCAATTTTCTAAACATCTTCTTCATCCCTCCCATAATCTTCTTCTCTAAGCCCGTAATCAGATTCTCCAACCCCAACACCTTTTTCCTGTTCAACTCAACTTCATCACATTTTGCTTCTTCCTCTTCCTTTACTTCTTCTTATTTTTCTTCTTCTTCGTCTTTTACTTTCTCTTCGAATTTTTCTTCTTATACTATGTCTTCTTCTTCCTTCCACACCCTTGTCCAATGTTCCACATCTTCTTTATCGTCATCCATGAAAGGTTACACAATGGTCAAATACTCCTGAGTCAATTCTTCCTTGATTAGCCTTAGTATTTCACGGACGACGAGCTATATTAAACAAAAATCAGAGTTAGTTTAATTTCAATAAGTATGATGAACTAAAATAGTTTAATTAAAAAAATGAAACATTACTTATTTTTTCCTGGTCTACATCTGGACATTTTCATGACTCACGGGTAGATCCACGAATAACCAATTTAAAATCCGAGGCGTGAGATTCTCATTACCCCGCACTCCAAATCGCCTTCTAAGATAAGGAATGGCTTCGTAATCATATACCTATATAGTTAATGGATTAACTATTAGCAAACCTAAACTAAAAAAGGGTGAAATTTAAATATAAACTCTAATCTGTAAAGCAAGTGGAAATCCTTATTAAGTTATAGGTTTCCTTTTTTAGCTTCGTCCCCTCCTACCGGTCCCTATGTGTAATGACCTTCTTTTTAATATCCTGCTTAAGAGATTGAATTGTAGTCATAATTAAGCTTTTACCCTAAGGGTATTGCTCGAGCTGGACTAGATTATTGGCTATGGATAACGTCAATGGCCAGATCTCATTCCTCCACCCTTATGCCAAAAGCACTACCTCAATGAAGTAGACACAAGCCATCTTTACAATTTCATCATCCTGGTTACTCTATGGCTCATCATCACTTCTAAACCTCTCTACTAGCTCTGACACATTAATAAGCTTTCCACCAAGATACTTCAACATGCGGTTGTTTTTTTCAATTTGCCTAATTTTGTAGTCCATAAGATATTTATGACATTTCAATCTCGTCACCGATGCAAACTCCCTCAGACCAAGCCGCATAGGCTTCTTATGGTGCATAAACCATAACTCATGCTTCTACTTGCACTCTACTAGTCGAAGAGTGAAAAAGTTAATACTTTTGGTATTAGTTCTTAAGTTAACTAGATACATTCAGAAAATGACCTAGGCAAATAGACCTAAATGACTCCAACTGTATTGGGGTCAAGTTTTTCTTTATGTCAGTAATCACCACTTCTTATTTACTATCACAGTAATGCAAATTTTGAAGCGACGACCTTGGTCAATTATTGGTTCTAACTCATGATAAATTGGAATTCGTTCCACCCGAAATGAAAAATAATTAAACAAAATTATCTAAAACTAAATTGAAAACAAGAAGACTATAATACTCGATGGGAATACGAATGGTCATTTGGGGCCGTCGAGCAATTTATATGAACTGCTCAATGGCTCATATAAAATGCTCGATGGCTCGATGCCCATTCATATTCCCACCAAATTTTCAATTAAAAATGCATATAATCACTCGAACTTTTCATAACATTTATAACAATATCCTAATTAATTTCAAAGAAAAACACAAAAAAAAACCTAATTTTAAGTGACATACGTAAAGACTGCTAGGCTGGTTGATTTATGTCATTGATTATGGTGCCATTATCATTCTTTGCTCTTCTTTCTTAGGTGATTTGACTAAAATATCCATTGTCAAACTTTTTTCGGTATTTTTCTTCATATTTTTCTGAGTACTAACCATTGCTTCATCGATGGGATGATGGGTTACACAATAGTTTTCAGATTATGCTAGTCTCTTCTTAGATGGGATTGATTTAGATTGTTTGTGAAATAGATGGTTTTGAATTCAACATGCGAGTTGAAGGGGTTACTTCTTTAACAGTTTCGAATTGAAGAGAATGAAGATGCGGGACAGTCTTCGATGAGTTACAAAACACTTTTAGGTATTTATATTTTTTAATTAAGTAATTAAATAATTAAATAGACATAAGGCCATTCTATGAAGAAATTTTAACTAGGGTATACTCAAAATGAATGGATAAAATAATATACTGGACCATTGATGTTAATGGTCCGTTTATTCAGAGCCATTGACGTCAATGGTTAATAAAAAGAGGATCGTTGATGTCAATGGATAACTTGCTTAAATTCGTTGACACATAATTTTGGATTTTTTTTCATCTATTAATGAAACTTTACATCAAGAAATCATTTTCCACATGTTATCTTCGTATTAGTACCATATATAACATGTTGTTTCTTAACATATGTCTTATACTTAAAATGAATATTATTTCAACTTCCTACTTGATATGTTGTAATTTGAATAAATGTGAAAATATTTACAAAGATTTAGATAAGACACATCATTTTTCCAAATAGTGACATAAGACATGGGAAGTATATTATGGATATTAATGTGTTAAAACAGAAAAGCTATGGAATTTTAATATCAACGTCTAATAACATATTGGACCGTTGATTTCAACGGTCTATTTGTTCAGAACCATTGACATCAACATGTAATAACATATTGGACATTTCTTGTTAATGGTCTATTTATTCAGAACTGTTGACATCAACGGGTAATAACATATTGGACTATTGATGTTAATGGTGTGTTTATTTACAACTGTTGACATCAATCAGCTGTTAACATCAGCTGTTAAGAAGAAGTGGACCATTGCTGTCAACATTCAACATGTAACTGGCTTCAAACCCGTTGACACATATGTTTGAATTTTTTCCATCTATGTATTAAAATTTACATCAAGAAACCTTTTCCATATGTTATCTTTCTATTTTTGCATGTGCACAACAATTATTACTATATATAACATGTTTCCTAACATGAGTCATATACTTAAAATGAACTTTACTTCTATTTCCTATATGATATATTGGAATTTGAACAAATTGGAAAATAATTACAAAGATTTCAATAAGACACATAATCCATTGCTTAGGCAAAGACTCCTTGCTTGTTTATGTTTTTACAAATAGTAAAAAATGATATGGAAAGCATAAATTGTGGATTAATGTGTTTGAACAAAAAAAGATATGGAATTTAGGTATCAACAAGTAATAACATACTAGACCGTTGATGTCAAGGGTCTATTTGTTTAGAAATATTGACATCAACGGGTAATAACATATTTGACCGTTGATGTCAACAGGTAACTTGCTTAAACCCGTTGACACATAATTTTGGATTTTTTTCCATCTATGTATTAAAATTTACATCGACTAATCATTTTCCACATGTTATCTTCCTATTAGTACTATATATAATGTATTGTTTCCTAACATGGGTCCTATACTTAAAATGAACTTTATTTCAACTTTCTATATAATATGTTATAATTTGAATGTGAAAATATTTACAAAGATTTAGATAAAACACATCATTTTTACAAATAGTGACACAAGACATGGGAAGTATAAATTATGGATATTAATGTGTTTAAACAAAAAATATATGAAATTTAGATATCAACGGGTAATAACATACTGAACCGTTGATGTCAATGGTCTATTTGTTCAAAACCGCTGACATCAACGTGTAGTAACATACTGTACCGTGGATATCAATGGTCTGTTTATTCAGAACTGTTGACATTAATGGGTAATAACATAATGGACTGTTGATGTCAACTGTCCATTTATTAACAACGGTTGAAATCTACCGTTAATAAAAAGTAGACCGTTGATGTCAACAGTTAACTTGCTTACAACCCGTTGACACATATTTTTGATTTTTTACCATCTATGTATTAAAATTTACATCAAGAAATTCTTTTCCCCATGTTATCTTCCTATTTTTGCATGTACACAGTAATTATTACTATAAATAATATGTTGTTTCCTAACATGTGTCCTAACATGTGTCCTATACGGAAAATGAACATTACTTTAATTACCTATATGATATATTGTAATTTGAACAAATATGAAAACAATTACAAAGATTTCGATAAGACACATCATTTTTACAAATAGTAACACATGTCATGGGAAGTATAAATTGTGGATATAAATGTGTTTGAACAAAAAAGATATGGAATTTAGATATCACCATGTAATAACATACTGGACTGTTGATGTCAACAGTCCGTTTGTTCAAAACCATTGACACCAACGGGTAATAACATACTGGACAGTTGATGTCAATACGTAACATGCTTAAAATATGTTGACACATATTTATGGATTTTTTTTCCATCTACGTATTAAAATTTACATCTAGAAACTATTTTCCACATGCTATCTTCATATTTCGCATGTGCACAAAAATTATTACTATATATAACATGTTTCCTAACATGTGTCCAATACTTCAAGTGAACATTACTTCAACTTCTTGTATGATATGTTGTAATTTGAACAAATGTGAAAACAATTACAAATATTTCGATAAGACACATAATTTTTACATATAGTGACACATTACATGAGAAGTATAAATTGTGGATATTAATGTGTTTGAACAAAAAAGATATGGAATTTAGATATCAACATGTAATAACATACTAGACCGTTGACATCAATGGACTGTTTGTTCAGAATTGCTGACATTAACGGGTAATAACATATTGGACTATTGATTTCAACGGTCTATTTATTTAGAAACATTGACATCACAGGTAATAACATACTAGATCGTTAATGTCAATAGCTAACTTGCTTAAAATCTGTTGACACATATTTTTTTATTTTGTTTCCATCTACGTTTAAAATTTACATCAAGAAACTCTTTTCCACATGTTATCTTCCTATTTTTGCATGTGCACAACAATTATTACTATATATAACATACTGTTTCCTAATATGTGTCCTATACCTAAAATGAATATTACTTCAACTTCCTATATGTTATGTTGTAATTTGAACAAATGTGAAAATAATTACAAAGATTTCAATAATACAAATTATTTTTACATATGGTGACACATGACATGGGAAGTATAAATTGTGGATATTAATGTGTCTAAACAAAAAAGATATGGAATTTAGATATCAACAGGTAATAACATACTTGACCGTTGATGTCATCGGACGGTTTGCTCAAAATTGTTGACATCAACGAGTAATAACATATTGTAGCGTTGATTTCAACAGTCTGTTTATTCAGAACCATTGACATTAAATGTTAATAAAACATTTATTGTTGATAACATGTTGTTTCCTAACATGAGTCCTATACTTAAAATGAACATTACTTCAACATCCTATATCAGTCAAATTTCCCATTGAGCCATCAAATTTGGAAGTGAGAAACCTCCAAAACACAATTTTTGAAGTCAGTGACTTAAGCCTCTAACCTCCAAACCGATGGCTCAATAGTGGTGAGACTTAAGTCATTGACATCGATGGTTAATAAACTATTGGACCGTTGATGTCAAATTACTATATATAACATATTGTTTCCTAACATGTGTCCTACACTTAAATGAACATTACTTCATAGACAACATGTACACAACAACGGTTCATAAATAACATGGTCGTTGATGTCATTGGGTTTGAAGAAAAGGACCAGTTGAGATAAAACTCCATACTCTATGTATACAAAAGAAAATTAGAAAGTATATTAATTTTTAAATTAAACTTAAAATAAAGTGTATACATAATACGTTCAACTGTAGGCACCACAACCTACAATCCTCTCCACATCCTGCCTTATTTTGAGGGGGACTAAGGGATATCTGCTTGAATGTATCATTAATTTTATTTTCATATTTATTTTTCAAACAGGCTCTTTACTTTATGATATTCGGTAGTGTCTGGGCTATAAACCCACATATTAAATTAGCGGTATGTCCCTCCCACTCTGGCCCGAAATTCTCCCTCAAATTTACATTTGAATTTATGGTGTACAGCTTCCATTCTCGAGGTCCAAAGCAGGCACTAACCAATGCACACCCCAGATATTTAATGGGAAGTATATGGTCTCTGCATCCTCCTAAGCGACACCATATAATTTTGAGAACTTTTCGGACGTGTAACTAGGACAAAAGATAGTAGGTGGAGTCTATTTTACATTCGTTTCAAATGTAAATATTAGATAAATTATAAGAGAATAAAGTCATAAGGTATATAACTACTCTTTGAAGAGTGGATCCTCCAATTCAATAGCTTTCATATACAGAAAAGTCAGCCACTGACTGAACTGGTCGCGTAGGAGTGCCACCAATTTGTTTGTAAGATAAGGGCTTTTTTTTGTAATCGGTCCTATATGAGGTATAGTGCTTCATTTATATGCTGTCAAAATTAATTAAGCTATATCAACAAACATAATACCATAATAACATAATACAAATATAGCTTATGGATTTTAAAATTACTCAGGATAGATTGAAGCCACTGTCCTTTCGTCAAGCACTCAAACCAAAAGTCTTGATCGGCAAGATACCCACTGTACTTCAAAGTACATGACATCTCTTCCCTTATATTTTAGAAAACAAAGCTAAATATAAGAGCAAAATTATA
This sequence comes from Coriaria nepalensis, assembly GCA_027186245.1. Classification (NCBI taxonomy): domain Eukaryota; kingdom Viridiplantae; phylum Streptophyta; class Magnoliopsida; order Cucurbitales; family Coriariaceae; genus Coriaria; species Coriaria nepalensis. The sequence continues at coordinate 4,888,854 of CP114499.1, read as the reverse complement.
ACATAGGAAAAAAGAACATATAGGAAAAGATGGGAAACAACATAAATTAAACATAGTAAGGGTACTTACTCTTTATCTTGCGATCTAACAACTTTAGTATCTTGCATAATATTTTTGGGTCCGGAGTACGCAAATTATTTCTAACTTCCAAAGCCAATCTATTATTTATTTCAACTATGAATGGAGACCGAATATGTTTACTCTGCTTTGTTTGCCTCTTTTCAGTTGTTTATGGCCCCCTCTCAACCACGACAAATTGTGGCACATTGACTCCAACTAGAAAAGAATATATAAGAGATAAATTAAACATAGTAAGGTGATAAAAATTATTTTAACCCGTTGATATAATAGAGTCACATAAAATTGGCCCGTTGATATCAATTGTCTAGAAACAGCTGCCTCATTGATGTCAAGGGGTCAGAAATGACTTACATGTTGATATCAATGGTCCATAAACAAATGATCCGTTGACATCAATGATCCAGAAATAACTAACTCATTGATGTCGATGCATCATAAATAACTGATAAGTTGATATCTACGGTCCAGAAATAATTGATTCGTTGAATCCAATGGTCCAGAAAAATTGACTCATTGATGTTAACGAGTCAAAAACAACTAATACGTTGATATCAATGGTCCATAAATAACTGACATTGACATCAACAGTCCAGAAAAAAGTAACTCCTTGATGTTAATGGGTCAGAAACAACTGACACATTGACATCAATGGTCTAGAAATAACTGATATGTTGACATCAATGGCCTCAAGGAAGTTGACAATTGACAACGTCCATATCATCCGTAAAAGCACCATCCGTAAAATCTACTCCCTTAGAGCATTGACCGTCAAGCACCTCACATAACTCCCAACATGAAACTTCTATTCCTTTGCTAGGGACATATTTCTTCCTCATAAGGAGTTTTTCTATAAAGTAATTTTCTAACCGCAGAAGGGTTTATGATATTCATAAAGAAAGTCCAAAATGGTTAACAGGTAAACTATGCCCTAGGAATTTCTGAAACCATGGATTGATAAAAGGTTAATCTAGTATGGTAATAGTCATATACAATTCTTGTGGAAGTTTCTCATACTTCTTATTTCACTAGTGGCCCACATTCCTTGTTAGAAGGGTAATGTAGGTCTGGTGGTTTAAGTCAATTAATCATAGAGGATGATTATGTTGATTGCTTGACTTGAGAAATATTTTCAATCTCAAATGGTCTACTCTACCTTCTGACATAGTGGAAAAAACTTACAAGGCGTTGTGGGGCCCACCTGCCAGTGCAATGTTGAACCTATCTGGCCACACACAGAAAGGTTGATTGGATTGATATTGGATTCTAAATTTGAGATTGTTGACTTATTCAGAATGAACTTGATTTAAAGATTTAAATCATTAATTAGTTTAATTTATTAAGTCTAAGTTACTCCTGCACAATTAGTACATTTAAAGTGTGTTTTAGATTTAATTAGAAATTAAATAATTAATAAGAAAAATATTATTTTAACAAAGATAATTATTAAATGGAGATTAAATGATTATTGAGTCATAGAACATTTTTTGGGTAAAAATAAAGTTCGGTTGGTCATTAAAAAGTTAATGAACCTAACAGAGCCCATATATAAGGCCCAAATCAAAATCCATTATTTTATCAAGTAAAATTAGTCATTAATTTGGAATAATAAAAATTGTTTTTTTAATTATTTTCTGGAAACGGGTTAAAATGGACTTTCAAGTGTCTAAACAAGGTTAAAGGTTAACATGGCCTTAGAGGCCCACTTGGGCTTGGCCTAAGGGCTTATGTCCCTTATAAAAGGTACATGAAGAAACTCTAAAGGTAACCTATTAGCCCCTTGCCGCAATTTAGAGGGATAGAGAGAGAGAAATTTATCTTCATCATTTATGTCTATATTTCTTCTTCTCCAAGCCAAAATTCAAGAGTTGAATATGTGGCCTTGTAATCCCTCTTCGAGTTGTCGATCGTGTGGATTAAGGGTAGTGGCTAGGAGAAAAACCATAGGGTGGTTCGGCAGCAATGAGGAGGTGGTCCAGCGAGTCACAGTCGTGGCTTTTAGGTGGAGAACCATTCGATACTCGGAGGAGTGTTGGGCTAGATATGTTCCCTCTTCCCTTTACTAGTTTCAGATTCAATCAAAATTGTTAGATCAATTTAGAATTATGAAACTAGCCTCGGATGTCGAGATGTGTTGAGAAACCACACAAAGCATATGAACATGGTATTTTATTGGTTTGTTTGATGGCCAGATGTCACGAGTCTATTTTTGAAAAAAAATTCCACCCGATGACTTATATGACTTTTGTTAATGGATTTTCTTTGTTGCCATATAAAACTTAACTGGATTAATTTTTTGAAACAAGAGAAATGAGGTTACTATTCGGGAAAATTGCTGCCACTGGCCACCAGCACGCGCCGCTGCAAGACATCCACATGCGGCGGTAGTGCCAGGTAGCGGCACATGCTGCGTCGCAAAGGCAGCCCATGGGCCCCTGCCCTTAGGGGCGACATAGGCTTTTTTTCGCAAAAACCCTTATGCGATTAGGTAGTTTTTGGATACTTTCATAAATTTAGAAACTACCTAATTAATATGATTTTGATTAGTTAATTAATGATTGGATTATGTGTTTGATGATAATTTGAAAAGTAAGATAATATAAATTGTTTATATGAATTTATTATTATATCAAACAAAAATTAATTAAATTACCTTAAATATTTTATGCGATTATGGTGATTGGATTATGTGATTGAGAATTTTATTTTGGCATGTTTCCTAAGTTTAAAAGTGAATCTATATAGGAAACTTTCCAAAAGAATATCTATTGGTTTGGAATGTTGACATTTTTGGCAAGTATCCTTAAAGAGTTAAGGATTATATTTTGATTGTTTACTTGTGCTTGAAATAATTGAAATGAACTGAAAGAACTAAACAATAGTTGATCAGTCTTATGACTTGGTTGAATTCTATGAACATAGCATTGACATGCATCAAAAGATAAAACAACAATAATTATGAAGAATTAAAATTATTTTAACTTGTTCATACATTAGATATATGTAATCTAAGGTGTTAAATATACTTGCATCATGATATGTATATGCTTAGTTAAATATGTTATCACATCGTATTTATTGACTATGAAATAGTGTATGATATATACATATGTTTGTTTGTGATGAGATTGTATTTAATTCCTTCCTTTGATCATATCAAGCTATAATTGGTTGTGAAAATATTTCATGGCTTACCTTTAAAACACTATAATATATATGATATTTGCATTGAATATTAGTTTACTACGGACACGTGGGACTTATATTTAGTGTAAGTATGAATATATATCATCTATACATGAGATGTGTGACTGAGTAATGATGTCATTCTAGGCATGAATATGGACACATTCACATACTAGTTTAACACTTTATGTTTCATAAGAATGTTAAGCTTAACTAGGAAAATATAATTGGCCATAGAAACATGAGATTAGGTTTTCATAGAGGTAAGATAAAAGAGTTACATGAGATGTAACGGACAAAACAAAACACAAAAACACAAGCAAATATGTAGGGAACATTAGCTACCTTCCATGTTTATTGTAATTGGCTACGGACACGTAGGAACTATAATATTCTATGGTTAGATCCCTTTCCGCTAAGAAAAATTACTTTTCTCATTTTTAAATTAAGAAGGTGAATATAAATTAGTAATAAAAGAGTGGGAGATACACCAAAAGTTTTATATGACTTTTGAAATTTTTTGTAGCTAATGTTTTATGTAAATTTGCTTATGTTGTTGTGTTTTGTTTTTATGTGTTATATAGTTTTATAATGTTTGATAAACTGAAATTGATACTTGAACAAAAGAAGTTGGTTGGAACTAATTTTAAGGTCTAGTATAGAAATCTGAGAATCGTTCTCAGAAATGAGTATTTACTTGATGTTTTGAATCAACAAGTCATGTAAGTCCTGCTCGAGGGATCTAATGATGAAAGAATGGATGCATGGAATAAGTGGATGTAGCAAGATAATGAGGTAAAATGCATTATGTTTGCATCAATGACAGATGAGCTCCAAAAACACTATGAGAAATTCCATATTGTTGAGATTATCAATAACTTTAACGATGTTTATGGGAATGATAATCGAAGGGATGGTTACATTATTTCGGACAAAGATGACCGAGGTCACCCCTATTAGTGAACACGTGTGTGAGATGATTGCTTACATTAATGAGTTAGAGGTTCTAAGCTCGGAGATAGATATTGAGCTGGTGATTAACTTAGTGTTGCAATCACTCCATGATTCATTTACTCTATTTATACGCAACTGTCAGATGGTTAAAATTGACATGAACTTGCAAGAGTGGCATGAGTGCGTACAAAGAATAGAGGAGTTCATTGAGAAAAGCAAAGAGGGAAATTGTTTCGATAGTGGAGAATCTTGACATTAGAAGAAAGATTGCAAGAGGTGTCTTGCAAGTATTGAAAATCACGATGATGCTGCTTCAGGATTATTCATGATTGGGGTTAACCTTTCTCGCAATGAATATCGGTTATGGATCTCATATTTGTAATAATGTACACAACCTTAAAGGTAAATAGAACTTGAAGAAAGCTGAGGTCAACTTTAATTACATTTCTATGAGTTGCCAATGGAGCAAAAATTGCGGCTTTTACTATAGGTACTTATAGTTTGGTTTTGCTTTCTGGCTTAGTTTTAAATTTGATACATTGTTATTTTATACCAACATTAATTAGAAATACTTTTTCTATTTCTAGAGTTGATGAAGAAGGTCTTATGTTTTCCATCAAGGATAGTATTTTGAGTTTTCAATTTGATGGATTATTTTTTTTGAAGTGGTTCCTTAAATAATGGTGTTTATGTCTTGAATTTAAATAATGAAACTTGCCTCAATATTGAACAAGTGAAGAAAAGAAAGCTTGATTGTATCAAAGATACCTATGCCATTATAAGTTAGGCCATGCCAATGAAACGAAAATTCAAAAGTAACATAAAGATGGATACTTTAGATCTATTCAATTTGGAATTGATGCCAACTTGTGAATATTGTTTACTAGGCAAGATGATCAAATCTCCTTCTTAGTAGAGCTGGAGAAAGACAAACTGAGTGTTTGGGCCTAGTACATACTTATGTATGTGGGCCTATATTAACTTCTACCAGAGATGGTTTTTTATAGTTCATTACATTCACTAATGATCTCTCTAGATTCGGTCATATTTATCATATGAAGCATAAATCTAAATTGTTGAGAATTCAAAGAATATAGGAAAGAACTAGAAAAACAACAAGGAAAAAGTATTAAAAATACTTTGATAGGATTGAGGTGGTGAATACTTGAGTTTCAAGTTTCTTGACTACCTAAAAGAGAATGGTATAATCTTACAATGGACCCCTCCCAGAATGCCACAGTTGAATGGCATATCTGAGAGAAAAAATCAGACCCTCCTGAAGATAGTTCGATCTATGATTACTGTTATCGATCTGCCTCTATTATTCCAGGATATGTCCTTGAAACCTTCGCTTGTATCATTAACAAGATACTTTCAAAGTATGTTTCTTTGACTGCATATGAGAAATCGAAAGGCAGAAAAGTATGCTTTAAACATATTCATATATGGGGCTGCCATGCCTATATTAAGAAACAAGAAGCATAAAAGGTGGAAGTTGTGTCCAAAAAGTGTTATTTTGTGAGGTACCCAAAGGAAACTTTGGGATACTACTTTTATCATCCTATTGAGCAAAAAATGTTTATTGCCAAGCACGTCATCTTCTTAGAGAAGGAATTCCTTTTTGAAGGGAACGATGGGAATAAGATTGAACTTGATAAAGTTTAAAATTCATAACATGACATTCATACAAAAGATCTTGTTAACCCATAGCTTTCGGCTAAGGTACCTCTGAAAAATGGTATTATGAAACCTCAGAGTACTTAGCAGATTCGTAGATCTAGTAGAGTATCTAGTGGGACAGAGCGTTAAGATTTCTAGAAGAAAATATTAGTAATAGGCAAATCATGGATGATGATCTTACGACTTATTCTGAGGCAATTTAATGATCTGAATTCTCAGAGATGGCTAGAAGCTATGAAATTCAAGATGGATTTTATGTATGCCAACTAAGTATAGGACCCAGTGGATGCACCTGAATGAAAGTTCCTATAGGATGCAAGTGGCTTTTTAAGAGGAAAATTGGGGCCGATGGAAAGGTGGAACCCTATAAGGCTAGACTAGTTGCAAAGGGTTATAGACAAGGAGAAGGAATCAATTATAAGGAAACTTTCTCGCTCGTTGCAATGACCAAGTTCATTCGGATATTGCTTTCCCCTTACAGCATACCATGATTAGGAAATCTAGTAAATTGACATGAAAATAACTTTCTTAAATGGGTGCCTCGAGGTGGATGTGTATATGATACAACTTGTGGGCTTCACGAGAAAGAAAAACACAAAGAAGTTGTGTAATCTACAAAAGTTTATTTACAGCCTAAAATAACTTTCTCAGAGTTACAACATTCGTTTCAATGAAATAATCAAACTATTTGACTTCAATAAGAATGAAGACGATTCCTGTGTGTACAAGAAAGTTAGTGGCAGCTATGTTGCTTTCATAACTCTTATGTAGATAACATACTACTAATTGGGAATGATGTAGATATCTTATAGTATATCAAGTTGTGGTTATCAAAGAACTTCTTCATAAAGGATTTGGGTGAAGCAACCTATATTATGGGAATAAAGATTTATAGAGATGATCCAGAAGGATGCTAGGCTTAACCTAATCGACATAAATAGATAAAGTGCAAAAATGGTTTAGCATAGAAGATTGCAAGAGAGGACTCCTACTAATGAGTCATGGAATCTACCTCTCCAAGACACAATAGGAGAGGATGCGATTAGTGGGGTACCTTATGATTCGACTATAGGATCCATCATATTTGCTATGTTATGTACAAGACCAGATGTTGCATATGCTCTAAGGGTTACAAATAGGTTTTAAGGCAATCTGAGACAAAAGCATTGGATTGATATCAAAAATATTCTTAAGTACTTGAGAATGACTAAAATGATGTTTTTGAATTATGGAAGTACTGACTTGGAAATTGAGGGCTTCAGACTTAAGTTTTAAGTCAAATATTGATGATAGCAAATCAATTTCAGGATTCAGCTTCATAATCAATGGTGGAGCAGTTAGTTAGAAGAGTTCCAAACAGGAAACGACCGTCGATTCCACCATTGAGGTTGAATACATTGTAGCTTCAGAAGCAGCAAAAGTGGTGACTTGGATGAAAAAATTTATAACCAAACTTGTGTGGTTCCAAGCATCGTTGATCCCATAGTAGTGTACTATGATAACAACAATGCAATAGCACGAGCAAAGGAACCTGAGTCTCATCAGAAATCCAAACACGTGATGTGATGTTATCACCTCATCCGGGAGATAATTGAAAGAGGAGACGTCAACATAAAAAGAATTAACACAAATGACAACATAGCAGATCCATTCACCAAGGTGATTTCCTAATAGAAGTTCAGTTGCCATCTTGACAAGATAGAAATTAGATTCGAAATTGATTAGTCTTAGTACAAGTGAGAAATAGAAAGTGTATGCTCGTCAAGCCAATCGGGTTTTATCAAATGGAGAAAATTCCTTGATGTGATACTATCTTTATGCGATTATTAGCAAGACAATGAATGTTATTATTACTTGTCATTTCTGAAACTAAGTTATTATTTATCATATTTATTAATTTTGTTCAAATTAATATTATATATTTTATAAATGTATATGACGATAAAGTCTAGTGTCTTGAATATGCACTTTTGAGACCATGATGAAACAAATTGCTTAAAGCTTTATGACCCAAATTGTTCGCCATCGTAGGATCTCAAGAATAGATATAGATGATTCAAATAGATGATCACATAGCTCATCACCTAAAGTGTTTAGGTGGCCGATCTCATGGACATTCGTGTTAGTAGAACATCATGATGATTATGTGGGTGCTTAGTAGAGACTGTGGATACCAAATATGATGCTTAGATAATTTTTAATGAGAATTATCTAGTAATTATATTACTTATGGTCCTCAGACTTAAGATCACCATGCTATCTTATGTGTCAAGCTTCATGCTTAGACATCATTCCACTTAGCCTTAGTAAAGGGTGAATACGAGATTAACCATTTTGTATGAAATATTGTAAATAATGGTTGTGAGTGATAAATAGGGCATCCATCACTTCAGGCTTTAGGCCTAAGTCACTTGCCTATATAAAGGATAAGATGAAACCGTAGCACTCCATCTTCTCCCATTGTCACCCATCAAGAGAGAGAAAAAGAGAGAGTATCCATCTTTTCTCTTAAAAACAAATTCCATCCTCTTAGATAATCCATAGAACATGAGCTTATGTATGGATTAAGAAATGACCAAGTGAGTTTCCATCCTTGTGGATAATGATAGTGGTTGGGTGATGGCTTCAGAATCCAACAAATAGGGTGGCGGTCAGCAGTGGCGGGGTAACGATAGCAACTGTGGCCGAACATCACTTGGGTGGAAATCTGTTCGGATTTGGGAGGAGTGAAAAGTTAGGTATTAATACTTCCTCTACTCTTTCGATTTCATCATCTTGATAGTTTATGTAGGATTTAGAAACCGATTCTTTCTGAATACCTACAAAGTACAGCATATGGCCTATGTTCTTGGTGGTAGTTTTTGTTCCAGATGCCACAAGTCCATTTTTCAAAAATGGATTCAGCCTCATGATAGGCAAAGGATTTGCCGACTTACATAAGGTAATTATAGTCACAAACCTGTTTATGAAATTATCAAATGGAAATAAGAATCTATTTCTGAACTATTATTCATTATTATGGTTCTGAATGAAATGCGCTCTGAGTCTCTTTATATTATGTATCAAGGAAATAGCATGAGTAAGAAAATGACAGAAGTATAAAACAAGAGTAGAAAAACCAATGGCACAAAAAGAAGTTTGTCATTGAAGAGCACTTCTTGTATTCAACTATTTCTATCAGAGCATAAAACGAAATCATAATTTCATGCACTCTTTATATCCTAGATTTAATTCCTTTCCATCATCCATGGTCCCCGCTAGAGTAAAACATTATAAGGTTAAACCAGAACTAGAGAAGTCCGGTTAACACCAAGTTGTAATTTTCATAATGTTTTTATTAATGTTAACACAACATCATTCCTGTCTCTACAACTCAATCAATAACTAGAACTAGTAGAAACTGCATCACAAATGAATGAAACTAGGCATGTTCGTTTGGATTAAAAGACTAACCCAATCAAACTCTCTCAGTGATTAGAAAGCTGGGTTTCAACCTTAACCCTAAAAAAAAAAAAAAAAAACAATCCGATCTATTTTCAATATAGAAGTTGAATCTAATTCTCACTCCATATTTCTGTCTTTGACTTGCAAGTAATATCTGCAAGCAAAAATAGTAGATTTAGTGTCTCTGTTTCTTTTGCATTTTCCCCTAAATCTATAATGAAACTAGATATTTCAGGTCCGGTCTTTAGTAAGGGAAAGTTTTCACACGTGTATTAGCTTCCTTTTCAAAGAGCTTGTGCTTGAAAATTGGAGGCCAACGTACTATGTATTATCCCTATATTTTACCTTCTTGTAACTAAGCTTACAAAAAATATGTGATTTTGTTACTCTATTACTCGCCCCTGTTCTTTTACTAGATTTCATTTTTCTTTGTTCATGTCAACATCTCAAATTTTCGCATTAGCTTAATCATTTATTAGTGGCCAAGTGATTGCAGAATATCATGCTCATTTACTATTTGTGTATAACCAAACCTTATGATCAATCGTTTCATTTCAATACTACACTGAAAAATATCAGAAATCTAAAAGTGAGTCTTAAAACTTACAGATGCGAAAAAGTTCAGACCTCCACACAGACAAAATAAAGCTTTGTACTGTTTCAAACACAAAAACACCAAATTGAAAAAACTAAATAAAATTTTAAATCCAAGAAATAGAGAACAAATTTTCTGCACAAACTCTTGCAACATCCACAACCAAGACCATAATTTCGAACGATTTCAAATCCAAACAAATACAAGAAACGAGAAAAGAACATAGAAAGAACTTGCAGTTGTTTCAATGGTGATTGATTTCAGTTGATTTCAACGTTCAATACTGCAAATTGGATTTAGGGCTCAGTTTCTTCCGAATTTCAGTCGATTTATTCGATTTCAACCTCCAATTCTACAAATTTAGGGCATGATTGATTCACTGCAATCAATTTAGCGATTAACCCCAAAGCCATTCAATGATGTCTTCTTTTCTTGTATCAAAATTAAAACTTAGCAACAAACATTAGTTGCCCACAAATGCCGCAGAATGCTATTCATAAAAATTATTTTTTATAGTTAATTTACCGGTAGAATTCAGCGGCACCAACTACTGGACACTACCGCTAGATTAGCGATATTGCCTTTAGTGCAACCAGTTACGAAAAAAATTAGTGACATGTAAAATTACGGTAACATATAGCGGCACAGCTGAAATGTTCCGCTAATCGAAACACAGTTGCAGGGTCTTGATGCCCATCTGTTATAGCAGAGTTATTTAGCTGCATCATTCCACTAAACTGGATCATTTAGTTGCATAATTTTGTGGTGCTGCTAAATACACACTGCTAAAGCGCGTGCTTTTGGTAGTGTTTATAAGCTATGAGTTGACTTATTAATTTGTATATATTACTTCAGTATTCTCATTGGAGGCAGCCTAAAACTCGTCAAAATTAGAAGTTGTATTTACTCACGTTTGGACACCCAGCCATAAATTTCATAGGAGACTAGGACCTTCTAGCTATCTACGTATATATGTGTTGGTGCTTGGTAAATTTAATATAAACATTTGAATTAATTTTTATACGTTGATATACAAATTCTGCGAACACACGGTAAATAGAAAATCAATATTATAAAATGCAATCGTTTTATCTCAAAAGAATGTGTAGAATACGGGCGTGCTAATAGTAAGATAATTTGAAAATTGAAGAACGATAATTTAAATTATAAATAAATAAAGTGCAAAAAAATTTAAAATAAATAGATAAAGTGCACATAAATTAAAGGCAAGATAAATAAAAAGTGTATTAATTTAAATGACAAGAAAAAGTAAGATTATTTTATTAAATTAAAGATATGTTACCATAATGGAAATGATCTGACTTGAATTACAAGGCGAAGAAGCAGGATTGAACCTTTATCAGGTTACACTAGTTTTGAATACTAAGTCTACTGAACGATGAATTAAAAGAAGACTATGAATTTTGTGTGACGAGTTGAGAATTTGAGTATTAGGAGGCGTACGGAGTCTATGAGATGATTGTATTCAAAACTTTAGGCCGACACAGATGAACTTGTATTTGGTTAATCGATGGTGGTTCAGTTATGCTTTTCCTTTTAGGGCAAGTTTCTATTTATAGGTCTTAGAAACTTGTGCAGTAAGTTTGGATGCTTGATCTGCAAGTCTCTCAAATGCTAGAAAACATTACTCTTGAAATTCAGATTTTCCTCTTTGAATGAATACCTAAAAAATTTCTACTTTGGTGGAAAGCCCCAAGAAAAAGTCAAATAGTCTCTCCCCTTTGCAAACTGACTCCTAGCTTTATTTAAAAATCCATTGAATTACTCAATCTTCATCATTTCTTTACGAATGAACACCTTTAATTTGATAAATGCCATTGGATTTGGTAAAAAGTCCATTTTATCTTGTTGATTTGCCCTTGAAAATACTTTTAAAAAACTGAAAAAATAAAGGATAAAGTGTCCACATGGCCAATTCGCGCCTGCGGCCACATAATCAGTTGGTCGACCAATCCAGCAGGATGGGGGGAGGGCCAATTTTTAGGCTTATTTTGGCATCTTATGTCTTATTTTGGCATCTTTAGAGAAAAAATTAGGGATTTAAGAGCAGTATTATCGAATTACTTACCAAGTTACTCCATTACAAGCAAAACTTATAGAAAAATAGAGACTATCGTCATAGCCAAAGATGCTAACAGAAAAATACCATCACATTGCTATCACTCACGTTTCCACTCACCTTCATCTATTTATTTCTCTTTCTTCATGGTTACATGCGCCCACATGCTAATGTTGTTCCTTCCACTGCTTCTCAACCCAATATGTAGTCCACCAAGTGCCTTGGCGCACTGCTCATTTGTTTGGACCAAGTATTAATTGACTCGGTTGAATGGGCTAGCTTTATAACATTTCTCTCCTCATCAAAAGCAACATTGTCCTCAAGGTTGAATGCTTAGTATGAACTTCGAAATTGAGTAAGGTCTTCCCATGTAGTATCTTCAAGAGGAAGTCCGGCCCATTGAACAAGTATTTGTGACAATCAGTGTTGGCCCGTCTTGATTACTTGTGAATAAAGTATAATAAGAGTCTCAAGCGGCGGCTGGTGGTGGACCATATTAGTATGAAGAGGTATTACGGTAGCAGCATTCGGGTTAGGGCATGGTTTCAAAACTGAAATATGAAAAATAGGGTGAATCTGTGAGTCATCTGGAAGCTCCAACTTGTAGGCAACAAGACCAATGCACTCTATGATGCAAAATGGTCCATAAAATCGACGACCCAACTTAGTATAAGATTCACCAGAAATAAAGGATTAGCGATATGGTTGAAAAGGCCACGAAATGAGCATACTTTGACAAGCGATCCATGACAACTAAAATAATAAAAAATCCATACGATTGAGGCAACCCAGTAATAAAGCCTAGTGAAACATCTTTCCACACATTAAGTGGCACTGAAAGATGTTGTAGCAAAGCTACCAGACTTGAAGTCAAATATTTTATCTTTTGACAAACTGAACAATTTTTAACAAATTCACGCACATCATTTTCCATACCGACCCAATAATAACTTGCCGACAAATGAGACATTGTTTTAAGAATACCCGCATCTCCGGTAATCGGTGTTGCATGAAACTCATGAAAAATCTTAGACTTTAAAGTGAGGCGGACTTATAACTGCTTGATTAATTTTAAAGAGTATCCCATCCTTTATAGAAAACGGACAGTGAGTTATACTAGGAGCATTCACTTGAGACAACAATTCCCCATAATAAGAGTCTCCCACATATTCTAAACGTAGTTTATCAAAGAATTTATATAACTAAATAGAAAGAGCAAGGATTTGGGAACCCAAGACAAATGAAGCCGAATGTCTCATGGAAGAATCTGTCGAAGAACCGAAGAGAGTATAGAATTGCATGGATAAGGCATCCTCTACAATATTGGTTTTTTCGGGTTTGTAGGAGACTTCAAAATCATAACCTAATAATTTGTCCAAGTATTGTTGTTGCTTCGGTATTTGGATCACTTGTTTCAAGATATCTTTCAGACTATGATGATCCATTTGAATAAAAAAACGAGCACCCAAAAGATTTTACCGCCATTTTAATATGACTTGGGTAAGTCCGTAAAGTTCACGTACATACGTTGCAACCTTAGCCAAGGTGGGATTTAATTTCTTACTAAAGTAAGTCACATGTTGATTGTGTTGGAGCAAAACCTCCCCAGTGCCTAATCTGATAGCATCTGTTTGCAAAAGGCGAAGAGAAATTCGGCAAAGCTAGAATGGACATAAGTGCTTCCTTTAATTTCTCAAATGCAAGTTGAGCAGCTGGTATCCATGCAAACTTATAGTTTTTTTTAATCAATCTATCAACGGATAAGCAATGGATGCCTAATTGGGGATAAATTTGGAGTAATATCCGGTGAGGCTAGGAAACCCAAGAAGGGTCTTTAGGTTATGATGAGGGGCCCAATGTTGAATGGCTAATATCTTATCCGGATCTAGTTCGACTCCTGAAGCGGTCTCCACATGACCCAAATAATCCATAAGAGGTTGTGCAAAAACCCAATTTGACAACTTTGCAAAGTAAAAATGAGCCACTAAAAATTCTAAAACTGCTTGAACATTGAGTAAGTAGTCCTAAGTGGTTTTGCTATAGACCAAGATATCTTAAAAAAATATTAATCACAAACTTTCGGAGAAATGATTTAAAATCTGAATTCATATACGGTTGAAAAGTACTATGTGCTTTTGTAAAGTAGAATGGTGTAACGAGAAACTCGTAGTGGCTTTTATGTGTGTGAAAAGCGGGTGCACCTATATTGGATGATAACCCATTCATAAGTCAATTTTGGAGAAAATCAAGGCACTATATAACTCGTTAGGGAGCGCATCCATGGTATAAAATGGGAACTTATCTTTAACATTAGCATTATTAAGAGTACGATAATCAACACAAAATCACCAAGTGCCATCTTTTTCTCTTGACCAAAAAAACTAGAGAGGAGAATGGACTTTGGCTTGGCGGAATGATACCCATGGAAAGCATTTCGGAGACGAATTTTTCCATCTCAGTTTTTTGGAAGTTTGAGTAATGGTATGGTCAAAACATTCACGGGATTAGTGACCTGTAACAAGTGTATCTTGTGCCCAAAGTTACGAAAGGGTGGTACCCCTTTTGGCTCCAAAAAATATCTCCAAAATCATCCAATAAGAAAGTCAAGGTATGGTGCTCTTCAAACTTGGGAACATCTATATTGGACAAAACGATTATAGAATAAAGGTGAAAGAAATGCTCAAGACCCTAGGTGGGAAATAAATGCCGTAATTGATTTAGTTGCACTTACTCCATACAGATGAGTGGTTCACCTTTCAACATAATTAGCTTACCGATGTATAAGAATTCCATTTAGAGTTCCTTGTACTCCATTGTAATCTGCCCCAAAAGTTGAAGGCATTGCACTCCTAAGACAATATCGGCTACGTTGAAGGACATATAAATAAATAATGAATATTTGACCACTTAATTTGATTTGCACAATTAGGATATACCCCTCATAACGAATCTTTTCACCATTGCCCACCAACACTTAAAAATGAGGGGATAGGTATATAAGAAGTTTCAAAAATTTAGTCACCCGCACTTAAATGAAATTATGCGTACTACCTTCATCAATTAAGGTTTGGAAACTAATTTCTACCATCTTGGTCTCTTTAGAACCACTATCTAGGAAGTTTGGTATATCATTCAAATTTTAAGAGTTAGTATCTTCCTCTTGATCACCCATCGTAAGGAAAATAGTATTCCCTTTTATGACCCGGAGATAACTTCTGGACACTATCATAACATAGACCCTTTTCACACATAGCTAACATCTCAAAAGCAGTAAGTTTCTTAACAATAGGTGAAGTAAATTTAATAGACTTGTTATATGCAAATTCTACAAACGCAGGTGAATGGAGAATTTGAATTGCAATAAAATAAATTTTCAATTAATTAAAGATAAATAGATAAAGTACAGTAAGATAAGTGCACATAATTTAAAAGCAAGATAAATAGAAAGTGCATTAATTTAAATGACATGATAAAATAAAATAATTCATTAAATTAAAGACATATACTGTAACGAAAATTGATCTAACTTCAGTTACAAATCAAAAGAAGTAGGATAGAAGCTTAACGAGATACACTAATCTTAGATACTAAGTCTATTGAACAACGAATTAAAAAGAAGATTACGAATTTTGTGTGACGAGTTGAGGGTTTGAGCATCAAGAATGCTCGATGAATCACACAAGCAAGAGGTCTACGGAGCGATAAATGCTCGGAAATGATTGCTTTCAAGACTTTGGGCAGAGAGAGATGAGCCGACATTTTGTTTATTGGCGATGATTGTTTTGGCTTTTCCCTTTGGTGAATGCTTCTATTTATAGGCGTCAGAGAGTTGGGCCGTAAGGCTTCTTGCTTAGTCGGTAAGTCTTCTAATTGCTAGAAAAATCCCTCTTATAATTATGGTTTTCTTCTTTAAACCCCTAAGAAAAATGTCTTCTTTGGTAAAATGTCTCTAGAACAAGTCAAGAAGACTATTTCTTTTGCAAACTGACCATTGACTTTGTCTAAAAATCCCTTGAATCAATCAATCTCCATCTCTACTTTGCAAATCAATCCTTCCAATTTGATGAAATGGCCTTGGATTTAGCCCCCTCCTATCTTGTTGGAAGGCCCTTAAACCAAGTAAAATATCACCTAATTTTGTTGATCAACCCTCAAAAATTTCAAAAAGTATTAAAAAATAAAGGGAAAAGTTACGGCATGGCCAATTTAGTGGTGCATCCACTTGACCGGCCAAATAACCACAGACGATCGGCCACTCCCTAGTCGACTAGTTATTATGCGTCGACCATGGCCGATCGGTCCAATGAGGGAAATGGCCGAATTTAAGGCATATTTTGGCCTCTTTTGTCTTTTCCTTAGCTGATTTAAATAATTTTATGTTTAAGATTATGTTCCATCCAATATAAATGAAAAAATGCTAATTTTGGCATCACTAAATACCCCATTATTTGTCAATTAAATGAAAGGAATAAAGGATACAATGCCTCTATTTATTTGGCTGTTCTTTTCATAGTACTTGGTCATCCCCAATAGAAGATGTTTGAATTAGGGTCGAGGGTTGAGAGTGACCCTTTTATGCTCTCGTCTCTTCAAGAAGTCTAGTTAGAAAATAATAATGCTTCCAATTGAAAGTGTAAGTCCATTAAGCCAATCAAATTTTGACTCGATGGAGTAAATATCTTTATGTGATACAATATTTATACAGACATTAGCAAGATAATAAATATTTATTATTAATTTTCATTACGAAAGTGAGGTTTTATTTATCATGTTTATTCATTTTTTTTAATTAATATATTATGTTCTATAAATGCATATAATGATAAAGTCTAGTATATTAAGTTATGCACTTAAAGCTATGATAGAGATCATGCTGATTAAGACTCAAGTTTCTTAAAGCTTAAGAAATAAATTGTTATTTTTCATAGGATCGTTAAGAATGGACATTGATGATCCAGATAGATAATCACATAGTTTATCACCTAATGTATTTAGGGTGATTGATCTCATAGCCATTGGTATTAGTGAAACATCATGATAATTATGTAGATGCTTAGTAGATACTAAGGGTACCGAACATGACACTTAGATAATTCTCAATGGTAATAAATATGGACTATTAATGAGGGGTATCTAGTGGCTATTATATGTGGTTTTTAGACTTGAGGTCACCATGGTATTATATGTGTTGGGTTTCATATTTTGATATCATTCCAATTAGCCCTAGCCAAGGGTGAACTGTTAGGTATGAAATGTTATACATGAAGATTACGAGTGATCAAGATGGAATTGATCGCTTCCATATTTGAAAATATATCCTATAAATTATATTATTTATTGAACAAGGAACCTTTGCAAAGTAGTATGGTATGAAAGGAGTTTTAGTAAATCAATTGTCGATGTTCATTACAGATATAAAGGCTAATTTTATTTGTCTAGTGATTTTTAATAGTCAAACCATGCCTTAGGATGAATCAGGATATTAGTAAGATGGAGAGATCATATATTGTAAAATACTAGTCACATGAGGTTCTTTTGGAAGACTATAACTTCTCATCTTCTGAGTAGTCTTGGTACTTTACTAGAAGTCAATCTTAACTTGGAGGCTTAAGTTATATTTATTTTTATTTAAAAGGTATTTTAAATTAAATGAATTTTATTATGAATTAAATAAAATCATAAAGTATTATAAAATCCTCATACCAGGGTGATGTAAAACTTAATCGGTCACACATATAATATTCGATAGTAACTCAATTTAGATTCTTCGAAGAAAAGGAAAAAATGAACCATTTCCATTTTAAGGGTAAAATTATAATTTAAATTGTAGTTCGACTATAAGGGCAAAATAGTAATTATTAATTTATTAAATATAATGTCAGCAGCTTTACAAGCACAACTAAGTATGACAATAATTCCATTGCCCTAGCTTGAGGTACCCACTTCTCTGTTGCTTCTTTCCTTTCGGGCTATCTATATAGAGGTTGTAGTGAGATGGTAACTAGACCTTCTCTATGGCAAGTGGGGCCTCTAGGTGTTTTAGTACTGAATATACTTACATTTTCTGACCCTTTGCCCTAGGAAACCTTTGACTATCTATGGCCAGTCTTGCTATGGAGTAGATCTTATGGGATATCTAAGCTCCGATCTCTATTTCTACTCTACTTCCAACACTTTTATGACATGAGCCTATCGGATCTGAGTCCACATTGAAATTTTGAATGCCCGACAATCCAATCAAATATATCCAATCTGAGTATATACTTATGTGATTTGATCTTACATGTAAATATTATCAACGCTATAGATACTTTGTATTTATTATTTTAAGTAATTAATATGTATCAGATATTTATTATTTTATTAGAATAATAAAGTTGTATGAATATATATTTGTATGTATATGTTTAACACGATATAATCTCAATTATTAGGCAAAGCCTTTAGGATCATGATGGTTATCATGCTTTATGACACCCAAGGAGCTATAAGCCTAAGAACCAAACAGTTCATAGAGGTAGAATTGCTATAATAGGATACTGACAATCTAGAAAGACTATTACATGGGCTATCTTCATATTCTAAGAATAATGTTCTCATAATCATCGGTATTAGTTAAGTACCAAGATAGACATATAGGTCGTTAATAGAAGATTAATCATTGAACGTGATCACTCCACGGGTCTCAATGGTAAAATGATTGTTAATGAGACTTGTCAAGTGGCATACGAGATATCATACTTTGATATTGCTCCACGTGGTTTTATATATAAGCCACTAAAGGAGCAACCCTATGAGCCCCCCAAATCTCCTTCTACGGTTAATAGTAGAAAAAGAAATATTTGTCAGCATTTTTTTTAATTCTTAATTATGCCTAATCGTGATAATAGACATAAAATGAGACCCTTTTTTTTAATTGATTTTTATGATTCAAGGTGACTTTAGTATAATTTTTTTTTAGAAAAGGCCACATATGTTGCTAGTCATGATGAGAGTTAATTAAATTAAGTGTCATCATGATATATTAAGTGTCATCAAGTGATAACACTTAAACCACTTATATAAACCCCCTCCATTCCCATCTAAGCTACGTCAAGAAGAAAGAAAGAAGAGAGGTAAAGAAAATAGAGGGAGAGAAGATAGAAAACAAAAGGAGAGGAAACAAAGAAAGGAAAGAAAAAGGAAAAGAGAAAAATAGAAGAAAGAAGGAAAGAAGGAAAAGAAGAAAAAAAAAAGAGAGAGAAATAGGATCCCTAACCTAACTATTTCCTTGAAACAGTCTGTAAGTAAATGCTTGCCTATAATAAAAGTATAGTTTGTCAATCTCAAATATGTTTTAATGAAAAGTTCTAGAATTTCAAAAGTTGATATTTTGATATTTTAAACGCATGATAAGTTTTTGTGTGGAACCTACCTCCCGAAGAAAGGGGCTAAAGCTCAAAGAGGGAAAGTTAGAATAAGACCTGTCACATGTATGCATCCATTAGATGACATGCCAAGGGCATGCACACGAGCATGTCAGTATTTACATATAGCCTATTTTGTGTTTGTAATAATAGTATTATTATTTTCAAAGTTTTTACAAATAGCACATCCATGAGCATTCGGATGAGTTATTTTATTTATTACAACTGGTTTACATGATATGTATATGAGACATGAAGTTTACTTACTGAGCTTTATAGCTCATAGAAGCTTACTTGTATTGTAGGTAAGCATATAGGTAAATCTGTAGCAACAAGGTCTGGTGAATGAAGTAGGATCAGGCTTGTGGAAAGTACATATGGGAAATGACCTGTGAAAAGATAGAAGGCTCATAAAATAAAATGTCTTTCTTATGTGTTAGAAAGGTTTAATAAATATATATACTTTCTGAAATGCTTATATAATAGTGTTTTATAAATAAATAAAAAAATGTTATATAACACTATGTTTTGGGTTTGACTCCCTAAGATGCAAATTTAAATCATATTACAATGTTTTATAAAAGTTCAAATTATTATGTTATATGTGTCAAGAGGATTTTAAGGTTAGTTATAAGTAACGCACCTACTACTTATCCTGTGAAAGTAATGGATTTCTCAAAGAATACCTTGATAAGATATGTAGCCAATAGGAGAGCATTATAGAACCATTGGGTATGTGTTCAAGCATGTGAAGTCTGTAGAGTAACAAGATAGGATCCATTGCTTCATTCTTAAGAGGATAAGTCATATGAGTGATGTACCTTATGCAATAAGGAATCTTTGCAAAGTAGAATGGTTGGAAAAGAGTTTTCCATAGATCTAATGTCCAATGCATAAGGAATCGAAAAATAAATTGGCATAGATGGAAGGATTAGTATGGTATGCTAATAGTCCTTACAAGTTCTTTGTGAGGTTCTAAGAACTTATCATTACACGGGTAGCCCATACGCCTTACTAGAGGCCAATATGTATCTGTTGGTTTAAAGCTAATTAAATCATGGGAGATGATTTATTGACTATCTAACTCAAAAGTTGTTTTGAGATCCAGAAGGTTTATTCATAAAGAATGAATAAAACTCACAAGTTGTTATGGGGCCTACCTGTTAGCGTAATGTAAAGCTTATTCGGTCACACACATTAAGAATAGTTAGATTGAAAGGTAATAAATCTAATCTTGGAAATTTGACTTGTTCTTCGAGAACTTGATTTAAGAGCTAAATCATTAATTATTTTAATTTTTAAATCTAAGATCACACTAGCACTTTAGCATATCCAAGGTGTGATTTAGATTTAATTAGAAATTAAGTAGAAAAATATTTAATTGACAAAAATATTTGTGAAATGGAGGTTTAATGAATAATAAGTCAAAAAATATTTTTTTCAAAGGAAAGGACCGTTTGGACATTATAATATTAATAAACCAAACTAGGCCTTGAACAAGGCTTAATATAAATATTCAAGCTTTACCAGGTAAAGTTAGAATTTATTTTGGAAATTATTATTAATTTTAACTTCCAAAAAATCGGTAATTAGAACAGAGATTAAAACCTATACATGGGTTATGAAGGGGAATGGGATAGAGTAGTCTAACTAAGGCTAGGGCCCTAACATTACGTCCTTACGAAATGATCATGAAACAAATCCTAGCCCTCCAAGCCAAGCCTTGCTGCCAAAAGTGAGGGAAAGGAGAGCAACAGTGTTTTTCTCTTCATCTTTTCTCTCAATACAAATTCCCTTCCAAGAGGATTAATGAACATGAGTTGATGATTAGTCTAAAGATAAACCCTTTCAAGTTGTTTTTCATGTGGATACCAATGAAGGTTGGGTAACAACTTCAAGTCCTCAAACAAATGGATTCCCCGCTCTTTGTTGTTGGGCATGGTGCCCTAAAAGTATGTAAGAAGTATATTTTTATGAAATTAATAAAAGTGATATTTTTTTATATAATTATTTGAATAATGTATATTAATATCATAAAATTTCAAATTTATTCATGTAACTATAATCTTGTATTAGTACGAGATTATTAAGATTATAGATGATGAATTCAATTGTCCACAACATATTAAAGTATGAAATCTTTAATATGTAGTTTGCTAGTACGGTCTACTAGCATTATGAATGCAAGTGATCTAGATCCGGATCACTAATGTAAATAGACATCTTAGTGAACGAACATGTGTTATATATTTGGATTATATAGGACATGACGCAATATGAATTAATTCTTTATTAACATATTGTTTGCCATAAAGAGTTCTATTCACATCAATAAATAATCATATGCAGATCAATCTGAATCTTGAGTTTTCATGAACTCTTATTTATGTCAACTAGATCTTTTGATTCACTCATTACGGTTTGTTTGTGAAATAGGCTAAAGACTTTTATTTTGGAGATTCATTGGGATAAATTGTTAGGAACATGATTTACTAATATGAAATCCAAATCTTCTTCATAGAAGATTGTATATTGGTTCTCTTAAGGGTTAATACTAGAACTGAATGCTTTTGTACTCAAATTTATAATTAAGTTATAAATTGACCGTTCACTAGTGAATTAATGGTACTTAAGGATAGAGAGATAATTAGAGGGGTAAAACGATAAATTTGACCAGTTCTAATTATGAATCAATTTTTGGAGGATTGAATGCATGAAATGATTATATCAGTGGACTACTAGAGATTGCTCAATAAATATGTTCTATAATTGCAAGAGTGCAATCTCATATTTTTAGTGGAATAATATTACAATTAATAATTTAAGATTTATCAGATCAAAAAGTTTGATTAATAATCTAATTTATTGGAGCTTGAAATTATAGGTCTATGGTTTTCTGGTTGCCTCTAAAAAATATTGCATAAGGTAAGAATGACAAATATTGTAAAATGACTTGTTTGCAAGAAAATAGTTTTCTAGGGCAAATTCATGATTATGAGATAATTAGTGTTAATTAATTAATTACAAGATATATTTAAATGGTGTAATTCGAAATTATTTAATTAAATAATAATATATTTGGTTTTGAATTGAATATATTATATATAGTATTAAATTATCATTATTGAATTATCAATTCAATTAAATTAAAGAGTTTAAATTAATCGAAATACCTAATGGTGTTCTATAAATACATCTCATTCTGATTAATTTAAAAAGTTTTTTCTGGTAGAGATTTTTCTGAGAGAAAGAGAAAAAGAAAAATCTTGTCATCTCTATGTGCCCACACACGTCCTATTGTGTTGAGGATCGACCTACAAGATCGTGGTGCGAGTCTCGACAATCGATTCCCGCAGGCAAAGGTATGACCCATTTGTATAGATGTAGGATTAATTTATATGTATATAAAGGATTGCTAAAATATTTTTTAGAAAATTTTTGTTATACACTAGGACCAATTGTTCATTTCCACTGCATAGTTTCGAACCGCTTTTTCCAACAGAAAGCTCCCACTGGGAAAATGCTAGTACCAAGGGGAGGGAATGTTGGACTAAATGGTTGGAACAAGATGACAAGGTTTATAACATTATGTTAGCATCCATGTCAAAGGAGCTTCAGATCATGTATGATAAGATGCAACCGTTAACATCATGACACACCTAAATAAGATTTGGGGTAGTCTGTTCTCAGCGAGACGTATGAAGCCTCGAAGGAATTAGTTCATAGGAAAATTGATGTGAACACGTCTGTTGAGGAACATGTGTTGATGATGATCGGGTGCCTTGAAAGACTAGATTTTCTAGGCTATGGCATGGACCCAGAGCTATATAATGACATCATCATCAAATCACTTCTAGAATCCTACTCACCATTTATATTGCAATTTCATATAAATAAGATAGATCCTTCCGTGCATGGGCTATTTGATATGCTCAAGAATGTCAAGGCTCGGATTATGGGAACTAAGCATGAGGTCATATATGCATGAAAAGGACTCCTAGAGTTTGATAAACTCAGTGTTCGTAAGAAGATAAAGGTAAAAAGGAGTAAGGATGGAAAGTATTTCCATTGTGGTGAAACTAGACATAGGAGGAGGAACTATGAGGCCTAGTTTGAAGCCCTTTCTTCGAAACATAGAGATGTTTTAGGTATATTCATAATCTGAGCTAAAGTCTCAACAAGTACTACTTCTACTTAGGTATTGGATACGGGATGGTGTTCTCACATTTGTGTGAATGTACAGAATCTAATTAGTAGAAAGAACTTGAAGAGAGGAGAGGCTTACCAATGGATGGGGAACAGAGCAAGGGTTGGAGTGTTAGCCGTAGGAACTCATGTTTTGTCTTTACCAACAAGCTTGGGGTGGTGTTAAGGAGTGCTTCTATGCACCTACCATTATTAGCAATATCATTTTTGTTGAAAAACTTGTTGACGATAGTTTTACATTCTCATTTAAGAACAGGATGTGTAATATTACTATGAATGGTGTGTATGTTTTAAGTACTTACTTAGTAGATGGTTTGAATCTTCTAAAAATTAAAGACAAAACTTACTAGGTTATGAACACAATTCAGAAATGAAATCTAATTTGAATCAGACATATCTATGATATTGTCGATTAGGTCATGCCAATGAGACAAGCATAAACAAGTTGCATAAAAATAGATATCTTGATCCATTTGATTTTGAATAAATGCTAACTTGTGAATCATGTCTCCTTGGAAAATAATCAAATCTTCTTTTAGTTGAACTAGAGAAAGATTAACTGAGTTGGTAAGACTAGTACATACTGATGTATGTAGTCATACATCAACACCATCAAGGGTGGGTTATCTTTACTTCATTACCTTTACTGATGATCTCTCTAGATTTGGTTATAGTTAGATTATGAAGCATAAATCCAAGTATTTTGAGAAATTCAAGGAATATAGGAATAAACTTTAGAAGCTGTTAGGCAAAAGTATTAAAATCCTTCAATCAGATCGATGAAGTGAATATTTGAGCCATGAGTTTCTTGATTACCTAAAACATAATGGAATTTTCTATTAGTGGACTCTTTCTAGAAAACCTCAATTGAATGGTATTCCAAAAATGAGGAATTGAACCCTGTTAGATAGTGTATGATGACCAGAATTGAGCTTCCTTTGTTCTTTTGAGGTTATGCCCTAAGAAGCATTGTATAGGTGTTGAACAAAATTCCCTCTAAATCTGTTTCTACAACACCATATGAGAAGAAGGATAACCTTTAACCATATTAAGATATGGGGATGTCCAGTTTATGTAAAAAAGCAAGAAGTAGAGAAATTAGAGACAATATATGATACAAGTTATTTTGTGTGATATCTTAAAGAGATGATAGGATACTACTTTTATCATCTTGTTGAGCTTAAAGTATTTGTAGCTAAACATGATGTTTTCTTGGAAAAGAAGTTCCTTTGGCAAGAAGAAAGTGGGAGTAAAGTAGATATTGAAGAAATACAAAGTTCACAAGATAGCAATTACATTGAGGATCAAGATTTGACAATTCCCACATTTGAGGGACCTTACAAAAAAGGAGTCGTGATCCCTCTAGATACACAAAGACCTTATAGATCTGGGAGAGTCCCAACTGAACCTAAATAATATAGATTCCTCATATGAAATTCTAGAAAGAGCTTGGTCATAAATGATGACCCTGCGAGTTATGTTGAAGCTATGAAAGACTCAGACACCAAGAAATGGCTTGAGAACATGAAATCTGAAATGGAGTCCATGTGTACCAACCATGTTTGGACCTTCGAAGATACACCTAAATCAATAGCTTCAATAGGTGCAAGTGGGCGTTTAAGAAAAAAACTAGGGATGATGGAACACTTGAGACCTATAAGGTTTGATTGGTAGCCACAAGCTATAGGCAAAGAGAAGGGATCAACTATAAAGAAACATTCTCACTAGTTGCCATGATCAAGTTCGTTCGGATAATGCTAGCTATTTCAACTTATAATTATTATGAAAAACAGCAAATGGATGTAAAAACTGCCTTCATAAATAGAGATTTTGAAAAGGAGGTGTATATGATACAACCTGAGGGTTTTATAGACAAAGCTTGTGAAAACAAGTTATGTAAGCTACATAGATTTATCTATAGATTGAAGCAAACATCTCGAAGTTGGAACATCCTTTTTGACAACACTATTAAATCATTTGATTTTATCAAGAATGAGAATGATCCATGTGTGTATAAGAAAGTTAGTGGGAGTCAAGTAATGTTCATTCTTTTATATGTTCATGACATACTACTCATTGGTAATGATGTAAGTATGTTGCAATCCATAAAAATATGGTTCTCAAAAACCTTTTCCAAGAAAGATCTAGGCGAATCATCTTTTGTACTATGTATAATGATCTATAGAGATAGATCCAAAAGCTGCTAGGCTTGACTCAATCCATGTACATTAGCAAAGTACTAAAGATGTCTAGTATAGAGGATTCCAGGAAATAACTATTGCCTATATGTTATGCAACCTCCCTCTCCAAAAAGATGTCACCTAAGACACAAGAGGAGATAGAACACATGAGTAAAGTTCCTTATGATTTGGCGATAAGATCTATCATGTATACCCTACTATATACAAGGCCAGATATAGCCTATGCTTTAAGGCGTTACAAGCAAGTTTCTAGGAAATCCTAGAGAACAAACAGCATTAGAAAGTTATAAAGAGCATTCTTAAGTATATGAGAAGGATTTGACATGTTCTTGATCTATGGAGGCAATAATCTGAAAATTGAGGGTTTCATAGACTCCATCTTTCAATTGGATCCAAATAACAGTAGATTTACTTCAAGATACATATTTGTGCTAACTAGTGGATCAATAAGTTGAAAGAATTCAAAATAGGAAATTACCATTAATTCCACTATTGGAGCTGAATACATAGTCTCTTTTGAAGCGGCTTGGATAAAGAAGTTCATCACTGAACTTGGTGTTGTTCCTAGCATAGTTGAATTCGTAGTAGTGTACTGCGATAACAACAATGTGATTACACAAGCAAAGGAACCAAGATCTCATTAAAAATCTAAACATGTGTTGTGACAGTATCACATGATCCGAGAGAGTCAGAAGATAGGAGGTGAAAATAGAGAGAGTGGACATAAACGATAACATAGCATATCCATTTAATAAGGTGTTTTTCCAACAAAAGTTCGACCGCCATTTTACAAAAATAGGGTTGCAATTGAGATATGATTGGCTTTAGTGCAAGTGTGAGATTAAAAGTGTATGTCTGTCAAACCAATCAAATATGTCTGATCGGGTTATCTTCTACCATCATCCTTACATAACCAAAGATGGGTTGGTCAAACATATAGATTTTCGTGGCTTAAGGTAGCTTCTTAGTCAGGATCAGAGTCACCCAATCTGAGCCTCATTCCGCTAGCTCCAAGTTAGAGGGTGAAGATGATATATATGTATTCTTTTTTTTTTTTTTTTGCTTTATTTACATACCTTTGTTTTAGTTTGTCTCATGGTCTCTTTTATACTCTATAGCCAAGAAATCCAGTTACATTATTGATCTCAGCCTTGGTCCAAATACCAAGGTCGATGATACGCCAGTGGTCCTTCCTTCCATTCGATGATTAGTCAGATGCTCAAATGGTAGTCGAGACTTCTCTAGTCGTGGCTGATTTTCAGGTACCAAACGTTTTTTACTTTATTTACCTGTCTTCTAATAATTATATTCGTTTGCCAGGTGGCAGACATCTCAAGACCAAAGGGCAAGTGCAAGAGATTAGTTATTCTAACTCGTTTCTCATCTTCTCTACCTCGGAGAGCGTCCCGAGTCGGATGTTATTGATGTTGAGATAGATGATGGTACCCCGATTACATTAGATGTTGAGGGTACATATCAGCACTCTCGTCGAAAAATCGGGTATGTATTAACTATAAGAATTTGATCTCCTTTGAAAGCTTAATCTTTGACTTAGACTTTGTATTTTCTTCATCTTACAGCCGATTGATCTCTCTTCGGGTACTACAAAGGTCGATCTTTAGGAGATCATGGGGGGCAGCTCTTCTAGATTTGTTGGTCGTCCATCCAGTAAGCCAAAATCTTCAACCATTTTTTATGGGCCATCCATCCGGCACCGCATCGAGGCGTTTGTGGGGCTACCATGCTGAGGCTGTTGGAGGCCTTGATCGACATTGACCAGATGCTTCACTAGGATGAGCCTTTGTTTAACTAGTACGACCACTTAAAGACTCATAGAGATGAGATTGACCGACTAGTTCGGGATAAGAGTATGGAGCATCTTCTTAGAGAGATTCTAATATGGGGTAAAGAGTGGCTTTTGACACCGCCATTGCTAAGCTATCTTCTTATATTATTGCAACATGGCTTGAGAGAGCCACGCGTACTAAGTGCTAGGCAGAGTTGGAGATGGCGAGGCATAGGGCTCAAGAGCTAGAGGATACGTTGTAGCCTGTCGAGGATAGATATTGGGTTGTAACGAGGTTATGAATCCAGCCTTCACATACTGTCACATGACTAATCGACCAAGTCCTGAGGTGCAATGATATTGTAAAGGTAGATAGAGAGCTTGAGGGGACAAAACTCGCATGGGATGCCATTTAGACATGCTCCTATCATAAGGATTAGCCTCTTTAGTAGACTTGTATGACTTTTTGGCTTTTTTGGATTGGTCAAGGAGTCGATTCTTTTTTACTTTTGCCATTTTTGTTACTAGATCGGCCTAGTGGCCGATCCTTTAATATAACTTAACTTTTTGTTGGGTCAGCCTACTAGCTGAGCCTTTAATGAATATTTTGACTTTTATTATTGCTAGTATTTTATTCATTTTGACAATGACCAAGCTAACAATTATATAGTCAAATTTCCCCTTAGTTACACATTTTCACACATGGCTAAAATGTAATGCTTGAGATAAAAGACTTTAATAGGTTTACATTTTATTACACTTTTTAGACTTTCCAACCAGTAAGCATTATTAGAAAATTCATGTCGCTCTCAGAAAGGTTCTTCCCAATTGGGAGCCTATTTTCCATAGAATTCTGGCACACCTATTTTTCTTATCGGTAATAGAGCCTTCCTAGCTAAGTACTTGATCAAAAAATGACTTAGCTTTCACCCTTTTATTGTAGTCTCTAACGACATTATTTTTATGAGTCATCAAAGCGTTTAATGCATCCAACCTTTCTCCCTTCAAATCCTCTAACTCAATATACATTTATTCAAAGTATTCATAGGGTGTTAAATCATTTTGCAGGGCGATCCTTAGAGACATTTTGAACTTCCATCGGTAATACAACATTATGACCATATACTAAATAATACAGCATAGTAGATGTACGAGTTTTATGTGTCATTCTATAAGCCTACATGGTTGGTCCTAAGAGGTCATGCCCCAATCTTGGATTCTCATTGATCATCTTCTTGATTAGGATTATCACCATCTTATTAGTTGCCTCAGCATGGCCTAATATTAGCTTGAGCATAGTAAGGTGTCGAAGCCATCAATTTGAGGTCATCTTCTTCTACAAATTCGGCTAGTAGGCCAACTGGTAACATTATCGGTAATAATTATCTCTGGGACCCTAAATCGATAAACAATATTTTCCTTCAAGAACTTGATGACCTCCAACTAGGTTAATTTCTTTAGCGGTATAGCTTAAACTAACTTGGTAAAGTAATCCATTGCGATAAGGATTTGTATTTAACTACAAAATTTACTTGTACATATTGGGAAGCTTTGTGATATGTCCACTGAGCATGCCATTTTATTGTATTATATTTTCCAACGCCGGTTGACCGCTCAGAGGGTGGGGGCCAATTGGGAGAAAGAATCGTGTAGTTTTTCTGCTCTCAAGAAAAGCGAGTTGATACGCTAAAAAATGTGGTGAAGTACTAGCATGCCAGAAGTATCAACATACTTCGAATAAACTAATCTAAATAAAGCTTTTAAATGGCATGAAAGGTAAGGAAAAGTTGGTAAAGGATGTAAGAAGTAATGCAATAATTTAGACAAAAACTCGTAAATGATAAGAAATTTGACTACTGATAAAGCGAATGAAGCAGGACAGAAAAAGCTAAAATGATTCTAATATTTTTCAATACATAATTTACTAAGAAAAGAAACTAATGATTGTAAATAGCAGCTTCGGAAATGATAAAAAAGAATTGAACATTGAAGAAACGTTTAAGACTAATTGTATAAGTCATGAGCCTACATAGCAAGAATAAGTAAAGAAACTTACAAGTGTTGGACTTGGAATGTAAAGACTTTAATGAAAAGTTAGATAAATCAATTGAAGGAAGAGAAAATATGGCATTAGGTGAAGGAATTAATTTGAAACCATTATGATTGTTAAGTGGAAAGTTGGGTTTGAGTGATGTGTACTTTGATGAAGCCTTCTATTTATAGAGGTGGAAAATTCGAAGGCCAAGCATCTTTGCCTGATGATTAAGATTGCTTGGTGAGTAAGCATATGGAACTTGAGAAGCTAGTCTAAAAGCTTTTTTAGGAACGTTGACTTAACCAACTCTTCTCCTTGTTGGGCAAGTAGATCATCTTAGACTTATTCTTTATTGAAGAGTGGGAATATTCCCTTTTGCAGCATATTTTTACTCCCTGAATATTTTTACCTCTTCCGATTCGTCTTTGAGCCATGGTTTCATTGTCGTTCATTTCATGCCATTGTGAGACTCAAAACCTTGTCAAAATGGCTTTGGGGGAGAGAAAATACCCTCAAAATCAAGAGATTTCAGAATGGAAGGCACACATAACGCCTAACTTCCAAACCAGCTGTACAGAGACCGGCCATATGCAACAGATGCCACACGCATCCCAGGTGTTTATTTTCAGCAAGCGAGTCTCTTTGAATTTAGCCGATTTAAATGATTTAAATAAATATATATATCAGTCATTCCCCATGTGTCAAAATGACAATTTTAGTGTCAATTCAGGATAATCCCATGCAAAATAATTTCAGTAAGCCAATAACAACTTAATCATTTTAGTTTGCATTTGTACAGGCATAACACTACTGAAATAAATTGGCCGAGGATTGTCGGTTGATCCTAAATTTATTTCAATCAATGGATCTTAAACATCAGCTCTAAGATTAACTAACTTGCCTAGGGTGAGGTCTAACGTTTTCCATAGTCAAGCCTTCATTTGGTTCTTCTATTCAGTAGTTGAGATATTTCTCCATCTTCCATACCAAATAATTCTTCTTGATGGCTGCTATGGCAGCCGACAGGTCTGGCCATTGGTCGTAGCCTATCATGCCATATCTTTAATTCTTGATCTTGCCGAATTCGGTCGAAATGGGTAGAGTGCTAGTGATTGGTTATCTGACTCGTCATTAGATAATTTGGGCATGGATTTGGATGTTAAGATGCCCCTAACAACTTTTTCGTTCGCCTTAACCACTTTGATGGGGCCGAGGCACTTGTTATAAAAAGTGGCCTCTATCACATCTGAAGTAGTTGTGAAGGGTCTTACTTCAGCCTTGAATGTCTCTATGTTATCCCCATTAAAAAATAGCAAAGCTTGGTGCAAAGAAAAAGGTAAGCAAGAATCAGAATGAATCCAATCTCTTTTAAGCAAGGCATTGTGAAAGGTGGGCTTGTCAACTACAAACAATGTTGCCAACGATGACTTTGTCCCAACCGTCATTTCCAATGTTAGGACGCCTCATACCTTTGACATATCACCACAGAAGTCGTCGATGGTTACCTTAGTTGGGATTAAGTCCTTAGCTGACTTGTCCAGACCTTTCATCATAAAGGATCGCAAGATGTGGACCGCTGCTTCGTTATCGATCAAAGTTCGGCTGATCGCCACTCCTTTTAGGTAAACTTTGATGCAGAGGGGGCTTGATGTGATCGGACTTCTGGATGAACACCTTTTTGAAGACAACCTTTTCTAAGTTGTATTCCTCCACTACTACTTTGAATGAGTTGACAGCCTCAGACGGTCGGGGCAGGGTTAGCAACTCCAAGATGACTACTTCGTTCTTGCTTGTATTTGAATCTCTGGAGGGATTTGCATATCGGCCTGAAAGACTATTGGCGATGTGGTGATATTGAAATATAGCCAAATTGAGATAGTTTTTATCAATATCTCTCCACTGGAAGTTAGCATTGGAGCCTCATCAGAATTTGGTTTACTGAACTACTCTAGACTTTGCATAATAGGCCAAGCTGAGTCTTCATATGAGGAGTAGACCTCATCTAGAAGTACCTACAATAACCCTATAATTAAGTTGGCTTTGAGCTCTCGAATTGGAGAACCCGTTAAATCAGCTATCTTGTCGACCAAATTAAGGGGATCGTCTAGATTGGCCTTGAGGAAACAATCACGTCAGCCTCTTCTGGATGGCCGATGGATCATTGACTAAAAAGTCAGTCGATAGGCTGTATGGTCGATCAAAATAATATTCGTTGAACCAATTGACTGTGTCCTTATTCCCTCGGCCAATTCAGTCGTGAGTATCAGCTTGAGGCTTACATGATTGGCAATGAGAACATAAGGGTGGCCAATTGGGAAGACGACTCGGCCGATAAGTAGTTATACTAACTTGTGAAGACTTTTGGTCGAGTGATGCCATACTGCTTAACATGTTGACCCAAATGGATTCGAATGGTCTATAGGTAGTCAACGGTGACCAACCCATCCTATCTTTCTGCCTAGAAAAAACTTTAGATCAGCCACGTAGGTGTGGCTCTTCGAAACTCAGGAAGAAAACTCAGAAAAAACTGTGGCGTGGAAAGGATTGAATCGACTCCCATGGTAGGTGGCTCTTCGAAACTCAAGAATCCTTTGTCAATTCTTTCTTGAATTCACTGGTAGAATACTAGGCAATCATTCATCCAATGATAGTACGAAAAATTGGAAAAGGCCTAATATCCATTGGCCTATATAAGGAAGAGGTTCTCATCTTCTTTCTAACCCTAATTGCCCAAGTATGAGACTGACTATAATTGATATGATAGTCGATCGACTGCAATCGACCCCGTATGATCTTGATCGACCGCACACAACCTCGATCAACCGCGTGCGACCTTGATCGACCGTTATCGAGCATGACTGACAATGTGATTGACCGATCCCAGTTGATCGCATCTAAAAATAGAAACGAAAACACAAATATGAAGTTGTTAGGTAATATAATAATAGATATGCAAATTGACATAATTATAGAATTACTAGTAAGCAGAATATTAATTTGTATGAATATTGAATCTAAAAATTAAAAAATGAATTAAGAAACTGTAAACTAAAATTGGAAGATCTAAGGCTTATGAAACAACAATTTCCTTAAAAAAGATTTGCATTCTCTCATCGATGTTAGGGTATTTCGACATCTCTTTCCCAGAATACAAATTGGATAATGAACTGCACCTTCAACTAATTATGGAGAATTTCAGATGGTCAGAACTCTATTACACTAGTACCTTAGAACTCTAAAGAGAATATTTCTGAGACAAGGATAATTTTTTCGGTGTTAAATTTTCAAATGGAGGAATGCTAATTTATAGGCACTAATGAGAGGGTCTCAAATTAAATACATATTAATTCATCTCTTTCGAAAAATTAAAATATGAATAAAAAATATGAATTACCTAAATTAAACCGAGAGTTATAAATTAAATTGACGGTTACAAATCAATTTCTGATTAATCCTTCATTATTTTTATAACAAATATTTGGACAGATCAAATTACCGTAACAAGAGTTTGGGAAATCAGAAAATGTCACAATATTTTGAATCAATTATAAAG
Source organism: Coriaria nepalensis (assembly GCA_027186245.1). NCBI lineage: Eukaryota > Viridiplantae > Streptophyta > Magnoliopsida > Cucurbitales > Coriariaceae > Coriaria > Coriaria nepalensis. Next base: position 4,855,650 of record CP114499.1, on the reverse strand, counting down.
TTTTGAGAAAATAAAAAAAGAGAAAATGATAGATTAATTGGAATGAAGTAGATTAGTAATCTTGTCAATAAAAAATTGGATATTTTGTAAACTAGGCATTTATTAGAAGTGCACTTCACCACTTTGATACATTACTGTTTATGAGATCTCATATCAAGTGATTTTGAAAAGAGTTGCATCCAATAAGATTGCACCCTCTCTTTCTATCTGTAGCATTGAACCAGATTGCAGAACCAGATTCGTGTATCCGAGCCCATAGCAGTTCCTGCTAAACTAAGATTACTAATCCGAAAGAACCAATTACTCTGAATTAATAACGAAACAATGGTTACAGTAGATATTTCAATATAAACCCTATTCATATACACATAACAAAACTATATCTTCTAAACTAGGGAGTAATAGAAAAGACTTCAACCGTGCATTTTCAAACCCCAACAGAAATCACACTACTAAAATCTGTGCACGAGCTAGAGAAAATCCACGAAAGTTAACTGTACGGAAAATGAATTAATTGTTTCACCCCCTCAGGACAACACTCAGAGATCTTTCCAAACACTGAAATCAGTAGTTGAGCTGTTATAGTCTATAAGGCTGTCTTGGCATCCCACAAAGAAAGTACTCCTACTGTGATCCATGTTTATTAGTGCATGAGCAGTTCCGCTTGGACTAGCTGCAATGGCAACTTCATCTGAACCAATTATCACCTCAGCATAGCCCTTATCTCCTACCTCATTGTTCTCCAGCTGATTTGAAAACCAATTAAATCAAAAACTTCATTGTAGAGATGATAAGAAATATATAACCAACTACAATATTGGAACTAACCGACTCTAATTGGTTTCTTAACATAGTGAAAGAATAGTAAAACTGAGGGAAAGAGAATTTGCAAGTTTTACTTGATTCATATCTTCTTTTAGCAGTTATCTACCACACGTTTGCATGTCAATTAATGTAGGCATATCATGCAACTAGATTGAAGCTTAATTCAATATAGCCCTTCGCGAAAACTTGCCCCTCAGATCGAAATGCATAATACTGCAGATATTTTTGGTATTTTCTTTACTCATTGATGAAAATAGTTTCTATCCCCACTCTACACCTTGTAACTTAATGCTACAAGCGTACCATTTTATCGAATGCATTAAGAAAGATGATGCATTGAATCTATTCGTTCATCAAACAGAGGCAAGTAGGAGCAGAACTCTATGATTTTTGCTGTTTTATTAACATGGCAAAGCATACCCTGAATTTCGTTTTAGCCCCCCAAATGACAAATGTCTCATTGCAAGTATGGTGTCGATGGTTTCCCCTCAATGAACCGGGCTGCATTTCTCCAAGATGGACCGAAGCACAAGTTAAAGCTCCACCTGAAAAAGTACCACAAATCCTCATTCTGAATCAATCTTATTTTCTATTAAAAGTTTTACATGGCAAATTTCATCATACAAAGCAAGTAATATATGTACTGTACTTTTGCTGATCCACTCCATTAAGTAAAAAAATCAGTAGATTATACATTTTGGTTCAGATTTTTAGTCTAAAAATCGATTAATTAAAACATAATTCACAGTGAGAAAAAGAAAGAGTGGGTTAGAAGAGTAAAGTACCTGGAATACCAGAACGAAGGGCAAGAGAAATAGGGTCAAGCAACCATCCTCGTTTGTCCTTAGTGACAGTGGAAGGGAATCCGGACTGGAATCTGACAAGATTGGCCTTAGTATCGTCGTCCTTTCTCCATTTCTCAGATTCTTGATGATATAGAGCAGAAGAAGAAGAAGACGACGACGAAGAAGAAGACAAGTTGGAAGCGTTTTGAAGCCGGAGAAAAAGCCACGTGAGAATAAGGAAAATCGAGAGCAAGAAGGGGATGGCATGAGGTTTTTGAAGGAAATTGTTCAAATTTGAGAATGAAAAGCCCAGTCTGCGCCTTTGGGTTTGTGTCTGGATGGGGCTTTCTAAGCTCTGGCTGTTTGGTGGTGAGAACAGTGTGGAGTTCCTTCTAGGGTTCGCCATTTTTCTTAGCTCACTATCTTCTCCTTCCTCCTCTTCTTCCGTCTTCACATTCTGTCGTCTTTTTTTGTCTGCGATTACTTTTGTCAGCTTTCTCCATCCGCATCCGTGTTTTTAACATGTCGCTCATTTCTACTAGGAGCGATGGAGACAGCACACGTCATTCTTACCATATTTATTTAGGGGTTAAATTTTTTATTTAGTCCATATATTCTCACAATGTTTTTTTTTTCCTTCGTTGTACTTTAATTATATTAAACTGGTCAAATTTTTTAATTATCCTATTTTAACTTGAGTAAATTACATGTAAATTTCATAAGATTTTAAGAATCGCAAGTAGATACCTCCGGATTAGGATTGAATGTATTTTTTTATTTTTGAAGGAGACCTAATATCAGTACAATTTAATATATCAATAAAAAATTGATCCAAATATTATTCCCTTTATAAAAGACCGGGACTATAAATAATTTTAATATGTCCCTAGTCTCAAATAGTATTTTAAAAAATTAAAAAATTACTTTTTAATTATTAATTTACCCTAGTGAAATATCTCTCACTTTCTATTTTCCTTCTATCCCCTTTCTCCTCTCTCTCACGCCACTACAACCCTTATTCTTTAGGTCTCATCTCTGATCTCTTCTTCATTGCATAATTTAGATACATCTTCTTCTTCTTCGTTCTTTGCTATAGTAGAGTATTGGTATTGTGTTACATCTCTTGTTCAATTTTCTCACCTTTTCTTTTTCTATTTTCTGCTTCGAACAGAGCAATCATGGAAACTCAAGGTCCCGGGTGATGTAGGCAAAAATGTTTCTCTCTCTCTCTAATTCCGAGCATAGATATGACGAATCATTATAATATTTTGAGATAGTTGTGTTCATTAAACTAGGCAAACCCCATCGTTTGTTTGCCTTTGTTTCGTTGTCGTTTTCTCTTTCACCTTTCAAAGTACAGAGTAGTTTTTATTTACATATATTTTGAGGTTAAGGATAATTTCTAGTCAAAATTAAATTTAAAATATAATTTAATATTAAATTTTTTTAATAATTTAATTTATATCTTAAAATTTTAAAAAAATATAAATAATATTCGAAATCAAATTTCTATTTAATTATTTCAAAAATTATCATAAATTAAATATTTATTTTTATTTTTAATTTCAAATTTTTATTTTTAAATTTTTAAATTATTTTTTAAATTAAAATTTTTTTCTCTACATATATTTACCATCACTTCAATTAATCACTCTGATGTTGCCATTAACAATGCATGTCGACTACCACCATTGTTGGCCATCACTGCCTACTGCTCCCATTAACAATGCATGATGACAATCATTATCGCCGACCATCACCACGACCACAGTCACCACTATCGCTAGGATTGTGAAAAAATATATATATATGTCATAACCGTTTGATCCGCCCGCTAACGGAGCATATATGGTGGATACTTTTTTAATTTTTTTTAGGTCCCACTATGAATATCCATTGGATACTTGAACGGATAACACATATCGGCCCACTTTAATTTTTTTTTTTTAAATTAAATGTTTTTACCTTCTTCGCCTTCTTCGCCTTCAAACTTGAATAGTCGCGACTCAGAAGCAGATCTTATTCCTCTTCGCCTTCAAACTGCAGCGACACAGCCTCCTCCTTCCTATCCACCATTTACGACCAGCGACAGCCACCGCTACTAGACGGACCACCATAGTTATAACTTATGAGTATACTAGCATAACTGCTATTTTACTCTATGGGTCGATGGAGTCTAAGGCCTTCAACCCCATCGACTTGTAGAGTAAACTAGTTGTTATGACTTGAAAGCCTTCATCAACACATATACTTATAAGAAATAACTGCTAGTATACTCATAAGTCATAATTGTTGAGCACGGTGCCCTGAAAGCATGTGATGAGTATTATTTTATGAAATTAATAAAACTGACATTTTTCTATATAATTGTTGTGAATGTATTATTATTGAATAATGTGTATAATTATCATAAAATTCCAAATTCATTATGTGACTATAATCTTGTATTGGTACGAGAGGATTAAGATTATATATAATGAATTAAATTGTCCGCAACACATTAAGGTACGAGAGGATTAAGATTATATATAATGAATTAAATAGTCTGCAACACATTAAAATACCAAATCTTTAATTGATGATTGATGGTACGGTCCACTAGCATTGTGAAAGTAAGAGATCTAGATCCGGATCACTGATTTAGATAGATATCTTAGTGAAGGTACCTTATATAATTGGATTATATAGGATAAAGCCTGATATTAATTAACTCTTTATTAAAATATTATTTGCAATAAATAATTTTATTCATATCAATAGATGATCATATGTAGATCAATCTGAATCATGAGTGGTCTTGAACTCCTATTTATGTTAACTATATCTTTTGTTTCACTCGTCACAGCTTGTTTATAAAATAGGCTAAAGACTTTTGTTTTGGAGATTTATTAGGATAAGCGGCTAGGAACATGATTTACAGAAATAGAATCTAAACCTTCTTCATAGAAGATTGCATATTAGTTCTCTTAAGGGTTTGTTCTGAAACTGAATGCTTTTGAGCACAAATTTATAATTAGTTATAAACTGACCATTTACTAGTGGATATGGTAAGAATTAATAAATTAGATTTATTAGATTAACGAGTTAATTAATAATCTAATTTATTGGAGTTTAGAATTAAAAGTTCATAGTCCCCAAGTCACCTCTATAAAACACTATATATGGTAAGAATGAAAAAAGTTAAAAAAATGACTTATTTGCAAGAAAATATTTTTCTGCGGCAAATTTGTAATAATGAGATAATTAGTATTAATTAATTAATTAATGAAAATATGTATTTAAAATGATGAATTTCGAAATTCATCTAATGATTATCTTATCATTTAATATTATAATTGAATCATCAATTCAATTAATTTAAAGTGTTTAAATTAAATTGAAAAATCTAATGGAGCTCTATAAATAAAATACATCATGTTCTAATTATTTCATGATACATAAAATATATAGGCTTTTTGAAAAAAAGAAAAAGAGCGAAAACATTGTCATCTCTACGTGCCTACACACGTCCTAGTGTATTGAGGATCGATCTACAAGATTGTGATGTGAGCCTCCTTGAATGATTTGAATAAGCTAAAGTATGATCTCTTCACATAGTTATAGGATTAATTTATATGTATCTAAAAGATTGCTAAAAGTTTTTAGAAATTTTTTGATATACACTAGGACCAATAATCGCTTTCATTGCGAATTTTAAACTCATTTTTTAACAATTGGTATAAGAGCGGTCTTTATATATATATAGATTAATCGATGTGTGGGATTCTTGCATTATCATATATATGCAATATGGATATTGAATTGATGTTTATGTTTTTTTAATGTATAGTTGATATAATGGATCGTTAATTGTATGGTGATTTTGCATTAGGAATTTCTTCACTTTTCTTTTTTTAGATTTTGTGTATACCGATTTGTGACATAAGATTTTTTGTATAATTTCTTTTGTTGTAAAATTATGAGCAATAGGGAGAAAGAAGAAAATATGATGATGGTTCACGAGCAGTGACGAACGGCAATAGGGGGTGCCGTTATAAGCAGTAGGCCGCGGGATCTGCCTGTAGCAGCTCAACCGCGGGATAGTCCCATGGGAGCCCAGCCGCGGGATAGTCCTGCGGTGGTAGTCCAACCGCAGGATGGTCCCACGGCAGCCCAGCCCCGTGGGAGTGTCCCGCAGCACAAGGTCACTAGTCGGACCAGTGGTTGTCCCAACCATTGGCTCCGGCCATGTGCATCGCCGCAAGCAGCGGTGGCAGTTGTTCAAGCCACTGCCGCCTGCGGCTAACCCTAGGAGTCTCACGAGCTTTAGCCTATGATGCTAAAATGGGTCGAATTACGGATTTGACCCGTGACCCGCCTAGTAAGCGGATTTGACTCATTTATTTTCAGCCTAAAAATAATGTATTTTAGGCCCGTGAACTTAATTTAGGATTTTTTGAAAAACTAAAGAATTTTTTGGGTTTGACTCAAGTAAGTCCGTTAGGTCTAAAAAGAGTTTATTCCCATTTGAAAATAATTAAGTTAAATATAAAATTGGGGTTAGAAAAATTATTTTTCTAGGAATTTAGGAATAGGGTTTGGTTTAGAAAATTACTAGTTGGGTTCAAATTCAAGATGAAGTAAGCTTAGGAAAGAATGTAACACTTGAAACCCTTACGTAAATTTTATTTCTTTAATTTATTTGTATTTTTTGCAAAGGTTGTAATTTTAGAAATATCCAAAATCACCTAGCCTATTATATCTATTAATTTATGCGGGTTGATGTGATTGATAACATATTTGTGCGTGAGTATTCACTCATGCAATTTTATTTTAAATCATGCATCTCATAAGTAGATACATGATTTATTAGGATTATCCTACATGTTTATGTGAATTATTTAGTGAAATTAATTACATAAATGGATTAAGTTTTAAAGAGTTAAACTTAGTAATAACACTTTATATAGTTTGAACATTTACGTTACGACTTTAATAACTAATTTTGTTAAAAGGAGTTTTAATGAAATTTTATGAATACACTAAGTCTCTTAGTATAAATTAGGTTCACCTAATAAGATTAGATCATATTAAGATATAAATTAAAATGGTTTTATTGAACCAAGGTCCAATAGGATTGATATTTATAATTAATAGGATTATATTCATTAGTTAACTAGTAATTGATTAAGAATTAATCAATTCGTTTTAATTGAAAAGATATATTTTAAAATAGTGAGTGGGAGAAGGTTGATATGACAATATAACCTATGGTCTTCATTATTAGTACAACACCGTGAGATATAGAAAGGGCCCCGAGATGATAGGAAAAGTGATGTATTTCGAACTTAAACGACCCTCAGACGGAAATTTTTTAATTAAGTCATGGATTCCGAAATAATTGGTTATACTCACAAAGACATAATTTAGCTTTAGGCAGTTAATTGTGTCTAGACTAAATAAACTATAACTTATATGAGCAAAAGGGAAAATATGAGATATTTTGAGTTTCACTTGTAAGTTTGGGAATGTTTCAAACTTAATTTGAAATTAATATAACTAACCCTAAGGTTGTATATTAATTATTGAGTTAATTTATCATTGTTTAGTTATAAAAAAAATTATGTGTTTTATTTGTTGCATTCATGCATCATATTTACTATTTCGAAACTTTGATATTTATTTCAATTATAATGAATGATGTACATTTTATTTAATTTCAGGAATCATTATGTCTTCAATCAATAATCATGTTACCACTTTACTCAACGAGTACAAATTAACTGGTGATAATTTTGTGAAATGGAAATCAAACTTAAACATGGTATTAATTTGTGAGAACTATAAGTTTATCTTGACTGAGGAATGTCTTGAAGAGCCCGCTATTAATGTTGCCCATAATGTACAAAAAAAAATGACAATTGGATCCAATCTAATAACAATGCCAAATGCTACATATTGATGAGCATGAGTGATGTTCTTATGAAGAAATATGAAAATATAAAGACTATATATGAGATATTGAACTCTCACCAGGCCTTATTTGGGCAGCAATCTGACCAAAGTCGTCATGAGGCTACTAGAACCTACATGAATGCCAAAATGAAGAAATAATTTTTTGTTAGAGATCATGTTTTGAACATAATCAACACATACATGATGTAGAAATACATAGGGCTACCATTGATGAGTGCACTCAAGTTAGAATTATACTTGAGTCACTCTCACTAGCTTTTTGCTTCATTTAGTCCCAACTATATTATGAACAAGCTGCAGTATAACATGACTCAGCTATTGAATGAGTTGTAAACCTTTAAAACCCTTAATAAGGCCAAGTCTAAAGAGGGTGAAGTAAATATTGTTGAACAAAAGCTTCCTTCCTCTTATGTTAAGAACTATAAGAGAAGGTACACCAATGGTAAGGACAAGAAGGCAAACAAAGCCAAAAAGTCACTTAAAGGCAAGGTGAACAAAAAGAACGACAACTCCAAGAAAAATGAACCTAAGGGAAAATGTCTCCACTGCGGAGTTGATGGCCATTGGAAGAGAAACTATAACAAGTATCTCTCAGAGTTAAAGGAGAAAAAGAAAGGTATGTTTGATTTACTTGTTTTAGAAGTTTATTTAGTGGAAGATGATTTGTCATCTTGGATAGTAGATTTAGAAGCTACTAATCATGTTTGTTCTTCTTTACAGATGCTTAGTTCTTTGAGGGAGCTTGCTATTGGTGAGGTGATGATAAGAGTTGCTAGTGCTGCGATCATTTCAGCTAAAGCAGTAGAAGCAATTCGTTTAGTTTTTAGCAATAATTATCTTATTTTGAACAATATTTATTTTATTTCTAAATTTTGCAGAAATTTGATTCCTTTATCTATGTTGCATGAACAAATTTTTTATATTTGTTTTAGTAATAATGAGATTATTATTTCTAAGAAAGGTTTCGATATTTTTCATGCAAGACAAACTAATGGACTCTATCTACTTACACCAAATGAAAAGTCGTTAAATAATTCAAAATTATTTAAAGTAGCAAATCCTAAATCAAACAAATGACAAAAAGTTTCTCAAAGTTCTGATATGTATCTTTGGCATCTTAGGTTAGGACATATCAATCTTGATAAGATAAACAAGTTAGTAAAGGATGGTCTTTTAAGAGAGCTAACTATTGGCACTCTTCCTATTTGTGAATCCTGTCTAGAAGGAAAGATGACTAAGAGACATTTCTCTATAAATGGCCAAAGAGCCACTTAAGTTAGTACATAGGGATGTATGCAGTCCAATAAATGTACAAGCAAAAAGTGATTATGAATATTTCATCACCATCATTAATGATTATTCTAGATACATATACATATACCTAATGCAAAGGAAATCTAAACTTCTTAGAAAGTTCAAAGAATTTTGAGCATAAGCTAAACAAGCAGTTAGAAAAATTAATTAAAACACTTCGATCAGATTAAGGAGGTGAATTCCTTGATTTTTAGTTCAAGGATCATTTGTTGGAGCATGATATTCTATCTCAACTCACAACCTCTGGAACACCACAACAGAATGATGTAACAGAAAGGAGAAACAAAACCTTATTAGATATGGTTAGGTCAATGTTAAGCTACTCATCCCTACCACTCACATTCTTGGGATATGCACTTCTAATCGCGGTATACATTTTGAATGTAGTTCTATCTAAGTATGTACAAAAGACACCTTTAGAGTTGTGGAATGACACTAAACGTAGTTTATGCAATTTTCGCATATAGGGGTGTCTAACACACATGTTGAAATCCAAGACTGGGAAGTTGGACTGGCGATCTGAAGTTTGTATATTCATTGGGTACACTCCTGGAAAAAAAATTACTTTTATAATCTTAGTGAGAAAAAAGTGTTTGTATCGACAAATGCAACCTTTCTCGAACGTGGCTATATGACGAATTATAAACCTTGTAATAAGGTAGTACTCAAGAAATTGAATTATGATCATATCAGACCATCTCAATCACTATCTGATGAACGAAAACATTATGTGACCACTAATCCTAGTCAGAACACCCTAGTAGCTCATCGTAGTGGGAGGATTGTGAGACAACCCATTCACTATGAACACGAGGCATAAGTTCTAGTGTCAAACATAAATCAAGATGATCCATTAACCTTTAAGGAGGCAATGGATGATTCTTACAAGAATAAATGGCAAGATGCGATGAACCAAGAAATGAAATCCATATATTTCAATTATGTCTGGAAACTTATAGATTCACCTGAAGATGCCAGGCTTATTGGATGTAAATGGATTTTCAAGAAGAAAAGAGGTGTCGATGGGAAAGTAGAGACTTTCAAGGCACGATTTATAGCAAAAGGCTATACCTAACATTATGAAGAGACTTTCTCTCCCATTGCTATGCTAAAATCTATATGCATCCTTTTATCCATAGCCACTAGTTTAGACTATAAGATATGGTAAATAGATGTCAAGACAGCTTTTCTGAATGGCTATCTTAAAGAAATCATTTATATGATGCAAGCAAAAGGTTTTATGCAAAAGGGACAAGAGCAAAAAGTTTTCAAGTTGCTTAGATATTATGGATTAAAGCAAGCTTCTAAGTCTTGGAACTTAAGATTTGATGAAACTATTAAGACATATGGTTTCGAGCAAAATGTTGACGAACTATATATCTATAAACACGTCAAAGATAAGAAGGTGGTCTTCTCAGTTCTTTATCTAGACGATATTTTACTCATTGGGAATGATGTAGAAATATTTTCAAACGTGAAGAAATGGGTAGCCGAGCAATTCCAAATGAAAGATTTGGGAGAACCAAACTATGTTCTAGGAATATAAATCCTAAGGGATAGAAAAAATAAGCTTTTGGCAATGTCTCAAGCCTCTTATATAGATAAGATGATGGCTCGATTCTCAATGCAAAACTCCAAAAATGGTCAATTACCGACCAAAGATGGAGTAGTTCTTTCTAAAGAACATTGTCCAAAGACACCTTAAGAAGAAGAAGAGATGAGAGGTATTCCCTATGCCTTAGCTGTAGGCAGTTCTATGTATGTCATATTGTGTATAAGACCTGACATTTGTTATGTAATAGGGATAATTAGTCGTTATCAATCAAATCATGGTTTAGAACACTGGATAGCGATAAAGCATATTCTCAAGTATCTTTGGAGAACGAGAGACTATATTCCTGTTTATTTAGGTGGAGACTTGAACCTCACTGGATACACTAATTCTGATTTTTAATTAGATAGAGATAGTCAAAAGTCGACTTCTGGATCACTATTCACACTTGGTGGAGGAGCTGTAGTTTGGAGAAGTATCAAACAATCCAATATTACAGATTCTACATGAAAGTCGAATACATAGAAGCTTGTGAAGCAGTGAAAGAGGTGGTTTGGCTTAGGAAGTTCTATACTAATCTGGAAGTTGTTCTACATATGGATATGCCACTAATCGTGTACTGTGACAATAGTAGAGCAGTGGCTAATTCAAAGGAACCAAGGAGTCACAAGAGGGGCAAACACATAGAGAGGAAATATCATATCATCAAAGAGTTAGTGCACTAAGGTGATGTGATAGTTATGAATATAGTGTCAGAACATAACGTTGCAGATCCATTTCACAAGACACTTCTATCAAAGTCTTTTGAGAATCATGTACACAATTTAGGGATGAGGGAGATACTTTACTTGCTTTAAGATCAAGTGGGAGTTTGTTGTGCATGGTGCCCTAAAAGCATGTGATGAGTATTGTTTTGTTAAATTAATAAAAGTGATATTTTTTATATAATTATTGTGAATGTATTATTATTGAATACTGTGTATAAATATCAAAAAATTCCAAATTCATTTATGTGACTATATAATCTAGTATTGGTGCGAGAACATTGAGATTATATATAATGAATTAAATTATTTGTAACATATTAAAATATGAAATATTTAATTGATGGGTGCTGATATGGTCCACTAGTATTGTGAAAGCAAGAGATCTAGATCTGAATCACTGATGTAGATAGACATCTTAGTGGAGGTATTTTATATAATTGGAGTATATAGGATAAGACTCAATACAAATTAAATATTTATTAAAATACCATTTACAATTAAAAAAACTTTTATATCAAAGATGATCATATGTAGATCAATCTGAATCTTGAGTAGTCATGAACTCCTATTTATGTCAAATGGATCTTTTGATTCACTCGTCACGTTTTGTTTCTAAAACAGGCTAAAAGTTGTTGTTTTAGAGATAAATTGGGATAAGTGGCGAGAACATAATTTACAGATATGAAATCCAAACCTTCTTCATAAAAGATTGTATATTGGTTCTCATAAGAGTTAATTCTGGAATAGAATGGTTTTGAGCTCAAATTTATAATTAAGTTATAAATTGAGCATTCACTAGTGGATTAATTGTACTTAACGATAAAAAGATAATTAGAATAGTAAAATAGTAATTTTGACGAGTTCTAATTATGAATCAATGTTTGGATGATTACATTGCATATAATGATAATATCAATGGACTACTAGAGATTGCTCAATAATATGTTTTATAATTATAAGAGTATAATCTCATATTTTTAGTGGAATAATATTGGGATTGATCAATTAGATTTATTAGATTAAAGAGTTTAATTAATAAACCAATTTATTAGAGCTTGGCAGTTATAGGTTCATGGTCCCCAGGTCGCCTCTATAAAACATTGTATATAGTAAGAATGACAAAGGTTAAAAAAAGGAATTATTTGCAAGAAAATAGATTTCTATGACAAATTTGTAATTATGAAATAATTAGTATTAATTAATTAAAAGAATTAATTTAAATGATGATTTTCGTCATTCATATATTAAATAATAATGTATTTGATTTTGAATTAAATATGAGATATGAGCACTAATTTAATATTAAAATTAGGTAAGTCAAATTTAAATTGGTCTGAGAAACTAATCTAAAATTCAAATGAGATAAAATTTGATTTAAAATAGATGAGATTCTATTTTAAATAATGAAAATGTTTGACTAAATCAATTATAATATTAAAGATGTGATATGAATCTATTTTAAATCAGATTTGAAGATATTTGGTCATATAAAAAATATCATCTAATGATTATATTATTATTTAAAATTATAATTAAATTATCAATTCAATTAATTTAAAGGATTTAAATTAAATTAATGGAACTCAATAAATACATCATGTTCTAACTATTTCATGATGCAAAAAATAGAAAGAGTTTTTAACAAAAAGAAAAATAGAGAAAACATTGTCATCTCTACATGCCCACATACGTCCTAGTGTGTTGATGATTGATCTGAAAGATTGTGGTGTGAGTCTTCTCAAACGATTCACATAGCTACAGGATTAATTTATATATATCTAAAGGATCGCTAAAAAATTTTAGAAAATTTTTAGAAAATTTTTGTTATACACTTGTACTAATAATTGCTTCCGCTGTGAATTTTAAATCTATTTTCCAACAAAACCTAATAGTATACTTATAATTCATAACTTCTAGTATATTCATAAGTCATAACTACTAGTATATTCATAAGTTATGCTAGTATACACATAATTAGGGATTTGTTTTTAATTAATTAATTAATTAATTATGTTTTTAATTTCTTATTTTTTTAAGGATAATAAATATTTTCAAGCAACCGTGAACATATAAACTAAGGATTTGACTTTTTTTAGTCGAGTTAATCATCACTAATTAATGGAGAAATATAAATATATTAAATAAGTTAAGACTATCATTTATAACGTATGAGTATACTAATAGTTATGACTTATGAATATACTAGAAGTTATGAATTAAAAGTATACTATTAGGTTTTGTTGGACAATAGGTTTAAAATTCGACCTCATCGACCCATATAATAAACTAAAAATTATGACTTATGTGTATACTAGCATAACTGCAAGTTTACATGACAAGTTTATATAACAGTTAATTTACTTCACGGGTCTATGGAGCAGTGGCGGATATCCGCCCGCTCCATGGTGGGGCGGAGTGGGCGAATACTAATAAAGGAAATTTTTAAATGGGTGAATTACCGCCAGTTCATGCAAATTGAGGATATGATGGATAGCGGATATATGTATCCGCCATTTGCATAACCCTAACTACCGCAGTAGGTAGGGTCAACATCGACGATCGGTAGCAATGGTCGGCAATGATGATGGTGGTCGGTAGTGGTGGTCAATGGTAGTAGGGGTCCATAGTGGTAGTGATCTATAGTGATGGTCGGCAGCAATAATGATCCGGGGTGGCAGTCGGCGAGGCATCGGCGATCAGTGTTGCAATCTCCGATTGCAACGACAGTGGTTAGCATAGGTGGTCGTGGCAGCAGTAGAGTGGTTTGTGGAGGTAATAATTAATAGATGTAAAGAAAAAAAATTATTTAAAATAATAAGATGGATTAAAAATATAAAATTAAAAAATTAGCATAAAAAAGAAATACTGAATTTGGGGTCATTTTTTAAAATAGTTCAACTGAAAATTTATTTAAAATGTTATTTACATTTCTTAAGTGAATTATACTTTCAAAAGATTTTGGTGCAAAGTAATACTTTAAGTTTAATTTTGAGTTTTAATTATCTTTAGCTTATTTTTTTAACATATATATATATATATATATTCCCTTTAACCCCTAAAACTTCACAAAAAGTATAATGAATTGCCAAATATTTTACAATTATAATGAACATGCAACGGATTGGTTCTTAACCATTGACCTGACTTAATACTACTCGATCTAGTCCATAATTTTTAAAAAACAAAATTTTATTTTCAAAACCACCCTTACATAATCTAAATTAATTTCATTAATTTTATTTACCCTACCTTTTTATTTTTTTTAAATGTTTCCTAAATAACCTCACGATGTCTTCCAATTGCCACCACCAACCACCACCGCAAAAAAAAAATGATTTCCTTAAAAAACAAACAAACAAACCAATACTTGATCTCATTTCTCTAAGAAAATAGAAACCCAATATGATTTCTCGTGAAAATACTAATTGAATCGATTCGATTTATTCATAAGAAACTGATCGAATTGATTTAATTTCTTTATGGAAAATTGATCAGATCGATACGGTTTCTTCATGGGAAGCATATCAAATCGTATTAGTTTCTTGCACAGAAACTGATCCAATATATCCGACTTTTTCATGCGAAGACTAAGCAAACATGAACTGATATCATTAAATGAAGACCGAAATGAATATGATCAGGTTTCCTTACGAAGATCATAACAAATCTGATCTGGTTTCTTTGCCAAAGAATTGGAACAAACCTGAATAAGTTTCTTCATGTAACGCCTCAATTTCATATTATTTACTTAAGTAAAAATATATTAACCCGTATTGTTAGTTTAGGGATTAACATCATACATCACTATAACCTTAGTGAAAATTCGATGGACTTCAAACTCTTATATTTATTCATTTTATAACTCACTAAGTATCCTCAAAACATATATATAAAGTTATTAGCATATTATAGGTCGGCCCCATATATACAACACACACTAGCTCCAACTTCATGATTATTATTCGAAATGATTGCTTTATCCTTTTGTTTATCTACAACATGGAAAATTTTACATCGGCTACAAAGCTCAATAAGTAATAAACATACCTAAACTACTGCATTGTAATACAAGCATAGTATGAACATCATAAACACATATATCATGAACTCGTAAACGTAGTCGTAATAAACAATATCATTTTATCATAAACTTAATATAAATATTATCAATATAAGAATATCATATGTCTCCCGAGAGTAATTCTTTTCATGCATGTCATGCATGCCTTAAGTACTTTGTCCATGTGCCTTGTTACGTACCTAGGCCTAGTGGTAATGAGCAATAGCTTTAACTGTAAGCATGCGATCGACTTATAATATTTAACTTTAACTTCAACTTTATGCAATGATATCTCATATACTATCATCTTACAATATTTAACTTTAACTTCACACGATAATATCTCAAATACCACTGTCTTATAGCATTTTTAACTTATATGCTCATCATCATTTTCATATGCATGCCTATGTGTTATATGACATACTCATGTGTATGCAACATGGTCAATCAACAATATCACATTCATCATCATCATATATTAAATTTATTAACATAGAGATTAACCAAGTTTACCATTATCTTCATATTTATTTATATATATTCAAAGCATAAACATACACAAATACAATGCATTCAACATACATATTAATTATACATAAAGTTAACCATGTTATAGAAAAATTATCACTTACTTAAAATCCGAGCATAACCCAATCCCCATTTATTTCATTGATGGTCCTAAGTTTTAGACTATGTATGAAAAATCTATGAAATTTAGGGTATCATAAATTTACTCCCTCCTTTATTTCTTTCTTTCCCTTTCATTATTTCTTTCTTTTTTTCCTTTTCCTTTCCCACTCTCTTTCTCTTCCTTTTCTTCTCTCTCCTTCCCCTCCTTCCCCTCCTTCCCCCTTCTTCTTTATTTCCTTTCCCTCTCCCTTTTTCTCTTTCCTTTCTCTCTTAATCTGTTGCCGTATAGTGTCGATGGGGTGGGGGCTTATATAGCATTAAGTCACTTAAAGCATATATTTGACACTTGTAATAATGACTCATCAATACAAATGATATTAAGCTACACTAAATGACAAATGGAATTAGAATTGATGAATAATGAAATAATAAACATGACACCTAAACTTAGAAAAAAAAATGTGGCATCATATATCTTTTTTTATTTAATAAAAGCCCTTTATGTTTTGATAATTTCTAAAAAGCCTCCCTTCTATTACTTTTATTATTATTATTATGCATAATTTTAAATTTTAATAATTGCAAAAAAGACCCATATTATTTCTTTTATTATAATTTGGGAATTGTTTTGGGGTTTACACTTTGCGCGGGAATGAATTCAATTTGGTTTCTTCATGCGAAGATCGAAATGAACTAGATCTAGTTTCTTTCCCTAACAACCAAAATGAACCTGATCCGAGCTCTTTGCACGAAGAATCCATATCACTATTAGCATATTCAAAATGTAACTTAGATTTAAATGAAATTAAATGATTAATTAAAAAAATATTAAATTGGCAAGATAAATTTATTAAATCAAGATTTAATAAGTTTATTGTCAAATAATATTTTTCAGGTAAAAAAGAAGTTCGGTTGAACATTGAAGCCCAAATTAAAGTATGTATTTAATTGGATAAAATTAGACATTAATTTAGCATAATAAAGTTTAGTTTTAATTTTTCGGCAATGGGAATTAAAACAGACTTATGAGTACCCAAATATGGTTAAAAGTTAACTGGGCCTTGGAGACCTATTTTAGCTTGGTCCAAGGGCTTGTGTCCATATGAAAGGAATACAAAGCAACCCTAGGGCACTTGTAGTAGCCATTGTTGCACATGAGAGTGGAGGTGAGAGAAAATGGTTTTCTCTCATAAAAATACATCTCGTTCTTCTTTTCTTCTTCTCCTAATTCAATCTCAAGAATTGAGATTGAATCATGAATCTTTTTTAGAATTATCGACGGTGTGGATATGGTTAGAGACCAGGTAATAGCTTGGAATGATGGTAAGGCAGTAGCACAAAGGAGCTAGGTAGTGGCCGACATCATTTTTGGAGATGTGTGAAAAACCGTTTGATTCTTGAAGGAGTGGGTAGTTTGGTATACCTCTTCTTAATCTCTTTTTTGTTCTCTAGAATATTAGATAGTTTAGTTTATGAAAATGAATTGGTGTTTCCGAATGCAAAAGTCGCATTGCATTCAACCATGATTCATGGTAGTTTTTTGTTGGTCCAGATGCCTCGGGTCCGCCCATGACGTACAAAGGACCGATGACTTACAGTTAGCCCCTAATAAATAAATTATATGAATTGTTATATCTTAAATGAATATAGACAATCAATTTCTTGAAACTCTTTTCATACCATACTACTTTGTAAGGATTTCATTGTTCAATAAAGTATACAACTCATAAGACTTATTTCTCTTTAATACAAGAGTGATGGATTTCATCTTGATCACTCACAACCTTCATGTACAACATTTTATACATAACATTTCACTCTATTTTCACCCTTGGCTAGGGTTTATTGGAATAATGACAAATTATAAAACCCGGCACATAAGATACCATGGTGATCTAAGATCTAAAGACCACATTTAAAATAGTCACTAGATAATTCTCATTAACAATAAGTATTAATTACCATTGCAAATTATCTAAGTATTTTACTAAGCTCCCACATAATCATCACAATATCCCACTTACACCAATGGCTATGAGATCGACTACCCTAAACACTTTAAGTGATAAACTATGTGATTATCTATCCTATCATTAATGTCCATTCTTAAGATCCTGTGACAACGAACAATCTGTATCTTAGACTTTAAGTAGCTTGCATCTCTAACTGGCATGATCTCTTATCATGGTCTCAACCGTATAACCTAAGATACTAGACTTTGTCATGATATGTAATCAATGAACATATAATATTAATTCCAACATAATTAATAAATATGATAAATGGATAATTTGTTTTTACTATTATTAAACATAAAAAAATATCATTAGTGTTTACAAATTAGAATGTATCTCATAAAATGTACACTCATCGGGTCTAACCTGATTGGCTTGGGGAATACACTATTAGATTGGTCATTAGATGGTCGGCCACTCCATGTATGACCGGTCATAGGCAGTTGGTCGTCGCTGATTGGTTTTTTTGGGGGGGGGGGGGGGTGTTTTACCCGATTTTGAGGCATATTTTGTCTTTTTTTTATTATTATTTATTTCATACTTAGGTTTGGTTTCCACCTTATACTAAATGACAAAATATTAACTTTGGCATCAACAGGAGCACGATTTGACGATAATAGATAGTTATATAAAAGTTATCTGCCACAAACTACTGCATACTTATACCGCCAAAAACTTTTCCTCATTCGAAATCTAATTAAACATGTAGTAGGAAACCTTTATACGAAGACACTAGCAAATTGTATGCATAGTAAGGTGGCTAAATATTGGCTTGATGAGAGGATGAACTTGCTTTCTTGCTTTGAGTTGTTTTTGGATCTTGCCAACAAGTATGAATTGCTTTCATCGGTTATGAACATTTTATTTGAGGACAACAACATGCCGACATATGCCGATATGATGATTGGCGATTTACATATGCTTTTGAAAAGTTTATATGATTTATATGAAGCTAATCAGCTTACTCAAGGTCATAGTCTATCCAAAGGAAGCGAATCATCTTTGTAGACATGATCAAAGTCTTCTCAGAGTTTGGGATCCTCCATCTCTAAAGTATATTGATCCCTTTTTTACTATATTGATTAGGAATCTCGATAAGATGCCATAGTGTTTGAAGGTGGAACATGACTTAGATATTGATCATACTGAGAAGGTTACCACTTTACTGACCTTCAATATCCTAGATTGGTGGATGAAGAAAGGGGCTTAATATTCGATACCGGAGTGAATTGCTAGAGATATCCTAGCCATCCACAATTGTGTCAGATCAACATTCAGCACTAGTTGTCATACAATCTCTGATTTTTACAGTAGACTTTTTCTAAAGACTGTGGACATGCTTATTTGTGTGCAGAGCTGGCTCTCGGGCATATCATTCAGTTTAGTCGATACCATAGGAGACTATGACGAAGATGATGGTATATTCATTTAATATTTTACTTACCTATTTACTCACATACTATTTCATTTATATTTCTTTGATCAAAGTATTTTATGTCTTTTTTTCTTTCTTTTTTTTTTTTGCAAAAGCATCGAGTGTGCATGATAACAAGATATGAGATTTGTATCGGTATAATACTATTGGTATTGTCATATTATCAAATTATAAACTATATTATTATGTTTATATTTTGGATTATGATGTTGTTGAATAATGTTGTAATGGATGATATGTTTTGTGAGTCTTGTGACGGTTTTTAGGTTATGAATATATGTGATGAAATTTAAAGGTAAATTTTACCTAGTAAATTAATTTTTTCTAAATGTTATGCTGCCTAATTTATTTTAAATGGTATTTTCGCTATTGAGATAATTTAGTTTACTATACAGATTTAGAGAGGTTCATTTTCATTTATTCTTCTTACAAATTCAAAAATAAAAACAAAATAAAAAATTGAAACTAAAAATCCTTAAACATCTAGGCAGCATTTTTAAGTTAAAGGTTTTATCCATATGTCCAAATTAAACATTTTTATTCTTCTTCAAACATCTTTATTCTTCTTCAAACATCTTTAACAAAAACAAAATATTAAAGAATAAAAAATGATTGGGCGGGCAGACAACCATTTTATTCCCACATGGTGTGGTGGCGGATAATTGCCCCAACCATGACACAACGGATAGGACAGTTATCCTTAAACCCAAAAATCTAATAAATAGATAATTATATATTAGTCTAAATGACAGATATAATGAATAGCGTATCCACCGTTTATACAACAATAATTTATGTACCCATCCACTACTTATAAACTATATATTATCCATGAACTTATGAACTACAACTCAAAATTCATTGGAGGAAAAAATAGTAAACAATAGATTATTAAGAAAACAACTTGTCAAGAGTATTAATTTACTCTTTTACTCTTTAGAACACATCAATTAGATCCTTGTCCTTTACAACACTTTTTTTTCCTTAGTTAACTATTTCAAGTACTATCCGGGAAGGTCACTTTCAACTAGATCCTTGTTCAATTGTCCTTCCACAACTCTTTATTCAAATCTCATACATTGAAATTTTAAAGAGAGAGAAACTCTAATTAAGTTCTATGAGCACTGGCAGAGCCAGGTGGGAGGCTATAGCCCCTACTTGACTCTTTAAAAAGATTAAAACATATATTTAGTTTTGAAATTTTTAAAGTTAAATTGTAAATCTCTAAGGTAAAATTAAAATTTTTAAATTTGTTATACATAGATTTAGTCATTGTATTTCTTTTTTGATTTTCTTCTTCCCTCTTCACGACCCACTCCTCTCCTTTCCTCTTTTGCTTCATTTGCAGATACTACCCATTGTTTATTTCCTCTTCTTCTTCCCTATTTTTCTTCAAGCATTTTCTTCAATTTTTTTACACACCGGATAAGTTTGTGTAATTCGCACGTTCCAGTAATAAATTTATTAGCTTAGAATTAAGGTTTTTTTTCAAGAAACTATATAAGTTTTGTGTGGAAATGATCAATAAAAAAAAAAGAAGAATAAATAAAACATGATTCATAAAAATGCGGTGATTTCAAATTTCACAATTTCAAATTTTCAACCCAATTCAAGTTGATATGCCTTCATATATGAGCACTTGTTATATAAACAAATAAATAATTAACATATATATATTAGATATTCAAAATTTATGCCAATCCCGCACCACCAGTAATTTTTCTACATTTACTATGTCATATGAGCTTCAATTTAGCCTCCGTTACAATCAACTCATTGATAGGGGATCATGGCTCTGCCCCTATCCATGAGTTGAACATGTATAAATGAGTCAACACCTAGTTTAACAAGTCAGCAATACCTCGTGCTAGTAGCATTGATGAGTCAGATGTATCTTTACACATAGCTTTAACCTGTCATGCTTGATTTAAGTACAATGACAATTTAGTCCTCAGTAAAAACTATAAATAGGACTAACCCTAGTTCATTAGTTTAGAAAAATAAAGCAAAACAATACTATATATAGTTCTTCCTAGTGAAAGTAGCTAGATAACTATCAGAGGACTTACAATTAGCAGCTGGCCTAGCAACTCGAGTATTTACGAAAAACCCTTTTTGGAATAGCACAGATTCAGGTAAGCATAAACCTCACTCCATTATGGGTAAAAATTTCTTCAAAAGTAATTTTCAATTCTTACTATATGCTTGAAATGCAAATTAGATTACAGTGTTATCATTATTAGAAATTGATTATTTTGATAGTGATTATATGTGAAAGTCTACGTACATGTCACTCATAAATATGTAAATTATACGAAAGAGTAGTTGTGTGGTACCGACCTCTTAAAGGAAAAGTCATGGCCCTATGATAAGATATGCATAGGGTACGCATAAAGTGTAAGCCCTTCCTGGAGTACACATCCAGTATAAGACGTACTTAGGCACGTATACGCATGCATCGCTACTCAAATAGGGCCCAAATAGATAGTTAACATGAAAGAATCATGCATTGATATTCCTTGTTTGTAAACTATTTTGTGAGTAAACAACCCACCTAACTTTTATGGATGGGCGTGTGAGGAGGTGCAATATAGACAGAATTGGCATAGGTACCAAAACAAAGTTTTGTTGTTGAAATTTTGCATATGTTATACAAGTAAGTGAGGTAACGGTCCGACTAGTAGGAATAGTTACAATGTGCATGCAAAATCTTACCATTAACAATTTTATATTAATTGTTTCCCACTTACGTGGATAGTAAACACACATAGATGTATGATCATATACATCATTTATATTTTCATCATTAATATTTTTATCATTAACATTTATATTTTCATTTTCTCTTAAATGATGGATTTCTTGTTCAATTGTAGTTTCATCTAAATCTTCAACTATATTTTCTTTATTGCTAATAATAAATTTTTCTAGAGATCATTTTTTAGATTCAATTAACTTTTTTTTTAAGTTTCTCATATCCAGATACATATTTCCTAGTTGACTGTAACGCCCGCCCTACTAGCTGTTTAGTTTATCAAAACGGTTTGAAAGATAGACATAATAATTTGAAAACACTGCAGAAGTATTTGTCATAGAAAAGTAATCCCTAAACTTTTTAAATACTTCATTCTTTATTTGAATATACATATACATACATATACATAAGAAGTGTCAATTTTCAAATTCATTGATTATAGAGGTCGGGTCTCATATGTACAATCTCACGGACTGATAACCTCAATTCGCTTGTTCCTTAGCTTACATCCTTACTTTTGTAATTTCCTATAACACAAGGTAGATATCTATAAGCTAGAAGCTCAGTAAGGATAGTGTTCTACTCACATCACTATTCTTTTTATGACTATCATGAGTTAGTGCTTTTATGACGTATATCTAACATGTGTAAATTCCTATCATTCTACATACTTAAGCCCTGAGGATGCTACCACTAGCATGTCTACTGATATTTAATCAGCAGTCCGCTTATGATCGTTGCAACGATCTGCTTATGAACTTTTCTTTAATATCATTTAAAGTCCTTTATAATCGACAAGCGATCCTTCTTTTGACCCGGCAGTACCTTACTTTAATGTTATGCATGTTTATGCTTCTTATTTATTTTAGCATAACATTAACTTCTGGAAATATGAACATATGCACTTAATGTTTAAAGTTTGTACTATCCTTAAACCATCCTACTATATTATGTTTATTCTAGTTATAATCCTTATTTCTAGCATGGTAATCATAGTATTTCACTTCTACTTAGCATGTTATAATTATAATCCTAACGCAGACATAACCAAGTCATCATGCTTAACAATTAATATTATCCTCAATTAATATAATTATAATCATAATAATAAACAAGCAATATTCGGGTGTTGTAGTGAGACTATACTTACAAAGGTTGGTTGACCGGAGATCTTGACTTTCCTCTTTCTCTCTTTCCTTCCCTTTCTTTCCTTTCTCTCCTTTTACCTTTCCTCTCTTTCTTTCCCTTTCTTTCCTTTTTCTCCTTTTTCCTTTCCTCTCTTTCTTTCCTTTCCCTCTCCTTCCCTTCTTCTCTCCCTCACTCTCTCACGTTTTCCTTTTGATTTGTTGAACATCAACTCTGAAGCTGTCTATTTATAGTCAAAAGGTGAGCTAAATTGTTGACACCTTAGCCACTTAGATGTCTATTTGCATGGAATTAAATCAACATGCATGTTTCCCTTAATGGCATGGGTGAATG
The DNA here is from genome assembly GCA_027186245.1 of Coriaria nepalensis. NCBI lineage: Eukaryota > Viridiplantae > Streptophyta > Magnoliopsida > Cucurbitales > Coriariaceae > Coriaria > Coriaria nepalensis. Next base: position 4,832,075 of record CP114499.1, on the reverse strand, counting down.
CATAACCATGCATTAAGCCACCTCATAGTATCTATTGATATTTTTACTGTGGCTTTATGCCACATATTCACTAATTTATTTATTTGTTTTGATTAATTAAGTTTAAGCCCTCTCAAATCTTAAAGATTCCTAAGAAGATCCCTTTAACTAATTTTAATTATAAGAAAAGTCCCCTTATATTTATATTCTTAAAATTTATGTATAAGTGGGAATTTAAATGTTTCTAATAAGCCCATTTTAAATATATTTTCCCATTACAATACCTAATTTAGAAATATGAGGGGTTTACATTGACAGTATATTTGTAAATACTTGTAAATAACAATAACAACCTATATAATCTTAAACTATATTAGGACTAGAATAAAATAAATTTAAATATAGAACAATAGAACCTAATTTTAGAGCAAACGAGATCAACTCAAGTGGATCTAAGTAGTCCTCAATGAACCTATATTCAACAAGTACAAATTCAACATTAGAAACAACAAAATATAAAAATCTATATATTTCATTAAACCTAAACCAAACTTTAACCCTAAATAACACCTAAAGCTTTAAAATTCACCAATATCAATCAACAAAATTAAGAAATAACAAATATTGGCCTATAATAAGTTAGGAACATGATAACTGTTAGAAAATATAGGCGTGCAAATAAAAGATAAATGCATTATAAGTAATATTTAAAATTTATTCTGATCATATCCTAACATGCATAATTTCTAGTAAGGTCAATCATATAACAATTGTATCACATATAATCTTTTTACAGAAAGCACAATAAATCCAACCAATATTGAAATCAAGACTAGGTTAAAAGGAATACATTTCTTCTTCAATAATTTGATACATAACTCTTCTTTTATGAGATGAGAGACACTCACGTGTTCGCCCTCTAACCTTAGTCTACACAATTCATTTCGCATAGTTAAGTTTCTATTTAAAGTTTCAACTCATGAACAATAAGTTCGGGGAAATGAAAAGGAAAATGCTATTTTCTTTCTATGAATTTTGGGAAAGAGAAGAGTAGTGTGGCTTATTGAATTTGGCCAACCTAGGGTGCTATTTATAAGACACCATTAAGTATAATGTTTTCTTATCACATTAAGTTTCCTTATCACTTAAACTTCTAACAACATTAGAAGAATAAAATGGGTACAAGCTCATTATGATGGTTGACCACTATATGGGTCATATCCATGTATACTTTAATCAATCTTTTAATTAATTTGGCTTATGAAATTTTAATTAATAATTCGGCTCATTAACTTTTTAATGTCTAATTATTAATATGAACTTTTAGCATATTTTTATAATTAAATAAAAGTTCGTATGTAACTTATTAATTTCTTATTAATTTAATACCACCTTTAGTTGTGCTAGCAAAACTGCATGATATTAAATTAATAAATCAATAATTATCATTTTGCCCTTATAGTGAAAATCAAATTACCATTTTACCCCTAAAATGGTTTTGGTTTGCTTTTCCCTTTTCTATGATGAAACTTTAATTGAGCTACTACAAACCATGTTTGCGTGACCCATTAGGTTTTATATCATGCCGGCATGAGGATTTCATAAATACTTTGTTATTTTATTTAATTCTAAATTAAATTCAATTAATTTAATATAGCTTTTTAATTAAACAGTTGACTTAATTATCTCATGATTAAATAACTTTAAATCTTCAAGTCAAGATTAACTTTTAGAAAAGTATCAAAACTACCTGAGTGATGAGAAATACCACCTTTCGAGAGAACCGATTGTGACTACAATAAGCTATTGTAACAATAAGCTATTGTAACAATACTTCCATCTTGCCAATATCCCGATTAGTCTTAGGGCAGAGTTTATCTATTATTTACCCTAATAGACAAATCATATGGACCATTATATATTTAATGAACATTGACAATAGATTTACAGAAATTTATTTCATATCATAATACTCTGTAAAGGAATACTATTCAATAAAGGATATAATCCATATGATCTTTTTTCCAAACAATGGAAGTGATGGATTCCCTCTTGACCACTCACAACCTTCTTGTCCAACACCTTAATTTGGGATGTTGGCTATTAAAAGATGTCTTTACGTTGAAAATCAAAATGATAACGGATCTAGAATTAATCCCGAGCATTTATTAAGAGTGAATCGAACATTAGAGGACCAAAAGAGATAGGCCCATAGGAGAATTGTCCATAAAAGCAAGGGACTCATCCTTAGGGAACAAATCTCAAACCATAGCTGCCCACTTCCAAGCGAGAGAGAGAGATGGAGTGGGAGAAGGTGAGGGAGAGGGAGAAAGAGAGAGATAGAGAGAGAGACCAGATTTTCAAGGAATCGTTCCTTATAGCATTTCCTTGATCTCATTTCACGGGTGGCCCACATTTCTTACTAGAGGGGCGGTGTGGTTCTGGTTGGTTAAGTCAACTAACAATAGAGGATGATTATATTTATTGTTTGACTTGGAAAGTGTTTTTAAGGTCAAATAGTCCACTCTACCCACCGACATAGTAGATAAAACTCACAAGACATAGTGGGGCCCACATACCGGCATAATGTACCACCTATTTGGTTACACACACAAAGGTTGGTTGGTTTAAGGTTGAATTCTAAATTGGAGAGTTTTGACTTGTTCACAACGATGAACTTGATTTAAGGAGTTGAATCACTAATTAGTTTAATTTGTAAAGTATAGGTCACACATACACTGCTAGAATATCTAAAGTGTGATTTTGATTTAATTAAAAATTAAATAATTAATAAGAAAAATATTATTTTGACAAAGGATGAATTATTAAATGGAGATTTAATGATTATTAAGTTATAAAATATTTTTTGGGTCAAAATAAAGGTTGGTCATTAAAGAGTTAATGGGTCTAATTTGGCCCATATGCAAAACCTAAATTAAAGTCCATTATTTTACTGGGTAATATATTAATTTGGAATAATAGGGTTTTATTTTAATTTTTTAGAAACGGGGAATTAAAATAGACTTTTGAGTGCTCGAGCAAGGTTAAAAGTTAATCGGATCTTAAAAGGTCATTTGGGCTTAGCCTAAAGGCCTTATGTCCCATATAAAAGGGAACATAGCAGCCATTGGACACTTCAAACATCCCATTTCCGCAGATAGAGAGGGAGTAAGAGAGAGAAAGAGACAAAGTAAGAGTTCTTCATCATTTTTTCTCTACATTCCTTCTTCTCCAAGCAAAAACTCATAGAGTTGAGTTTGTGGCCATGTGATTTCCCTCCTCAAGTTGTTGACCATGTGGAATAAGGGTATTGGTTGGGTGGCAACTTAAAACTCTACAAGAAGTTATTTTGGGCGGCGCCAAAAGGTGATCTGGCAGCCGGCGGCAGTTTTGGGTGAAATCCCATATGGGATTTGGAGGAGTGGTTGAAAGGTAACATTTCTTCATCACTTTGCTAGTTTTGAATTAATCTAAGTTATTAAACTAGTCTAGGTATTTCTAAACTGGTCTAGGATGTCGAGATGTATCGAGAAATCACACAACATATAAAAGTTGCATCTTGGTAGTTACTCCAGGGTCCGGATGTCATGGGTCCTTTTTTGGAAAACAAATTCCGCCCCGTGACATGGAAGGACAAACAACTTACATTGGTTTCAGAGCCATCATTCATATGCCGGCATTCTAGTTGGAAACTATGAAATGCTTGTGTGTGAAATTTGAGATGAAATTTGCTTGTTTATATGATTTTCATGATTTGATAGGTTGCTGGCAACTTTTGTCTTTGATAAAAAATGAAGTTTCGAGCATGATTTTGATGTTTCTAGAACCAAGAAACGTATAAGAACTATAACCAATCGTAAAGGTTAAGTTTTGACATATTCCATTACCACCATGGGTGGAGGCACTGCCTATGGTCGTGGTTCATTGGCGGCACACGGCAACGGCCAATGCCCGTGATGAGGTGACGGTGTTGAGTCGGATCCAATTCCCTGCTTAGAAAGCAGTGGGTTACTTTCACCTAGTTTTAAATGTGTAAGTTTCCGAATTTAAGAAACAAACCTTTGGGTCATAGTGGATTTTGAAAAGGTCTAAAAATTCATTGGAACATGGAATTCCATAAAATTCCAGAATGTCCGGAATCTTATTCGAAATTTGAAGTTTTAATCATATGAATTAATAATTGATTGAGTTGAATTTCAGATATTACAAGAGTTTTAACATATTAAATTTGAATTCAAGATTGGGTTTATCAAATGAGCCTTTGATAATTTAATATGTGATATTGAATCAATATTTATGTGACATTTAAAATTCTATTTTTTAGTGAACATTAAATAGTCTTTAATGCTTTAGAACTCAATTAATTGATGCATAATAAGCATTTATGGTTTGTTGAAAGAGTTCATCAAATTATAAATACTTATATCAATTTTCGTACTTAAATTAGAAAGAGTTATAATTTAAGATAAGCTACTTTCAAATGTGATTTATTTGAAATCTTGAAAGTGTTATAGGATCAAGGAAAAATTGATAACTTTGTTTCATTATAAGGATGTATCAATTTTAAAGTTATTAATTTTGAGAAAGTTTTCAACTTTATTGTTGTGCTTAAAGTGTTAAGACAACATCCAAATGAAATAAGGATCACACTTTTTGAGAAGTGCTAATGACTATTATAATATTCTTAAAGAGTTAAGGATACTAAGACAATCATTAGAACATAAGAAAGTGGATAATCTTATTAATAAAAGTTGAGATTTCTATGGAAAATTAGTGAATATATATGTATATACATCCATACTAGTTGGATGCACTAATTTCATGAAATAAGTCATAAACATGATTTAATTGATTAAGAGTTAATCAAATAAATCAAATCTTTTGAATTGGATTCAAATATGGTCAAATTCACTCATAGAAGGGTAAAAGTGGATTGCAATAAAATAGTGAGAGCATAATCAAGAAAGAATTAAAACAATCTCTTAATCTTGGGTTTCATTGATGCAATTTATTGAAGTACTTATGCATGATTTTGTTTATTCTTTTAAATAATAGAAATGACGAATAGTTCCTTACGTTCAATCTTGGAACAAAATAAGTTAGAAGGGACTAACCAAAGAGATTGGGTTAGGCAACTAAGAATAGTTCTCAATGATATAAAACTTTCAAAATTTATTACCCAAAGGGTTATGACTACTCCCGAAGAGGAAACTACTGTCGAGGAAAAGGCTGTCTAGGACAAATGGTTGTTCTAAGATGATGTGATTCAAAGCACTGTGCTTACATTTATGTCAGGCATGCTTCAAATGCAATATATGCACGTTGTGGAGATCATAGATAGCCTATATAAGATCTATGGAGAATATGATCGGTTCAAGTGGTTTTACCCCTCGTAGGTGTTATTTCGTATGAACATGACTGAGGGAACTCCCATTGAGAAAAATATCCTTAAGATGAATGAACTTATAGAGAAACTAGAGAGTTAGATTTCAAGATGGACTATGAGCTTACAGATGATTTGATCATTCTATCTAAAGACAAGACCATGTTGTCTATGGAAATTCACCAAGCCAAGCTTGAGAAACGAGGCAATGGTGAACCTCATAAAGCAAAAGGGGTCAAAGTTAAGAACTTCAAAAGAAATGGAGGAAAGGTTTCAGTTATGGTGAAGACGGCCATTGGAAGCGCAATAGGAAGATTTTTCTAGCTTCTCCTTCGAAGAAGAAACAAGAAGAGATTATGGGTATGTTCTAAGCTTTAAAGCTCTCTTAAGCAAGATTTTCACTTTATGTGAAACCAAATAAAAGAACTCATATTTTTATCAATATGCAGAGCCTAAAAATTAAAGTGAAAGCTTAAACAAGAGGAAGAAGTGATCATTCTACGAGTGAGAAATGAAGCAATGAGTTGTAACATTAGCCGTAAACTTTTTCACTTGATTTTGTCTTATTATATTTTGTTAGACAAAAATGGACTTTATTTATTATGCTATATGCTACCATCAACATTGTCATAAGGTTTTGTTGAGAAGATCTTATAACTTCTCATCTCTTAAACAATGTTTAAGATATTACTTCATGGTTTATATTTTTGGGAGATATCTTCCTTATGCAATGGTATAGCATATTTATTGAAGTTTTTATGACAAAATAGCTTATAACATACACTTTAAGAAACTATGTTTGATTTTGATCAAACAAGCATTTAGCAATATTCTATTGAAGTTATACCAATGCGAATGCATACTTGTAAAGGAAATGGATGTCACAATTCATATGATTATGAATCAACAACAAGTAAGCAAGTAATAATTCAATTGGAATGATAACATCTCTATTAAAGTGTTAATATAGAAATCAAATAGGTGTTTTAATCCAATACATAGTGATATATGTAGATTGACAATAATAAATTCTAAATGGAAATTTGTTTTCATGCTAATAAATTCAATATTCAAGTACTCTTAAATTTTGGAAATCAAGTCTCGAGAAGACAAATGATAACCAAAAATTGAGGAAAGAATAAGGAATTGAATAGGTGGAAAACAAATAAGATAAAAGTATTATTTCTTGATGAGATCATAGAAATGAATACTCATGTAGCAAGTTTCTCAAATTGAAATCGGTGAAATCATTCTAGATACATCATATTTGGGATGATGTATTGGTATGAAGAAATCAATAATTATGAGATATTATTTGATATGATTTACATACCAAACACTTTAAACTCCAGTTAGGCCAAAACATAGTAATTAAGATTCTCAACCTATATCAATTGATCCATATAAGATAAATAGAAAGAATGAAATCATGCTTCCAAATGAGATATGAAGATTATTGGTTCCCGCTAAAAGCATGATACAGGTTAATTAGGAACAAAATCTAGTAAGTATAATTTTATGGATAATTCTAATAAAGAATAGATATTTTCTCTAATTTTCATTAGGCCTAAGGAGACCCCTTTTTAGCCAAAGAGTGTTACTTTCTAAAAGGACAGTGGGAGTATGAGAACACTTGAAAGAGTTTTGAGTGCCATAAAATTGATTAGACTAAAAATCTTATAATTACTAATGCACACTAAATAGGAACCTTCAAATGAAGGGATTGTGATTCCTACGTATACATAAAAAATCAATGCAAGTTAAATATGAATAACATCATCTTTTTGTTCAGGATAAGAAATGAAAAAAATAGTACGAGATACAATCTAAAGTTACTACACTTATGTGCACAAACAAGTAGTGTTAATAGCTTAATCTTAGGATTAAAGCAAGCATTTGAGTATAAAGGATTTATCTAAATAATAAATCAAAGTTGTTTGATTTATGAGTGTATATTGTCGTAAGTGTATAGGAGGTTTAGTGGGAGCTACCCCATATTTAGTTTCCTACATAACTACTCATTTAGAATAAAGTAGTTATATCTCAAATAATTCAAAAGTAATTGTTAAGAAATTTTCTCCGTGGAAATTTTGGGAAAACATCATTTTGGGGGAATTTATGTGATAGATTTAAAAGGATGGCTTAGGCTTGACCCAAGTAACGTACACTAGTAGAGTACTGATTCTAGAAAATAAAAATATGAGGAATGTCTATCATGGAATCAAACTCTTCGAAGCATGTTATCCAAGACATGAAGGAAGAGGATACTCATGAACCAAAATAACCTATTAAGACTATAGGTTATATCATGTGTACTAGGTACGAAATCGGATATTCATAATGCTCTAAGTGTTATGAGCGTAATCCGATTCGACAACAAATGTTGGTCAAGGACATTAGGTTGTTCTTAAGAAGAACAAAGGAAATATTCTTAGCCCATGGAGATTCTAGATTGAAATTAGAAGTTTACAAAGGACTTTAAATTATTAATCATAGAAAAGCAAAACATATAAACTTCCAAATAAAGTGGTTGATTAAATTAGTTGATTTGAATAGTTCCAGACCTAGCCTCAACCAATAAATTAGATTAACAATATGATTAAATGCATAACTCTTTTCGAGTTAAAATATGCTTTTGGATTATAAGTCCATGAATGAACTTATGAGGGTTCCAAGTATCATTTTATATGTAGTATAGTACTACAATAATTAATGGTGCATAGTGAAAGTCAAAAGATCAGGATCTCATCAATAATCTAAACACAAGTTATCTCATGCTCGCATTTTCTAAAAGAAGTTTTGCAAAGGGCGAACAAAAAGAGAACTAACAATTAATTGCATATTGGAGCCATGCACTAAGGGAGTTCCCCAAAAAAAAGTATATTTCACCATCCTAATAAGATAGTGAATGAGATTCACTAAAACGATTATGACTTTAGTGCAAGTACGATTGAAAGTGTATGCTCGTTAAGCCAATCGGGTATGACCTAATCGGGTTAAACACATATAAAGAATCAATCTTAAATAGTATAAATCGTTAATTATAGTATATAGATGGTTTGTCATGATATCATTTATGTTGGAAATGATAACTTGCTTGAATATATTATTGTGTACATACTTGATAGATTATCGGTTCTCATACATACACTTGAATCCATGATAGAGATCATGGAAGGATGATATCCAAGTTGGTTACGTTCGAGATCCAAATAGTTCATAGTCATAAGATGGTCATGATGGTCATATGGGATGATAACATTCTGGAAAGAATATTACATGCAGTATCATCTTCAAAGAGAATAATGATTATCTTAGATTCATCGGTGTTGGAGAACATCGGGATAGGTGTGTAAGTGATTAGTAGAGACTTAATCACTGATAGTGATCACTTGACAAAACTAAATTAAAATAATATTAAGTGTTAATGAGTTTTATCAATAACTATTGTACTTACGATGCTCAGACTTGAGATCACCACAGTAGTGGCATATAAGATATCATACTTTGATGTCACTATACATGGTCTTCGCCAAAGGCCGCTAATAATGTGAATTATTGAGCATGTGTTCGAGCATGTTCAGTCTATAGGGTGATAAGATAGAATCTACCACTTCAATATTAAAGGTTGTGCTTTTATGAGTCATATTGAAAGTCGATGGTTCCTTCTCACATCACGGGACATAATCTATTTTTGAAAAATGGACCTGTGATATTCGGACCCAAATGCCAAACTATCAAGATCTAGGCCTATGTGCTATATTTTACAATATCCAGAAAATGAGATTTCAAGCACCAAATTCACTATTAAGATGTAAGAAACAAAATAAAGAAGTAAGGATTATACCTAGCCTAAATCTCTTCCAAATCCTATATGGGATTCCACCCAAAACTGCACTTGCCGGTGTTGGACACCATAGAATCACCACAAGCCGCTGCTGCCAACCACCGTTTGTCGCCTCCTTGTCGGTTCTGAAATCGTCACTTGGTCTCTAATGGTATCCATACGGTCCACAACTCAATTGTTATTTCTAGATTAACCTATGATCACATGTATGGTCAATCTTTTAAAAGAAGGGAATAATGTTCAATAAAAGAGAGAAAAAGATGAAGAGAGTCTCTCTCTTTTCTAAGTGGATGGCACAAGGGGGTAAATTAGTTGTAGGGTTTCATCTTGTTCTATTTAAATAGACAAGTGAATTGGGTGGGCCCAAGGCCCAATTGGGTTTTTAAGCCCAAACCCTAAAACTCGTGTTTTATCTACCGTTTTAACTTTTCGTTTTTCGGAAATTAAATAAATAAAACTTTATTTCAAAATAAAATTGTTTACTCAATAAGATTAAACTTTTATTTTGGGCTGATCATGAAGGATTGGTTAAACCCATTAATATTTTAATGTCCAACCGGACTTTCCCTTTAACCATGGAATTATTCTTTCACTTAATAATAATTAAATCTATATTTAATTATTGTTTTGTTCAATTTAATAATTTATTAATCAATAATTTAATTTCTAATTAAATATAAAATCACACTTTGGTTGTTCTAGCAGTGCGAGTGTAACTTGACTTAATAAATTAAACTAATTAATAGTTTAACTCTTTAAATGAAGTTTTTTAAGAACAAGTCAAATTCCTCTAAGATTATAACTCGAACCAATTATCCAATGGTCCATAATGTGTGTGACCCAATAGGTTCTACATTCACACACTAGGTGGGCCCCATAACATTTTTTGAGTTTTATCCATTCTATACAAATGGACTATTTGACTTTGAAAACTCCCTTTTCAAAACAAACAATTGATATGATCATTATCTATAATCAAATCAACTTAAACCACTAGACACACATTAGCCTCTTATAAGGTGTACGTGTCTCCATGTAATGAGAAGTACACAGAACTTTTAAGAAGATCCAGTAACCTAAAAAAGAACTAGTAGTGACTATAACCATATTAGACTAATTTTTTCGTCATGCCAAAATCTTGATCTGTCCTAGGGCATGGTTTAATTGTTAAACCCTAATAGACTAATTTTATGAATCATGTAATTCTTTATGCAAATGAGACAATGGATTTATGGAAAAACTCCTTTTCCAACCATAATATTTTATAAAGATTCTTTGTTGCATAAGGTACATCACTCATAGGATTTTCCTCTATGATAATGAGGTGATGGATTCTACATTACCACCTTATAGACTGCACATCCTCGAGACCATGCTTAACAATTTGCCCTTTTAGTAGACCTTTGGCTAAGACCTATGCGGAGCAATATCAAAGCATGATGTCTCATATGACAGTATTAGGGTGATCTCAGACCTAAGTATCACAAGTTCTATAGACACTAGATAAGTCTCATTAACATTTACCATAATTACCATTGAAACTTATCAAGAGATCACGTTCAATGATTTAATCATCTATTAAATCACTAGCATGCCTATCCCGGTATTCGCTAATACCGATGATTATAAGATTATAAGAACCTCATTCTTACAATAAGAAGATAGCCCATGCAATAATCTTTCTAGATTGTCAATATCCCTTATGACAATTCTATGACTATGAATAGTTTCAATCTTAAGCTTATTATAGCTACTTGGGTCTCATCGAGCATGATCTCTATCATATCCCAAGTGCATTGCATAAGATCCGAGAATCTATTATGCAAACATATATATTCATTCAGATATATAATAAAGTAATGATAGATAAAATGGCTCATTGTATAAATACAAAAGTATTTAAGTCGTTGATAATTTATTTTATAAATAAGATTGAATCTCAAAAGAGTATATCCCTAAATGGATATATTCGAGGCTTAATGGGCATACACTTTCACATATAACATGCATGAAAAGAATCTCTACACATAGTGTTATGGTTTAAAAAAGGAGTTTTTTGGTAAAGCCATTGTCTACACATATAAGGGTATTATGATATTCATAAATAAAGTCCAATAGGTTTAATAGTTAAATCATAGCCTAGGACTTTCTAGAACCATTGATTGATGGAAGGTCAATCTGGTATAGTAATAGTCATCTACGGTTCTTATGGAAGTTCTTTTCGTTTTACGGGTGGCCCACATTCCCTACTAAAGGAGTACTATGGCTCTAGTGGCTTAAGTCAACTAATCATAGAGTATGATTATGTTGATTGTTTGACTTGAGAAGTATTTATAAGGTCAAATAGTCCACTCTACCAACCGCCGTAGTGGATAAGACTCATAAAGCATTGTGTGGCCCACCTGTCGGCATAATGTAAAACCTATTTGGTCACACATACAAAAGTTGATTGGATTTAGGTTGGATTCTAAATTTGAGAATTTTGACTTATTCATAATGAACTTGATTAAAGAGTTAAATCATTAATTTATTTAATTTATTAAGTCTAAGTAACACATACGCTGCTAGCACATCAAAAGTTTGATTAAGATTTAACTAGAAATTAAATAATTAAAAAGAAAAGTATTATTTTGAAAAATGATAATTATTAAATGAAGATTTAATGATTATTGCGTCATTTTTCAGATCAAAATAAATTTAGTTGGACATTAAAAAGTTAATGGGTTGAATGGGGCCCATGTGCAAGGCCCAAATTAAAATTTGTTATTTTACTAGGAAAAATTAGATATTAATTTGGAAGATTAGACTTTTGTTTTAATTTTTTGAAAATGGTAATTAAAATGGACTTCTAAATTCCTGAACAAAGTTAACAATTAATAAGCCCTTAGAGGCCCATTTGGGCTTGGCCCAAAGGGCTTATGTCCCATATAAAAGGGAAGATAGCAACCTAGGGCACTAGAAGCAGTCCTTGCTGCACATAGAGAGAGAATAGTGAGAGTTCTTCATAATTTTCTCTCTACATTCCTTCTCTAATCAAGAACTCAAAGAGTTGAGTTTGTGGTCATGTAAGCCCTCCTCAATTTGTTAGTCACACCTGCACTACTATCAATTCCAAAGTATGACTTCGATTTAATTTGAAATAAAATAACTAATTAGAAAAATATTTATTTAACAAGAGAAATTTATTAAATCAAGATTAAATAAAGTTATGGTCAAAGAATATTTTCAAATAAAAAAAAATCTAATTAATCATTAAAATATTTATGGGCTTAGAAAATATTGGTGGGCTCAAATTAAAACTTATATTTTTACTAGATAAAATCGAATTTTAATTTAAAATTATAAAATTTATTTTAAATTTTGAAAAATATGAATTAAAAGGGACTTATAGGAATCCGAACATGATTAAGAATTAATCAAGCCTTATAGGCAAAATTTGAGCTAGGCCAAAAAGTACTGTGTCCCATACTTGAGGGATACAAATCTCTAAGATTTTCCACTGATAAGTGTGCAACCTAACTAAGAGAGAGGTGTGAGTAAAAAATTATTCTCTCCTTTTCTCTTCTCTTTTCTTCCTCCCGAAGCAGTGCACCAAAGTGTTTGAGTGTTAGAACCTCTAGGGAGTTGTTGACTGTGTAGAGCAAAATGAGTGAAGAACAAAATGAGTAATGAACGGTCCAGTTCTTGGAGGAAGTTTGGTTAGGTATCCTTTCTTCTCATTTCATTTTAGTTTCTTTGCTTTTTTATTTGATAAGCAATTTGAAATATACTAGTGATTGAGGATGCAAGAGTTGCATAGTATTCGACTTTGATTCATGGTAGTTTTTCTTCGGTTTAGATATTCAGGACCCACCTTTCGAAGGTGGACTTCCGCCTCTAGGTAAGCAAAGGGCCATCGATGCACACCTCCCATAAAAAAGACTATCAGACCTACGCCATGCGTTGAATTCATCTGTTAGTTTTTGTGTGAAATTTTCAGCATTTGTGAAGGTATTTGGATTATTTGGTGGGGGTTGAGTTTACTGATCTGAGATTATCAACCGGTTCTTCACTTTATTTTAAGGCTAAGGCTTGTTCTCACCATAATGGATAATTGGTTGAGATGAGTCTGAGGGTACTGAAGTTTCCAACACCAAGAGAAAGAGATGGTCATGGTGAGAGAACTGTGCTTTGACGAGTGCTCACTTTGGCCCTGAGACCAGGAGAAAATTTAGAAAAAGAATTAAGTGAATTTGCTTCTTGCTATTCAAATGTGGATGCTCGTCATCTCATACCAATATAAGAGGTCCTTATTTAAAGAATATGATTAATAACAAATACAATAAATCGGCCTTATTTCATGCATGAATCTGCTCTTGCTATATCGTTGACATGATGCACTATTAGAAGATTGCATGGAATCTTCTTTTGCCATCCTTGACACTCAACGCTATTCGGAGAACATTGACTTTTATCACCAAATAAGGCTTGATTGGCTTGACGTGATTCCATGCATGCAGTAATTTCTCATCTTACTACACAATCATTTAGTTTGAATTATTTGACTTTACATCTTCTTTATATCACTCAAAATATCTCTATTATTAATGGAAATATTGTTACAATTGTTGAACTTTTTCTTTTGGTTAAAGTGAAATGGATTAAAAGCTCAAAACTAAAAAATATTTAATAAATACAATTAAATGCATCCTATATTGGAAAGGGAGAAATATTTTCAAACATTTATAAGTGATTGTAAATAGTAAGTATTTGTAATAATAAATAAATATTAGAGTTTGATTGGAACTCACACATGCGCGTGGCATGAGGCGCTTATTAGGTGTACTTGGCACTTGGCACTTGGCAGTCAGCCGCCACGTACGGTGGTTGATCGACTACTTAAACGGTTAGTTACCGTTAGAGTTTGAATTCTGAGAATTCAAATATCTGACCATTAAACAGTTAAACTATTTTAACGAAGAAGTATGACTGTTTGTGAAACAGTATACTATTTCACGAATATGTGCCAAAATTTACCTATAAATAAGATAAAGCTGTAAAGAACATAGTCAAATCTTCTTCTCAGTTTTCGTACTATCAAAAACCGAATATATTACATAATAAAATTTCACTGTTGCTTATGATCTTTTGTAAAGGCTTGTCATATCCCGAAAACTATTTTCACAGTAACTTAAAGCAATCTGGAAGGATGAAAATATTATTTTTTGGAAAACGTATCTGTTACGTGTTTCAAGTTTTGATCCCATTTAATTTTCAACAACAATCTGCGGCCTCATTTCTCCAAGATTGTGAGGTACCCTTATTACTCCTTTGATCTTTACAATAATTAGTGTTGCTGAATTATGATGTCTTAATACAAAGCACACATATCATTTCATTGTATTAATTATACATATGAACCACATAAATCTTATATAAAACGGGCATGTAATAGTAAAAAATAGAAAGAGCGAAAGTGCCTGGTCATGCATTTTAATTTTTGGGTTTTGAAAAATTAAAGATTAGTAATCAATAATCATGAAATGATTTTTAACGCCTAATAAAATGAGTTTTAACTTGATTCGTCAGAAATTTTTTTTTTTTATTTATCTCATTCTTTATCTCTCTATTCAATCAATAATTTCTTTTGAGTGATGTGATCATATTATTCGGGACTAAGAATCCACATTAAATCCTAGACCATTTAAACTTCTTTCAAGGAGTTGGGATAGAGGTGTCAAAATGGGCCGGGTTTTTCGGCCTGGCCCATAAACTGAGGGGAAAATCCGGCTCTAAGTTCGGGCGGGCTAGCCTGACCTAGTATATAAGCCCGATTGGACCCGGTTGAGCCCGGCTAAGCTCGGCTCGATAAATTTTTTTTTTTTTTTAATGTTTTCATTGTAAGGTTCATTTTTTTATCCTAAAAACTCTGAGGTTTTTTTGACAAACCTTTTACTTAATAATATGCAATGAAGTCTTTATTTGGCCAAATGTTTATTCTTTATTTGAGATGTTTTTGGACTCTTAGTTATTTAATAATTTGATAATTTGAGATGTTATTAGTTATTTAGTTATAAATTTTGATGATACAATTTAATAATCTTGTTTATATTATTTTTTAGACTTCTTGTTAATTGGATTATTTTCAACTTAAAATCTCAAATAATCTCACTTACTTTACTAATAATTTATTATGAATATTTTATTTTAAAATGGCCAGACCCATTTTAGGCTCGATAAGGCCCGATAGAACCCGACCCATTTTAAGCCGGATAGGCCTGAAATAAACCCAAAAGGTTTTTCGGGCCGAACTCGGACATATATTTTAAAATAGGCCGAGCCCAACTCGGCCCATTTTTTCGGGCTCAGCCCGACCCAGCCCTAAAGAGGCCGGACCGGGTGACCCGTTTTGACACCTCTAGTTGGGGGTCTATGTAAGTAAAATGATTTTTTCTTTTTTTTAAGACTTCTATATGTTTAAAATTTTAATTATGATTTTGTATATCTCCACAGGTGCTTGAGGAGTTTGCCCAAGTTATTTTTTATTAATTTTTATTTTTAAGAGATATTATATATCAGTGTTACAGAATGATGAATATGATCTTAATCATAAATATTAATAATATGATAAACAGGATCTTAATTATAAATATTTTTTTTAATGTAATATATGTAACTCATATTTATAAATAATATTATAACAATACATATAGTACTTACAAGAATTTCTCATTTTTCTAACTTTACTTATTGAACACAGAATATTTACATCAACAAGGCCTGATATATTTTAACTTTACATTGCCAATCAAATATATACCTTTCTTACATAGCTCATAGCTGAGTCGAGTGAAAGATTTGGTTTTATCAACCAACTTGTATCAAGAAATGATAAACCCATGTTCCAAGCTCCCACACTCTACTTCATCTGTAATTTCTCCCAATAACATGTAAATCTCTCTACATTTGGGGTGTGACTTGTCCCCCTTCCGGAATTCATGCACAAACCCATCAACTTCGATTAAACTACATCCAGGAATCTTCCTCATCCTTTTCTCTTTCATTCCCTTTCTCAATTTCAATGTATCTCTCCATCGGTGTGCACCCGAATACATGTTCGTCAGAAGCACATAATCACCTTCATTCCTTTCCCCCATATTTATCAGATTTTCCATTACCCTTTCTCCAACCTCAACTTTTCCATGAATACTACAGGCTGATAATAGTGCTCCCCATATGACACAATCAGGTTCCATATCCATGTTCCGAATAATCTCCTCTGCCTCATCTATTAATCCAGCCCGACCAAGAAGATCAACCATGCAGCCATAGTGCTCCATGTGAGGTCTAATCTTGTACACATCTGTCATATCTGAAAAGTATTTCGTGCCTTTCTCTACCAAACCTCCATGACTGCAAGCTGTGAGAAGACCAACAAATGTCACCCCATCTGGTTCTACTCCCATTCTTGACATATTGGAGAAGACATCTAATGCCTGTTTAGATTCACTATGCATTGCAAATCCAATGATCATAGTTGTATATGAATAAACATCTTTCTTTTTCATGCATTTAAACACTTTAAAGGCTTTATCTATGCTTCCACACTTTCCATACATATCCACAAGCGCATTCCCTATAAACCCATCAGGTTTAATTTGATGTTTATCTATATAAGCATGGACCCACTTTCCCAGCCCAAGAACTCCCAGATTTGCGCATGAATTTAGAACACTAACTAAAGTAACCTCATCTGGATTTTCACCGATACGCTGCATCTTTCTGAACATATCAAGAGCTTCCTTAAATCTCCCTTGATAAGCAAGCCCAGATATCATAGAATTCCATGTAACCACGTTTCTGTGAGGCATTTCGTCGAACATTTTACGAGCAATGCCAGAGTCTCCACATTTCAAGTACATGTCAATCAGCGCATTGCCAAGAAATACATCGGTATTCAAATGCATGTACTTTCGAATGTATGCGTGAATCTTTAAACCCAAATCGAGATCTCCCAACTTGGAAATTGCAGAGAGAACAATCACTAAAGTTCTCTCATCCGCTCTTAAATCGGTCCTGCACATCTCAAAAAAGGCCTTAACAGCTTCTCTACAAAGCCCAGCTTTGACATATGCTTGAATGAGCGTAGTCCAAGAGACCAAGTCTCGTTGAGGACTTATGTCGAAAACCTCCTGTGCAGCTTGAGAAACGCCGCAAACGGCATACAATCTCATCAGCGTGTTCTTCACGTACACATTGAAAAAAAGCAACCCAGATTTGACTGAATAAGCGTGAATCTGCTGCCCTTCTTTTAGCGCTTGAGCCATGGCGCATGCCTTGAGAACATAAGGAATGGTGTACTCGTCGGGAACGAGGCCATGGACGAGCATTTTGCATAAGAAGACAAAAGCCTCAAGTGATTGAGACATAGCTTGGATGATGGCGTTGCAGAGAATGAGAGAGAGTTGAGGCGGCTCATCGTTTGACAGAGTGGTGGTGACAAGAGAGCAAGCGTAGGACAAGTATGACGGGGAAGAAGGAGAAGGAGAAGCAGAAGAGGTGGAAAAGGAGATGAATTTGGAATAGAGAAGTTGTTGGGATTTGCAGATAGGTAGTGAATGAGGAGTTGTTTTGATGAGAAGGCGGTGAATTTGTTTGAGCTGCTTCAAGGATGTGAATGAGCTTAGTATTACAGAAACATGACTCAACTCTGGGGAATTCATTCATGTATTGGATATATCAAACCAGGTTCTCACTTCTCTAATCAAGTTCTTCATGTATTGGAGATATCGTTAAGCCTGTCTGTGGTCGGGGAGGAGTTCTGAGTACATGAATGAGATCAGATGAGATCATTTTAAAGCCTCGTTTCAAGCCTATAGCCATCCTATCTCATTTAATGAGATCATATGGTTGAAATTTTATTAGGAGATTTTAGTTAAATTGGGATAATATTATGGTAAATTTCGTAATAATAAAAATATTAGGGTATTTTTATTAATTATAATATCTTGTATTCTTCTCCTTTCTCTAATTTGCACGATTATGAAAATACTTCTCCTTGTTTCATCTATACTTCCGGCCTACTCTCTCTCTTTTCCTTTGCACAACAATGGCTTCCACGATAGTTAATCGATTTTGCATTATATTGGGTTCTCTTTTATTGGTAGATCTCTAAAAATCCAAAACCCTAATTTTACATGTTATATTGGGGGTATTCTTCACTTCTCTCTCCCCTTATATCGAATTTGATGTCAAGAAATTGGTGGACTAGTTGTTAGTAGGGAGGACGATCCTTGCTACCATTCAACAAGCGAACAAATTGATGTACAATGAGATCGTGCATTTTGCTCTTCCTCTTGCAAATTTGAAGAATAATTCTCAGTGGGTCCTACCCTTCTCCAACCAAATGGAATGGAGGGGTATCTTGATCAACCTAACCTTTTATTGTTATTTTATTTTATTGCTTTGAGTGGATGTGATTTATTTATTGTGGGATTATTTAATGTGAATTTTAGATTGTTCGGCTCCCAACCGGACTGGGGATGATGTACAATTCCACATGTGAGGTCTGTAAAGGTTAAGGTTCTTAGACGGTTTATAGCTGCACCGATCAAACCTCATTATAATGCAAGAAATCATGTTGCATTTAAGGTGAGGTTTAAGATTTTCAATCAACTTTTATGGATTTTGTTGCAATTTCACTTAATAGTTCCGTAACTCTATAATACATGTTGTCTTTTTTTTTTAAATGGCAGCTTTTATCGTTTGATATTCACAGATTCTATAATTTATGGAGACTAAATAAGTTGAGACTAGATGCTTGCTAAGATTCTACGATTTATCCGCTTTTAACTTTCTTCAGATTCTCAGTAAAAAAACATATAAAAGGTATTACAATATTCTTTCAAGAGTTAGATTTAAGTGTTATGCTTCGAATATGATTATATTCTGTTGGATCAGGCTGAATTCACCCTAAATGAATTTGATTCTCGAAAATGTAATCTTGAAGTATGTGTTAAGAAACGAATGCAATCATATAATAGAATAAAGACAGCATAAAAAATATTTAAAATTTTATTTGATTCATATCTCATTATGCACAAATTATATTTAGACCGATCATACAATAATTGATCACATATAATCTCATCAATATTAAATTAAAATTTAGGAAAAGGGAATTCCTCTTTTGAGTTACATGACTCTTTTCGAATAAGATGGAGAGGCGCATACTGTTAACTGTTAACAAGCCCTCAATTTTCAAGTTAGATCCTTTATAAACTAAGAACATATATTTAGTCTTTCACAAGTACTTGAGAATGTTCTTGACAATAGTCCAATGCTTCTGACCCGGATTGCCTTGAAAAATGCTCATAACACTTAGAGTATATGCAATATCTAGTCTCATACATAACATAGCATACATGATGGATCCTATTGCCAATGCATAAGGGATTCTACTCATTTCGTCCCTCTCCAATTGTGTCTTGGGAGACATATTGTTTAGAGATAGATTCCAGACTCATTGGTAGGAGTTCTCTTTTATAATCTTCCATGCTAAACCTCTTTTGCACTTTA
The DNA here is from genome assembly GCA_027186245.1 of Coriaria nepalensis. Classification (NCBI taxonomy): domain Eukaryota; kingdom Viridiplantae; phylum Streptophyta; class Magnoliopsida; order Cucurbitales; family Coriariaceae; genus Coriaria; species Coriaria nepalensis. The sequence goes on along the minus strand of CP114499.1, from coordinate 4,812,309 downwards.
TCTACGTTTGTCGATTGGGTTAAGGCTAGTAGCCTTCTATACTTATCTCTACAGATTTTTATTCCTAGAATATAGGATATTTCACCCAAATCTTACATGGAAAAGTTCATTGATAGCCATAACTAAATAGACTATAACGTACCTCCATCATTCTTAATGAATAGTATGTCATCTACATATAGAATTATGAAAGAAATAAAGATTCCACTAACTTTCTTGTATACACAAGAATCATCTTCATTCTTAATAGATTCAAATAACTTGATCGTTTCATCAAAATAAATGTTCCAACTCTGAGATGTTTATTTAAAGCCATATATAGACATTTGCAGTTTACACAACTTCTTTATATTGTTCTAGTCTGTGAAACTCTCGGGTTGTATCATATACACATCCTCCTTGAGGTACCCATTCAAGAAGGCTAATTAATGTCCATTTGTAGATCTCATAATCATGGAACGTTGCAATGGCAAGTGATATCCTAATGGATTTAGTCATTGCAATGGGCAAGAAGGTTTTTGGATAATCAATTCCTTCTCTTTACCTAACACCATTTGCAACTAGTTAGCATTATATGTTTCAACCTTTCTATCTATCCCGATTTTCTTCTTAAAAACTCATTTGCATCCTATAGGAACTATTTCTTTAGGTGCATCCACCAAGTCCATACTTGGTTGGCATACATGGAATCCATCTCAGATCTCATGTCATCTAGCCATCTCTCGAAATCCAAGCTACTAATAGCCTTGTAGTAAGCTGTAGAATCATCTTCTATGATCGGCCCATTACTTGGATTTTCTACTAGAAATCAGTAACGCTCTTCCCCATTAGATGCTCTACTAGATCTATGAACCGTTTGTGTACTCTAAGGTATCACAACATCCTTTTTTTGAGGTCCCTCAGATGAAACTAGTGGGGTAAAAGGATCATTGATCCAAATGTCATTTTATGTATATTGAACACTTCATCAAGTTTGATCTTGCTCCTATTATTCCTTTCAGAAAGGAATTCATTCTCTAAGAAAACAGTGTGTTTAGCAACAAACACTCTCTACTTAGTGGGTTGATCAAAGTAGTATCCCGGAGTTTCCTTTGGATACCTAACAAAATAACATTTTTGGAATCTCGCCTCTAACTTTTATACTTCCTACTTCATGACATAAGCAAGGCAGCCCCATCTGTGAATATGTTTAAAGCTTGCCCTTCTGCCTTTCCATATCTCATATGGTGTAGAAGAATTTTTGTTTTGAAGGTATCCTATTAATGATGTAAGTGGAGGTTTGTAGAGCATATATCCCTAGAATAAAAGAGGTAGATCGGTAAAGCTCATCATAGACCGAACCATCTCCAAGAGAGTTCGATTTCTTCTCTCAAACATGCCATTCAGCTATGATGTTCTTGTAGGGGTCCATTATGAGTTATAACATTCTCCTTTAAGTAGTCAATAAACTCGTGACTCAAGTATTTACCATCTCGATCTGATCAAAGTATCTTAATACTCTTACCTAGTTATTTTTCTACTTCACTCTTATACTTCTTGAATTTTTCAAACGATTTGGATTTATATTTTATAAGATAAATGTAATAGAATCGAGAGAGATTATCAGTTAATGTGATGAAGTATGAAAAATCACCTCTAGCAAGAGTTGACATAGGTCCACATATATCAATATGTAATAGTCATATCAGTTCGGTTTGTCTCTCTCTAGCTCCACTAAAAGGAGATTTGATTATTTTGCCTAATAAACAAGATTTGTAAGTTGGCATTAATGTTAAATCGAATGGATCTAAGTATCCATCTTTATGCAACTTTTGAATCATTATTTCATTGGCATAACCTAATCGACAATACCATAGGTATATTTGATTCACATCAAACTTTCCTTTCTTAACCTGTTCAATATTGAGGCAAGTTTCATTTTTCAAATTTAAGACATATACACCATTATTTAAGGAATCACTACCACAAAATAAACCACTCATAAAATATTATCCTTGATGGAGAAAATAAATCTTTCTTTATCAAGTCTAGAAATAGAAACAATATTCCGAATCAAAGATGGTGAATAATAACACTGTCTCAAATTTAAAATTAAGTCCGAAGGCAAAATTAAACTATAAGTGCCCACAGCTAAAACATTAACTCTTGCTCCATTGCCAGCTTGCAGGTCCACTTTACCTTTATCCAAAATTCTTCTACCCTTTAAATTTTGCACATTATTACAAATATGAGAATCGCAACTGGCATCTAATAATCAAGTAGAGGAATCATTGCAAGAAATGCTAACCTCAATCATGAACATACCTCAAGCAACATCACCATGCTTTTTTAGAGTTGCAAAATAGGCCTTACAATTCTTCTTCCAGTGTCCAGTTTCTTCATAGTGGGAATACTTTCTATCTTTACCCTTCTTTGTTTTTCCATCGCCCTTCCTTGCATTGAGAGTCCCTTTCTTACCTCACTTTTTAAGCTTGGCATTGTCCTTCCATAGGGAAGAACCTCCCATAAGTAACATAGGTTTATCAAGAATCCCATAAGTAAAATGGGTATATCCATTCTTGATGGATTTCTCATCCATTTATAGCATCTTATGCAAATCATATAGCTCGAGTTCCATTTTATTCATGTGGAAATTGAGAACAAATAGCGAGAATGAATTAGGAAGAGATTGAAGCAAAACTTTATCGATCAACTTAGAATCCATAACAAGTTCAAGATTCTCAAGTTGTTTAATGTAGGTGATCGTAGTCAGCACATGTTCACTAACAGAAGTGCCCTCAGCCATCTTGATTTGAAACAATGCCTTAGATATCTCATATCTTTCCTTTGAAATATCCTCACCATAAACAGATTTAAGGTTATCAATAATCTCACGAGCATGAAATTTTTCATAAGACTTTTGGAGCTCGTGACTCATATATGCAAGCATAATGCATTGCACCTCGTTATCTAGCTCCAGCCGCTTTTTCAATACGACCATTGTTTCAGGATTCAATCCCCTAAGTGGGACTACCATTACTTGTTGATTCAATTCATCAAACAAACGTTCATAGCTAAAAACAATTTTTAGGTTTTTATATCAGTGTCTAAAATTGGCTCTAACTAATTTATTTTGTTCAAGAATCAATTTCAATTTTTCATGCATCGCAAACTACAAAATACATAGAAATAAAACACAACATAAAAAAACATGCATAAATACTAGCTACTAAAAATTTTAAAAGTAACATAAAATTTCGGCAACTCCCACTATTTATTTTGAATTATATTCACCTCCTTAATGTAAGACATTAAAATAATTTTACTTAGTGGAAAAAAATTCAATCACCTTATTATAACTCCTACGTGTTTGTAGCCAATCATAACAAAATAAAAGATAACAAATACATTTGCAATTACATCTCATGTAATTCATTTATCTTACCTCTAAGTAAATATAATGTCTCATGTCCGCAACGAATTATAGACTCACACCACGATCTTCTAGGTCGATCTTTAACACACTAGGACAGGTGTGGGTAAATGTAGAGATGACTAGGTTTTCTCTTTTTTTATTTTATTTTTTTGTGAAAAAGCCTCTTTATATTTTGTCGCCTTCTAAAATAATTAGAATAAGATTTTATTAAGTTTTCTATTTAATAGTATTTTTAATTTAAACACTTTAAATTAATTGAATTGATAGTTCAATCATAATATTAAATGATAAGATAATCATGATATATTTTTTAGTCATATCTTTGATATAGCCAAATCTTTTTAAATAGAATTTTAATTATTTTAAATCATATCATTATCTTTAATGATATCTTTAATTTAGTCAAATCTTTTCAAATCTAATTTATAATTGAATCATATCGTATCTTATTTAAATTTTTAATTAGTTTCTCAAATAAATTTAAATTTGACTTACCTAATATTAATAATAAATTAATCTCATATTAATTTAATTTATATATAACATATTTAATTCAAAATTAAATTATTATTTATAAAATGAATTTTGAAATCATCATTATATTTAAATACATCTTTTAAGTAATTAATTCTCTAATTAACTACTTAACACTAATTATTTTATAATTACATATTTGCCCCAAAAAACTATTTTCTTTACAAATAAGTTCTTTTTCAACCTTTGTCACTCTTATCCTATATAGTATTTTATAGAGGCGACCTGAGGACCATGAATCTATAATTCCAAGCTCTAATATATTAGATTATTTATTAAATTCTTTAATCTACTAAATCTTATTTATTAATCTCAATATTTTCCACTAAAATTATAAGATTGTACTTTTATAATTATAAAACAAATTACTGAGCAATTTTTAGTAGTTTATTGATATTGTCATTACATGTAATTCAATCCTCCAATAATTGATTTATAATTAAAGCTGATCAAAATTACCATTTTACCCCTCCAATTATCTATTTATCCTTAAGTACCCTTAATCCACTAGTGAACGATCAGTTTATAACTTAATTAAAAATTTGAGCTCAAAACCCTTCAGTTCCAGAATTAACCCTTAAGGGAACCAATATACAATTTTTTATGAAGAAGGTTTGGACTCTTTATCTGTAAATCATGATCTTAACCGCTTATCCCAATGAACCTTCAAAACAAAACTCTTTAGCATGTTTTACAAACAAACCATGATAAATGAATCAAAAGATCCAATTGACATAAATGCGAGTTCATGACTACTCAGGATTCAGATTGATCTGCATATGATCATCTATTGATATGAATAGAACTCTTTATGGTAAACTGTATGTTAATAAAAAATTAATTCATATCGGGTCATGTCCTATATAATCTAATTATATAAAGCATCTCGACTAAAATGTTTATCTACATTAGTGATCCAGATCTAAATCACTTGCATTCATAATGTTAGTGGACCGTACTAGCAATCACATATTAATCATTTCATATTTTAATATGTTGTGGACAATTTAATTCATCATCTATAATCTTAATCCTCTCATACAAATACAATATTATAGTTACATAAATAAATTGAGAATTTTCTGATATTAATACGCATTATTCAATAATAACATATTCAAACATTTATATAGAAAAATGGCACTTTCATTAATTTCATAAAAATGTACTTATTACATGCTTTTAGGGCATGTAATAGGGTGCATTAACTTTTTAATATTTGATTATTAATTACGAACGTTTAAGATCATTTTATAAAGTAAAGTTGCTATGTAACTTATTAATTTCCAATTAATTCAATGCCACATTTAGTTGTGCTAGTAGAGCTGTATAACATTAAATTAATAAATTAATAATTATCATTTTTCCCTTATAGTCAAACTATAGGTCAAATTACTATTTTACCCCTAAAATGCTTTTGGTCCATTTTTCTTTTTTCTCCGACAAAACTTTAACTGTGTTACTTCGAACCTTATACGTGTGACTAATTAGGTTTGCATCACGCCGGTAGAAGGATTTCATAATACTTTATGACTTTATTTATTTCATAATTAAATTCATTTAATTTAAAACATGTTTTTCAATAAAATAGTTAACTTAATTATCTCATAATTAAATAACCTAAACCTCAAAGTATTGATAGACTTCTAGCAAGTGTCAAGACTCTCTAGAGATCAAAAGTACTATCTTCCGAAAGAATCTGTTTGTGACCATCGTATACTTACAATAACAATTCTTCCACCTTTTCAATATCTCGATTCTTCCTAGGGCATGTTCTAACTATTAAAACTTAATAGACAAATCTTATAGATCATCATACTTTTATTGAATATCGACAATAGATTTACATAAACTCTTTTCAAACCATACTATTTTGCAAAAATTCATTATTCAATAAAGTATATAATCCATAGGACCTTATTATAAATATGGAAGCAATGAATTCCCTCTTGACCACTCATAATCCTTCTCACACGACACTTCATACCCAACCGTTCACCCCCGTGTTCACCCATAGCTAGGGGTAATAAGAACGATGTTAAAGTATGAAGTCCAGTACTCAAGGTAACAATGACATCTCAAGTTGGAGGATCACATGTAAAATAGTCATTAGATAATTCTCATTAACAGTCAGTATTAATTACCATTGAGAATTATTCAAGTGTCATATTCAAGACCCTTACTCTCTACTAAGCACTCATGCAATCATCATGGTGTTCCACTAACACCACTAGCTATGAGATCAACCACCCTAACAATTAGGTGATGAACTACATGATTATCTATCCGGATCTATGTCCATTCTCGATATTATATCAAAATGAATAGTTTGTATCTTAAGAGATTTAAGCGACTCGAGTCTCTACTAGCATGATCTCTATCATGGTCTCTAGAGTGCATAACTCAAAATACTAGATATTATCATAATATACATATATATAATATATAATATTAATTCCAACAAAATTAGTAAACATGATAAATAGTAACTAAATTTCATTAATGATAATAAATTATATATTGCTAATATATGTATAAAGATAATATCACATAAAATATTTGTCCCATCAGGTCAAAATCTAGTTAGTTTGATGGACATACACTTTAAGTATGTGTACACCTTAATGGATATCTTTGTACTATTTATCTCCCTATTCATTCTGCAAGCATTAATTTTTTCCATATCAATAACTTAATTTTCATTATAATGAAGAATAACTTTTGATAAGAAAAACATGGCGAATCATCAGAAGTAGTATCAATGCTACCTACTTTGAAGCAAAAGAGAGGTTGCAGTCAAGAATCAAACAAAGATGAGCAAGTTGTTATAGGGGCATCACTAAACAAGCTTGTTGATACTGCTAAGGCTTATAACTTGGAGTTAAGTCATTGTTTCTTAAAGCTTACAACATGACATTGTAAGTCACTCGTTGTTTGCTTATCCGGAGCAGAAGTCCACTTTCAAAAGATGGTACTCGTATATCCAAACAAAACAACTGCCCAAAATCATGATTGGTGTCATATGCTTAAAGCATCTGGAATATTCAATTTCAAACATAGATTTAATCATCTAGGAAAAAAAAAAAAGAGAGGGCAAGAGGAGGATAATACCAAAGCCCAATCATCCTCCAAAAATTAGATGGTTTTCCACCCAAAAAGATTTTCACAGCCACCACCACCACCGCCCAAAATGATTTTTGACCACAGCCGCAGCCACTTTTCTCCGTTTGGATTTGAAATCATTACCCAGTCATTATCGGTATCCACATAAACAATAAATCAAAAGTTTTTTCTAGATTCAATTGTCATCTCATCTTTATTGAATCTTTGAGGAAGTGGAAATTGCTTGAGAGAAAAGATGAGATGAAAACCTATTTTCCCTCTTTCTCTCTCTCTATGTGGTAAGGGTACAATGATAATTCTCTAGGGTTTCTCTCATGTTCCTTAGACAGGGTGACTTGGGCCCTAGGCCTAAGTTAGGGCCCAAGTGGACTACTCTAGCTCAATGAACTAATGTTTAGGTTTCTATTTCCATTTTAATTCTCAATTTTTTGGAAATTAAAACTAATTATATATATATTTTTTAAATCCAACTTTATCTCATAAAGTTTGGACTTTTATTTTAGGCCTTACATATGTACCCCGTTGATCTATTAAAACTTTAATGTCCACCATAGTTTTTCTTTTGACCTAATAAAAATTGTTTGACTTATTATTTAATTTGTAGTTCGATTGTAAGGACAAAATTATAATTATTAATTTGTTAAATCTAATGTCATGCAGCACTGTTAACATAACTAAGTGTAATATTAATTTAATTAAAAATTAATAAATTACAAGGAACTTTTATTAATTATAAAAGGGTCCTAAGGGTTCGTATTAATGATTAGACATTAAAGAGATTAATGATCTGAATTATTAATTAGATTTTCATGGGTCAAATTAATCAAATAGTTTATTAATATCCATAGGTTATAACACATGGTAAGGTATGGTCGGCCGTGCAATGGATATGTATGATCCATTATTTCCTTAATTAGTTAAGAAAAACTAATGTTCTAAGAAAACCTAATACTATAATTAGGATGAGATCCAAAAAATTTAAATTACTACTTCTACTACTTCATATGCATGAATTCTTAACACCAACTTTATTATTGCCGCCCCACCTTGACATAGTAGCAACGAGTTAGAATGGTGGCGACAACGGCAATGGGTGGTGGGAATGGCATCGACAATGACAACAATGGAGGATGGAGGTAGAGCGACAGGTGGCCGCATAGATGACAAAGTAGGTGGGGCGACGACAACGACGAAGGCAGAGCAACTGCGGCAACAGAAGTGGAGCAATAGGTGGCGGTGGGGCGATGTCGAGACAACAACACTAAAGCTAATGGAAAAAGAAGGGGTAAAATTTTGTTTAATAAAAATTAAGTTTGAGATTTTAGAATACTTTAATCTCTTTCTTTTTACTTTCTGCCTAAATGACTAAAATAGAATAAAAATAAAAATTAAATGACTCAATTGAATCAAACGAAAGTTAAAAGACGAATATAGAATAAATGCATAATTAGAGGGACCAAAATAATTGTTTAATATAAAATTTTTTATTTCAATTAATGAAGTTAGTTCAAGTCTCACTATCTTGAACTGTCGGTAATATTAATTCTCTATATTTATGATGGTAACATCTAACTACACTAAATTGAAGCCAGTTTTCATACTTTCACCATATCTTGTTTTGGAAATATAAATAGTGATTTATTTCTTAGAGTGAACATCATCCACATTGTAAGAAGCGAAAAAGAGAGAGAAAAGGGGAATTGGAATAAATCCTTTTGAATTGTGAAATCATTCTATAGTTTGCTTGTGATTTTTACCTAAGTTTATTTAGGAGTTCTTCACCTAAAATATATATGTCTATTTTTCATCCGTCTGCCTCAACTTAATTATAATAATTAACTATATTCACCCCATCATTATTTCTTAGAGTGATCATCATCCACATTGTACGAAGCAAAAAAGAGAGAAAAAGGAAATTGGAATAAATCCCTTTAAATAGTAGAATCATTCTACAGTTTGTTCGTGAATTTTACACAAATTTATTTTGGAGTTTTTCACCTAAAATGTATGTCTATTTTTCATCTGACTATCTCAATTTAATTATAATACTTAAGTATATTCACCCCATCATTCCCTACATCAGATGTAATAATTAACTTCACTAAACTTGTATATTAGATGTTATATTTGAGCTTTGCTTGGATTGGGTGCTATGGTACAAATACAAACACGTGGTTATCATGAAGCCTATCAAAATATTTAAAAGCCTCCACCACATAAACAATAAATCAGAGAGAAAGTAAGAATTATGAGTCCAAACTTGCATTCATTATCTGCCAAGCTCCAACACCTTTGTATATTACCCGTGAGAAAACAATGCCCCTCCTTCTCACTAACTAAACCAACACCATCTGATCTTCTTCTTCGTCCACATGTTCCATGTACACATAGTAGAAGAGGCAGTACAATACCTATGGCCCATTCCCGTCATTTGCACTTAAATCATGGCCACGATGAGGAGGATGATGATGGTGATGGTTATGATGATGAGAATGGAAAAAGTCAAAGCTTTGAATATGCAGTAGAGCTCTTCAACCAGGGCAGGTACTATGACTGCCATGATGTTCTAGAACATCTCTGGAATGAAGCTCAAGAGCCCAACAGAACTCTCTTCCATGGCGTTCTCCAATGCGCAGTTGGCCTTCACCACTTGTTCAATAAGGTAAGTACAACTCTCTTTTTTCTCTCTTTTTGATATCCTCAGTTTGTCTGACTTATTGAATTCAAACATTTGGTCAGAATCATCGAGGGGCGATGATGGAGCTTGGTGAAGGGCTTTGCAAGCTAAGAAAAATGAATTTTAAGAGGCCAAGCCCATTTTATCAGTTTGAGCAAGAGATTTCTGCTGCTCTAAATTTTGTGTACAACACTCAGATAGAACTAGCTGCCTGTAAGTATTATCAATTCGTTCTTAATTCAGTCAAGGAAACCAAGGGTTCGGATTTGTCTTTGGCAAGCAGAATCAACGGTGATGATTAACTCAGTTAGCTGTTTATATGTGACAGGTGGCGATGACACGTGCGTTGCAATGGACCAATCAGAAAGATCATACCAGCTTCTTGGGGGGTATGCTGCTGGGCAGAATATCTATCAACTGGAACTAGCAAGAGACACTGGTGATCGAGTTATTACGATGTACATTGTTTTTTGCAGTCAGAGATCTTATGGTGGTGGTGATGGTGGGACCCAGAGGGTGAAGCTGCCTACCCTCACCGCAAACAAAGAACAACTGAAAAGTCTTTGATCCATCTCCTAAGAGACATCATTAGTTATGATACACGCTCATCTTACATAGATATGACTTGTGAGACCACTGCTGTATAAATCACCCATGTAAACAATAATGTCCATTGCGTTTAAAAGAAAGGGAGACAAACAAAATTTGATCTTTTTTTGTCCAAAGGCTGAAAAGAAAATACAGAGGAAAAATTGTGGGAGCATGGAAAAGTGACGAGGGATGCAAAACTGAGCTACTTGGTTTTTTTCATAGGAATGTAATTGCGTTGGAGATTAGTTCTGGTAATTGAATAGATTAAGAAGGTATTGCATAACAACTTCCAAGTAGTACGACCGACGTTGAGCAGAAGATATGAGCAAAAGTAGCTGTTGCAGCTCCTTTGGCAGCCCCCTATCGAGCTTGGAGCAAGTACTTTTACACTCAATATAGTCCTTTGAGGATATGTCTCATCAGGATTAACCATCATTATTTGTTCCCAAACTGGAAAATTTAAATAAATACATTAACAAAATAAGAAAGAAGAAAAGAAAGCACCAATGAAAAGAAACAAGAAGCAATAATGTTATTGATACTGTTGCTATTTTACCTGGAGCAGTGAACATTGGGGCGATGCCAAATTTTCCACACAACGTCATCCTTATTGGCATTGTTATGTAATTCATTCTTAAATAAATCAATAGCCTGCACTAATTTCCAGTTTTATTACATTTTTATTATTAAAAGAGAACTTAGAAAATTATAAAGTAAGCCATGTAGATTGATTGATTGTGATTAATATTCTGTGATGGAAGTCTCTGAAGCCTGACAACTGGAGCCGGAGAGAAGTTCCCTGTCATGTAACAAACATATAGAAACGAATACAAAAAACTAGGCGATACAAATAACACAAACCATCCAAGGTAAGATTAGTTTGAGTTAATGTAACGCTGGTAATGAACTCTACAGTTGTAGTGTCCAACGCCCAGACTCATTAGAAGAATTTGGAAAAACTTATCAAAGGCCAGTTAGAGAAAGAAAACATGTAATCTAGTCACAGATCTCATGAGAGAGAGGGAGAGAGAGAGACCTTTTCTATTATGCTGTTTCTTCTCCTTTAGACAGTAGTGGATAGACCATGCTCCTTAATGCCTCTGTCTTGGGGTCCCCAGTAGTGAAAGTAGGTGAATTGAATTAGTATCTAAGGATGAAATTAAGGTTCCACATTTTTTAATACTATACAACTGTAATAGCGGATATGAAGTCTTGAACCATTAAAAGTGAACGAAATTGGAGTGCTCTTTTTGCATGCTAAAATTAGAATACATGCTAATAAGTAATTAAGAGATTGAAATCATAATACATAGTAACAAGGATACAAAACTATCAAGCAGAACACATCCACCAGCATCCACAAGCCAGGGTAGATTCGATTTGATTTTTGACCAGTCCAAGCTCCTTACAAGAATGCTACACACCGTACAGAAAATGTGCAACGCTACATAACTCTTTTCTTTCTTTCCTTTTTTTTTTTTTCCTCAGGCATAAAATGATAATAAAAGTGTTTAATCTCTTTACCTCGCTACATAAGTGCCATTTCCAACCAAAGCAAAGAAGAACATAAGCGGATTAAGACCCTGCATAACATTGGAAACATATCTCTTCATGTTTTTAGGCTTAAAGACCAGAAAAGATAGGACTGACGGTATACTGAGTTGTAGTAATTCTTCCTTCTCAGAAGCTCATCCTCACCTGCGCATTGCCTCTTCTAATCTGCAATAGATTATCAAAAACCATATCTTGTTAATGTTTCAGGACACATAGTTAATTAAGGCAATAGAAAGTAACAGGGCCAGATTAAAAATATGTCACATGTCACGCTAAGCTAACTTAAATGAGAAAAGGGCAAGATTGCCAAATGTATTTTAACATATTCCCATAGACACATCCTAAGGAAAATTTCATTAATTACTCAATCCTTTTCTTATAAATCAGATTCCTTATTACACCCATATCTTTGTTGATAAGACTTTGTCAACTGAAAATTACAATGTCACGAGAAAGAAAGTAAAAAATCTCACATTTAAACAAATCTGAGGAACTCGTCCTCCCATATATATAGCTGCCATTGCCCAACCAAGAATAGATCCAATCTCACTGCCTCTTTCATTGTCATTTTTTTGCAAAACCTTAGAGGTTACCTGATATTTATACGCAATCACAATATATACAACTAAGTTTTCACCACAGAGAAGATTTCACAGGAAGTAGCACTTGGATACAATAGCGAATATGTGCTTTATATAGATGAAGAAACAATAGTTTATGTAGAAGACCAAGTATCGAACTACAACCGTGGGGAAGAAATTTTTAGTTGTGCTACCTGTAAAAGCTTTCTTCCGACTGGTATCACAATTCCTTGATTTGTATTTCCATAAGCTGAATGAACTTTCTTGTCTGACGAATGATGGAGATTAAAAGTTCCAAGGAAAATCATTAAAGGGACCTAAGATTGAGAAAATTAGAGATCATGTTCTCAAGTGGAGCTTAATATGTTTATGACAATTAAAGAAAGAATCAGCTGCATAGTGCTCACCAGACACAACATGGCCTTGACATTTGAAGGTGGGGTCGACTGCGTAGATGAAAGTCCAGCAAGCAAGGGTTCATGCATAGAATTTGGAGCACGATAAGATAAAGGACTCATTCTCCGTGTAAGGAAAGTTCCAGCTGGGGGAGTAAAGCTTTTCGACAGAGATCTTGCTGAACTGATGTTAGGGGAAAAAATGGAATAATGTTAAGCACATTAATATACAAATCAACATATATAGATGATGTACTAGATAAAAGATAGAAGCTTCTGCCCACATTTTCACAGGAAAATATAACTGTCAGATATAAACTTATATTGTATGCGATATCACAAGTGGGATATGCACATTGACTAGTTGAAGTTAGAAAATATCAAAATAATTCATTCTATGAACTTTCCAAGAAAACTTAGTGGAAAAGTGCATGTTTAGAGTACATATACATCAAAATTCAAATATGCTAGAGTTTGAGAAGCAACCTAATTTGGACTACTAAAGGATGCTAACATGATATTGAAATAAAATGCTTCGATGTACATAGATTTTTAATTCCGTTTTTCTCTTGTTTTCCAAAACTAAATTCTTACTTTTGTGTTTTATTTTAGTATCCATGTTTCAGAAGAAAAGAAGACACCATGAAAAGGCAGATTTATAAGCAAAATATTGATATTAAGAAAGATAGAAAGGAAGAAAAAGGATTACGTGTAGTAGAGTTCTCTTCTAGGTGAACTCTCTTGAGGAACCACTGGAAAAGGAATAGGTGTGTGCTCAAGACATTCTCACTGCCAGTGTCAAACTGATTGTTCCTTGCAGAGTTACTATCACCGGCCTTTCGTTGTCCAGCTCCATCAGGACCAGCTGTCGTCTGGTTTAAAACTGAAACCTACATTGGCAATTTAGGATTTTAAGAATCTGTAACAGAGAGGTCAACCAACAAACTGCAGTTTCAGGTCCAGAAGAAAAATACAACAAAAATTTAATTACATTTTGAGTAATGTTGTTGCCTCCTACAAATGAGTTCAAGCTACTTTTAGGTGGTTTCTGTTATAACAGACTGTAAACAAAGAGGTATTGGTTTTGACACGTTTAACACTCTCAAATTTCTATCACAAAGGTCACTTACCAGGACCTAATCTCACAAAGTGGCTACTTAAATGAGATGGTTAGAGTCATTAGACAATTTACATACACTATAAAAGGAAATATTACACAAAAATTTGGCTTCTTAGCTACTCAGACGATTGCATTCTACTCCATTTAAAGGAGAAATGTTGAATTATGCTCTCAGCCATGACAGTTTAGTTATTCTCTACTAATTTCTATCACATGTATTACTATGGACACATTAAATAAAATTTTACTATTAGAGTTTCAGTTCAAAATCTCAGCAAAAAGTTATCCAAATCAAGAAACATCGTTGTCTATGCTCCCTCTTACTCACAGATGTGGATTGTCACAAGAACTAGAGAGTGATATCTGCCTCACGGTATTTTACCAAGGCTAAGAAGACTCAAGAGAGCAAGAACTAACCAAGAACTATTTTGATCCACTTTCATATTCTTTTCATATATTCCCACATTGACACTGTCATCCTAGGTGACAAAAGACCAATACTTTGACCAAGTAATGGAAAAAATAAAGTAAATAAAAAATATATAATTAAATAAAAAATAAAAACCCCTTTTACTGAACTCCAAACCTTCACCTGTTTTGTATGATACTTCAGTCGATCGTAAATATGCCTGTAATATATAGTCTGTGCAGCAAGAACTAAGGTAGTTACTGTGTACAGCTGCACACGAAAATGGTGTTAGATTCACAATAAGAAGAGAACTGAGGAAAAGTAAGACAATGTGAACGATAGAAAGATATTTCACCAGTTAAGTCTTCAAACAAATTTCTTACCAACGCCATATAGAATTGAGTTGGAAGCTGCATGAGACAACAAAATGTCATTTAAGTAATCCCCCCCATATATAAAAGTTTGAGATATAATGAACCGCTTACAGTAGCTGGTTCAAGCTTGCAGCCAATAAGGTTAAAAAGATCTCTGCACAGTAATTGTGTGCAATTTAAATCCAAAAAATAGACGAGAATATGAAACTTCAGAAGCACAGGAAACAAGCAAAACAATACAAACAATAAACAACACAGCAAGGAAGACTACTAGACTCTGTTTAAAGAACATTTGGAGACAAATAAATAACCATCTTGTCGTATATATTTTTACATATTTACAAAATGTAGACTTGCTACTAGTAGTACCAAAACATGATAAATGATACACACTACAATTAAAAGGAGAAAAGAGTACCCCCAAACACAGTCAGAAAAAAATAGAAATAAAAAATTGGTACTAAGAAAGATTTTACATATGTAAGCAGGTAAAGAGACAATACAGAGCATTTGACATATTATTGAATTTTTCTTTGCCAAAATGTATGGTAGACTCGAGTTTACATGATGGCATTCAATGTCTTTGAGAATGAAGGAAATTTTTGTAGATACCCTCCGGTGGTGGGGTCTATGGAGTAACAAAAATGATAAATTAAAGTTACTCTTACTAAAAACAAGACTGTACATTTAGCAAAGCGAAAACGCAGGATTCACAGTTGCTTGTAAAAATTAATAAGCAGCAATGACAATATGAGAACTGTGAAACCCCAATTTATGCGAATGAACATACCAGAAAACTTCACAGATTTACATAAAGTAAGAAAGCATTACCCCAACATCCACGTCATCAAGAAAGTAACTGATAAGCCCTCCGTCGATTTTTCCCTGTAATTGGTCATGATTTGAGGAATCTCAGCCACACCCCAACTGATAACACTGATTACGCCTAGACCGAAAGATACTCCATCTTTTGTATTGCAAAGACAAAAGTTCATGTATACCCTGAACCATTTGGAACAATGCTGATTTTCAGCACACATTGGAATTGATGTTTTGGAGATTCCCATTGTAATCAACTTCAATCTGAGCAAGACAGCAATTCCCATTGTAAGCTATGAAGCATATACTTAAATCACGTAAATTATCACAAAATTCAAATCCAAGAAAGCAAAGAGAAGCTTGAATAGCAGAAAGACCAGATTAAACTATTGCATAAAATCAACTAAAAAAGGCGTAAAAAAGATACTGATCATCAGGAAAGATATTTTCCAAAAATGTTTCATTACCTAGAGAGAAGAAAACATGCGCTATAGCTATGGCTGATAGAACCAATCCAAGGGCAATCGAAAAGACAGATAAGGGAGAGAGAGGAGAGAAAGCTGACCTAAAAAGAAGAAAATAAACGTTGCGCTATGGCTGATAGGGCACTCCAACCCAGCGGAAACCAGAGGAACAGAGAGCTTATCATAGATAAGAGAGAGCGAAGGAGTGATGTGAACATTGGCATTTTATACCACTTCTTTTGCTGCAGGTAGTGAGATCGCAGTAGGTCCCCATAAATCACGCTCTTACACGGTCCGACTCTCTTACGATGACACTTGGCCGCTTTTAAAACAACTGTCGATATATAAATTATTATTATTTTCATTTATTAATGAGTAAATTATGATTTAATCAGTAGTTTTAGGATAGTTCTTCTAATCCGTTAAAAATTTTAAGGAATCGTTAATTTTACCCGTTTGAACTGCTTTATCCTAACCCAAACCTTCAAACTTCTCAACATCCTAATTTAAAATGAATAGGAAATGGTGATGAAATTAAAATGCCAACCCCAATCGGATTAAAACCAACGAGAACAACTTCTGTATAATTATTATAAACAGTTGCATAAGTTATAACATATAATACTGATTAGATATTAGAAATAATGGAAATGTACTATTTGTCTAACCAATGAAGAAAATTGGATTGGTTAGACTCAAATCAGATTAAACCAGTACTATTATTAGTATACACAGATGTAAATTATAACACATTTTACTGATTAAATGTCATAAATAATGGAAATATTATGAGTAGTCGCTTGCGGTAAGAAGCGTTTGCCACGGCAGCCTAGGTGGGGGAAGTGAAATTTTCAGAGGCAGACCTAGTTGCTAAAATAAGATTTGAGGGAGAATAAGAAAAAGATGAAGATGATCAATGAGAAAGAAGATTGAGAGAGAATGGAGTGTGTCTCACTTGTGAAAATTTTTTCTGGTGATTTAAATTCTTACTCTAGTCTTTCAAGTCGGGTACCCATATGTTTTTCGGTTCGGGTTTAGTATTTGTTTGTTTTTTGGATTTCTTGTCTTCATTTTTAATTTCAGTCCTCTATTTTTAATCTTATTTTAAGCTATTTTTTACACAACTATTTTAATTCAAATTCAAATTCAAATTCAAATTTTCCATTATAATTTGTTAAAATGTGTTGAGATTTTGATTTGTATCGTGGTTATGCTAGGAGAATTGATTTTTATTCCACTATATTTTTAATGTGGAATAAAATGATCTATATTAGGAGAAATTATCACAAAATTTTAAGATTTTTCATTTTTAATCTGGAAAAAAAGAACTTTAGTTAAAATTAAATTAGAAAGGCTTAAATGAAATTACTTATGCAAATCGATATGTAATAGACAATAGGAGATCAAACTTAATCGAAAGAATTGATGACGAATTCATAATCTTAATGAAAATCCCAAAAATCCCATAAAACGGGTCAATTGTGGGTCCAATAGGTCGGAAACCCGGTTCAAATCGGGTATGTTGAATGAAGAAGATGATAAACAGTGCTTGGATTAATTTTTTTACCCCCAAACTTCTTCGTTGTATCATTTTGGTCGTCAAAAATTCAAAATCTTCTGTTTTTGTATTTCAATATTTGGTCACTAAAATTGCCAAGCGAAATTTCATCTATGGTGTCTAGATTGTTTTAAGATGGACATTGTTGTTTACTAGTTGATAACTTCATGGGGATGATCTAGATGACAAACGTGCTGACTTTGTTGATAGAAAGGTAATTGAAAAACCTAAAAATAAAATAAAATAAAATTGTGACTAGGTGAGAAAATTAAAAGTAGGTCATTCACCAACACGAAGGTAGACAAATCAAATATAATATACACAATACATGACTTTTTAATAATGCAAATCATATACATAATTCAAGTATTATTCGTCTTCGTTATTCTGCCTATCCGACTCAAACCTAGTTTCTGATATGTTGGACCTACAACCGACTTATTTTCTACAAAATTAATGTTTTTTATTAGGATTACAAATTCGTGATCAATTCTTTCGATTAAACTTGTATTTAGATCCTAATATCCATTACATATGAATTGGCATTGCCAATTTCATTAAGTCTATTATAATTTAACTTTAACGAAAACTTTTTTTCCATGTAAAAAGCGGTTTAAAATGAGCCGTTTGATTCGCGGTCGGCTTGATCTTAGCCGATTTTGAGGCAACGTAAGTTGAATCATTAGATTGAAAATGGAGGATTGATATAGGCATTGAATCCGATCTCATTTTTTTACTGTAGGCTTTTGATTGAGTTGACACTTCCTAATTGGTGAGGGAACAAGATTAGTATCCTAATCCTGACCAAAGAAGTGCCTCTTATATATACATACATATATGAAAATAATTAAAATATGAATCTTTAAACCCTACTAGAAGTATGAACCACATAAAAACTGTACCCATTTTCAACTTGGCGGCAATAGAGCAATTTTCTTTTCCCCAGGCTGTAAAAGACTATATCCTGCATTCTTTCGCAAGCATCTCTTCTGCATTAAATTCCTTGTGCTGCAAGAATCTTCCCATGCTCCGCTTGCTGCATATATTCCTGCTAAGACAACATAGTTAACCGAATTCTCTGGATCCAAACAAATAAGATTCATTGCTGCCACTTCGCCAAGAGATCTATTCCCATATAAACTGCATGCTCCAAGAAAGGCACTCCATGGTGAAGCATTATGAATATTCATTTTGCATAAAAGATCATACGCTTCTTCTAACTGACCTCCACGAGCAAGCAAATCGACCATACAAGACAAATGCTTTGTTTGGGGTAAGATTTTGTATTTACTAATCATATTAGAAAAGCATTCCCATCCTTCATTAGTTAATCCGGCATGGGTACAAGCAAAGAGGAGGGACAAGAATGTTACATTATTTGGTTTCAAACCTTCTTCGCATTCCATCTTCTTGTACAATGCAACTGCCTCGCCGCCATAACCATGCTTTCCATATCCTTCTATCAACGATGTCCAGGATATTACATTTTTATCCTTCATCTCATTAAAAGCACGGTAAGCATCGGAAATTTCTCCACATTTGGCGTACATATTAAGTAAAGCATTTCCCATGGCTACATCAAAAGCAGGCTGATATTTCAAAGCGAGCGTGTGGATTTGCCTGCCCAATCTAAGAGATGGTACATTGGAACATATATCTAACATGGAACAAAATAGCACATTGTCTATTCCTCTATGCATTTGAATTATTTCTTTTAGAAGAATTAGCACATCTTCTCTACAATTACCATTCCGTGCATATCCGGTCATAAGTGCAGTGCATGATATGATATCTTTTTTAATCATACTCTTATATACCTTGTGAGCACTTTCTATATCTCCTGATTTTGTGTATGCATTAATTACTGATCCATTCAAACCATTAGGTGATTGGGAACCCAACTGGGTTATGAGTAGTCCATGTATTTGCTTAATCATCATGAGGTCAGCACCTTGAGCTAGACCAGTCAAAACACTCGTGAAGGTGAAGCAATCAGGTGTGATGCCTGTATATAGAAGAAGCAAACAAAGGGTATAGCAAGTGAACTAAAGTGTACATAAAATAAAAATTATATATATTTACTACATAAAGAATGTTTAGAGTATTCTAATAGCAGCATCCAACTGATCATTATTGTCACATAGACCTCACATTGTTATGAGAAGCAAACAGTACCAAACAGTAAGGAGCTATGTAACCAACAACACAGCATAGAAACATCCAAAATGAATATTAAGAAAAGAAATAATAATTACAGTGACAAATGGCTTCATGGCTGAAATAAAATTGGCAAGATATATAGGCTGTTCACTTCAAATATCTAAGATGTGGTCAACCACAGAGAACAGAACCGAGCAATGAATTTTTGGTATGAGCTAAATCATAGTCTTATGCAAGTTTCCAATAACTCCATACATTAATACAACTGAAGGGGCAAGATTTAGATAGGGAATAATGGTCCTAAATCTAAATCATACCAGTAACACTTCAGAACTGAGAAGGTTAGAATTTAACTCATAGATACTGTAGTTTGTATCAACATATACGAGAATGTGTATGTTTTACATAAGGACATTACATGGTGAGTAATTAACGCAGTCAGACCCATTAACCTAGAACCTAATATAAGAAAAGCACATTAATGATCAATTCATAATATGAAGTCCTTGAACTAGGTGGCTGTGCTCATTATCAATGAATAAATTACCTTCCTTAATCATCCATCGAAATATTTGAAATGCTTCTTCTGCAAAACCCTGAACAACAAAGCCGCCAATCATCGCATTCCAAGAAACCATATCTCTTTTTGGCATTGATTCAAACAAAGAACAAGCATCCTCTATCTTTCCACATTTTGAATGAAAATCAACAAGTGCACTCTGTACATATAAATTTTCAGCAAACCTGCTTTTTTGAATAGACCCTTGAATTTGCAACCCCACTAGCAATAACCTCATACTAGTACAAGCCTTCAATGCGCTCAAATATGTAACGTGATTGGGCCTAATACCGGCAGAAAATAGTCTCGCAACAAGTTTCAAGGCATCTTCATTGTAACCATTTTGAGAATACCCAGATGCCATGGCAGTCCATGACACAACACTTCTTTCAGGCATTTTATCGAATACTTGGCGGGCAATTCTTGTGTCGCCAAATGCAGTGTAAAAGATAATTAATTTAGTTCCCACGCCTATATTTGATGGAAACCCACTTGTAATAATATGGCTGTGAACCAAAAGACCAGGTCGTTTTAGCTGTTTGTCGATGCATAGTTGCAAGATGTTCATGTAGCAAGAGTAATTTACTTGGGCCGGGTGATGAAAAATAAATCGTATAGCTCCCTGTAGAGATGCCTTGTTATGCATAATGATTGAGCTCGTAACTGAAGTTTGGAACAATTTGCATTCGTAAATCTATCAGCCGTTTTCTTTACGGAAATCATACATGATTTCTCAGTTAATGACGAGCAAGGAAGGCATGGACTTGGAAATCTATCGGATGCAGAATTGTATTAATTTCTTATCACTTATCAGTAGTCAAGGACCAAACGAGCCTTTGAGCTTGAAAGAGGTCATGATTTGATTCTGGATTTTAATACTCGCATAAATCACCACGAACTCGACTGCTTCAGCTGCTAGGCAAATAATGCATGGAGTTTTGCACTATGAACTTCTTCCCCGTGGAATGTGAAACTAAAAACAAGAGAAAAGCGACCATCAATTTCAGAGCAGGAGTATGCATTAATTAACTTACTATTCATGTACTTGTATTAGTTTTTCTTCTTATATTTAGTCCTTTACATTCTAAATAAATTCAAGTTTCCTACAAGTTTTAGCAATAAAACAATCTATGTGCTCTCATTTTATTACTCTCTCCCTCTCTCAATCCATTCATCAGCTCGAATTCTAATGGAAGTATGTATGCTTGTATTACTTATGCTGCACGAGTCTTATTACTTATGCTTGTATTACGTGCTGTTCGTCAAGGGATTACTTGGATGATTTTTGCACTACCTGCTTAAAGTAACAATGCTTTTATTTAATATATTCCCATTTTATGATGTTGATGAACACTATTTTATAGGCATGGAACCTAGTAGATAGAAGTGAAAACTATTAAGTTTGGTTTAAGTTTATTCTGGTTAAGTTTGGTCTGCATTATTTTGGTCAAGTTTGGTGTAATCAATATTGTTGTGTAAGCAGATGTCATCATGCTTAGGTCATTTTGCGTGCCATAGAATCCAAATTCAGCAGCGACTACCCTTATGCCATTGCTATCCAGCTTCTCTAAAGACTGCAACAACACCCGAGAATTTTAGAAGATTTTTTTTTTCGTTGCATGAAATTCAGGTAGTATTTACATCTATGAAATTGTTTATAATCATGTTATGAATTTGTTATTGTTAACCTTAAATTATTGCTTGTCAGAATAACAGGTGTGATTTTGTCGCATAGGGTGACGGTGGTTTGTAGGAAGATTTATATATAATAAATATAATACAGTAAATAGTAATTAAGAAAATAGTGATGCTATAAAATATAATAATATATAAAATGGAATAATAAAATAGAACAGAATAGAATATAATCTGTATAAATAAAATAAAACAGTAAAATAGAATAAATCATAATCTGTAAAAGGTAGAATAAAATATAATCTATAAAAATAAAATAAAATAGTAAAACATAATAGATAAGAATCTGTCAAAAGTAAAACAAAATATAATCTATAAAAATAGAATAAAATAGTAAAACAGAACATATCAAAATCTATAAAAAGCACAATATAATAGTTAAAATAAACTGAATAGAATATGAAAATAGAATAGAACATGAAGAATAGAGCAGCAACAGAGAATCAAACCGAGACATGTTAATGCAATAGTTTCCTTAAAACAGATTCGCCTCCTCACGTCGGTGCAGAAGGTTGAACAGCGTCTGTCTCCCAGGATACAACAGAGACGAATAGTAGCGGCGCACCACCAAACTATTCCCGGCGAACTCAAATAGTGGCTCGAACTCTACCACACTAAAAACTTAGAACTCTAAAGGGAGAAGGAAATTAGAGGGATGAGAGATTTCATTTTTTATTGTGTGTTTTCAAATGAGAGGAAGATGTCAATTTATAGACTCATTAGGAGAATGATAATTAATTTAGATTTAATTCATGTTTAAAAATGATGAAATTAAATTTCATCCTTTCATCTTCAACCTTGAAAATCTTCAAACCTTTCATCTTCTGTAGAAGAAAAAAAAATATCCGGGAGAAAAACAAAAAGAGGCTTAAGGCAAACTGGGTCGTTTTCGAACCGACATTCAACGCGCTTAGGTGCAAGCGCACACGAGCTAAGTCCGATCTGGTCCGGATTTGCATCCCTCTGCAGGAGTGCGTAAGATAGAGCATTTTAGCTTATATTTTATTATTCATTAACAAATGTGCAATTCTATATAAACACTCTCCCACTTATTCTCCTCTCCAATGTGGGATAAAATTTTCTCCTTCATTTTTCCTCCTTCAAACCATTCCAATGGTTGCACTTTGAGATTCAATTTCGCATTCACCCATTAATCATTTTAAGCGTACCATATACCGATTCGAACCTCTCACGGAGGAGAATCTGAATCAGCTTTGACCTTTCGTTTACACGAAGTGGGCCCCACTCAAAATCAAGCATAAACATAGCATGTTGATATGCTCATTTTCCGACAATCCCCTATATGAATTAAATTGATGGATTAACTAAAACATACATTTTTTTATATTAAAACGTTTTTGACCTGGAGATAGAGCTCAACGGTTTGAAACCTGCATAGGATAGGTAGGTATCAACCTTTGAACCTTCCCTTGTAAAAGTACATTGATTTTACTAACTGATCAGTAGATGCGATGTCTTTGAACTATTCTGCCGTTCATATAAACAATAATATATTTCACACAAGAATCTTACCTGACACACTTGAGTTCTCATTGTTATGTTCATTTTGGCCTTGAACATATGCCTGGTTCTGCAAGAGTTGATGAGAATTATGCCCAAGTTAATTCTCTTAGAAGCGGCCCCACTTCTTTCTCACATAGGTGATTCTTAATAAAGAATAACCTGTTTTACTCTGCTCAAATTTTCGATGCTTAAGAATCATTAAAAGCATAGCTTATCTTTTCTCTTACGGGCATCACTGTTTCATCATGGGAATGGATAGGAGGATACCCCCCCGCAGTGATATAATTAAATCTTATACAACTAGGTTGTCCCTTTAAACCTAGATCCTGGGATCTCCAGTCAACTAGGTTGGATTTCTATTGTATTATTGACTTACTCTTTCATGGGCTTTAGTCTCATTCCCTTTGATGGTTTTTTAACTAACTCTCTATTTAACCCTTTGGTTAGTAGATCCGCAATGTTATCCATTATAATTGAGAGTAGTTTACTAAAACGTTTCTAGATATCTTTTTTGAAGTTTTAATATTTATCTTCTACCAAGAAAATTTTGGACTATAAGATTTTATATCCTAGCTCTCTTATTTATTTTCTTGTTCTTGAGTATGATAAACACTAGAATTCGTTTATACTTTGTTCATTTTGAACCTTCTCATAAATATATGTTCAAGGAGAACATATCTCTTCTTATGGATTAAACCAAGAAGTTTGACATTCATTTTAAATAATGACCTTGTTTATTTCCTCATGTAAAAGTTTAGAATATGATCCATGTTAATTATTTTAAACATAGAATCATAATTAACATATTCTAATCTAGCATAGATTAATATCTGCTTCCATTAAGTAAGACTTCTCTCATTGGTCCACAAACATCTGAGTGTACCAACTCAAGCTTCTCTACTCTTCTGGAAGCTTGATTCTTTGGAAATGTCTTTCTCTTCATCTTCCCAAGTTGACAGTTCTCACAAATTTTCTTTTGAGTTTGAACATAGGGAAAATCGTCAATCATCCCTTTCAAGCTTAGTTTCTAGATAGCTTTGAGGTCAAAGTGACCAAATCTCTTATGCAACTTCCAAGATATATCATCATTGCATACAAAGGCATGATGATTCCATTGCACTGAGAAACTTTTGTTTAACACTGGAACTTTAGTCATCTCAACCTTCTTGGAATTTGATATGATGCAGTGATCTTCTTTGAATAACAACATATAGCCATTTCTCATAAGTTGTCCCACACTCAGCAAATTGTACTTCAAATTTGGGACCAAGAAAACATTTGTAATAAATCTAGGACCTCTCATTGTTTTCATAGAAATTGTGCCTTTTCCATGGGCTTTCACCTTCTCCCCAATTTTTACTCCCATCTCGAGGCTGTGAAGCTTTTGTCTAGATACTTGAACATACCTTCATCATGTGTCATATAATTGATGCAACCACTATTTATGAGTTATTCATTCTTGGATCTGTCTTTCACAGATTCACTGGTCATGAATAGATGCTCCTCTCCTTCTTCTGGTTCTGATATATTTGCATGTTGACCATAATGGCCTTATTTCTCTGCATTCTTCTTTTTGCAATCCTTTTCAACGTGGCTAAATAGTTTGCAATAGTTGCATTGTGGTTTTCCCTTCAAGTAGCATGCTTTCTCTAAGTGGTTCTTCCGCTTACAGATTGAGCAGGGAGGTAATTTCTTCCTTTCAGAATGACTTTAACCAAATGAGCTACTTCCTTGATATTTCTTCTTCTAGCTCCTTCAACTTGCTCCTCTAACTACTTAGGATGCCTCTCCTCATTTGCTTCTAGGGAACCTATAAGCTCAGTCAGGGTTAATGATCTAAGATCTTTGCTCTCTTCTATGGTATCGATCTTAGAATCAAATTTTCTGGTATGCTAACCAACATCTTATCCACCAAATTAATTAACACCAAATATCTCATAATTATGAATTTGCCATAGAAAATCATTTTCTTGCAAATAAGTCTTTTTTAACATTTGTCATTCTTACCCTATACAATATTTTATAGAGGCGACCTGTGGACCATGAACCTATAATTTCAAGTTCCAATAAATTAGATAATTGATCAAACTATTTAATCTAATAAATATAATTTATTAATCCCAATATTATTCCACTAAAAATATAGGATTGCACTCTTGCAATTATATAACATATTTACTAAGTAATCTCTAGTAGTCTGTTGATATAATTATTTCATGCATTCAATCCCCCAAAAATTGATTCATAATTAGAACTGATCAAAATTACCGTTTTACCTCTCTAATTATCTCTTTATCCTCAAGTACCATTAATTTATTAGTGAACGGTAAATTTATAACTTATTATAAAATTGAGCTCAAAATCATTCAGTTCCAAAATTAACCCTTAAGGGAACCAATATACAATCTTCTATGGAAAAAGTTTTGATTCCATATCTGTAAATCATGTTCCCAACCACTTATCTCAACGAATCTCCAAAACAAAAGTCTTTAGCCTAATTATACTAACATACTGTGACGAGTGAATCAAAAGGTCCAATTGACATAAACAAAAGTTCATAATTACTTAGGATTCAGATTGATCTGCATATGATCATCGATTGATATAAATTTAATTCTTTATGGTAAACAATATTTTAATAAAGAATTAATTCATATTGAGTCATATCATATATAATCAATTATATAAAATATTTATTTGCACTAAGATGTTTATTTACATAAGTGATCCAGACTTAGATCATATGCATTCATAATGCTAGTAGACCGTACTAGCAACCACTAAATTAAAGATTTTATATTTTAATTTGTTGCGGACAATTTAATTCATTATCTATAATCTTAATCCTATCATACTAATACAAAATTATAGTCACATTAATAAATTTAATTTTTTTAAATATTTATTCATATTATTCGATAATAATATATTCATAATAATTATATAAAAAAATTTTATTTTTATTTATTTCATTAAAATAATTCTTATTATATATTTTTATAATATCATGCCCAATAAATATCATATAAAATATTTTTTGTATCGGGTCAAATCCAATTAACTTAACAAATATATAATTTCGTGAGTGAACGAGAGAATACAATTCAAAGAGGTTAGAGAGAGACTGAAGAGAAATGAGAGAGACAAATGATTAAGAGAGAGAAGCAATTTCATCAATACATCGGAAGTATTTACATCAATCGTAGCTCAAATCTGTTACTTCCCAGAAACTGAATCACTTTCTTTCTAACTGCCTAATGGCCCTTTCCTTGCGCGTGCGGACGTCCAACAGCTAGTTTCTCAACGACACGTTGTTTTCTCTCTAAACTACACGTAGTCTTGCAACTTGTTAGGGAACTTCTTTCTTCCTTTCTTCCTTCTCACAAAAGCAGACATGACTTTTTTAATATATCAGTACGTATGAAATTATGGGAAATATAAGTTCGATCTTCTAATAGTGTCATATTAGTAATAAAAAATTAAAATTATAAATTCTACATAAATTAACTTTTTCCTTTACAATTTTAAGTTAAATATTTTTAAATTTTAAATTTTATTCCTTAACTTCTTTTTTTTTTTACACCTTAAGTCAATTAATAGAGCTCGAGCTTGATTTGAAATGGGGCTTTTTTAATTGATGTAGCTCTAATGTTCGAGCTCCCTTAATGAAGTTGGGGTAAAAAAAAAGGTTAAGGGAAGATAATATAAAATATAAAATTTTTGAGATAAAATTATAAAGAAAAATGATTAATATTATTAAGTTTATAATTTTAATTTATAATTAATAATATGACTTTATAAAAAATTTAAATTTATATGTGTGATAGATATGTTAAAAATTTATAATATTAGTAAAAGATAATAGATAGATTAAAAAATCTAATTTTAAATATATTAAAAAAATAGTTAGCCAAATTTTACATAAAACAAAAAAATTGTAAAAGGAATAAAATTGCAATTAACCCCTATATTTAATTACTTAATCAAAATTTAGGGTGGCCTGAATATCACCTTTCAATTTATTTATTTTTGGCCAAAATCGCTTTTCATTACATGTAACCTTTTCACTTGATCTTCGTCTTCTATTCAATCTTCTCTGTCACGGAACACTACGGCCTCCATGCCCTCTCTCTCTCTCTCTCTCTAGCCGTTGCTCTACACTCCTCAACAGTCTCAACTGTCTCCGCCAAAGCCAAGGGAAAAAGGTTTGCATTTTACTTCCCTTTTACTCTTCTTCCACCGATCGGATCACTCCACTAGTCTTATTTTTCTCTTCCCTATTTTCTTTCTTTGCGTTTATTTAATCGATTTGGTCATCCCAGAATAAATCTTGAAGCTGTGAAGGAAATTTGCGAGTAGAAGAAATTTGTACGTTACAAAAGATGGAAAGCCAAAGCAGTTATGCTCCGCTCCCTTATGTTCCCCTTGGACAATCTGATTCTGAAGCACCAACCATTGTTTCTCGCAAAGAGGAGCTTCCTTTGCGCCCTGACATTGCCAACGGAGCTACGCAATGGTCTTCTGGAATTTGTGCTTGCTGCGATGATGGTCAGAGCTGTATGCTATTTCTGCCTTTTGACCTTGATTTATCACATGGAAAAATTATGAAGGTGCCTGTTCAATATGCAAAACTATATAATAACTGTCACAAGAATTCATTTATTTACTTTCTACTTTAAAAGCAAAAGGATAACATAAGAACTAGTTGTTGATTTGCGTAATAAACATATCTTACACTGTGTTTTCGTGGTTAGCTTGTTATTTTATTAAATCCAGTGAATGATGCTGTTTGGGTTCTTCATCTGACACTAGGATAGTTAATCTAGATTTCTTTCTTTCTCTTGGGTATTGGTGAATAGATGTATCCCTCTAGAGTACTAAATTCAAAGTCCTACTTGATGCGTTGTTGTTTTGCTTGGACTCTTGGAACATTATCTTTCAGTGAGTCATAAGTCATTAAAAGATATGATATTTGAACCAAAGTGGTGGAAGAATCTGATTATGTTAGATTTTTTACTAGAATTCTAGGAATTCATAAAATAAAATTGAATTAAGATAATTGGTAGAGAGTCTAAGCTCCTATGATGGAATCAAATCCGTTCATAGTTTATTTTAGGAATATAATTTTTAGTGAAAACATATTTAGGTGTTTTTATGCCTTAACTTGACCAACTTGCAAGAAAATTGATAGCCAATTGATAATTTTATTAACCAACCTTCTGAGAAAACAATGTAACACTACCTCTATAATGTCAATAATTATACTTCGGATCTATATTGACGATGCCTTTCATATAATATTGCAGTTCTTTTTATCTATAATTTATGCTTTTCAGTTACTTTCAAAAGGCTCCGTGGTTCAATGGCTACTGCTCTGTGGTTTTAGTGTTGGAGAGTTCTGCTACTTGCTGCTTTCCTGAACTAAGACTGTTCTCTTGCTTAAATTCACAAAGTTTGACAGAACTCTACTGAATATAATATGGTAAAACAGTAGTGTTCCCTATTTTGGTCATTTTTGGCATAAAAGGATATTACGTGTGCCACATCACTGCCTAAGGCATTGTGAACTCGTTCACTTGAAGTAAATAACCAATAAACATAAATGTACAAAAACAGGGAGTCTTTCTAAATATCATACATCTAATGGGGTATTTTCATGTATCTGTTGGTTCGAAGAAATCTTCCTAACTTCTCCAGTACATCATTAATCTTGTTGTCGTGTCTGCTCAATAATGTTTACTGCATTATTTGTGCAGGTTTTGTTGGCCTTTTTTGTCCTTGCATTTTGTTTGCAAAGAATGCAGTGTTTTTGGGCGCTCAAACGATGATGGGACCATGCATGACTCATTTTATTTTGTGGACCCTTATCAATTCAGTTTGCTGCTTATTGACTGATGGAATCTCCATGGGCTTACCTGGATGCTTTGTAGCATGCTATGCTTGTGGCTACCGTAGAGCCTTACGCTCGAAATATAATTTGCCTGTATGAATCTCAACTTCCTTGCTTTGTTACAATCGTTTTCTTTATTGCCTCTGTGTATAATACACGCACACAGATATATCTATCTATATATATATATATATATATATGACTTCTTTATATGACTTCTCTTTATGCTTGTATGACTATCTATCTATATAGTCATGCTCTCTTTGTTGTGAGGAGATGCCATGGAGGAGGGCTTTGGCCCTTTTACCTTAAGATGTTGAAGAAATGTATGAAACTGGCCTGGTGGCAGTGAAACTTGTAGCCACATAAACTGACATGTTAAAAATCCACTTCTGTCTTTGCTTTTAGAAAACTCTCTGTCACTATAGAGTTAAATGCATTTTTTTTGGGCTTTGAGAGCAATGTACTTGAAAGTAAATTTCATGTTGCCTTTACTTCTGTAGATCTTGTATTTTTGGTCATTTGATTTAACCGTTGATTAAGTATTGTTATTGTACAGGAAGCCCAATGCGGTGATTTCATAACTCATTTTTTCTGCCATTTCTGTGCAAATTGTCAAGAATATCGTGAGATCCGTGAAAGGTCCTGTGATTCTGGTCCACATGATTTAAAAGTAGCTGTTGTCATAGCCCCACCCCAGCAGACAATGGAATCAGTCCTGGAACTCTAAGTTCAAACTGGCCGTTCCCTCCCCTTCATGTTGTATGTGCACACCAATTTTTTTTCTTTCTTTTTCTTGATGGCTCAACTTATTATTACTCTTGAAACCTTCATATTCCCTCTTTTTACATTGACATGCTAACAGAAAGAGTACCTAATACCTTCATGGGGCAGAGGATTTTAATATACTCTGGAGTCTATTCCCAACAGTTGTGATTACTCAACGACAGCACTTTTTGATTGATCTTAATCACGGAACAGAGTAACTTCAGTGGCCTGCAGTGTAATCTATCCCGTCAGCTTTTCTCAATAATTTTAGTTCGGTTCTTAATTTTAGTTTGATCGTCAGCCTGTTCAAGTGCTTTTTTTTTTAAACTAAAAATCTATTTCTATACGTATGTTATTATTATTACTACTATCATTATTCTTCTCAGGGTGCAAAACTCTGTTTCATATGTTGTTTCAACCACTTTATTCGATGTTACATCGTACTACAAATTGAAATGTAATTACTAAAAATCCTAAAATCATATCGTGAAAGGTTGTGCTTACAAGAATGGTCTTCAACTCTCACTCGTGCGGCTAAACATCTCTTAGACCGATAGCCTAGATTAGAGTCTTATTGGATGTACCAAATTCATCATTTTACGATAGCCTAGACCGATCCTTAAAATGTCATTACAAAGTTTCCTTTTATTGGAAGCCGCGTCTTCTAAAAAGTATTATTAAAGTAATATAGTGTTTCGATCTTTACACGGATTTAGTCCGGTACCATGTGTTTGGATGACTGGCAATGACGTATGAGGCGCTTCTTCAAGCAAAAGCATTCTTGATAATTATGTGCAATGATATGGAGTTTGCGAATGAATAGTATTCGTATAAGAATTTCACCATATACTAGCAAGATAGGCGGATATTCTTTCTAGTCTTAGATTATACGTTCGTATCCAGCTCCAATAATACAAGCTTTCACGCAACTCAGAATTAACCGAGACTATGTATGGACATATTTTCTAAGCCACAAAATAGAACAAAAAAATTGAAGATCACCAATTCCCTTCTCGTGTTACAATTACTAAGATTATATACTCTATGCTTTTCACATAAAACTTTCTCATCACACTTAGGGAGATGACTTTATTATTTAAAGAAATACAACAGAAACAAGCATACAAAAATGATAGGCAAGTTCAATAATTTGATTGAAAAAAAAAATTGAGTGTTAAAATGAAAACTGCTACAATGTATATCCTTTACAACAAATAAAAGGGGGAAAAGGATCTACTTGCTTGTGCAAAAATGATCAGAAAGGAAACCCCACACTGCAAGTCTTCTTTGAAGCCTCTGCTAAACGTTTGATACCTTTTGCACTAATATAAAAGTCCATCAACTCATCAGCAACATCTTGAGGCTGACTGGTCACAAATGCTCTTAAGAACCTCTTCTCGGTCATCCTAAGTGCCCTAAACATTGTCGGCCCCTTAATCTGCAAATCAAGTCCCATTTCCTTCATCTTCCTGGAAAGAAGTACTCTAGGCTTTAACAGAGTCTCCAAGTTACAGAACAACAAGAAAGGATACCTTAGAACCACATTAGCCGGTAACTTTAATGTAGCAAGAACAAAGGTCATGTTCCTTTGAACCTTATCTACCGATAGAGTCAAAATTAATGGAGATCTTCCAACAAATCCAAAAATCTCATCCTCGGTAAAACCAAATTTCTCAAGATTCGCCAATTTTTGACGTATTGTTTCGACCCTTGAGACCCCAATTATTGTGACGACATATTTATACATCTTACCATCCTTTGCAAGCCCAGTTTTGCGTATGTATTCCAATTTTTCATCATTAAATGAAGTCCTTGAAATTATTGTGGGCCGTGATAGAAGCATAGGGACCAAGTCTTTCTTACTAACCCCTATTTCTTCGTATTGGGAAACGGTCGGTTTGATTTTGTTGCCAAAGTCATATGTTAAGAGTGAAGGGTTTCTTACAATGGCTTTTCGAAGAATGTCCTTGGACTCAAACAACGACATGAAAAACTCAATCCGCTCATTGAAGCTTTTGTTGATTCGACAGCTGAGGAATCGGGGCCTACAATTAATTATCTTTACAAGATCATGGCCAGAAATACCCAAGCCTTCTAGAACATTGAGTTTGATGTGAAGTTGGCGACAATCTGCCTTCTTAAGAGAAGGTTGCCTTGCAAATAGTTTGCCTATGTCACGATCATCACAACCCCATCTCCGAAAAATTTCTTTGGTGTCACTGGGATTATCTATAATCTCATCTTCTGCTACTGTTTCGAGTTTAGGGGTGGTACTTCTTGTTGAATAGGTGGAAACCCATAAGATTTCATGTTTTTGAACTTGGATTTTAGGAAGGGAAAGAAAGTAGTACTTCCGGGAAGAGAACAATAATCGGAGCTTAACTAAAGCCTCAGCTTTCAATTTCATAGCAACATATCAACTGTGGAACCAGTACTTCAAAATAGTCTGTCCCTGAATTAAAATGAGGACCATTTAGCTTTTCGTAGGCTTCACTACTTGTCTGACTGTCCTAAAACCCAATAACAATATTATATTAGATATTACCATGACAAGCTAACAATTGAATTAGTTAATGACAAAATCATCATTTACATAGGTTACTATGCTTCATGACACCAAAATCATTTGAGAAACTTATCCCAATAGGCATCATGAAATTCATCTATAAGCTCAAAATGCAAAAAATGGAACATCCAAATAGTATATCTAAATAGATGAAATTCATCTATATGATTAAAATGCAAAAAAAGGGTATATCTAGAAAGGTTTGATGAAATCATGCAATTAGCAATGCAAAATTTAGAACACAACTTTAAAATGCTTATGTATCATTTACTCACAACAGAAATCCCAAATTGGCCAGTCAATACAACTCAAGCAGATCCTGACGGTGGAGCATCCTCTAAACCTATAACCGAGACACACAAGATGACATAAGAATAAAGATAAACCCAACTGAAATATTAGAGTTGAAAGAAAAAACGAAAAAATAAAAGGTCTACCCTTATGCTTCAATCTAACCACATTAACCCGTCTAGTACTAACCAATCTTACAAATAAATGGCCCATCTTTCAAAGCTAATCCTAAACAAGAAATTAAAGACTATAATAATCTTTTCAAATGCATTGAGTTGCTTTAATGTAAGACAACTAGCGTAACAAATAACAATATAATTTGTTCAACTTCATTCAAGTCATTTTGAATGCAAAAACACTCAACTTTCCTCAAAAACTAGCACGACCAAATATTAAATGAAAGCCTTAAGTCAAATTAGCTCAAACAAACCATTTGGTAATTTCAAAATTTTTTTTCCCTCACAAAATCAATGTTCACCACCTTACTTTTGCTGTACATATTTCAAATTAAGCTAAACTCATATTTAAATCACCATTTACCATACCCACACTACATTTCATTAGCAACTACCAAAAAAAAAAAAAAAAAAAAAACTCTACATTAAGCCTAAAAATAGAAGAAGCAAGAATTAGGGTTTTACCATTTTCAATTGTTGGAGCCAAAATACTCTTCAAGTTCTCTAATTATTCAAAAATGACGATTTAAATCTCATTATCCAGTTCTCAGTCCCCATATAAAACAATGACCATGAGTTTTCACTTAAATGCGAAAAATGGATAAACGAATAACGAATATGACGCAGATACAGAGAAATCGCCTAATAGAAAGAGCTTTTTGAAGAGGGCAAGGAAAATCTACAAAAGTAACTGTGGCGCTGTATTTTACCTGGTTCAATGACCTCCGGCGGCGGTCCGCTGCCGTGAGTGGAGGAGAGGAAGGCGGTTTACAGGTTGCACTTCAAGGTCGGCTCATTACAGTATCTGCTAAAAGTATACTTGGGATTTCGAAATTCCGCGCGTGTTGTTAGTAAAGCCGAGCGTGAGAAAGAACTCGAATCAAACTCATGTGGGGCCGGCCCAATAATGAAATAAGCCCAATAAGAGTAACACGTCATCCCGAACAAAGATATGCGGCCATGGCAGCGCCACAGATCCTCCGCTTCGCTTTCCTCCTCCTCTTCCTCTCAATTCGAACTTCCATGGGAAAACCTCGCAAAAAAAAAAAAAAAAGGCAAACCTCGCAAAAAAAAAAAGAAGGCAAACCTCGCAAAGAAAAAAAAAGGCTGACCTTACGCCATTTTCTCATCGTGAGTTGATTGAAAAGAGGATATTAACCATGGACGATCATTATAAGGTATTAGGACTGAACAAGAACGCCACAAAGGAAGAAATCAAGGAGGCATTCAGAAATTTGGCCATGAAATTCCATCCCGACAAGCACTCCCGATCGTCGAAATCAGAGAGAGACACTGCGACTCTTCGATTTAAGCAAATCTCAGAAGCCTACGAGGTTCTCGTCGACGATTCCAAGCGTGCAGATTACAATATCCGATTTCGCTCTGCTACTTCTAGCTCCGCTCATAATCAGTACTATTATTACTATTCAAATCAATATAATGCCTACGGATCGAGATACAGACCTGGATCGTCTTCTTCTTCGTCTTCCTCTTCATATGCCTCTGCTTCTTCTTCTATCCATGGATTCGCTTTCAAGTTTGAGTATCTGCTTCGATTTCTCACCACGCGAGCGTTTCTTCTCCATTTAGGGTTCGCAGGGTATTTTTTCCCTTTACTCTTCATTTTTAGTTTGGTTCATAAAAATCTTTACTTTTCCATTTCTTATATATCGATGCATCTGTTTGTCAATGGTGGATATAAGTAAGATACCTTATTTATTTTCTACTCGTCGTTTGCTTATTGCTTGCCTTTTTCATGATTCATTTTATACAATCATATTTCGTATGCTACATGTATTTTCTAGATTTACATTGTCTCCATTTTAACATTTCTCATCTCAGCTACGCTCATAATGTAGATGCGACTCTTTATTGCCAAATCGGTACTCGCTTCCATGGATTATGGAGAAATTCTTGCATGAGTATGAGTTACTGGAATAGTGCACCGAGTCATTATCATGCAAGAAATTCTCGGACTATAACATGTGTAGTAGAAGTCTTAATATGTACCCTTCAACTTAACTTTGATTTATGATCACATAAAACAGTTTTGAATCGATCAATATTATTCATGCAAGTGTAATTCTCTCTCTGCAAAGTCTTGGGTCTTATTTTGAATTAGCCATGCCTTCGTAGTCGAAACTAGCCCGTGTCAATTTTTATTTATGTTAATAGTTTAATCTTTGATCCTACTGAGCATGGTATCCTACCTAAAAATTGAATTGGCTTGGCACTGGAATATGATATTACTTATAACTTCTTAGCATACCAAATGGCTAAGATGATACATCTTATGCAGTGTTTTATTAGGGGGCATGTACACAATTGATACGAGTGGGGACACCTTGTGGAAGATGAGGAATTCCGGGGTATGTAACAACCGGCTCCTTTCTTCTTAACATTCCCTTTTTTCTCCATTCAATTAAATTATCAGTTTGCATCCAATCAAGATATAATTAAATTTGATGAGTTCGAGGAGGATGGATTGGCTAACAGAAACTTACAGATACTAAAACTTTATAAGTAGTTTTATGAACTTGGGGGGGGGGGAGAGATTAGTCAATTTCTTTTGCATTTTTTGAAAGGTGAAGTCAAGATTGCCGCTGATTTTTTTATTTATTTTTTCTTAATTTGTTGCATTCAGAAATCTTTCGAAGAAGCCATGGAGTCTATCGAGAAAGCGCAAGCACATAAAGATAAGTAATTACAAGGCTGTGAAATGAGGCTTCTAATTGTAATTTTATGTTACTAATCAGACACATAAATCTTGCTCTTGTTTAATACTCGTTGCACCCATCTGTATCTCTGTATTATATATGTCTGTTATGATGAGACTATTTAGTGAAATTCTTCCCTTGATTATATATTGATATGAAATTTGTTAAGAAATTGTTTCATGTCTTACCTTTTCAACATGTGAGTTTATGTGATATTTGCATGTATATAGGAAGGCCACGAACACATGGGGACTTATATTTGTGTGATTATGCATGTATATTATTATTGCATAAGATGCGTGACTGAGTAATACTGTCATTCTAAATGTGGATATTAATACTTCACATTTTACAAGAATGTTTGGGTTAAGCTCAACTAAGGAAATATAATTGACTGCGGACACATGAAATTCTATTTGCTTAGAGGTAAGATAAAGGAATTGTATGAGATATAATTACAAAAGTGTTTGCTACCTTTCATTTTATTATGACCGGCTATAGACATGTAGGAGTTATAATCAAGTGGTTGGATCATTTTCCTATTAAGGAACATTATTTCTCGTCTTACATTAAGGATGTGAATATAATTCACAGTACATTATTGGAGATACTGAAAATTTTATGTATCTTTTAAAAATTTTGGTAGCTAGTATTTTCTGCATATTTGCTTATGTTATTGTGTTTTATTTTTGTGTTTTAAAGTATACAATGCCTGAAAAACTAAAATAGATCCTTGAGCAAAATACGATTCCTATTCTGTAAAGTCCTCCTAGAAGATCATAAGCCTATAATGTTTCGATAGGGAGATATTGACATATATGTGATATAATCTTATGTGACTTACATACTGAATGCGCCATAATCCAATTAGGCCAAATCTTAGAAATCACCACGAGTTTAGTGAATCAGATTTTATCTTAATCCATAAATGTGATCCATATAAGATATAGATAGTGATAAAAAATCATGCAATCATATGAGATATGGAGATGATTAGTTATCATTAAAACATGACATGGATTAAATAGAAATAAAATCTAATTGAATAATATTTTGTGAAATGTTACTAGTAGAGACTAGAATACATCTTCTCTAATTCAAGTAAGTGAAAAGACTATTAGACAAAATAACATTATCTTTAAAAGGAATGTCATTTCCTAAAAGGATATTGGGAGTAAGAGAATATTAAAAAAGAGTTTCAAGTATCACAAAATAACAATTAGATTAAGAATCATAATTTACTAAAATCCTCACTAATAGGAACCTTTAAAAGAAGGGATTGTGATTCATTGGTATACACTAATACTCATTGCATTTATATATGAAAATGGGGTCTCACTTCCTCGCTTGAAGCAAAGAGGATAAAGTGCATACGACCTAAAAGTTTTCATATATAGAAGGGAATAAAGATGTTGTGTCAGGAGCTTAATCTAAAGATTAAAGCATGTATCCGAGTATAGAGGAAATCTAAGTGATAAGTCAAAATTGTTTAACATATGATGATAATAGATTACGCAAAAGTGTTTACTAGAGATAGTGAGAGCAACATCATGTATATTGCTTAAATTACTACTCAATGACATTGAAGTAGTTAGAATATCGATCAACTGATTGTGATTGTCGAAGACTTACTTCGTAGACATTTTGGGTAAAGCACCTTAGGATAGATTTAAAAGGGTTGCTAAACTTGACACAAACTATGTACATTAACATAGTACTAAAAGAGTTTAGTACCGAAGGTTCAAGAAAATGATGACACAAGGAATGTCATAAAATCTTACTTTTCAAAGCATGTTATCCAAGATTTGAAGGAAGATAATATATATGGACTGGAATATCTATATGAGATTGTAGGTTAAGTCATGTGTGTTATTTATGAAATTGGATTTCTCCGATGCTCTAAGTGTTATAAGCATAAAGTAAGGAATCTGATTGGACAACATGGAAAATGTGGTCATGAACATAATGTCGTTCTTGAGAAAAACTACGGATATGTTCTTACTCTATGGAGATTATAGATTGAAATTAGAAGTTTTCACATGACTTTAATTTTCAATCAAAGAAAATGAAATCATATAGAGTTCCACGTAATGTTGGTTGATTTGAATAGTTCCAAACCTTGCCCCAACCAATAAGTTGAATTAACAACATAATCGAATCCATAGTTATTTTCGAGGTGAAATGTGATCCTTGATTAAAAGTTCGTGAATGAACTTATAAGGGTTCCTAATATCATAAAAAATATATTATAGTACTATATTAATGGATGGTACACAGTGAAAGTGAAAGAATAAAGGTCTTATCAATAATCCAAACACAAATCACCTCATATTCACTTATTCTGAAAGAGTTCTGAAAAGGTGGACGAAATATAATTGACAATCAATTGCATAATGGATCCATACACTAAGAGACTTCCCCAACATAAGTTTATATCCATCTTGACAAGATGTGAATAAGATTCAGTAAAGCAATTGGCTTTAGTGCAAGTCGAGATTGAAAGTGTATGTCCGTCAAGCCAATCGGATATGACCCGTTAGGCCATAACTTATGATAATCAATCTTAAATTGTATAAATTATTAACATAATTGATTGCATAGCATTCAATTAGAGAGTATAATTTGTCATGATATTATTAGGTTAGAAATAATAACTTGCTTGTACATATAATTAATTGCATAGTTGATAGATTCCCTGTTCTTAGACCTATAGTTGGTTCTTGATAGAGATCATGGAAAGATGAGATTCAAGATGAAAGAAAATCATTGTGCAAGGTAGTATAGTTTGAAAAGAAGTTTTCTATAAATCAATTGTCTAACTACATAAACATTTTATGACATTCATAAAGAGAGTCTAATAGGGTTGAACAGTTAAACCATACACTGACATTTTGAAAATACAGATAGATGGAAGGTCAATATGGTACGGTAATAATCATCTACTATTCTTATGGAAGTTTCTTGTACTTTTTCATTACACGGGTGGCCCATATGTCATGCTAGAGGCCAATGTGGGTCTTGTGATTTAAGTCAACTTGATCATAGAGGGTGATCATATTGACTATTTGTTTCGAAAACTATTTTCAAAGTTAAATGGGCCATTCATAAAAAATGGATAAAACTCAAAAGTTTCTGTAGGGCTCACTTGCTGTGAGAATGCAGAATCTATTTGGTCACACATATTAAGAATGATTGGATCGAGATTTGATTTTAAATTGGAGATTTTTTGACTTGTGCCTGGTGAACTTAAGGTTTGTTGGGTCATAAAAATATTTAATGGGCCTAAACAGGTCCATGAATTAAGCTCAAATTAAAGTCTATATTTTTCCGAGTAAAATTAGATTTTCTTTTATAAATAAAAGATTATTTTAATTTTCTAGAAATGAGAATAAATATGGATTCTGAAAAATCCGAGCACAGTTAATTAGATTAACCGAGTCTTAGAGGCCTAATAGGGTTAGGGTCCAAGATACTTGTGTCCTTATATAAGGATATAAGATCCTATGAAATTTCCCTAGAGAAGTGTGTCACCTAAACCATAAAGAAGAGAGAGAAAGAGCTTTTATCATCTTTTCTTCTTCTTCTCTATTTGTTTGATTTAGGAGTTGAATTAATTAAACCAAAATCTAATGTTTAAGTTATCGACCATGTGGATTACGAGTAGAGACTAGGTGATGGTGAGAGACCACCACAAGCGGCGACGGAAGGAGCAGTTTAGCCACTGCGACTGTAAGGAAAAAGGATGAAGTTATGTTCGAAACTTGGAGAAGATTTTAGGTTTGGTATAATCCCTCTCTTCCCTTTTAAATTTTGCTTTTGAGAAGTTTTAAATACCTATGAATTCGAATGTTAAACAACATAGCATCAAACCAAAGATCTTGGTAGTTCGTTGCTTGGGTCCGGTTGTCACGAGTCTATTTTTTGAAAATAGATTTCGCCCCGTGTCAAGAGAAGGAACCATCAACTTACACTAGGGTAATTACAATAGGTAAATTCAAGGTATGCTTTGTTGCGTAGTTTGTAATTGCCAGTACTTGAGCTATGAAGACAAGATTGATAAGGATTTCCTT
Organism: Coriaria nepalensis; assembly: GCA_027186245.1. NCBI lineage: Eukaryota > Viridiplantae > Streptophyta > Magnoliopsida > Cucurbitales > Coriariaceae > Coriaria > Coriaria nepalensis. The sequence goes on along the minus strand of CP114499.1, from coordinate 4,772,279 downwards.
GAACTAAATGTTGTATGCATAATACATGACTGCCGGTGGATTTTGTGGTTCAAGGTGGAGATTTTTATATTTTATATTTGGTTACCCAAATTAAATTGGTTGAAGCCTAAAAACCCGAAGAGCCCATTACCTCATGTTGCAAAAATAATGAAAGTAATATAATGAGAGTAAATTTATTGTTCCCACGAAGACTTTTACCTATTAACTACTGAAATTGTTCTAGCCCTAAATTATTTGAAAGAAAAATCAATTATCAATTGAAACTATAAATTTAATTAAGAAATTAAAAGATAGGAAGCAATAATCAAGACAGAGAAGCAAATAGATTCATCAGGAGATTAGACACTAAGGCATTTGATTTCACTTAACTAATTTGATTTGAATCCTATTATCATCTTATTGAATTTCATAACCTATGTTGAAAGCGAAAATCTCTTTATTATCTAAAAGTCTTTCTCGAGCACTAATAGAATTACCTTCTTACGATAACCCATGATATTTTATATGTAAATTTATAAGTAATTAGGCACATTAAGATTTATGAATTTTTTATTCAAAACGATATAAATAATGCAAATATCTCTATTGTTTACATACATAGTATGATATTTTATAATAGAAAACTAATATTATATATCTCATCTCGGTCTCAATATAATTATCAAATTATTCAAATGATTTGTTCAAGTATCCAAAATATTAAACACAATGATAAAATATTCAATAATGATTATTAATTCAATAGGAGTAATAAAATATTCAAAATATCATAGTTAAGCTACATCTTAATCATAATAAATAAATTTAATTACTATAAATATCCCAATAATAATAATTATTATTATAAAATTCATAACGAAGAAGCGATAAAAATAACCCAATTGATTTTCTTATTTGTTTGCTTCAATTTCCGCCACTATCTCTTCTCTTGCGTAAGCCCCCTCAATTTGCCTATGTTATTCTTCTTAGGACTGCACAAGGTTTGTTTTTTTTTTGGTTTCGGGTTAGTTTCAAAACCGGTCCGACCTAATCTGATTCGGTTTCCAGCAACCTAGAAACTGAATCGAATGAATAGTAAAACTGGCCCGACCCGAGAATAGTGTGCCGGTTCGAGTCGGTTTAGTTAGTGTTTTTTTTTTTTTTTTGTGTTGTTGTTGTTGGTGGTGTGTGTGTGTGTGTTTGTATTCTAAATTATGTAATATTGCAATGATAATACTAGTTTGCTACTTATTATTTTGTATTTTATTTTACATGTATAATATCATACTATACTTTTTTGGCCAATACAAATATTACATTAATCGAAATGTAAATATAATTACAAAATAGGCCCTGATAAAAAAATCCCTCCTGACCAAGGTAGAGGAAAAACCGGGCATTATCTATGATATATGATATTTCACTCTAACAAAAAAATCGAGCAACACAATCACAAAAGCAAATATATAATCCACAATCATGTCTAATCTCTAAATCTCCACCATTATGTCTAATCTCTAAGTGAGAAATCCATACCTTACAAAATCATGAAAAAGAAAAGAAAATCAAATCAAATATACAATCAAGTAAGATAAAACAATTAATATTGATCAACAACTTACTTGTAGAAGTTGCTGCATTAGCCTTGGATGAAGTCAGTCCACGTTCTTTCAACTTACTTTCAATATCTAACGTAAATAGGCATGGCAAATTATCAATAAATAAAAACTTCAAATTTTCAAAAAGCATGGAAAAAGAGAAAAACAAATTGTACCTATATCAAGCCCTTCTAAATCTTCAATTTCTTTGATCGAGGCATTCAAATCAACAAGAGTGTCTGAGTTAAGTGATCAAAACCAATTTTAAACGCATACAAGTGCCTCCACAAAACTTGTGTTTGAAGTGTGAAAAGCCAACTTAGAGGCAACGTTGTACACAAAACTCGTGTTTGAAGTGCGAAAATAGAATTCGTCTGAATCGTCTTTACATGGTTCATTGACATAATTTTAATGTGAAACAAAATGCACAACTGTCTCCCAAAGATTATTTGTATGCTGTGCATGAAACTTGTGCTTGAAGTAGAACAATAGAATTCTTTCAAATCGCCTTCATATTATTCATTGCCTTGAGGTGACTCATTAACATGATATTAATGTGAAACAAATGCACAACTATCTCCCAAAGATCATTAGCATATTGTGCGTGAAACTCATGTTGGAAGTGCAAAAATAAAATTCGTTTGAATTCATATGATTTATTCGCTTGAGGTGACACATTGACATGATGTTAAGGTGAAACAAATGCACACATATGCCCCAAAAATAATAAACATGTTATGCACTAAACTAGTACTTGAAGTAAGAACATAGAATTCGTTCGAATCATCATCATATGATTCATTGGCTTGAGGTGACTCATTGGCATTATTTTAAAGTGAAACAAAGGAACACGCATCCCTCAATGATCATTAACATGTTGTGGTCGAAATGTGTGCTTAAACTGCAAAAATAGAATTCATTAAAATTGCCTTCATATGATTCATTGGCATGAGGTTAGTCATTGACATGATTTTAAGGCGAAACAAAACCATAAATATCCCCCAAAGATTATTTGTATGTTGTATTTGAAACTTGTGCCTAAAGTGCGAAAATAGAATTCATTAAAATCGTCTTCATATGATTCATTGGCTTGAGGTAACTCACTGACATAATTTTAAGGTGAAACTAATGAACTGTCTCCCAAATATCATTTTCATGTTGTGCATGAAATTCGTGTTGGAGGTGCAAAAATAGATTTCCTTTGAATCGCCATCATATGATTTATTGGCTTGAAGTGACTTAGTGACATGATTTTAAAGAGAAACAAATGCACAACTGTCCCTCAAAGATCATGAGTATTTTGTGCACAAACCTTGTGCTTGAAGTGTGAAAATAGAATTCATTAAAATCGCCTTCATATGATTCTTTATTTTGAGGTGACTCATTAACATGATTTTATGGTGAAACTTATGCACAATTATCTCCCAAAGATCATTAAGGTGATTCATTGGCTTGTTGGAAGTGTAAAAATAGAATTAATTTGAATCGCATTCATATGATCATTGACATGATTTTAAGGTGAAATAAATGCACACATATCCCCTAAACATCATTAGCATGTTTCGCACAAAACTCATATTTGAAGTGAAAAAATAGAATCCGCTTGAATCACCTTCATATGATCCATTGGCTTGAGGTGACTCATTGACATGATTTTAAGGTGAAAAAAATGCACAATTGTCCCCCAAAGATGATTAGCATGTTGTTATGCATAAAACTCGTGTTGGAAGTGCATAAATAGAATTCGTTCGAATCGCATTCATATGATTCATTGGCTAGAGGGGACTCATTAACATAATTTTAAGGTGAAACAAACACACATGTACCCCCAAAGATCATTAGCATGTTGTGCACGAAACTCGTGTTTGAAGTGCGAAAATAGAATTCATTCGAATCCCCTTCATATGACATTAGCTTGAGATGATTCTTTGACCTGATTTTAAAATGAACCAAATGCACACATATCCCCCAAAGATCATTAGCATGTTGTGCACAAAACTCGTATTTGAAGTGCGAAAATTGAATTCGTCTGAATCGCGTTCATATGATTCATTGGCTTGAGGTGACTCATTGACATGATTTTAAGGTGAAACAATTTCACAACTGTCCCCTAAATATCATTAGCATGTTGTGCATGAAACTCGGGTTTGAATTGCAAAAATAGAATTCGTCCGAGTCACCTTCATATGATTTATTGGCTTAAGGATACTTATTGACATGATTTTAAGGTGAAACAATTGCTCAACTGTCCCTCAAAGATCATTATAATATTATGCAATAAACTCATGTCTGAAGAGCGATTATAGAATTCGTTCGAATCATTTGCATATGATTCATTGGCTTAAGGATACTTATTGACATACTTTTAAGGTGAAGAAAATGGACACATATCCCCCAAAGATCATTTGCTTGTTGTGGACGAAACTCGTATTTGAAGTGAGAAAATAGAATTTATTAGAATTGCTTTCATATGATTCATTGGTTTGAGATTACTAGTCAACATTATTTTAAGGTGAAACAAATGCACAATTGTGTCCCAAAGATTATTAGAATGTTGTGGACAAAACTTGTGGTTGAAGTGCAAAAATAGAATTCGTTCGAATCGCTCTCATATGATTCATTGGCTTGAGGTGACTCATTAACATGATTTTAAGGTAAAACAAATGCACAACTGTCCCACAAAGATCATTAGCATGTTATGCACGAAACTCGTGTCTGAAGTGCAAAAATAGAATTCGTTAGAATCGCCTTCATATGATTCATTGCTTAAGATGATTTATTGACATACTTTTAAAGTGAAACAAATGCAGAAATTTCCCCCAAAGATAATTAGCACGTTGTGCACGAAACTCGTGTTTGAAATGCAAAAATAGAACTCATTTGAATCGCCTTCATATGATTCATTGGGTTGAGGATACTCATTGACACGATTTTAAGGTGAAACAAATGCACAACTATCCCCCAAAGATCATTAGTATGTTGTGCACGAAACTCGTGTTTTAGGTGCAAAAATAGAATTCGTTCGAATTGCCTTTATATGATTCATCAGCTTGAGGATACTCAATGACATGATTTTAAGGTGAAATAAATGCACAATTATCCCCCAAAGATCATTAGAATGTTGTGGATGAAACCCATGTTTAAAGTGCGAAAATAGATCATTTGAATCGCCTTCATATGATTCATTGCTTAAGATGACTCATTGACATTATTTTAAGGTGAAACAAATGCACTATTACGTCCCAAAGATTATTAGAATGTTGTGGACAAAACTCGTGGTTGAAGTGCGAAAATAGAATTCGTTTGAATCGCTATCATATGATTCATTAGCTTGGAGTGACTCATTAACATGACTTTAAGGTGAAACAAATGCACAACTGTCCCACAATTATCAATAGCATATTGTGCACAAAACTCATGTTTGATGTGCGAAAATAGAACTCATTCGAATCGGCTTCATATGATTCATTGGCTTGAGGAGACTCATTGACACGATTTTATGATCAAATAAATGAATATCTGACACTAAAAGATCATTAGCATACTGTGCATGAAACTCGTGTTTCAAGTGCGAGAATAGAATTCGTTAGAATCGCGTTCATATGATTCATTGGCTTGAGGATACTTATTGACATGATTTTATGGTTAAACAAATGCACACATGTCCCCCAAAGATAATTAATATGTTGTGAACGAAACACGTGTTTATAGTATGAAAATAGAATTTGTCCGAATTGCCTTCATATTATTCATTGGCTTGAGGATACTAATTGGCATGATTTTAAGGTTAAATAGATGCACAACTGTCCACCAAAGATCATTAGCATGTTGTGGACGAAACTCGTGTTTGAAGAGTGAAAAATAGAATTCGTCTGAATCGCCTTCATATGACTCATTGGCTTAAGAATACTCATTCACATGATTTTATGGTGAAACAAATGCACAACAGCCCCTCAAAGATCATTACCATGATGTGCAAGAAACTCATGTTTAAATAGCGAAAATAAAATTCGTTCAAATTGCGTTCATATGATTTATTGGCTTGAGGATACTCATTGACATGATTTTAAGGTGAAGCAAATGCACACATATCCCCCAAAGAATTTAAGAATGTTGTAAATGAAACTCGCTTTTGAAGTGCGAAAATAGAATTCATCGGAATCACCTTCATATGATTCATTGGCTTAAGGATACTCATTAACATGATTTGATGGTGAAACAAATACACAACAGCCCCCTAAAGATCATTACCATGTTGTGCAAAAAACTCATGTTTAAAGAGCGAAAATAAAATTTGTTCGAATAGCCTTCATATAATTCATTGGCTTGAGGATACTCATTGACATGATTTTAAGGTGAATCAAATGCACACCTATCCCCCAAAGATCGTCAAAATGTTGTGAACGACACTCACATTTGGAGTGCGAAAATAGAATTTGTCCAAATCGCCTTCATATGATTCATTGGCTTGAGTATACTTATTGAAATGATTTTAAGGCGAAACAAATCCAAACATATCCCCCGAACATCATTAATATGTTGTGCATGAAGCACATGTTTACAGTGCAAAAATATAATTCGTTTGTATCCCCTTCATATGATTCATTGGCTTGAGGATACTAATATACATGATTTTAAGGTGAAACAAATGCACAATTGTCCCCCAAATATTATTAGCATTTTGGCCACGAAACTCGTGTTTGAAGTGTGAAAAATAGAATTCATCCGAATTGCCTTCATATGATTCATTGGCTTAAGGATACTTATTGATATGATTTTAAGGTGAAGCGAATGCACAATTGTCCCCCAAAGATATTACCATGTTGTGCAAGAAACTTTTATTTGAAGTGCGAAAATAGAATTCATTCTAATTGCCTTCATATGATTCATTTTCTTGAGAATACTCATTGACATAAATTTAAAGATGAATAAAATGTACACAGGACCCCCAAATCATTAGATTCATTGGCTTAAGGATACTCTCATTGATATGATTTTAAGGTGTAACAAAAGCACAAATGTCCTTGAAATATCATTACCATGTTGTGCAAGAAACTAGTGTTTGAAGAGTTAAAATAGAATTCATTCGAATTGCCTTTATATGATTCGTTGACATGATTTTAAGGTGAATCAAATGCACATATAACCCACAAAGATCGTCAGAATATTGTGAACGAAAGTCGCGTTTGAAGTACGAAAATAGAATTCGTATGAATCGCCTTAAAATAATTTATTGGCTTAAGGATAGTCATTGACATGAATTTAAGGTGAAACAAATGCACAACTGTCCCCCAAATATCATAACCATGTTTTGCACGAAACTCGTATTTGAAGTGCGAAAATATAATTCATCTGAATTGCCTTAATATGATTCGTTTGCTTGAGGATACTTATTGACATGATTTTAAAGTGAAATAAATGCACAACTGTCCCCCAAAGATCATTAGCATGTTGTGAATGAAACTCGTGTTTGAAGTGCGAAAAGACGTCATCCAAATTGCCTTTATATGATTCATTGGAGTAAGGATACTCATTGATATGATTTTAAGGTGAAACAGAAGCTCAACTGTCCCCCAAAGATATTACCATGTTGTGCAAGAAACAAGTGTTTGAGGAGCGAAAATAGAATTCGGTCGAATTTCCTTCATATGATTCATTGGCTTCAGAATACTCATTGACATGATTTTAAGGTGAATCAAATTCACACATAACTCATAAAGATCATTAGAATGTTGTGAACGAAAGTCACGTTTGAAGTGCGAAAATATAATTCATCTGAATCACCTTTATATGATTAATTAGCTTAAGGATAGTCATTGAAATGATTTTAGGTTAAACAAATGCATAACTATCCCCCAAATATCATAACCATGTTTTGCACAAAACTCGGGTTTGAAGTGCGAAAATAGAATTCGTTTGAATCGCCTTAATATGATTCGTTTGCTTGAGGATACCTATTGACCTGATTTTAATGTGAAACAAATGTACAACTGTCCCCCAAAGATTGTTAGCACGTTGTGCACGAAACTCGTGCTTAAAGTGCAAAAATAGAATTCGTCCAGATTGCCATCATATGATTCATTTGCTTGAGGATACTAATTGATATGATTTTAAGGTTGAACAAATGCACAATTGTCCCCCAAAGATCAATAGCATGTTGTGCAAGAAACCTGTGTTTCAAAAGCGAAAATACAATTCATTCTAATTTCCTTTATATGATTCATTGGGATGAGGTGACTAATTGACATGATTTTAAGGTGAAACAAATGCATAACTGTCCTTCAAAGATCATTAGCATGTTGTGCAAGAAACTAGTTTTTTAAGAGCGAAAATAGAATTCGTTTGAATTGCTTTCATATGATTTATTGGCTTGAGGATACTTATTGACATTATTTTAAGGTGAAGCAAATGCACACATATCTCCCAAAGATCGTCAGAATATTGTGAACGAAACTCGCGTTTGAATTGAGAAATTAGAATGCGTTCGAATAGCTTTCATATAATTCAATGGTTGAGGATACTCATTGACATGATTTTAAGGTGAATCAAATGCACACATATCCCCCAAAGATTGTCAGAATGTTGTGAACGAAACTCGCGTTTGGAGTGCGAAAATAGAATTCCTCCAAATTGCCTTCATATGATTCATTGGCTTGAGTATACTTATTAAAATGATTTTAAGGTGAAACAAATGCAAACATATCCCCCAAAGATCATTAATATGTTATGCAGGAAGCACGTGTTTACAGTGCAAAAATATAATTTGTTCGTATCCCCTTCATATGATTCATTAGCTTGAGGATATTAATATACATGATTTTAAGGTTAAACAAATGCACAATTATCCCCCAAATATCATTAGCATGTTGTGTATGAAACTCATGTTTGAAGTGTGAAAAATAGAATTCATCCGAATTTGCTTCAAATGAGTCATTGGCTTAAGGATACTCATTTATATGATTTTAAGGGAAACAATTGCACAATTGTCCCCCAAAGATATTACCATGTTGTGCAAGAAACTCGTGTTTGAAGAGCGAAAATAGAATTCGTCTGAATCGTCTTCATTTGATTCATTGGCTTGAGGATACTTATTGACATGATTTTATGGTGAAACAAATGCACACATATCCCCTAAAGATCATTAATATGTTGTGTACGAAATTGGTGTTTTAAGTGTAAAAATAGAATTCGTTCGAATCGCCTTCATATAAGTCATTGGCCTAAGGATACTAATTGACATGATTTTAAGGTGAAACAAATGCACACTTAACCACCAAAGATCATCATAATGTTGTGAACGAAACTCACGTTTGAAGTGCAAAAATAGAATTCGTTCGAATTGCTTTTATATGATTCATTGCCTTGAGGATACTCATTGACATGATTTTATAGTGAAACAAAAGCACCATTGTCCGCCAAAGATCATTACTGTGTTGTGCAAGAAACTCGTGTTGGAGGTGCGAAAATAAAATTCATTTGAATCGCCTTCATATGATTTATTGGCTTGAGGATACTCATTAACATGATTTTAAGGTGAAGCAAATGCACAGATATCCCCCAAAGATTATAAGAATGGTGTAAACGAAACTCACTTTTGAAGTGCGAAAATAGAATTCATCGGAATCGCCTTCATATGATTCATTGGCTTGAGAATACTCATTGACATGATTTTAAGGTGAATCAAAAGCAACCCTTAACCCCTAAAGGTCGTTAGAATGTTGTGAATGAAACTCGTGTTTGAAGTATGAAAATAGAATTTGTCTAAATCGCCTTCACATGATTCATTGGCTTGAAGATACTTATTGGCATATTTTTATGGTGATACAAATGCACAATTGTCCCCTAAAGATCATTAGCTTGTTGTGGACAAAACTCGTGTTTGAAGTGCGAAAATAAAATTCGTTCAAATCCCCTTTATATGATTCATTGGCATTAGGATACTAATTGACATGATTTTATGGTTAAACAAATGCAAAAATGTCCGCCAAAGATCACTAGCATGTTGTGCATGAAATTTGTGTTTGAAGTGCGAAAAAACAAATTCATCTGAATGGCTTTCATATGATTCATTGGCTTAAGGAAACTCATTTACATGATTTTGTGGTGAAAAAAAAGCACAACTGTCCTCTAAAGATCATTACCATGTTGTGTAAAAAACTCGTGTTTGAAGAGCGAAAATAAAATTCGTTCGAATCACCTTGATATGATTCATTTGCTTGAGGATACTCATTGACATGATTTTAAGGTGAAACAAATTTACAACTATCCCCCAAAGATCATTACCATGTTGTGCAAGAAACTCGTGTTTCAGGAGCGAAAACAAAATTCATTCGAATCGCCTTCATATGATTCATTGGCTTAAAGATACTAATATACATGATTTTAAGGTGAAACAAAGGCACAACTGTCGCCCAAAGATCATTACCATGTTGTGCAAGAAAGTCGTGTTTGAAGAGCGAAAATAAAATTCGTTCGAATCGCCTTCGTATGATTCATTGGCGTGAGGATACTTATTTGCATGATTTTATGGTGAAAAAAATGCATAATTGTCCCCCAAAGATCATTAGCTTGTTGTGGACGAAACTCGTGTTTAAAGTGTGAAAAATAGAATTCGTCCGAATCGCCTTCATAAGATTTCTTGGCTTGAGGATACTCATTGACATGATTTTAAGGTGAAGAAAAAGCATACATATCCCTCAAAGATCATCAGAATGTTGTGAACGAAACTCGCGTTTGAAGTGCAAAAATAGAATTCGTCCGAATCACCTTCATATGATTTAATTGGCTTGAAGATACTTATTGACATGATTTTATGGTGAAACAAATGCACAACTGTCCTTGAATAATCAGTAGCATGTTGTGCATGAAACTCGTGTTTAAAGTTTGAAAAATAGAATTTGTCCAAATTGCCTTCATATGATTCATTGGCTTAAGGATACTCTTTGACATTATTTTATAGTGAAATAAATGCACAACTGTCCCCCAAAGAGAGTTACCATGTTGTGCAAGAAAGTCGTGTTTGAAGAGAAAAAATCAAATTCGTTCGAATGGCCTTCATATGACTCATTGGCTTGAGGATACTCATTGACATGATTTTAAGGTGAAGCAAATGCACACATATCCCCCAAATATTATAAGAATGTTGTAAATGAAACTCGCTTTCGAAGTGAGGAAATAGAATTCGTCTAAACCGCCTTAATATGATTCATTGTGTTGAGGATACTTATTAACATGAGTTTAATGTGAAATAAATGCACACATATCCCCCACAGATCATAAGAATGCAGTAAACAAAACTCGCTATTGAAGTGTGAAAATAGAATTCGTTCAGATCTGCTTAATATGATTCATTAGCTTGAGGATACTTATTGACATGATTTTAAGGTGAAACAAATGCACACATATCCCTCAAAGATCATTAATATGTTGTCCACAAAGCGCGGGGTTACAGTCCAAAGATAGAATTCATTCGAATCCCCTTCACATGATTCATTGACTCAAGCCAATGATTTTACGATAAAACAAATGCACAGCTATCCCCTGACGATCATTAGCATATTGTGGACGAAACTCGTTTTCGAATTGCGAAAAGTAGAATTCTTCCTAGTCGCCTTCATGATTCATTGGCTTAAGGATACTCATTGACATGATTTTAAGGTGAAACAAAACCACAACTGTCCCCTAAAGATCATTACCATGTGGTGCAAGAAACTCGTGTTTAAAGAGTGAAAAGAAAATTCATTCGAATCGCCTTCGTATGATTCCATGCCTTGAGGATACTCATTGACTTGATTTTAAGGTGAAGCAAATGCACACATATCCCCCAAAGATTATAAGAATGTTGAAAATGAAACTCGCTTTTAAAGTGAGAAAATAGAATTCGTCTAAATCGCCTTAATATGATTCATTGGGTTAAAGATACTTATTGACATGATTTTAAGGTGAAACAGATGCACACATATTCTCCAAAGATTATAAGAATGTTGTAAACGAAACTCGCTATTGAAGTGCGAGAATAGAATTCGTCCGAATCGCCTTAATAAGATTCTTTGGCTTGAGGATACTTATTGACATAATTTTAAGGTGAAACGAATGCACACATATCCCCCAAAGATGATAAGAATGTTGTAAACGAAACTCGATCTTGAAGTATGAAAATAGAATTCGTTTGAATTGCCTTAATATGATTCATTGGCTTGAGGATATGCATTGACATGATTGTAAGGTGAAACAAATGCACAACTATCTCCCAAAGGTCACTAGCATGTTGTGCAAGAAACTCGTGTTTGAAGAGCGAAGATAAAATTAATTTTGAATCGCCTTCATATGATTCATTGGCTTGAGGATACTCATTGACATGATTTTAAGGTGAAGCAAATGCACATATATCCCTCAAAGATTATAAGAATGTTGAAAATGAAACTCGCTTTCGAAGTGAGGAAATAGAATTCGTCTGAATCGCCTTTATATGATTCATTGTGTTGAGGATACTTATTAACATGATTTTAAGGTGAAACAAATGCACACATATCCCCCACAGATTATGAGCATGATGTAAAAAAAACTCGCTATTGAAGTGCGAAAATAGAATTAATCTGAATCGCCTCAACATGATTCATTGGCTTGAGGATACTTATTGACATTATTTTAAGGTGAAACAAATGCACACATATCCATCAAAGATCATTAATATGTTGTGCACAAAGCACAGGTTTACAGTGCGAAAATAGAATTCGTTCTAATCTCCTTCATAAGATTCATTGGCTTGAGGATACTTATGTACATGATTTTAAGGTAAAACAAATGCACAGCTATCCCCCCAAAGGTCATTAGCATGTTGTGGACGAAACTCGTGTTTGAAGTGCGAAAGTAGAATTCATCCTAATCACCTTTATATGATTCATTGGCTTAAGGATACTCATTGATTGATTTTAAGGTGAAACAAAAGCACAACTGTCCCCTAAAGATCTTTACCATGTTGTGCAAGAAACTTGTGTTTGAAGAGCGACAATAGAATTCGTTTGAATTGCCTTTATATGATTTATTGGCTTAAGAATACTCAGTGACATGATTTTAAGGGGGAATCAAATGCACACATAACCCCCAAAGATCGCCAGAATGTTGTGAATGAACATTAGTTTTGAAGTGCGAAAATAGAATTCGTCTGAATCACCTTCATATGATTCATGGGCTTGAGAATATTCATTATTATGTTGTGCACGAAACTCGTGTTTCAAGAGCGAAAATAAAATTCTTTCGAACCACCTTCATATGATTCATTGGTTTGAGGATAGTAATTGACATGGTTTTAAGGTGAAACAAATGCACAACTATCCCCCAAAGATCAGTAGCATGTTGTGCACGAAACTCATGTTTGAAGTGCGAAAAAAAGAATTCGTCTAAATTGCCTTCATATAATTCATTTGCTTAAGGATACTCATTGACATTATTTTATGGTAAAATATATGCACAAATGTCCCCCAAAGATCATTACCATGTTGTGCAAGAAACTTGTGTTTGAAGGCCGAAAATAAAACTCTTTCGAATCGCCTTCATATGATTCATTGGCTTGAGGATACTCAAATTGACATGATTTTATGGTTAAACAAATGCACAACTATCCCCCAAAGATAACTAGCATGTTGTGCACGAAACTCATTTTTGAAGTGCGAAAAATAGAATTCATCTGAATCGCCTTCGTACGATTCATTGGCATAAGGATACTCATTGACATGATTTTATGGTGAAACAAATGCACAGCTGTCCCCCAAAGATCATTACCAAGTTGTGCAAGAAACTAGTGTTTGAAAAGTGAAAATAAAATTCCTTCGAATCGCCTTCATATGATTTATTAGCTTGAGGATACTTATTGACATGATTTTAAGGTGAAGCAAATGCACACATATCCCCCCAAAGATTATAAGATTGTTGTAAACGAAACTCGCTTTTGAAGTGAGAAAATAGAATTTGTCTGAATCGCCTTAATATGATTCATTGTCTTGAGGATACTCATTAACATGACTTTAAGGTGAAATAAATGCTCACTTAACCCCAAAGATAGTCAGAATGTTGTGAAAGAAAGTCGCATTTGAAGTGCGAAAATAGAATTTGTCTAAATCGCCATAATATGATTCATTGGCTTGAGAATACTTATTGACATGCTTTTATGGTGAAACAAATGCGTAACTGTCCCCCATAAATCATTAGCATGTTGTGGACGAAACTCGTGTTTGAAGTGCAAAAAATAGAATTCATCTAAATCGCCTTCATATGATTTATTGGCTTGAGAATACTCATTGGCATGATTTTAAGGTGAAGAAAATGCACACATATACCCCAAAAATCATCAGAATGTTGTGAACGAAACTTGCGTTTGAAGTGCGAAAATAGAATTCATCTGAATCGCCTTCATATGATTTAATTTGCTTGAGGATACTTATTGACATGATTTTAAGGTGAAACAAATGCAGACATATCCCATAAAGATCATTAATATGTTGTGCACGAAGCACAACTTTACAGTGCGAAAATAGAATTCGTTGAAATCCCTTTAATATGATTTATTGGCTTTAGGATACTAATTTACATGATTTTAAGGTAAAACAAATGCAGAGCTATCACTCAAAAATCATTAGCAGGTTGTGCAAGAAACTCGTGTTTGAAGACCGAAGATAAAATTCATTCGAATAGCCTTTATATGATTCATTGGCTTAAGGATATTCATTGACATGATTTTAAGGTGAAGCAAATGCACACATATCCCCCAAAGATTATAAGAATGTTGTAAATGAAACTCGCTTTCGAAGTGAGGAAATAGAATTCGTCCGAATCACCATGATATGATTCATTGGGTTGAGGATACTTATTGAAATGATACTGAGGTGAAAAGAATGCACACATATTCCCCGAAGATTATAAGAATGTTGTAAATGAAACTCGCTATTGAAGTGCAAAAATTGAATTCGTCAGAATCTCCATAATATGATTCATTAGCTTGAGGATACTTATTGACAAGATTTTAAGGCGAAACAAATGCACACATATCCTTCAAAGATCATTACTATGTTGTGCACGAATCACGAGTTTACAGTTCGAAAATAGAATTCGTTCGAATCCCCAAAATATAATTCATTTGCTTGAGGATACTTATATACACGATTTTAAGGTAAAACGAATGCACAGCTGTCCCCTTACGATCATTAGCATGTTGTGGATGAAACTCGTGTCTGAAGTGAAAAAAATAGAATTCATGCTAATCGCCTTCATATGATTCATTGGCTTAAGGATACTCATTGATATGATTTTGAGGTGAAAAAAAAGGCACAACTGCCCCCAAAGATCATTACCATATTGTGCAAGAAACTTGTGTTTAAAGAGCAAAAATAGAACTCGTTCGAATTCCCTTCATATGATTCATTAGCTTGAAAATACTCATTGACATAATTTTAAGGTGAATCAAATTTACTTGTAACCCCCAAAGATCGTCAAAATGTAGATAACGAAGTTTGGTTTTGAAGTGCAAAAATAGAATTCATCTGAATCGCCTTCATATGATTCATTGGCTTGAGGATACTCATTGACATAATTTTAAGGTAAAACAAATGCACAATTGTCCTCCAAATATCATTACCATGTTATGAACAAAACCCGTGTTGGAAGTGCGAAAATAAAATTCATCCTAATCGCCTTAATGTGATTTATTGGCTTTAGGATACTTATCAACATGATTTTAAGGTGAAACAAATGCATAACTGTCCCTCAAAGATCATTAGCTTATTATGGACGAAACTTGTGTTTGAAGTGCAAAAATAGAATTCATTCGAATCGTCTTCATATGATTCACTGGCTTGAGGATACTAATTGACATGATTTTATGGTCAAACAAATGCAAAATTGTCGTCTAAATATCATTACCATGTTCGGCACGAAACTCGTGTTTGAAGTGTGAAAATAGAATCATCTGAATCGCCTTAATATGATTTATTGGCTTTAGGATACTTATTGACATAATTTTAAGGTGAAACAAATGCATAACTATCCCTCAAAGATCATCAACATGTTGTAGACGAAACTTGTGTTTAAAGTGTGAAAAGTAGAATTCATCTTAATCGCCTTCATATGATTCATTGGCGTAAGTATACTAATTGATATGATTTAAAGGTGAAACAAAAGCACAACTATCCCCGAAAGATCATTACCATGTTGAGAAAGAAACTCGCGTTTGGAGAGAGAAAACGAATTCGTTCGAATTGCATTCATTTGATTCATTGGCGCGAGAATACTCATTGACATGATTGTAAGGTGAATCAAATGGATATATCCATAACACCCAAAGATCGTCAGAATGTTGTGAACGAAATTCGGTTTTAAAGTGCAAAAATAGAATTCGTCTAAATCGCCTTCATATGATTTATTGGCTTGAGGATACGTATTGACATGATTTTAAGGTGAAATAAATGCCCAATTATCCCCTAAATATCATTAGCATGTTATGGACGAAACTCGTGTTTGAAGTGCGAAAATAGAATTCGCTCGTATCGCCTTTATGTGATTCACTCGCTTGAGGATACTAATATACATGATTTTAAAGTAAAACAAATGCACAACTGTCCCCCATAGAACATTAGCATGTTGTGGACAAAACTCGTGTTTGAAGTATGAAAAATAGAATTAATCCGAATGGCCTTCGTATGATTCATTGGCTTAAGGATATTCATTGATATGACTCTAAGGTGAAACAAAAGCACAACTGTCCTCCGAAGACTATTACCATGTTGTGCGAAAAACTGATGTTTGAAGAGCGGAAATAGAATTCATCCTAATCGCCTTCATATGATCCATTAGCTTGAGGATACTCATTGATATGATTTTAAGGTGAAACAAATGCACAACTGTCCCCCAAATATCATTAGCATGTTGTGGACGAAACTTGTGGTTGAAATGCAAAAAATAGAATTTGTCCGAATCTCCTTAAAATTATTCATTGGATTGAGGATACTTATTGCATGACTGTAAGGTGAAACAAATGCACACATATCACGCAAAGATTATAAGAATGTTGTAAAGGAAACTTGCTGTTAAAGTGTGAAAATCGAATTCGTCTAAATCGCCTTAGTATGATTTATTGGCTTGAGGAAACTTATTGA
This sequence comes from Coriaria nepalensis, assembly GCA_027186245.1. Classification (NCBI taxonomy): domain Eukaryota; kingdom Viridiplantae; phylum Streptophyta; class Magnoliopsida; order Cucurbitales; family Coriariaceae; genus Coriaria; species Coriaria nepalensis. Next base: position 4,755,556 of record CP114499.1, on the reverse strand, counting down.
CTTAAATTTAATGTGAAACAAATGCACACATATATCCCTCAAAGATCATTCATATGTTGTGAACGAACTTCGGTTTTGAAGTGTGAAAATAGAATTCTTCTGAATTCCCTTCATATGATTCGTTGGCTTGAGGATACTTATTGACATGATTTTAAGGTGAAACAAATGCACAACATTCCCCTAAATATAATTACCATGTTGTGCACGAAACTCGTGTTTGAATAGGGAAAATAAAATTCGTTAGAATCGCCTTCATATGATTCATTGGCTTGAGGATACTAAATGACGTGATTTTAACGTGAAACAAATACACAACTATCCCCCAAAGATCACTAGCATGTTGTGCACAAAACTCATGTTTGAAGTGTGAAAAATAGAATTGAATCGAATTGCGTTCATATGATTCATTGGCTTGAGAATACTTATTGACATGATTTTAAGGTGAATCAAATGAAGACATAACCCCAAAAGATCGTCAGAATGTTGTGAACAAACCTCGCTTTTGAAGTGGGAAAATAGAATTTTTATATTTCGCCTTCATATGATTCATTGGCTTGAGGATACTTATTGACATGATTTTATGGTGAAACTAATGCACTCATATCCCTCAAAGATCATTAATATGTTGTGCACGAAGCACGTGTTTACAGTGTGAAAGTAGAATTCGTTTGAATCACCTTCATATGATTCATTGGCTTGAGGATACTAATATACGTGATTTTAATCTAAAACAAATGCACAACTGTCTCTCAAAGATCATTACCATGTTCTGCAAGATCTCATGTTTAAAGAACGAAGATAGAATTCATTCGAATTGCCTTCATCTGATTCATTCGCTTGAGAATACTAATTGATATGATTTTAAGGTGAATCAAATGCACCCATAACCCCCAAAGATCGTCAGAATGTTGTGAACGAACATCGGTTTTGAAGTGCGAAAATAGAATTCGTCCGGATCGCCTCCATATGATTCATTGGCTCGACGATACTCATTGACATGATTTTAAGAAGAAACAAATGCACAACTGTCCCCCAAAGATCATTACCATGTCGTGCTCAAAACTCGTGTTTAAAGTGCGAAAATAGAATTCGTCTGAATCGCCTTAATATGATTCATTGGGTTGAGGATACTTATTGACATGATTTTAAGGTGAAAACAAATGCACACATATCCCTCAAAGATTATAAGAAATTTGTAAACGAAACTTGCTATTGAAGTGCGAAAATAGAATTCATCCAAATCGCCTTAATATGATTCATCGGTATCGCCTTAATATGATTCATTGGCTTAGGGATACTTATTGACATGATTTTAAGGTGAATCAAATGCACACATAACCCCCAAAGATCATCAGAATGTTGTGAACGAAACTCGCATTTGAAGTGCGAAAATAGAATTCTTCCGAATTGCCTTCATATGATTCATTGGCTTGAGGATACTTATTGACATGATTTTATAGTGAAACAGATGCACACATATCCCCTAGACATCATTAATGTGTTGCGAACGAAACACGTGTTTACAGTGCGAAAATAGAATTCGTCTGAATCGCCTTAATATGATTCATTAGCTTGAGGATACGTATTGACATGATTTTAAAGTGAAACAAATGCACTCATATCCCTCAAAGATCATTAATATGTTGTCCACGAAGGATGTGTTTACAATGCGAAAATAGAATTCATTTGAATCCCTTTTATATGAGTCATTGGCTTGAGGATACTAATATACATTATTTTAAAGTAAAACAAATGCACAACTGTCTCCCAATGATAATTAGCATGTTGTGGATGAAACTCGATTTTGAAGTGCGAAAATAGAATTCGTCCAGATTGCCTTCATATGATTCATTTCCTTGAGGATACTCATTGACATGATTTTAAGGAGAAACAAATGCACAACTGTCCCCCAATGATTATTACCATATTGTGCACGAAACTCGTGTTTAAAGTGCGAAAATAGAATTCGTCTAAATCGCCTTAATATGATTCATTAGGTTGAGGATACTTATTGGCATGATTTTAAGGTGAAACAAATGCACACTTATCCCCCAAAGATTATAAGACTATTGTAAACGAAACTTCCTATTGAAGTGTGAAAATAGAATTCGTCAGTATCGCCTTAATATGATTTTAAGGTGAAACAAATGGACAATTGTCCCCCAAAGATCATTAGCCTGTTGTGGATGAAAAATAGAATTCGTCTTAATCGCCTTAAACTATTCATTGGATTGGGGATACTTATTGACGTGATTTTAAGGTGAAACAAATGCACACATATCGCCCAAAGATTATAAGAATGTTGTAAAGGAAACTTGCTATTAGAGTGCGAAAATAGAATTTGTCCAAATCGCCTTAGTATGATTCATTGGCTTGAGGATACTTATTGACATGATTTTAATGTGAAACAAATGCACACATATCCCTCAAGAATCATTAATATGTTGTGCACGATAGATTATTTACAGTGCGAAAATAGAATTCGTTCGAACCTTTTCATATAATTCATTGGATTGAGGATACTAATATACATGATTTTAGGGTAAAATAAATTCACAACTATCCCCCAAAGATAGATAGCATAATGTGAATGAAATAAGTGTTTAAAGTGCAAAAAGTGGAATTCATCCTAATAGCCTTCATATGGTTCATTGGCTTAAGGATACTCATTGATATGATTTTAAGGTGAAACAAAAGCACAACTGTCCCCCAAAGATCATTACCATGTTGTGCAAGAAACTCGTGTTTGAAGAGAGAAACTAGAATTCGTCTGAATTTCCTTCATATGATTCATTGGCTTGGGAATACTCATGGACATGATTTTAAGGTGAATCAAATTTACACATAACCCACAAATCGTCAAAATGTTGTTAACGAAGTTTGGTTTTGAAGTGCGAAAATAGAATTCGTTTGAATCGCCTTCATATAATTCATTGGCTTGAGGATACTCATTGACATGATTTTAAGGTGAAACAAATGCAGAACTGTCCCCCAAAGATCACTAGCATGTTGTGCACGAAACTCATGTATGAAGTGCGAAAATAGAATTCGTCCGAATCGCCTTAATGTGATTTATTGGCTTGAGGATACTTATTGACAGGATTTTAAGGTGAAATAAATGCATAACTGTCCCCCAAAGATCATTAGAATGTTAGGGACGAAACTCGTGTTTGAAGTGCGAAAATAGAATTCATTTGAATCGCCTTCATATGATTCACTGGCTTTAGGATACTAATTGACATGATTTTAAGGTCAAACAAATGCACAATTGTGATCCAAATATCATTACCATGTTGAGCACGAAATTCGTGTTTAAAAGGAGAAAATAGAATTCGTCTGAATCGCCTTAATATGATTTATTGGCCTTAGGATACTTATTGACATGATTTTAAGGTGAAACAAATGCATACTTGTCTCTCAAATATCGTTAGCATATTGTCGACGAAACTCGTGTTTAAAGTGCGAAAAGTAGAATTCATTTGAATCCCCTTCATATGATTCATTGGCACAAGTATACTTATTGATATGATTTTAAGGTGAAACAAAAGCACAACTGTCCCCGAAAGATCATTACCATGTTGAGAAAGAAACTCGCGTTTGAAGAGAGAAAATGAATTTGTTCTAATCGCCTTCATATGATTCATTGGCATGAGAATACTCATTGACATGATTTTAAGGTGAATCAAATGCACACATAACACCCAAAGATCGTCAGAATGTTGTGAACGAACCTTGGTTTTGAAGTGGAAAAATAGAATTCCTCTTAATCACCTTCATATGATCTATTGGCTTGAGGATACTCATTGACATGATTTTAAGGTGAAACAAATGCAGAACTATCCCCCAAATATCATTAGCATGTTGTGGAGGAAACTCGTATTTGAAGTGCGAAAAGTGAATTCGTTCGTATCGCCTTCATATGATTCACTGGCTTGAAGATACTAATATACATGATTTTAAAGTAAAACAAATGCACAACTATCCCCCATAGAACATTAGTATGTTGTGGATGAAACTTGTGTTTGAAGTAAGAAAAATAGAATTCATCCGAATAGCCTTCATATGATTCATTGGCTTAAGGATATTCATTGATATGATTCTAAGGTGAAACAAAAGCACAACTGTCCTCTAAAGATCATTACCATGTTGTGCACGAAACTCGTGTTTGAAGAACGAAAATAAAATTTTTTCGAATCGCCTTCATATGATTCATTGGCTTAAGGATACTAATTAACGTGATTTTAAGGTGAAACAAATGCACAACTGTCCCCCAAAGATCACTAGCATGTTGTGCACGAAACTCATGTTTGAAGTGCGAAAAATTCAGTCGAATTGCATTCATATGATTCATTGGCTTGAGAATACATATTGACATGATTTTAAGGTGAATCAAATACACACATAACCCCAAAAGATCATCAGAATGCTGTGAACGCACCTTGCTCTTGAAGTGGGAAGACATAATTCGTCTGTTTCGCCTTCATATGATTCATTGGCTTGAGGATACTTATTGACATGATTTTAAGGTGAAACAAATGCATTCATATCTCTCAAATATCTTTAATATGTTGTCCATGAAGCACGTGTTTACAATGCAAAAATAAAATTTGTTTGAATGCCCTTCATATGATTTATTGGCCTAAGGATACTAATATACATGATTTTAAAGTAAAACAAATGCACAACTGTCCCAATGATAATTAGCAAGTTGTGGATGAAACTCGTGTTTGAAGTGCGAAAAGTAGAATTCATCTGAATCGCCTTCATATGATTCATTGTCTTAAGGATACTCATTGATATGATTTTAAGGTGAAACAAAAGCACAACTGTCCCCCAAAGATCATTACCATGTTGTGCAAGAAACTCGAGTTTGAAGAGCGAAAATAGAATTCGTTTGAATTACCTTCAAATGATTCATTGGCTTGAGAATACTCATTGACCAGATTTTAACGTGAATCAAATGCACAAATAACCCCTAAAGATCGTCAGAATGTTGTGAACGAACTTCGGTTTTGAGCTGCAAAAATTGAATTCGTTTGGATCGCCTTCGTATGATTAATTAGCTTGAGGATACTAATTGACATGATTTTAAGGTGAAACAAATGCACAACTGTCCCCGAAAGATCATTAGCATATTGTGCAAGAAACTCATGTTTGAATAGCGAAAATACATTTCGTTTGAATCGCCTTCATATGATTCATTGGGATGAGGTGACGTTCATTGACATGATTTTAAGGTGAAAGAAATGCACAACTGTCTCTCAAAGATCACTAGCATGTTGTGCACGAAATTCGTGTTTGAAGATAGAAAATAGAATTTTCTCAAATCGCCTTCATATATTTCATTGGCCTGAGGATACTTATTGACATGATTTTAAGGTGAATCAAATGTACACATAACCCCCAAAGATCGTCAAAATGTTGTGAACAAACCTCGGTTTTGATGTACTAAAATAGAATTCGTCTGTATCGCTTTCAAATGAGACATTGGCATGGGGATACTTATAAACATGATTTTAAGGTAAATCAAATGTACTCATATCCCTTAAAGATCATTAATATGTTGTGCATGAAGCACGTGTTTAAAGTGCGAAAATAGAATTCATTCGAATCCCCTTCATATGATTCATTGGCTTGAGGATACTAATATACATGATTTTAAGGTAAAACAAATGCACAACTGTCTCCCATAAATCATTAGCATGTTGTGGATGAAACTCGTGTTTGAACTACGAAAAATAGAATTCATCCGAATCGCCTTCATATGATTCATTGGCTTAAGGATATTCATTTGATATAATTTAAAGGTGAAAGAAAAGCACAACTGTCCCCCAAATATCATTACCATGTTTTGCAAGAAACTCGTGTTTGAAGAGCAAAAATAGAATTTCTTTGAATTGCCTTCATATGATTCATTGGCTTGAGAATACTCATTGAAATGATTTCAAGGTGAATCAAATGCACACATAACCTTCAAAGATAGTCAGAATGTTGTGAACGAAACTCGCTTTTGAAATGCGAAAATAGAATTCGTCTGAATCGCCTTCATATGATTCATTGGCTTGAGGATACTCATTGACATGATTTTAAGGCAAAACAAATGCACAACTGTCCCTCAAAGATTATTAGCATGTTAAGAACGAAACTTGTGTTTGAAGTGCGAAAAAATAGAATTCGTCTGAATTGCCTAAATATTATTGATTCTATGTAGGATACTTATCGACATGATTTTAAGGTGAAACAAATGCACACATATCCCCCAAAGATAATTTATATGTTGTGCACAAACACATTTTTAAAGTGAGAAAATGGAATTTGTTCAAATCGTTTTCATATGATTCAATTGCTTGAGGATACTAATTGACATGATTTTAAGGTGAAACTAATGCACAACTGTCCCTCCAAGTTCATTAGCATGTTGTGGATGAAACTCATGTTTGAAGTGTGAAAAATAGAATTTGTCTGAATCACCTTCATATGATTCATTGGCTTAGGGATACTCGTTGATATGATTTTAAGGTGAAACAAATTCACAATTGTCCCCCAAAGATCATTTCCATGTTGTGCAAGAAACTCGTGTTTGAAGAGCGAAAATAAAATTTGTTAGAATTGCCTTCATTTGATTCATTGGCTTGAGAATACTCATTGACATAATCTTAAGGTGAATCAAATGCACACATAACCCCAAAGATCATCAAAATGTTGTGAACGAAACTCGCGTTTGAAGTGCGAAAAAGGCATTAGTCCAAATCGCCATCATATGATTCATTAGCTTGAGGATACTTATTGACATGATTCTAAAGTGAAACAAATGCACAACTGTCCCCCAAAGATCATTAGCATGTTGTGCACAAAACGCATGTTTGAAGTGCGAAAAATAGAATTCATTCGAATTGCCTTCATATGATTCATTGGCCTAAGGATACTCATTGACATTATTTTAAGGGGAAACAAATGTATAATTGTCCCCCAAGGATTATTACCATGATGTGCACACAACTCGGGTTTGAAGTGCGAAAATAGAATTCTTCCGAATCGCCTTTCAAAGATTCGTTGGCTTGAGGATACTTATTGACATGATTTTAAGGTGAAACAAATGCACAGTTGTCGCCCAAAGATCATTAGCATGTTGTGCACAAAACTCGTATTTCAAGTGCGAAAGTAGAATTCATTTGGATCGCCTTCATATTATTCATTGGGATCAGGTGACTCATTGACATGATTCTAAGGTGAAACAAATGCAGAATTGTCTCCCATAAATCATTCGCATGTTGTGGACAAAACTCGTGTTTAAATTACCAAAAATAGAATTCATCCGAATCGCCTTCATTTGATTCATTGCCTTAAGGATATTCATTTGATATGATTTTAAGGTGAAACAAAAGCACAACTGTCCCCCAAAGATCATTACCATGTTGAGCAAGAAACTCGTGTTTGAAGAGCGAAAATAGAATTCATTCGAATTGCTTTCATATGATTCATTGGCTTGAGAATACTCATCGACATGATATTAAGGTGAATCAAGTGCACACATAACCCCCAAAGATCGTCCGAATGTTGTGAATGGACCTCTCTTTGGAAATGCAAAAATAGAATTCGTCCGAATCGCCTTAATATGATTCGTTTGCTTGAGGATACTTATTGACATGATATTGAGGTGAAACAAATGCACAACTATCCCCAAAATATTATTAGCATGTTGTGCAAGAAACCCGTGTTTGAATAGCAAAAATACAATTCATTCGAATCGCCTTCATATGATTCATTCGGATGAGGTGACTCATTGACATGATTTTAAGGTGAAACAAATGCACAACTGTCCTTCAAAGATCTATAGTATGTTGTCCAAGAAACTAGTGTTTGAAGATCATAAATAGAATTCGTTCGCATCGCCTTCATATGATTCATTGGCTTGAGGATACTTATTGACATGATTTTAAGGTGAAGCAAATGCACGAAAATCACCCAAAGATCGTCAGAATAAGGTGAATGAAACTCGCGTTTGAATTACTAAAATATAATTCGTTCGATTCGCCTTCATATAATTTATTGGCTTGAGGATACTAATTGACAAGATTTTATGGTGAAACAAATGCACAACTATCCTCCAAATATCATTAGCATGTTGTGCACGAAACTCGTATTTGAAGAGCGGAAATAGAATTCATCCTAATCGCCTTCATATGATTCATTAGCTTGAGGATACTCATTGATCAAATTTTAAGGTGAAACAAATGCACAACTGTCCCCCAAAAATCAGTACCATGTTGTGCAAGAAACTCATGTTTGAAGAGCAAAAATAGAATTCATTATTATTGCCTTCATATGATTCATTGGCTTGAGAATACTCATTGACAAGATTTTAAGGTGAATCAATTTGCACACATAACCCCCAAAATCGTCAAAATGTTGTGAACGAAACTCGCGTTTGAACTGCGAAAATAGAATTCGTCTGAATCACCTTCATATGATTCATAGGCTTGAGGATACTTATTGACATTATTTTGTGGTGAAACAAATGCACAACTGTCCCCCAAAGATCATTAGCATGTTGTGGACGAAACTCGTGTTTTAAGTGCAAAAAATAGAATTCGTCTGAATCGCCTTCATATGATTTATGGACTTGAGGATACTCATTGACATGATTTTAAGGTGAAGCAAATTATTATTTTCTACAACTTATCATCCACAAACTGATGGTCAAACTGAGGTTCTAAATAGAACTTTATCTGCTTTGTTGAGAGCTATAATTAAAAAGAATATTAAAACTTGTGAAGATTGTTTACCGCATGTTGAGTTTGCTTATAATCGTTCTATTCATTCTGCTTCTAAGTATTCACGATTTGAGATTGTTTACGGATTTAATCCTCTAACTCTATTGGATTTATCTCCATTACCTGTTTCTGAGCATGTTAACTTAGATGGAAAGAGGAAGGCTGATTTTGTTAAGCAGATACATGAGAAGGCAAAGTTCAACATAGAGCGAAGAACTGAGCAACCTGCAACACAAGCTAACAAAGGGCGTCATAAGATGATTTTTGAACCCGAAGATTAGGTTTGGCTGCACATGAGGAAGGAACGATTTCCGGAGCAAAGGCGTTCCAAGTTGCTTCCAAGAGGGGATGATCCTTTTCAAATTCTTGAAAGGATCAATGACAATGATTATGTTGTAAGTGCTACTTTTCATATTGCTGATTTAAGTCCTTTTGATATAGGTGACAATTTGAGGACAAATTCTGTAAAAGAAGAGGGGAATGATGAGGACAAGGCTAGCACATGGATTGATGCATATTCAGACCCAATTCAAGTTCCCATTGGTCCCATTACAAGAGCTCGTGCGAAGAAATTCAAAGAAGTGCTTAATGAGCTGATTCAAATAACATGGGCTCACGCCCATTTATGGAGGCCCATTGAAGGTGGTGAATGTGATTCTCAAAGATGGTATTCAGTAGTTCAAGCCTTGGAGAAGCCCATAATGAAGGAAAAAGCTTATTGAAGAGTTTTGGACTAATTTGGGCCAATATCATCATAATAAGCCCAAATGATGCATAAAGCCTTCTAACTACTTTTAAAGTATTTATTTGAGTTTAATGTATCTAAATTATGTGGGATAGAGTACTTGTTTTGTTTTTAGGTTGTTTTGATCAGATTGGGGTAGTAGGGCTCTATTTAATTGTCTGTTTAGTCATATTGGGCTTTATTTTAGTTGTCTTTTTAGTTTCCTAAGAATCCCACATTGCTTAAGGTTATGTTTTCTCTACTGGAATTTCTTCTATATAAAGATGGCTGATTTCTTTTGTAGAGGAGATGAGTAATAAAATATTTGCGAAAAATTCTCTTTAGTCCTTTTAGAACTTTTTCGAACTTATCAGATTTATCTGTGGCGTTCATCTCGACTTATTAATTTGTTAGCCCATCCTAGATTATGGTGTCTTCTACATTCAATTCGAATCTGAGTAGAATGATCTTGGATCCTTGATTCACGAGTTCATCATCTTGAGGCGTGGTTTCGTATCAGATACTCATTGACATGATTTTAAGATGAAACAAATGCACAACTATCCCCCAAAGATCATTACCAGTTGTACAAGAAATTCATGTTTGAAGAGCGAAAATAGAATTCATTCAAATTTCCTTCATATTATTCATTGGCTTGTAAAAACTCATTGACACGATTATAAGGTGAATCAAATGCGCATATATCCCCCAAAGATCATCGGAATGTTGTGAACAAAACACGCGTTTGAAGTGCGAAAATAGAATTCACCTGAATCAGCTTATTATGATTCATTAGCTTGAGGATACTTATTGACATGATTTTAGGGTGAAACAAATGCCCACATATCCCCCAAAGATCATTAATATGTTATGCATGAAACACGTGTTTAGAGTGCGAAAATAGAATTCGTTTGAATCGCCTTCATATGATTCCTTGGCTTGAGAATACTTATTGACATGATTTTATGGTGAACAAATGCACACATATCCCCAAAAGATCATTAATTGTTGTGCACGAAACTCGTGTTTAACGTGAGAAAATAGAATTCATTTGAATCACCTTCATATGATTCATTGGCTTAAGGATACTAACTGATATTATTTTAAGGTGAAACAAATGCACAACAATCCCTTAAAGATCACTAGCATGTTGTGCACAAAACCCGAGTTTAAAGAGCAAAAATAGAATTCGTTCTAATCCCCTTCATATGATTCATTGGATTGAGGATACTAATTGACATGATTTTAAGTTCAAATAAATGCACAACTGTCCCCTAGAGATCACTAACATGTTGTGCACGAAACTCGTGTTTGAAATGCGAAAAATAGAATTCGTCTGAATCGCTTTCATTTGATTAATTAGCTTAAAGATACTCATTGACATGATTTTAAGGTGTAACAAATGCACAACTGTACCTCAAAGATCATTACCATATTGTGCAGGAAACTCATATTTGAAGTACAAAAAATAGAATTTGTCTAAGTGACATGATTATAAGGTGAAACAAATGCACAACTATCCCCCAAAGATCACTAGCATGTTGTGCATGAAACTTGTGTTTGAAGTGCGAAAAATAGAATTTGTACGAATCACATTCATACGATTCATTGGCTTGAGGATACTCACTGACATATGATTTTAAGGTCAAACAAATGCACAACTATCCCTCAAATATCATTACCATGTTGTGCAAGAAACTCATGTTCGAAGAGTGAAAATAGAATTCGTTCGGATCGCCTTCATATGATTCATTGGCTTGAGGATACTCATTGACATGATCTCAAGGTGAAGCAAATGCACATATATCCCCCACAAATCATCAGAATGTTGTGAATGAAACTCACATTTGAAGTGCGAAAATAGAATTTGTCTTAATCGCCTTAATTTGATTCATTGGCTTTAAGATGCTTGTTGATATGATTTTGAGGTGAAAAAAATGTACCCATATCCCCTAAAGATCATTAATATGTTATGCATGAAACACGTGTTTAAAGTGCAAAAATAGAATTCATTCGCATCGCCTTCATATGATTCATTAGCTTAAGAATACTAATTTGCATGATTTTAAGGTGAAATAAATGCATAACTGTCCCTCAAAGATCATTAGCATGTTGTGCATGAAACTCTTGTTTGAAGTACGAAAAATAGAATTTGTTTGAATCGCCTTCATATGATTCATTGGCTTGAGGATACTCATTGATATGATTTTAAGGTGAAACAAATGCACAACTATCCCCCAAAATCATTAGCATGTTGTGCCTATAACTCGTGTTTGAAGTGCTAAAAATAGAACTCTTCCGAATCACCTTCATATGATTTATTGGCTTAAGGATACTCATTGACATGATCTTAAGGTAAACCAAATGCACAATTGTCCTCGAAAGATCATTACGATATTGTGCAAGAAACTCGTTTTTGAAGAGTGAAAATAGAATTCGTTCGAATCTCCTTCATATGATTCATTAGCTTGAGGATACTCATTGACATGATTTTAAAGTGAAGAAAATGCACGCATATCCCCCAAAGATCATTAGAATGTTGTGAACGAAACTTGCGTTTGAAGTGGAAAAATGAAATTCGTATGAATCGCCTTCATATGATTCCTTAGCTTGAGGATACTTATTGACATGATTTTATGGTGAAGCAAATGTATCCCCCAAAGATTATTAATATGTTGTGCACAAAACTCGTGTTTAATGTGAGAAAACAGAATTCGTTCGAATCACCTTCATATGATTCATTGGCTTGAGGATACTAATTGACATGATTTTAAGGTGAAACAAATTCACAACTTTCCCCCAAAGATCACTAGCATGTTGTGCACGAAACTCGTGTTTGAAATGCAACAAATATAATTCGTTCGAATTGCCTTTATATGATTCATTGGCTTAAAGATACTCATTGATATGATTTTAAGGTGCAACAAATGCACAATTGTCCCCCCAAAGATCATTACCATATTGTGAAAGAAACTCGTGTTTGAAGAGTGAAAATAGAATTCGTTCGAATTGCCTTTATATGATTCATTGGCTTGAAAATACTCGTTGACATGATTTTAAGGTGAATCAAATGCACACATAACCCACAAAGATTGTCAGAATATTGTGAACAAAACTCGTGTTTGAAATGCAAAAATAGAATTCGTCCGAATCGCCCTTATATGATTCATTACCTTGAGGATACTCATTGACATGATTTTAAGTTGAAGCAAATGCACACATATCCCCCAGAGATCATTAGAATTTCGTGAACGAAACTTGCGTTTCAAATGCAAAAGTAGAATTCGGATGAAATGCCTTCATATGATTCATTGGCTTTAGGATACTAATTGACATGATTTTAAGGTGGACCAAATGCACAACTGTTCCCTAGAGATCATTTGCATGTTATGCAAGAAACTCGTGTTTGAAGCGCGAAAATAGAATTCGTTCGAATTGCCTTCATATGATTCATTGGCTTGAGGATACTCATTAACATGATTTTAAGGTAAAAAAAATTCATAATTGTCCCCAAAAGATCAGTACCATGTTGTGCAAGAAACTCCTGTTTGAAGAGCGAAAAGAGAATTCATTTGAATCACCTTCATATGATTCATTTGCTTCAGGATACATAATGACATGATTTTAAGGCGAAGCAAATGCACACATATCCCCGAAAGATTGTCAAAATGTTGTGAACGAAACTCGCATTTGCAGTGCGAAAATAGAATTTGTCTGAATCGCCTTAATATGATTCATTGGCTTGAGGATACTTATTGACATGATTTTGAGGTGAAACAAATGCACAACTGTCCCCCAAAGAATAATAGAATGTTGTGCAAGAACCTCAAGTTTGAATAGCGAACATACAATTCGATGGAATCGCCTTCATATGATTCATTGGGATGAGGTGACTCATTGACATGATTTTAAGGTAAAACAAATGCACAATTGTCCCCCAAAGATCTTTAGCATGTTGTGCACGAAACTCGTGTTTGAAGTGCGAAAATAGAATTCGTTCGAATTGCCTTCATATGATTCATTGGCTTAAGGATACTCATTGACATGATTTTACGGTCAAACAAATGCACAACTGTCCCCCAAAGATGATTACCATGTTGTGCAAGAACGTCACGTTTGAATAGCGAAGATATAGTTCGTTCGAATCACCTTCATATGAGTCATTGGGATGAGGTGACTCATTGACATGATTTGAAGGTGAAACAAATGCACAATTGTCCCCCAAAGATCATTACCATGTGGTGCAAGAAACTCGTGTTTGAAGAGTGATAATAGAATTCGTTTGAATTGCCTTCATATGATTCATTGGTTTCAGGATACTTATTGACATGATTTTAGGGTGAAGCAAATGCACACATATCCCCCAAAGATCGTTAGAATTCGTTCGAATCGCCTTCACATGTTTGAAGTGCGAAAAAAAGAATTCATCTTAATCGCCTTCATATGATTCATTAGTTTGAAGATACTCATTGACATGATTTTAAAGTGAAACAAATTGACAACGGTCCCCCAAATATCATTACCATGTTGTGCTTGAAACTCGTGTTTTAAGTGCGAAAATAGAATTCATCCTACTCAACTTAATATGATTCATTTGCCTAAGGATATTTATTGACATGATTTTAAGGTGAAAAAAATGCACAACTGTCCCCCAAAGGTCATTAGCATGTTGTGCACGAAACTCATGTTTAAAGTGCGAAAATAGAATATATCATAATCGCCTTAATATGATTCATTTGCTTGAGGATACTTATTGACATGATTTTAAGGTTAAACAAATGCACAACTGTCCCCCAAAAATCACTAGCATGTTGTGCACGAAACTCATGTTTGAAATGCGAAAAATATAATGCGTCTGAATCGCCTTCATATAATTAGTTGGCTTAAAGATATTCATTGACATGATTTTTAGGTGAAACAAATGCACAACTGTCCCTTAAACATTATTAGCATGTTGTGTAAGAAACTCCTGTTCGAATAGCGAAAAAACAATTCGTTCAAATCACCTTCATATGATTTAATAGGATGAGGTGACTCATTGACATGATTTTAAGATGAAACAAATGCACAACTGTCCCTCAAAGAGCGTTAGCATGTTGTGCATGAAACTCGTGTTTGAAGTGCGAAAATAGAATTCATTCGAATTGCCTTTATATGATTCATTGACTTGAGGATACTCATTGACATGATTTTAAGGTAAAACAAATGCATAATTGTCCCCTAAAGATCATTACCATGTTGTGCAAGAAACTCGTGCTTGAAAAGCAAAAATAGCATTCATTCGAATCGACTTCATATGATTCATTGGCTTGAGGATACTTATTGACATGATTTTAAGGTGAAGAAAATGCACACATATCCCCCACAGATCATCAAAATGTTGTGAATGAAACTTGAGTTTGAAGTGCGAAAATAGAGTTTATCTGAATTGCCTTAATATGATTCGTTGGCTTGAGGATAATTATTGACATGATTTTGAGGTGAAACAAATGCACACATATCCCCCAAAGATCATTACCATATTGTGCAAGAAATTCGTGTTTGAAGGCGAATATATAATTCATTCGAATCGCCTTCATATGATTTATTAGCTTGAGAATACTCATTGACATGATTTTAAGCAGGAAATGCACACATATCCCCCACAAATCATCAGAATTTTGTGAACGAAACTCACGTTTGAAGTGCGAAAATAGAATTTGTCTAAATCGCCTTAGTGTGATTCATTTGCTTGCGGATACTTATTGACATGATTTTGAGGTGAAACAAATGCACACACATCCCCCAAATATCAATACAATGTTGTGCAAGAGATTCGTGTTTGAAGAGCAAAAATGGAATTCGTTCGAATCACCTTCATATGATTCATTCGCTTGAGGATACTAAGTGACATGATTATAAGGTGAAACAAATGCACAACTATCCCCCAAAGATCACTAGCATGTTGTGCATGAAACTTGTGTTTGAAGTGTGAAAAATAGAATTTATCTAAATCGTAGTCATATGATTCATTGGCTTAAGGATACTCATTGACATGATTTTATGGTGAAACAAATGCACAACTGTCCCCCAAAGATCATTACCATGTTGTGCAAGAAACTCGCGTTTAAAGTGCGAAAATAGAATTGGTCTGAATTACCTTCTATGATTCCTTGGCTTAAGGATACTAATTGACATGATTTTAAGGTAAAACAAATGCACAACTGTTCTCTAAAGGTCACTAGCATGTTGTGCACGAAACTCGTGTTTGAAGTACGGAAAATAGAATTCATCCAAATCGCCTTCATATGATTCATTGGCTTATGGATACTCATTAACATGATTTTAAGGTGAAACAACCTCTAAAGATCATTACCATGTTGTGCAAGAAACTCGTGTTTGTATAGGGAAAATACAATTCTTTCGAATCGCCTTCATATGATTCATTAGAATGAGGTGACTGGTTGACAAGATTTTAAGGTGAAACAAATGCACAATTGTCCCTCAAAGATAGTTACCGTGTTGTGCATGAAACCCGTGTTTGAAGTGCGAAAAATATAATTCGTTCGGATCGCCTTCATATGATTCATTAGCTTAAAGATATTCATTAACGTTATTTTAAGGTGAAATAAATGCACAACTATCCCCCAAATATCATTACCATGTTATGCATGAAACTCGTGTTTGAAGTGCGAAAATAGAAGTTGTCTGAATCGCCTTAATATGATTCATTGGCTTGAGGATAGTAATTGACATGATTTTAAGGTGAAACAAATGCACAGCTGTGCCCCAAAGATCATTAGCATGTTGCGCAAGAAACTCGTGTTTAAATAGTGAAAATAGAATTCGTTCGAATCGCTTTCATATGATTCATTAAGATGAGGTGACTCATTGACATGATTTTAAGGTAAAATAAATGCATAACTTTCCCTCAAAGATTATTTGCATGCTGTGCACAAAACTCTTGTCTGAAGTGTGAAAATAGATTTCATTTTGATCACCTTCATATGATTCATTCGCTTGAGGAGACTCATTGACATGATTTTAAAGTGAAACAAATGTACAACTGTCCCCCAAAGATCATTAGCATGTTGGGCGAGAAACTCGTGTTTGAAGTGCAAAATAGAATTCGTTCGAATTTCCTTTATATGATTCATTGTCTTGAGGTGACTCATTGACATGATTTTAAGGTAAAACAAATGCATAATTATCCCCCAAAGATCACTACCATGTTGTGCAAGAAACTCGTGTTTGAAGAGCAAAAATAGAATTCATTTAAATCGCCTTCATATGATTCATTGGCTTCAGGATACTTATTAATATGATTTTAAGGTGAAGCAAATGCACACATATCCCCCAAAGATCATCAAAATGTTATGAACGAAACTCGCATTGGAAGTGTGAAAATAGAATTTGTCTGAATCGCCATAATATGATTCATTGGCTTGGGGATACTTATTGACATGATTTTGAGGTGAAACAAATACACAACTGTCCACCAAAGATCATTAGCATGTTGTGTACAAAACTCGTGTTTAAAGTGCGAAAATAGAATTCGTCTGAATCGCCCTCATATCATTCATTGGCCTGAGGATACTCATCGGTGTGATTTTAAAGTGAAACAAATGCACAACTGTCCTCCAAAGATCATTACCATGTTATGCAAGAAACTCGTGTTTGAAGAGCAAAAATAAAATTCGTTCGAATTTCCTTTATATGATTCATTGTCTTGAGGTGATTCATTGACATGATTTTAAGATGAAACAAATGAACAATTATCCCCAAAAGATCATTAGCATGTTGTGCACGAAACTTGTGTTTAAAGTGTGAAAATAGAATTCGTCCGAATCGCCCTCATATCATTCATTGGCTTGAGGATACTCATTGCCATGATTTTAAGGTGAAACAAATGCACAACTGTCCCCCAAAGATCATTATCGTGTTGTGCAAGAACTCGTGTTTGAAGAGCGAAACTAGAATTCGTTCGAATCGCCTTCATATGATTCATTAGCTTGAGGTAACTCATTAACATGATTTTAAGGTGAAACAAATGCACAACTATACCCCAAAGATCATTAGCATGCTATACACGAAACTCTTGTTTGAAGTGTGAAAATAGATTTCATTTGGATCACCTTCATATGATTCATTCGCTTGAGAAGACTCATTGACATGATTTTAAGGTGAAACAAATGCAAAACTCTCCTAAAAGATCATTAGCATATTGTGCAAGAGATTCATGTTAGAAGTGCGAAAATAGAATTCGTCTGAATCGCCTTCATATGATTCATTGGCTTGAGGATACTAACTAACATGATTTTAAGGTGAAACAAATTCACATGTCCCCTAAAAATTATTACTATGTTGTTTAAGCAAATCGTGTTAAAAGAGCGAAAATAGAATTCGTTCGAATTACCTTCATATGATTCATTGGCTTGAGGATACTCATTGGCATGATTTTAAGGTGAGGCAAATGCACACATATCCCCCAAAGATAGTTAGAATGTTGTGAACGAAACTCGCGTTTGAAGTGCGAAAATAGAATTCGTCTGTATAGCCTTCGTATGATTCATTTTCTTGAGGATACTCGTTCACATGATTTTAAGGTGAAGCAAATGCACAACTGTCCCCCAAAGATCATTACCATGTTGTGCAAGAAAATCGTGTTTGAAAAGCGAAAATAGAATTCGTTTGTATCGCCTTCATATGATTCATGGCCATGAGGTGACTCATTAACATGATTTTAAGGTGAAACAAATGTAGAACTGTCCCCCAAAGATCATTAGCATGTTGTGCACGAAAATCGTGTTTGAATTGCGAAATTAGAATTCGTCTGAATGGCCTTCATATGATTCATTGACTTGAGGATACTCATTGACATGTTTTAACGTGAAATAAATGCACAACTGTCCCCCAAGGAACATTACCAGGTTGTGCAAGAAACTCGTGTTAGAAGAGCAAAAATAGAATTTGTTCGAATCACCTTCATATGATTCATTAGGTTGAGGTGACTCATTGACATGATTTTCAGGTGAAACAAATGCACAACTATTCTCCAAAGATCATTAGCATGTTGTGCACGAAACGTATGTTTGAAGTGCGAATATAGAATTCGTCCGAATCATTTTCATATGATTGATTGGTTTGAGGATACTCATTGACATGATTTTAAGGTGAAACAAATGCACAAATGTCTCCCAAATATCATTAGCATGTTGTGCAAGAAACTTGTTTTTGAAAAGCAAAAATTGAATTTATTTGAATCGCCTTCGTTTGATTCATTAGCTTGATAATACTAACTGACATGATTTTATGGTGAAACAAATACACAAATATCCTCGAAAGATCATTAGCATGTTGTGCAAAAAACTCTTGTTTGAATAGCGAAAATAGAATTCGTCATAATCGCCTTCATATGATTCGTTGCTTCAGGATACTTATTGACATGATTTTAAGGTGAAGCAAATGCACAACTGTCTCCCAAAGATCATTAGCATGTTGTGCATGAAACTCGTGTTTGAAGTGCGAAAATAGAATTTGTCCTCATCGCCTTCATCTGATTCATTGGCTTGAGGATACTCATTGACATGATTTTAAGGTAAAACAAATGCACAATTGTCCCCCAAAGATCATTACCAGGTTGTGCAAGAAACTCGTGTTTGAATAGTGAAAATATAATTCGTTCGAATCGCCTTCATATGATTCATTTGCTTAAGGATACTCATTGACATGATTTTAAGGTGAAACAAATGCACAATTGTCCCCCAAAGATCATTAGCATGTTGTGTAAGAAACTCGTGTTTGAGGTGCGAAAATAGAATTCGTCATAATCGCCTTCATATGATTCGTTGCTTCAGGATACTTATTGACATGATTTTAAGGTGAAGCAAATGCACAACTGTCCCCCAAAGATCATTAGTATGTTGTGTACGAAACTATTTTACGATATCTTATATGTCAATACTACGGTTATTTGAAATCTAAGCGTCACAAGTACAATAGCATTGAAAAATCTCATTAATAGTTAATATTATTATCATTGAGTTTTTGTTCAATGATCATGTTCAGTGATTAAGTTTCTACCAATCACTTACATGTATATCCCGGTGTTCTCCAACATCGGTGAATATGAGGTCATCAATCTTTTCTTCAAAGAGGATAACGTATGTAACAAATAGTCTCTCTGAATTATTATTATCTCATCATGACAATCATATGACTATAAAAAATTTTGGATCTTAAACTTAACCATCTTAGATCTCATCTTATCATGATCTCTATCTGTTGGGGATGGTGCCCTACAAACATGTCATAAATATTTTTTTAATGAAATTAATAAAATTGACATTTTTCGATATAATTATTATGAATGTATTATTATCGAATAATATGAATAAATATAAGAAAAATCCAAATTCAGAATCTTTAATATAGTTGTTGCTAGTGTAGTCCACTAGTATTATGAATACATGTGATATAGATCTGGATTACTGACATAGATAAACATCTTAATAAAGATATTTTATATAATTACATTATATAAAACATAATTCGATATGAATTAAAACTTTATTAAAATACTATTTACCACAATGAATTTAATTCATATCAATCGATGATCATTTGTAGATCAATCTGAATCCTGAGTAGTTATGAACTCCTGTTTATGTCAACTGGATCTTTTGATTCACTCGTCACGATTTGTTTGAAAATCAGGCTAAAAACTTTTGTTTTGGAGATTCATTGAGATAAATGGCTGGGAACATGATTTACAAATATGAAATCTAAACCTTCTTCATATAAGATTGTATATTGATTCCATTAAAGGTTAATTCTAAAACTGAATGGTTTTGAGCTCTAATTTATAATCAAGTTATAAATTAACCGTTCACTAGTAAATTAATGGTACTTAAGAATAAAGAGATAATTAGAAAGACAAAATGGTAATTTTGACCAATTCTAATTATGAATCAATTTTTGGAAGACTAAATGCATGAAATAATTATATTAATAGACTACTAAAAATTGCTCAGTAAATATATTCTAGAATTACAAAAGTGCAATCTCATATTTTTAGTGGAATAATATTGGATTTACAATCTCATGTTTTTAGTGAAATAATATTAGGATTAATAAATTAAATTTATTAAATTAAAGAGTTTGATTAATAATATAATTTATTGAAGTTTAAAATTATAAGTTCATAGTCCCTATATCACCTTTATAAGACATTATATAGAATTAGAATAACAAAAATTAAAAATGACTTATTTACAAGAAAATAATTTTCAAAATAAATTTAAAATTATAAGATAATTAATAATAATTAATTAATTAAAAAAATATATTTAAAAATAAAATTCAAAATTAATTAATTAAATAATAATATATTTAATTTTAAATTAAATATGTTATATATCCACTTCTTCCTCTCTCAAGCTCTCTAAAAGGAGCTTCTTCCTCTCTCTCAAGCTCTCCAAGAAGAGGTATTCTAGTTATTAAAAAGTTTTATTTAAAAAAAATACTAATTCATTAATTTTAAAGGAAGACAAATTTTTAAAATAAGTTTTAAAAGACAGCTTGGTTATCAAATTCTCATTTTCATAGTCTGAAAACCAACATTTTATTACTGAGGTACAAAATTAGTCTAATTGTCGATTGTGAAAGGCAGCTAAAGAGGATATTACAACACCGCCCTCGCATCCTCCGAAGATTACTCCTCCACGATAACTCCTACAGTAGATTATCCTCAAATTCTGCTCCCGCTGTAAGAATGGCAACCTCAAGCTTCCCGAACGACTTCCCTGTTTTAGCAAAATCCTGTAGTCTAAAGCTTCGTTGTGGGTCCGAAACAAAAATTATAATTTGTCAGGATTTCAGACACAAATAACATATAAAACATCAAAAATATGGATAAGTGAATATTTACACCATTTTCAACCAAGTTAATCTTCATCTAATAGGGATTCAGAAAACTGGGGTGCATCCAAATCCAATTCTTGTCTCATCACACACTCCATGATCCAGTCAATGCCAAAAGTCCAAATCCCCATTTCTGTAGCCAGTATTGCTTCTTCCATATCTTCCTCGCATGCTACAAAGATCGTTCTCGATGCTTCCTTCATGCTTTCCAATCTGCGGATCATCTGAAAGCACTAAATCAGTAGGGGCATGTATTGAGAAATCGAGAAAAATCCATAAATGATCCACCTTCAAATGATACTAAAATTATATTTCGTGTATATAAACATTATGATACTCTCAGAGCTTACATTCCCACCAGCACATTTGATGACGGTGGATATAGTTTTAGTAGGGGGTTGAACATGAGCGCCGATGCATATACTATATCCCTCGAGTAAAGATCCAAGTCTTGCTCTTGCTTTCAGAACCACACTCCTTAAGTTTGTTTTGTATTTCAATGCATAATCTTCATCATTTAATATGTAAGACAGTTCATCTGCAAATCATAACTGTAAGCAATGTGTAAACCAAAAGAGGTTTAAAGAGCTGTTGGATGATAACAGGCGAATTAACCTATCATCTTACCTACAAATCTGCCTTCACGGAAGCTATCTTTTAACCAGCTAGGTGAGACTATCCAAGCTCTGTAGTGTTCAATTCAATCCAATAAATTATTATTTCTGAGCCCATGGTAAGATATTGATCACATGAACTAAGGTTCTTAGACTAACCCTGAACTGAGAGCAGCACAGAAATTCAGTGTCTTTCTCACTTTTCCGGTGACAACATGAGTGCATGTACTTCCATTGTCAGAAACAGAACCTCCAAGATCCTCAATAACCTGCATTGAAACAGTAGTACTTAACTCAACCAAGATATAGAGATTAGTTTATCTATCAAAATTATTCTCTGTTTGACGGAAGTAAGAATCGTGGGGAATATGCATACCTTTCTGAGATGAGTTTTCTTAGTTTCATCAGCAATATTCATCAACATAATTTTAAAGCAGTTTCCAACTAACTGAAGCTCTTTGCAGGGTACAGTCTGAGACATTACATTGACTGGTCCAGATTGTTTTGGGACCTCTTCTGTGCAACTAGGGGTCAATGAACCTTTAGAAGCAACACCCACCAAAGATTTGCTTATCGAAGATCCCAAGGAGCATCCATGAAGGCAAGAATAGTAAGTTTCATCACTTTCTGGAACTAGACTCCAGTTAGAGTCTGATTTCAAGTCAATTAGATGGCTTCCCTTCACTTTCTTTGACTTCAATGAAGATGAGGAAGCTTCCCAGACTCTCTTCTGTGCTCCTTCCATAGGAAGAGCAGAGTATTTTTCATCTGCTACACATACAATCTTGGATGATTTTGGACCTATACGAGCTGTCTTGTTGTGGTCCACCCGATCAAGAGGAGCACGGTCTCTGCATTCAGACTGTTCGGTTTCAGTACGAACAAATGATGAACAAGCTAATCGGTCCTGGTTAAGATGAGAAATCATGAGAGCTGAACCACCAGGAAAGCATAACGATTTACGAATGTTAGCTTTAATAGGTATTCTACTAGCTCGGCCCTTCGCATCTACTTCAGCTATTGTCACAAAACCCTGCATTTCAGGAGAGATATAGTGAGATCCTCTAATGTATCATTCAATAAAGTAAAATAAAAACAATCTTAACAAATGCAAAATTGAAAGAAAGAAAGGAAAACAAAAGGTTTCACTGTGAATAATATAATTGTCTTTCTTGGAGGATTGAATTTAAGGACTACAGTAGCACAAAGTGTATATATCCTAGAATTACTGTAATTGAAATCAACCATTGGCTATATCTCCAGCTATGATTCTTATATATTATGCTGTGAATGACCTGTTTAACCCAAAAGGCTTTAGATTCCTCGTCTCCCCAGCAGAATAGAGCACGGATCCCAACACTCTGAAGTCTCCTTTTCAATTCTGTGTATATTAACTGACCAAAACCCTGAAATGACAATGTACAATCACTGTATAGAGACTTGAAATTGGTGAAGTTATGCACTATAATATGCACAATGCTAAAATGAATGCATTATTACTAACAATTTGATTGAACGTTGGAAATCCAATATTACATAAGAGGCCTGGGTGGGTGAGGGGGAAGATATTAGACTGGTTGTTGGCTAGGAAAAATACAATGAGCTTAGCTTTAAAATAAGACACTTCCGAATAACTTTACAGTGAAAAACTGATAAATTCTGAATACATTCTCTGCTGTTTTGCTTATCTTTTACATTATAGATTATGTTTCTATATATACAACTTCAGCCTAAACAGATTAGGAAATAAATTAGGCTTCTAATAAGCCTAAAATCAGTCCTTGTAAACCAGGGAATTACACCTATTCTAGCTGTACAGTAAGGAGACAGCTGTATGCCTGCTGTGTAAATAATTTGTATAAGGAAAAGAGCTAATTAAATGTTAATTCCTTGACATCCCCCCTCAAATTGATGCTGGTAAGGAGAGAAGCATCAATTTGCTAGTAAGAAATTGATGTCTAGCACGAGTCATTGGCTTAGTGAAGATATTTGCTATTTGAAGATCCGAGGAGATATGTGGAAGAGTGATTACTTGGCGATCATAAGCTTTGCGGATATTGTGGCAATCCACTTCAATGTGCTTTGTCCGTTCATGAAACACCGGATTAGAAACAATTTGAATAGCACTAGTATTGTCAGCATGAAGTGCAATAGGTTGACATTGAGAGAATCCAAGCTCAGAAAGGAGACCGCGTAGCCACACAATTTCGGAGCAAGCAGCCGACATTGCGCAATATTCAGCCTCGGTGGATGATTTCGATACGCAATCTTGCTTCTTGCATTTCCAAGAAATCAGTGCATTGCCAAGATACATGCACCATCCTGTAGTAGACTTACATGTATCCGGACAACCAGCCCAATCCGCATCACAATAAGTGCCCAACTGAAGAGAGGAATCGACTAAAAAGAATAATCCCCTAGTGGGTGAACTGATGAGATATCGAATGACGCGATGTACAGCAACAAGATGAAGATGGTGAGGGGATTGCATGAAAGTGCTGACCTTGTGGACAGCATATGAAATGTCAGGCCGAGTAATTGTTAAGTAGATAAGACTACCAACCAATCGCCTATAGGTGGTATCATCGAGCAAAGGATCCCCTTCATCTTTACGGAGCTTAACATTCAATTCCATTGGGGTATCAACTGGAGTAGCATCCTAGAGGCCGGCCAATGTAATAAGATCTTGAATATATTTCTGTTGAGTCAAAGATACTCCATGGGGATGAGAGTTGACTTCAAGGCCCAAAAAATAAGTTAAATGACCAAGATCCTTCATTTTAAAACAACTATGTAACATAGACTAAACTTGACCAATCAAGACATTGTCATTACCGGTAATGACAATGTCATCTATATAGACAAGAAGGATAACCATACCCGTAGGAATCTGACGAAGAAAAAGGGATAAATCATACTGACTTTGTGTAAACTGAGAGTGAAGTAGTGTGTTGCGGAACTTCTCAAACCATGCATGTGGAGCTTGCTTCAATCCATAGAGAGAACGCCTAAGTTTACATACATCGTTCGGAGAGGTTATTGTCATACTCGATGGAAGATTTATTTAGACGTCTTCTTTAAGATCGACATGCAAAAAATCATTCTTTACATCCATTTGATGTAACGGCCAACTCTTGGAGGCAGCAATGGCAAGGATTGTTCTAACCGTAGTCATCTTTGCAACCGGAGCAAAAGTCTCATCATAGTCAAGGCCGAACTCTTGCTTATTCCCAAGTGCTACTAATCGAGCTTTGTAGCGATCTAAAGAGCCATCATATTTTATTTTAACAGAAAATACCTATTTGCTGCCGATGGACTTGATGGATGGCGAACATTGTATAATATCCTAAGTGTGGTTTTCTTTGAGAGCATGAAGTTCATCTTTCACTGCCTGTTGCCAACACTCATGCTCCATAGCCTGCTTATAAGAGGAAGGAATAGAAATCAAAGACAAAGTGGTGGACAATGAAACCGGGTTTTCGAAACCATACCAATCAGGAGGTCTTGAGATTCGAGTGCTACAACGAGGGGAAGATGATTCTCGGACAATGTCATGGACAAGATCAACAGTAGGAGATGGATCACTAAGGGCTGTAAGTGGGACTGAATCACGACTTAGAGCAGGTGGAAGACGTCTTCTATAAACCAAACCCGGTTTGAATTTCTCGAAATCTGCAGAATGGTTAAAAGAAGGAAGAGCAGACACTGAAGATAATTCCAAAGGGGTAGAAGTAAGGAAGAATGATTGATTTTCAAGGAAAATAACATTTCGAGAGATACGATTTCGTCGAATAAGAGGATCATAACAGATATAACCCTTATGATTTACAACATATCCAAGGAAGACACACTTGGCCGATTGAGCAGTGAGTTTTGTCCTTTCATGAGGAGGAAGATGAACAAAACACACACATCCAAAAACATGAAGAAGAGTAATTTGGAGGAAAACCAAACAAGCGAACAAAGGGAGAATCATTATGTAAGGTAGGAGAAGTCGATTAATTAAATGCACAGCAGTAGACAATGCTTCACACTAAAAACGAGGAGGAACAAAGGTTTCACGTAATAAAGTTCTCACAATATCAAGAAGATGGCGATTTTTTCGCTCAGCTACCCCATTTTGTTGAGGAGTATGAGGGCAAGAGCATTGAGATAAAATACCACGATCTTGAAGAAAGGTTTGAAAAATGGATGACATATATTCCCCTCACGAATCAGATCGTAAAATTTTAATTTTTGCAGAAAATTGAGTCTCAATTAGGGCGAGAAATGTTTTGAAAACAGAAAACACCTCGCTTTTAGATAGAAGAAAACAAATCCAAGTGAAACGACTATAATCATTGATGAATGTGACAAAATATTTAAAGTGTTCATGTGAAATCACAGATGCAATACCCCAAACATCACTATGTATAAGATCAAAACATTTTGCCACAAGAGAATGAGGTGAAGAAAATGGTAGAACTTTGTTTTTACCGATTTTGCAAGTGTGACAATCAAACTGAACAGAATCAAGAGACTGCGAATTTTTATTGCCAAGAAACCCCGATTTGAATAAAGTATGGAGTACAAGAGAATTAGGATGCCCTAGGCGTTTATGCCATACTTTCCTATCAGTTCGAGTAGAAAAATAGCTTGCAACAGTGGATAAAGAAACTGGAATAGAAGGAAAAGATACTGGTTTTGGAGGAAGGAGAAAAGGAAAGAGACGTCCAAACACTTCCAGCAGCTGTGCGATATGGACGTAGGTTTAAGATGATTTGAGATTCAACTGATCCAAGTATCCAAGACATTACTTGTGCGTCTTTGATCTCCTATTTAGCATATTTCTCCTTTTCCTTCTCTTTGTCAGGTGCTGGAGCAGCAGAACCATCTATATGCCCCCATAATTCCTTTCCTTTGACAATCCACTGGAATTGAAATTCTCAAGAAGTATAGTTCTTCCCATTGAAACGGACACAAGAAATTTTTGATTTTTCATAAGACATGGTGCAGTCAAGATAGATACAGAACAGAAAACAGGAAGTGCTAAAAAATCGTCGAGACTAGAGATCGGGACTAGAATTCGAGGTAACGAAAAAAATCGAGAAAACAAGACTATAGGAAAATCGAGGGCTCTGATACCATGACAAATTTTGAATATATTCTCTACTGTTTTGCTTATCTTTTACATCATAGACTATATTTCTATATATACAACTTCAGCCTAGACAGATTAGGAAATAAATTATGCTCCTAATAAGCCTAAAGTCAGTCCAAACCAAGGAATTACACCTATTCTAGCTGTACAGTAAGGAGACAGCTGTATGCCAGCTGTGTAAATAATTTGTATAAGGAAAAGAGCTAATTAAATGCTAATTCCTTGACATTAACCACAAATTTTTCAAACTAGTAACGGCAACCTTTCAGGAACTAACAAATACGAAAGATAAACCTTGTGCTGGTGGGTTGAACTAACTGCAGCAAGAGGAATCTCAGCATTATGTGTATCAGCGGGAACAATTTGATAAGTAATTGCAGCAACCTGAACAGAATAGCTAAAGTAGACTAAGAAATCAAATTGTCATACTAGAGACCATCACTAGATTAGATAAAAGAAAAACAGAAGAATCTCTGTATTTTTTCAGTGGAAACAAAAGTAGGAAAAGTTCTCATTATAGGGAAGACATCACATAAGTTGCACCAACAAAAAGCTTACCAGTCCTTGATCTCCCACAGAACTTGATTTCAAAAGCAATGTACAGTATTTCCTGTAGGAATGGGTAATAAATTATCACCCAATTGACTGCAACTTATTGCCATATAAACAGCAAAGAAAGATAAAAGGATTTCAGATAAAAGATGTACTGCGAACTTATGGGAGCAATACCATAAATCATAATATAAGGATGAGATGTTACTTTAAAGTAACCAGAGAAATGTATGCAAAAGAACATGTATAAAAATAAAAATAAAAAATACCCATTAAATACACATCTCTCCAGAAACGTTGATTCCTTGCCAGTATTTGCAGCATAATTCATCGTGGGCAGTTCCCTCATATACAACTGAAGTACTTCCTGCAGAACGCAGGGGGGAAAAAGCTTAGGAGAAAGGCAGTAACTGGAAAAATAATGATGGACCAATCCGGCAATCAACTAATATTAATGACCAGTTTGATAATAATAGCATAAAAAGATCGGGATGGCCATTATCTCAATAAGATATGAAAGAAAATACAACAGTAACCTGCAGATGGGACTTTGTAAAGCTATCTGCATCTTTTGGATTAAGTAGCATGAATGAATGCTTTTGTTGTGGTGAAGACTTCTCCTCCTCCTTCCCTGACAAATTGAAAACCCGGAACAATAAAGCCGTCAATTTTCAGATGGTTTTCTTTATAAGAAAAGACCAGTAGATTGTTCGATTATCCAATACTAGTAACAGAAATTTGACAAGAAAAATCAAACTGATTAGATGAAGAAAATGTATATGTACCACCAACATCGAAATTGGAATTTCTGAGATCACTAATTTTATGTTCCCCTTCTTTCATTGGAACAATAAAACCCCTATTACTAACAATCACAACAAGCATTTACCTAAGAAAATATTAACTCTTTTTTTAACAAAATTTTTCCCGGATATTTTCAGCAACCAAACAGACCACAAATAAATGAGACGGAAACGAGTTGATCCTACTTTCCATACCTGATATAACGATCTTGGAAGTTTTGGAGAGGGACATTTGGAGGCTTTTAGGGTCAGATTGGCAGGTGAAGTTCTTTGCCTCTACAGTGACCTCGCAATTACCTGGGAGACCGAAACGGGTTACAGTTGACATAGAAATGTTTGATTCAATGAAGCGATGGTAGATTAGAGCTTATGATAATGTGCTTACCGATTGCAATTGAAGAGGGAGACCGAGTCCGGGCAATCCTTTTTCGCGCCATAGACAGAGAGAGAGATGCAGAAAGAGAGAACGAGTTTTAACTTTGAAGACTGTGGGTTGGCGCCAGCACAGGTTGTAAATAGGCGGGAACTGACGATTTTTCGTCAATATTACAATATATATGGGTAGTTTCGACATTTCAGTCGTCTTTTTTCTTTTCTCTTTTTTTTTTTTCTTGACTTTTGAACGTCAACCTGAAAAATGATTTCTATCGTTGACCAGATTAGTTTTAGTCAAATTCTGCATTCATAGATGATAATGGGTTTTTTTTAGGAGTGCAAATATGTATACTGTTTGCATGTACAAAACCAAACTTATAAAATCTGGGCCGTCGAGATGCAACTCTCTACATTATACATTATACATACATGAGCGTAGAGATGCAAATATGAGCCGGCACGGGAATGAATAGTGCCGGACCGAATTCGGGCAGTGCCGGGAGGCCGAATCGATACACTGACCAAGATCATCAGTCAACATCGCGAGGTGGAAGAAAATGTTGTGGATACCTTATGTGAGAACCCAATTTTTTTTTAAAAAAAGGGCCTGGTTGAAAAGTCACAAGATTAAAGAATAATATTTGGATAATACTTGAAAGGCTAGGAGGTCAATTTATAGATTTTGAAACTCAAACCTTTTTTTCCCTTCCCTAATTGTGCCGTAGTAGTGATCAAAGGCAACCAAAAAATAAGAAAAAAAAAATTTGGGTCTCTTCCTCTCGCTCTCTCTCCCTACCTTCTCCGATTTGGATTTTTATGGCTAAGAACTGTAAATTATTGTGGTTTTTTTAAATTCTATTCGTATTTAGCTTGATTCTCTTCTAAATTTTGAAAAATTAGATTATTTATGTTTTATTGTAGAATCTGAGGTAAAAACTCTAAAATCCTAGAAGTTTCAATTTCTTCTTTTTGGATTAGATGTTAGAAATTATAGTATGTTGGTGGTTTGATATTGATAAAATAATGATGAATTCGAGTTGTTGAATCATATTAAACCATGAACTCTAAATCCCCAAATTTTTGAATTGTTCTTCTTGACTTATGTAAGAAATTTATGATAGTTTAATATCTTGATATAGTTGGCTTAGTATTGAATTTGAGTTTGTGGAATCAAATTTAGATAATTTGGAATTATTGAAGAATTAGGTATGTCACTATGATGAGAGAGAATGAACAAAGAGATGGTTTTGTATATTGGTTTGCTGGAAAATGAAAGTGATTATAGTAAATTTGAAGTAATGTGAGATTAGTATAATATTAGTTCATAAAAATCGAATTGAGATAATTAGGGCTTATGAAGAATTATGTTAGTATTGGTTAAATTATTACTGAAATTTGACTACAGAATTAGCAAGCTATTTCATTGAAATTATAGTGTCGTAGAACTAAACAGAATGTGTAAGAAGTTGTGTTACTATTGAAATTATGAATATGATGGATTGATCAAATTAAATTAGTTTTAATATTGGCTAACTAGTATTATGACATCAAAGGGGGCAGATCTAGATTTCCTATTTAATCCTATAATTATTTACAATCTAAACTACAATTATAAATTTTTTATTTTTTAGAAATAAGTTCGTCGAGCATCCCTCCACTAGAATCCCATTGAATCATTTTCTTTTATAATTTCGACTTATTCTACTATGAGTAAATATTACATTATTACGTAAAAATATTTTAAATTTTCATGCATGATGATTGGATTTATTTAATTTATGTGATTGAATTTGGTTGGCTAGGATTTGTTTAAATAATACATATTTTACTTGATTTCCTTGATTGTTATTTACTGCATGAAAAACTTAGTTTCAAAGGTTATTTGAAATGTATGCATTAAGCGGGACAAGCGTATAAGAAACTAAGTGTATATTGATTATAAAACATATTCGTATTTCACGGCATATACATAGACTTTTAATAAAAGTATGCATGAATCAAATGGTTGATGATGGATATGCTTGTGCCTATGGAAATGAATCTAACATGAATGTGTGCACTGTTTGATTGGTTGAAAGTCGTCAGAGGAACTGTAGCTATTAACAGTGTTGATAATCTTAATACACCTTGATCTGTTAATGAATATGACATGTGCAGAGCTCCATACGAAGATATTGTTATAGTCATATATGACATGATATTTTTATATAGCCGTATAAGACAAGTTATTATTATTATGGCCATATATGGCAGAGTAATTTTTATCTCTAACGACCTATGTTATGTCGTATTGGTGTGAACTATACATGTATGGTGACGTAGTCACGATATGAAATGTTGATCAATTTACAAATATGAATATTCATTGAAAATATTATTATACGAGGGTAGGAAACTATTAAGTATTTATTTCATAGTTAAATATATTTAAATAAGAAAACTTGTCCCGTAGAAGTAATTATATAATATTTATTTACTGAGTCTTCGACTCATTCTTTTATTTAAATTTTTTTAATTCCAGATAATTGATCGTATTCGGTTCAGCACATCGGATACAAGTAAAGAAATGGATATCTGTTTTGACCATTCCTATTTAGGTTGTTTGAAATTTTGATATTTTGTGGTCCATATTGATATTTTATATAGGATTCGAGTAAACCGTTAAGGTTGCTCTATTAGACATAGTCAACTTGTATAAAGACTTTAATGTAAATAATAAAAATATTTAATAAAATATTATTTCAGTTAATTTCAAAATATATATATATGCATTACCATGTTTTATAGAAATATTATTACAAAAGTTTGCTTGGTCCTATTGATTTAATGATAGGGTTATGTGCCGGTCACGGTCGATTTTGGGTCATGACACCTTAAACCATCGTCTAAACCCACATAATTCCATTCCACTATACTCAAAATACCCACACTCACTTTATCTATCCCTCTTCTATACTTACCACTCACTCCCAACTTTACAGCCGCCATGATCATGCTTGTAGCCCCACCGCCTAAGCAGCAACCCGGTGGCATAGAAGCTTCTTTGAGAACCATCCTTGACTGCTTTTGGCCCCACCACCTAACAATTTGACCTTGCCAACACAAACCATCATGGTGAAGACCCCGCTCCACCTTTCCAAAACCATGTTCCACACCACCCTCACCTCCTCTAGAGAGGATAACTCCTCTCCCTCCTCCTCCTATCCATTAACATTTATATTGAACTTAAATAACATGTTTAGATCAACCATTAGTTTACTACCGGGCTTTACCACACTATCATGGATGTTGTGGGTGGAGGTTTGGATATTGATGGGAAAGAGGAGGTTGGAGAGGGATAGTTGAGGTTTTAACCAAACTTGGCAACGACGCTTAGCAAAAACGTGGCTAAGGGCATACAGGTGGTGATATGGGGGTTTAATGGCAGTGGTGGTGGGGAGGGAAGGGAAATATGTGGTGCAAAGAGGGTCCTAAAATGGCTAAATGATAAGGAAAGAGACCATGATTTGCAGACACATGAGGATAAGGCTAATGCTTCTGAATCAAGAAGAGGAGCAACTAGACTGAGCAGTAGTTCCCATCTTGGAGGCGTTGAGATAGAAACCATCATGTAAGAGATTTAGTTAGACCATGATATATGTGGGTTGTAACTTGTATTTTAATATAGTAACTTGTAAAAGGGTTTGTGGTGGCACGAGACACGTGGAAGAATAGGGTGTTCTACATGGTTCTTGTTTGCCACTTAAGACGGGTGACAATCCTTTGCCACTTCACTACACAGTCAACATTACCTACATTTGTTTTGGCCAATAATAGTTTTCTGCCAAAAAGATTCTAATTCTGATTTCTAGTATGGATAAATGACTTCCACTATGCAATTTAAGAAATTTTATTCAGACCCAACTTTTTTAAACCAACCAATCAATCTGATTAATAACTTATCCTTAGACCCCTCGGCCACATTTATTGCTGAAATACAATATCACCTCTGAAATTTACCCGCCTAAATCTATTCTAATTTCCACTTCACCTTGACAAAACCTAAATTGTTATGTCTCTATTTCTTTATAAAGTCTCTGTTCAAAAAGAAGAGGATGGAAACAGAGCTCTAGAAGAAGTCACAAATGACGTTGGGATCACAAAACGTACCCACTCCATACATACGTAGAGATTTGAAACTCTAGGTCCTAGGATATGAGCCTCCTCTCTCCCAATTTAAAGTCCGCTCCATCTTCTTCCTTGCTTCCACCATTGTCGCTTCCCTCCTCCGAATATTCACCTAATCGATAGCATGATGAGGAAAATATCAAAATTAGCGCCTTCTTATATACTGGTGGGCATTTGATGGATACTTTACCTTTTCCCCTGAATTTTACAAGTTTAACACTAGTTTCTTCTTGGCAGAAATTTGTTAGCTTTATTCATTCTATTCTCTCTAAATTGAAATACAATACATAGCTATGTTAATAGTCACTCTTAGTAAGAAAATAGCAGGAAAATAGTATAGCAAAGGTGATTCAAGGTACATTGCAAGGGCACTGCCATTGTTACCCTAGAAGAACACACTTCAGTTACAGTGGTTTCGGCTTGCATTTTGGCAATGTATGCTATAGCCAAAGAGAAGTCACATAGCTCCATAATTCAATTACCAATTCTTTGGGGAAGCTCTATGGGGCTTTGTCTTCATTACCTCTTTCTTGGAAGGTGATAAATTTGCTTTGAGCTCACTTCACTACTTTATGTACTATGTCTTTCTAAATGCTTTCAGAAACTGATAGCTCGATGGGAGAACTAACTACCACCCATGGAGCCATCAGTAGTCTCTAACTACCACCCTTGACTTCCAAAATCGATGGCTTGATGGGAATTATTAGTACTCATCGGTAGTCTCTAACCTCCAAAACCGATAGCTCGATGAGATATTTGACTACCCATCGAGCCATTGAGCCATCGATTTTAGAGGTGAGAGATCGTTATAAAACAGACTATCATATATATCAAATGTATAATATATATCAAACTTATAAATAAAAAAATCTCATACATCAAATTACAAATACATATAAACTAACTTATACAGTTTTGGGTGAAATGTCTACATATCGTTGATAAATGCCGCATGTTATCTGATAGCGAAAAAGACCCCTATGGTCATCAGAAATGAGCTTTACATCTAAATATACATGGTGATACTCTAAATATTTCAACATATAAACACCACAATCCCTTTTTAATAAAGTCTTATTCCCATACAAGCCGGTAACTATGACAATCTTGAATGGTTCAGGGTTGTACTCAAACCCACCGGTCCTTAACAAGTACAGAAGCATCATGCTCATTGGAATTAGAAATTCTAAAATCTTCTTCGAAAAGTATTTGCTACTTGAGAGGTTGTGCATGACACTAATATTTTGTTTAGGAATATCCACAACCATGACCGCCCAATGTAAATCATTGATGCTGTAAAGGATGTAAAGCCGGTCTACGTACCACCATGCAATTCTAGCAATAGGTGCCTCACCATCGATGCATGATTTCATTAAAGTGTCGTCTGGAAATACATGTCTTTCCCAATCTTTCTCTTTCAAATTTTTGAATGTCTTGTTCTAATATATATCTAAGAAGTGAGAGAATACTTGATGTAGGAAAGTGGTAGATTGGTCAAGTAGGTCATTAAACTTTTGTTATCTCATCCATAGGAAAAACATGATTCATCTACATGCTACAATCATAAGGCAAAAAAATAAAAACAGTCAATTAAGACAATCAATTAAGCTAAGTACTTTTTTAGAAAATTATTAATGTATACAAAAATAGGTTTCAAAAATAAATTTGAATGCTTACAAAACTGTCCAGCCATGACAAGGAATGCAATATCATCTCAAAAAAATATTCCCCATACTTACACCATTATCTCGGTCTCTAGCCACTTTTGTATGGCTATCTCGTTAGCCTTATTTGAGGTAAGAAGTAGCGTCCTTGATAATCCTTTTTTCTTTTTATATATTTTCTTCTTCTGGATGTCTATATATGGAGACATGAGAGCTAGAGCATGCTTCTTCATCCTTTGACCTTGTATAGTCTCAATGATAAGAGGGGTCACATATGTATTCGCCGAATTCTCTACATCCGCCTTGATGGGTGGTATTGTGTTATCAACGAATCAAATATAGAAGGTGTTGACATGTGATAGAATATTGCGGTTGTGGCAGATGGCGGTGAGAATGAGAGATTTTGTGGGATCCATCTCATCTCTGATATTTATAAGCATATTCTCTATCTCTCACATCTGCATGTTCATATCATCTCTCAATTCTCTAAAAGATCTTCTCCATCCCTCCCATAACCCTCTTCTCTAATCCCATAATAAGATACTCCAACCTCGATGTCTTTTTCCTTTTCAGCTTAACTTAGTCAACTTCCCCTTCTTCCTTCTCCTTTTCTTCTTCATCTACTTCTTCACAATTGACCTTGTCCACTTCTTTGTGGCCACAAGCCATCTTCACAATTTCACCATTCTAGTTAATCTATGACTCATCATCACTTCTAAACTTCTCTGCTAACTCTGACACAGTGACAAGTTTTCTACCAAGATAATTCTTCAACAGGTGGTTATCTTTTTCTATCTGCTTAATTATGTAGTTCATAAGATATTCATGATATTTCAACCCCGTCACTAATGCAAACTCCCATAGACCAAACCGTATAGGCTTGCTACGGTGTGTAAACCGCAACTCGTGCTTCCTCTTGCACTTCACTCGTCGAAGAATGAAAAAGTTAATAATTTGCCTTAAGTTTTTAAGTTGACAAGATACATTACAAAAAAAGACCCAAACAAGTAGACCTAAAGGACTCACACTATACTGAGGACTCAAAATCACCACTTCCTGCTTTGCTATCATAGTAATATGGATCTTGAAATGAATATCTTGGTCAATTATAGATTCTAGATCACGAAATATTGGAATTTTTTCCCCTGAAATGAAAAATAATTAAACCAAAAAAAAAACTGCAATACTCGAGGCTCGTGGGAATATGAATTGTCATTTGGGACCATTAAGCAGTTTATAGGAACTACTAGATGACTAGATGTCAATTCATATTCCCTCCAAATTTTCAATTAAAAATGCATATAATCACTCCAAAGTTTCATAACTCTTACATAAATATCCCAAATAATTTCAAAGAAAAGCACAAAAAAAAACCTAATTTTAGGTGATATACCCGATTGCCACTAGGCTGTTTGATTTTCGTCATTGATTTTAGATTGGTTGATGGGTTACAAAACAGTTTTCAAATTATGATGGGTTCTTCTCGGATGGTTTGATTAAGATTATTTGTGAAACAGATGGTTGTGAATTCAACAGGCGAGTTGAAGGGGTTACTTCTTGAACGATATCCTATTGAAGATAATGAACACTTTTTGAAGAGCATGAAGATGCTAGACGTAAGATCTGTTTATTCATACCTGTTGACATCAACAGGTAACAACATACTACACCGTGGTTGTAAATGGTCAATTTATTCAGATTCACTGACAACAACAATTAATAAAATGTGGACTGTTGACGTCAATAGGTAACTTACTTAAATCCCGTCGACACATTATTTTGGATTTGTTTCCATCTACATATTAAAATTTACATCAAGAAGCCCTTGTCCACATGTTATCTTCCTATTTTTGCATATGCATAACAATTATTACTATATATAACTTATTTTTTCTTGACATATATCATATACTTAAAATAAACATTACTTCACCTTCCTATATGATATGTTTTAACTTGAACAAATGTGAAAATAATTATAAGGATTTAGAAAAGACACATCAGTTTTACAAATAGCGACACATGACATGAGAAGTATAAATTATGGATATTAATGTGTTTGAACAAAAAAAGATATGAAATTTAAACATCAATGGGTAATTACATACTGGATAGTTGATGTCAACAGTCTATTTATTCATATCCCTTGATATCAATGGTTAATAAAACATGGATCGTTGATGTGCACAGGTAATTTACTTAAAACTCGTTCACACATAATTTTGAACATTACTTTAATAAAACATGGACCGTTGATAATATGTTGTTTCATAACATGTATCCTATACTTATAAATAAAGATTACTTCAACTTCCTATATAGGTAGTCAGAGTGCTTAGATCTCCCATCGAGCCATCGGTTTTGAAAGTGAGAGACTTAATCCAATGGCTCTATGGGAGATCTGTGAACCTATTGAGCCATTAATTTTGAAGGTCTCTAACTTCCAAATCTGTAATTGATGAGAGATATGACTACCCATATAGAAAGTTGAAGGTCTCTATCACAAGGACTCGTTGAGATATCAACAATACAAAAATAATTACCTGTTGAAATTAACAACTCAGTTGCATCTCAGTTGTTGATATCATAAGATCGGTTGTTTATGGACTATTCGCATCAATGAGTCAAGTATTTCTGACCTATCGACATCAAACTTGGATCTGGACAGTTGATATTTTTGGATCGGTTGTTTATGCATCGTTGACATCAACGAGTCAATTGTTTCTTACCATTCAACATCGACGAGTCAATTTTATCTAGACTATATCAACGAATCAATTATTTATGGACTGTTGAAATATGAGTTAGTTTTTTTTGACCCATTGATATCGATGAGTCAAAAAACTTACCCGTTGAAGTCAACAGTTCAGAATATTATGGATCGTTGATATTAACGAATCATAAAACTCGCCTTAAGTAGTATTTGACCTCAAAAACTAATGGTTCAATGGATACTAATATCTCCCATCGAGCCTCAATTTTGGAAGTTAGAGACTTAAACCTTGAATAGTATATAACCTAAAAAATCGATAGCTCGATGGGTAGTTAGATCTTCTATCAAGCCACCAATCGAGCCATCGGTCCATTGGTTTTGAAGGTTAGAGTTAGAACATAAGAACCAGTTGAGACATCAATGGTTCAAAAATAATTTCCCATTGATATAAACGGTTTCAGTTATTTCTAACTCGTTGATGTTAACGAGCTAGAAACAACTCACATGTTTACATCAACAAGTCAGTTGTACTTGAGCCATTAATATCAATGAGTCATTTTTATTTAGACTGTTGATATCAATGAATCGGTTGTTTCGAGACTGTTGATACTAACGAGTAAGTTATTTCTGACCAGTCGACATCGATAAGTCAATTGTATATCAACTGTTGATGCTATAGTGATTGGTTATTTATGAAGAGTTGACATTAATGAGTCAATTTTTTCTGACCCGTTGACATCAATAAGTCAGTTGTATCTAGATTGTTAATATCAACGGACTGGTTGTTTATGGACCGTTTACACCAATGAGTTAATTATTTTAGATCTGTCAATATTAACGAGCTAGTTGTTGTAATCCCCCAATATTTATAGACTAGGCATAGTAGTGAGAAAATAAATTGAAAGTTGACTTATTAGTAAATTCTAATTCTCACATATACCAAATTTTAATTATAAAAATAGTAGATGATATTTTTATAAATTTTAAGATTTAATAGGGGCTTAAGTTTAATTAACAAAAAAAAATTCTCTGTTGCATCCACGAACATGCTTAATGTTCATTAGTCATCAAAATTTTCCTTAGACATGTGGCCCCCACTTGTCACCATTTCAACATAAATGGATGACTAGGCTTTTCCTTCCATGCCTATAAAAGGCTACATCCGCAGCACGTACCAGCAGCAAAGGGAAATAGAGGGAAATGAAGGAAAAGAAACAAAAGGAAAGAAGGGAAATGAAAAGAAAATGAAAGAGGGAAAAGGAAAAGAAAAGAGAAAGAAAAGGGAAAAAGAAAATAGGGAGAGAGAAGAAGAAAAGGAAGTAAAGGAGGATTAGAATTATCAAATTTCGTAAAGCTTGTAATAAGTATAGTCTCTCACTACAACACCTGAATATTGTTTATTTATTGTTATAATTATAATTATATTAATTTATGATAATATTAATTATTAAGCATAATGACTTGATTATGTCTACGTCAGGATTATAATTATAGCATGCTAAGTAGAAGTAAAATCCTATGATTACCATGCTAGAAATAAGGATCATAACAATAATGAATATAATATAGCAGGATGGTTTGAGGATAGTACAAACTTTAAACATACTACGATTAAGTGCATATGTTCTTATTTTTAGAAGTTAATGTTATGTTAAGATAAATAAGAAGTATAAGCATGCATAACATTAAAGTAAGGTGCTGTCGAGTCAAAAGAAGAATCGCTTGTCGATTATAAAGGACCCTAAATAAGGTTAAAGGTCATAGGCAGATCGTTGCAACGGTCATAAGCGGATCGCTGATTAGATATCAGTTGACACGCCGGCGGCAGCATCCTTAGGGCCCAAGTATGTAGAATGATAGGCATTTATGCATGATAAAATAGGTCATAAAAGTATTAACTCACGATAGTCATAAAAAGAATAATGATGTGAGTATGACTCTATCCTTACTGATCTTCTAGCTCATAGATGTCTACCCTATATTGTAGGAAATTACAAAGGTAAGGGGTAAGCTAAGAAACAGGCAAATGAAGGCTATCAGTTCGTGAGATTGTACATATGAAACCCGACCTCTGTAAGCAAGGAGTTTGAAAATTGGCACTTCTTATGTATATGTACGTATATGTATATTCAAATAAAGAATAAAGTATTTAAGAAGTTTTGGGATTACTTTTCTATGACAAAAACTTCTGTAGTATTTTGAAATTATTACATATATCATTTAAACCGTTTTTAGAAATAAAGTTAATTTTAAGGAACAAAATTTTAATAAAAACAAGAAAGTAATGCACCTACTAGCGGTATATGTTTCCCTAGAAAAGTATTTGATAAACTAAACAGCTAGTAGGGCGGGCGTTATAGTTTGGTATCAGAGCCCAACGGTCTTGTAGACAACCCTTATATGTATAAGTCATGGAAGTGATGTCTTCAGTCACTATAAGTATGAGTTTGGATTTACTTAAATTTTATATTCTAAATATATACGAAATAATTAATGAATGACACGTATTCTTTAGAATATGGAGGAATTAATGAATACTCTCACCACTACCTATATGGAAATATGCCAAGAACTCACGAAAGGGCAGTGTGGGATGGAATTGGTAGCTGCATTCTACATGGCCGCTCCGCCCACTTTCGAAGGATACGAAGGTTGCGACTATTTACACCACTATATTTATTAGATTGAAGACATATGTATAGGAGCGGATGTGATGAAGGATGTATGGGCTAGATTGGTTGTATGCCAATTAAGAGGCGAGGCTAAGACATGGTGGCACGGGACAAACCTAGATGCTAGAGATGTTGCATGGATTGAATTCGGGGTAAGGATACTCGCCTGCTTCTCACCTCCTAATCTGGGAGAACTGGACGAAACCCCGGAAGAAGAACCAGAGATAATGATAATCTACCCATGAAAAGTAACTGACTCACCCATAACCACTACTATCAGACAGTATATTTTCTTTTGTAGTCCGACTAAAATAAACTAGAACCCTTTGTAAAAAATAATAATAATAATGGTTTGACATGTAAATAGCCTAGTCAGTTTTGGGCAATGGATGATCAATTTTTGTAATGTAAATGGCGATCAATAGATAAATATATGTTTTAGTTAAACTTATCTTTATATGAAAAAGAAAATTTTGATACTTTATATTTCTAGGAAATCAAGCGCTCTCCGCCTAACTATAAGCATGACAAGAGGACATACTGCTAGTGTATCCTCTATCGAACGTCGTGCTAGTCCAATCAATGACCTAAGTCAACAAGAGATGAGCGAGTTTCGAGACCTAACTCGAAGACAAGGAGAAATGATAGACACGTTAGTTCAACAATAACAACAACTCCAGGAGATGCTACAACGACCGACACCCCCTCGAGAGGAAAATCCAAGTTCCACCACCGAGAAATTTATGAAGTATAAACCACCTGAATTCTCAGGTGGTCATAATCCAAAGATAGTTGAAAATTGGATCGGAACTCAAGAAAGACTCTTCAACTGTGCAAAGGTTCAAAAATAGTGAAAAAGTACATTGTGCAGCATGTCTATTACGGGACGACGCGAGTTATTAGTGGGACACCATGATAAGTATTCATGATGTTGGAACTATGACTTGGGCTGAGTTTCGAAAACTAATAGAAAATAAATATGTAACGGTGGCTTTAGTGGAACAAAAAGAAAGGGAATTCCTAAACATGCAAAGAGGCAACATGACAATGGAAGAATTAGTATGAAAGTTCGACGAGCTATACAGAAATGCATCGCACGTGGCGGCTACGAACACCTTAAAGGTGAAACACTTCAAGATGGTCCTTGACTCTCACACTCGTAAGGACTTGGAAATAGCATATTTAGACGATGTGCCTTTCTCAAAGGTGGTAGATAAAGCAATAAAAATTGATCGAGTGCAAGCGATTCAGGAGTAGGAATGGAAAGAAGCTGCCAAGAAAGAGCATGTCAGAGGAGCAGCCCCCATAACCCAAAATAATGTCTAATCCTCTACACCCGTAGCCCGTGAAAACCAGCAGAGTTTTAAACCTCGATGGAATAATAAGAAAAGGTTAGACAATAGGGATGTCGACTCAAGTCAAGAAAGAAGGCAACCTAAGAAAAATAAGTTTCAAGGTTTGTGGGCACAAGGAAGACCTTATAGCCAATGTAGCAAGTGTGGCAAGCATCATATTGGTGAATGTAGAGCCGGAACCAAAGAATGCTATAACTGTGGACAACTGGGACATATTGCAAAGTTTTGCAATAACCCAAA
Organism: Coriaria nepalensis; assembly: GCA_027186245.1. Classification (NCBI taxonomy): domain Eukaryota; kingdom Viridiplantae; phylum Streptophyta; class Magnoliopsida; order Cucurbitales; family Coriariaceae; genus Coriaria; species Coriaria nepalensis. The sequence goes on along the minus strand of CP114499.1, from coordinate 4,713,862 downwards.
GAAGGTTAAGGGGCAGCTAGAAAAGACTAATGCCAGAGTATTTACCATCTCCCGGGATAAAGTAGAAGCAAGTCCATCTACCGTTATAACAGATTAGCTTCTTATATCTGGAATTTCAGCTATTGTTTTAATGGATTCAGGAGCAACACATTCCTTTGTTGCACCAACATTTATTAAAAAAATTAACCATCTAATAGACCAACTAGCTAAGGTGTTTAGTATCACATTACCCTCAGGAAACGTGTTAAAATCAACTCATTGATTGCGAGCCATATCAATGAAAGTAGGTAATGTGGAATTATTTACAAATCTTATATATTAGATATACAAGATTTCGACATTATATTAGGAATGGACTGGCTCTCAAAATATAGTGCCATAATAGACTGTCGAAGGAAGAAAGTGTTATTCGACATACCGAGAGAAGAAAAATTTAAATTTATTGAAAATTCAAAGAGGAGCCAAATACCAATATTATCCACTATTAAGGCAGCAAAACTGTTAAAATCCTTGCCAGCATAATGGATACAGACAAGGAACAACCACTAAAGCCCGAAGATATTCCACTAGCCCGCGATTTTCTTGAGTATTTCTTGAAGAATTATCAGGACTACCCCCAGATCGAGAAATCGAGTTTCAAATCAATTTAATACCAGGAGCAGTGCCGATCTCAAAAGCTTTGTACCGCATGGTGCTAGCTGAATTGAAAGAACTCCAACTACAGCTGCAAGATTTGTTCGACAAAGGATATATTCGTCCTAGTTTTTCACCATGGGGAGTGCTAATATTATTCGTGAAAAAGAAAGACTGGTCAATGACAATGTGCATTGACTATAGAGAACTCAACAAGATCACTATAAAGAACAAATACCCTCTTCCAAGAATAGATGATTTGTTCAACTAACTCCAAGGAATGTCGGTATTCTCCAAGATCGACCTAAGATCTAGATATCACCAACTAAAGATTCAAGAAAGCAACGTCCCGAAGATAGCTTTTCGGACATGGTATGGCCACTACGAATTTTTGGTCATGTCGTTTGGTTTAACCAATGCCTCATCCGCTTTCATGGATTTAATGAATCGGGTATTTAAAAACTATCTGGATAAATTTGTTGTTGTCTTCATAGATGATATTCTAGTATACTCAAAATTTGAGGAGGAGCATGTGAAGCATCTAAAAGTGATTTTGCAAACCTTGAAGAATCATTAACTCTACGCCAAATTTAAGAAATGTGAATTTTGGCTAGGCCAAGTTGCTTTTCTTGGACATGTCATATCTAAGGATGGTATTTCCATGGAACCATCTAAAACTGAAGCAGTAAGCAAGTGGCCCAAACCTAAGAATGCTTGTAAAGTACGAAGCTTTCTAGGATTAGCCGGATATTATTGGTGATTTGTAGAAGGGTTTTCCAAAATTGCCACACCACTCACTAGGCTTACTCAAAAGAACAAGAAGTTTGAACGTACCATAGCAACTGAGAAGAGCTTTCAAGAGTTGAAGGAAAAATTAACGAGTGCACCTATTCTTACCATCCTAGAAGGTGAGAATGGATTTGTAATATACAGCGACGCATCTAAATTGGGGTTAGGAGCAGTATTGATGCAAAATGGGAAAGTAATCGCATATGCTTCACGACAGCTTAAGGATTACGAAAAGAACTACCCAACCCATGACTTGGAACTCACTACGGTGGTGTTTGCCCTAAAAGTTTAGAGACACTACCTCTATGGAGTGTGGTGTGAAATTTATACCGATCATTACAAATAAAGTAGCTAGAATTTATACTAAAGTATTTCTTCACACATAAAGAATTGAACATGAGACAAAGACGGTGGCTAGAATTAGTCAAAGATTATGATTGTGAAATACGGTATCACCCGAGGAAGACAAATAAAGTAGCTAACGCTTTAAGCTGAAAATCCCTAACTAGCCTTGCTGCCCTACATGCCTTACCAACGTCATTACAAAAAGAAGTGTATAATGCAAAAATTGAGTTGGTGACAGGACGATTATCAACCTTAACCCTTCAACCAAGCATATTTGAGGATATCAAAGGTGCACAAGAGTTTGATGAAAGAATAAAGAAAATCAAATAAGAAATGGGAAAAGATGAGCAGTCTGACTTTAAGATATCTATGGATGGGATCCTTAATTTTAAAGGGAGGTTATGCGTTCCCACGGACAATAGGGAGAGGAAGGAAAAGAAAGAAAAGAAGGGAAATGAAAAGAAAAGGAAAGAGGGAAAAGGAAAAGAAAAGAGAAAGAAAAAGGAAAAAGAAAATAGGGAGAGGGAAGAAGAAAAGGAAGTAAAGGAAGATTAAAATCATCAAATTCTGTAAAGCTCATGGTAAGTATAGTCTCACTGCAATACCTGGATATTGTTTATTTATTGTTATGATTATAATTATATTAATTTAGGATAATATTAATTATTAAGCATGATGACTTGATTATGTCTGCGTTAGGATTATAATTATAGCATGCTAAGTAGAAGTGAAATCCTATGATTACCATGCTAGAAATAAGGGTCATAACTATAATGAATATAATATAGCGGGATGGTTTGAGGATAATACAAACTTTAAACATACTACGATTAAGTGCAAATGTTCATATTTTCAGAAGTTAATGTTATGCTAAGATAAATAAGAAGTATAAGCATGTATTAGGTTATAAATGCATTAACTCACGATAGTCATAAAAAGAATAGTGATGTGAGTAGAACTCTATCCTTACTGAGCTTCTAGCTCATAGATGTCTACCGTGTGTTGTAGGAAATCACAAAGGTAAAACGGTAGTAAGCTAAGAAATAGGCAAATAGAGGCTATTAGTCCTTGAGATTGTACATATGAGACCTGACCTCTGTGAGTAATGAGATTGAAAATTGGCACTTCTTATGTATATATACGTATATGTATATTCAAATAAAGAATAAAGTATTTAAAAAGTTTTGGGATTACTTTTCTATGACAAAGACTTCCGTAGTATTTTCAAATTATTACGTATATCATTCAAACCATTTTTTGAAGTAAAGTTAATTTTAAGGAACAAAATTTTTATAAGAACAAGAAAGTAATGCACCTACTAGTGGTACATGTTTCCCTAGATAATTATTTGATAAACTAAATAGCTAGTAGGGCGGGCGTTACAGTTGTATCAGACTGGTGATGTCAACGGATCGGTTGTTTATGGATCGTTAATGTTAGCGAGTCAGTTATTTCTAATCCGTTGACATCAATGACTTAGAAAACTTACCCTTTGAAATTAATGGTTCATAAAATTATGGATCATTGGTATCACCGGGTCATAAAACTCACATGAAGTAACATCTGACCTTAAAAACTGACGGCTTAATGGGTACTAATATCTCTCATTGAGCCATCAATTTTGGACATCATACTTAAACCTTAAGTAGTATATGACCTCCAAAACTGATGGCTCGATGGGAGATTTGTGGACCCATGAAGCCATCGGTTTTAGAGGTCAAAGACTTAAACCTTAAGTAGTATCTAAATAGATTTAAAACACAAAAACCCGTTGAGATATCAATGGTACATAAATAATTATCCATTGATATCAACTATTTCATTTGTTTTTGAATCATTGATATCAATGATTCAAAAATAATAGATACATTGACATCAATGAGTCAAATGTATTTAGACTGTTGATATCAACAGGTCAGTTATTTATGGATTATTGACATCAACAAGTCAGTTATTTCTAACACGTTGACATCAACGAGTCAGTTATTTCTAACATGTTGACATCAACGACTAAGTTGTATTTGGACTATTAAAGTCAACAGATAATTTGCTTAAACCCCGTTGATAACATAATTTTGGATTTGTTTCAAAATTTACATCAACAAATCTTTTTCCACATGTCATATTCCCATACAATTACATATACATAACAATTATTGCTATATTTAGCATGTTGTTTCTAACATGTGACTTACACTTAATGAGCATTACTTCGTAAATAACATCTACACATCAACAATTCATAAATAACATGGCTGTTGTTGTCAACTGGTTTGAAGAAAAGGACCAATTGAGATAAAACTCCATACTTTATGTATACAAAAGAAAATTAGAAGGTATATTAATTATTAAACTTAAAATAAAGTATGTGCATAATACATTCAACTATAGGCCTATATCAAAAAAAAAATTGTTTCTGGAAAAGCTACAATTATTATCATTTACTTGTTTCAAGTCAATATCCATTATGTGAAATTATATACATTTAACAACTCAAACCCCACAATCCCCCCTACATTCTGCCTTATTTTGATGGACAATAAGGGATATCAGCTTTAATGTATCGTTAAGTTTGTTACCATATTTCAATTAGTGCTATGTCCCTCTAACTCTGGTGTCAGGTTCGCCCCTAGATTTACATATAAATGCATGGTGTATAGCTTCCATTCCATTGGTGCTATGGTCTCTATATCCTCCCAAGTGACACCATATAATTTTGAGAACTTTCCGGACACGTAACTAAGACAAAAGAAAGTAGGTTTTAGATTGGTTTCAATTATAAAAATATAAGGGTTTTTTAGTAATCGATCCCATATGAGATACAATATTTCGTTTATAAGCTACCAAAATCAATTAAGCTATATCAACAAATATAATAGCATAATAACATAATACAAAGATAGTTTATGGATTAAAAAATTACTCACGATAGATTAAACCCCCTATCTTTTCCCTATGCACTCAAACTAAAAGTCTTAATCGACAGCACGCCTATTGTACTTCAAAGTAAATGACATCTTTTCCCATATGATTAAAAAAGAAAGATAAATAAAAGAGAAAAATTATAACATAAGACAAAATAACATATAAGAAAAGATGTGAAACAACATAAATTAAACATAGTAACGGCACTTACTCTTTATATTTATTAATGTTTTACGATCCAACCACTTTATTATCTTGCGTAATATTTCCGAGTCAAGAGTACATAAAATATTTCTAACTTCCATGACCGGTCTATTATATATATCAACTACTAATGGAGACCAAACATGTTTACTCTACTTTGTTTACCTCTTATCAGTTGTTTCCAGCCTCCTCTAAAATACGGCCAGTAGCGGCACAGTGGCTCCCAGTACAAAATAATATATCAGAGATAATTTAAACATAGTAAGGTGATAAAATTATTTCTGACCCATTGACATATTAGATTCATATAAAATTAGACCAGATATAAGTGACTCGTTGATCTCGACAGTCTATAAATAACTGGCACATTGATTTCAACGGTTTATAAACAACTAACACATTGATGTTAATGGTTCATAAACAACTAACTCGTTGATGTCAATGATCCAGAAACAAATGACTCGCTGATGTCACTAGGTCAGAAATAATTGACATGTTGATATCAGCGGTCTAAAAACAACTAGCCTATTGACATCAACAATCTAGATTCAAATATCAACAATCCAGATACAACTGACTTGTTGATGTCAATGGTTCAAAAATAACTGACATGTTGATATCAACAATCCAAAAACACCGGTCATTGACATCCACAGTCCAGATATAACTAACATATAATATCAATGTGTCACAAACAACTAGAATGTTGAGATCAACGAGCGAGAAAACTACAAGTTTAATAATTATTCTAAAGCAAATTACCTTTATCAGTTTGGTACTTCTCTTCAACCTTGGGGTGAAGCTTGGAACATCTCCCTGAGCTTTGTCCTTGACTTAATCCATGCTAACTACCGAAAGATTCTTACCCACGATACTATGGACTAAAAGATCTAACAAATAAAATATATTAATCTTTTATCTATTATAGCTCAATGGTACTAGAAATAATGCTTACCAAGTCCAACAGTAACGCCCTGATCCCTGGATTGGACCCTGACCTCCTACTCAACGGTATCATGATCCCCAGATTAGACCTCAACCCACATGTTCTGCCTCCTCGTGGCTATGGCCATCATTATCTTCCACTATAGTGTAAAATCATATTAGTATTTAATCCAATTTAGTATTTAATCCAATTTAGTATTTAATCCAATTATACCTATCAATATACATAACAAAAATGACAATGAATATTCTTACCATGCATATTTACATATACATCATCCACTCCATGGCCCTTAAGGATTGAGCAATTTAATTGATTAACAGTTTTCTCAACTCACATCAATCTCTGATTGAGTTTGTCGAACTTATAAAGGGTATGCTTCATCCTCTCTAATCGTTAACCAAACCCATTTAATGTACCCCATAAGCTAAGAATGAAGTCCAACACCTGAGGAGGATTGGGTCTGCTATTTCTTAAGCTCCTAGCTTGATGGATTTCTATTATGAGTGGAGCAGTACCCACTCTTCTCCTCTACTCACTTGCTTCATTAACATGCTCACCATCTCCGTGCTATTAAGCGATCGGCTACTCAACATATTCCTCACATGACATATAGCCTTAGGCCTTTTCTTCACTTCACGGTCATAAATATATATGTATATTTACCTGTATCATAAACTTTATGTTAGCTTGGTGTCCATCTATTAATGAAATAGTAAGAGTATAAGATCCATTGAGAAAAATGGGTAAGTGAAAGACCAGTTGAGAACAATGGGTCAGTGAAAGACCTGTTGCATCAACACGATCAAATTATCACTGACCCGTTGTTCTCAACTAGTGCTTTGAGCTCAACGAGTCCCTTGTTACTTATTAGAGTAAAAAAGGAAAAAAAAAATTGAGCTCAAAACTAATTGTTAGATCATTGAGAGCATAATTGAATTTCTGAAACAACGTCATATGGTTTATATGCCAACGGACATGCTTTATTGCCCAATTCAGTATGCGAGGCATCCTTGTAGTTTCCAAATGCCCACCCCCCCTCCCCCCTCCTCCCCAAATATCCTTCTAAGACCACAAATTGCCTCGAAAGCCCAAACCTATAAAGTACCATTAACATAGACCTATTAGAATTGTTAGAAAATTATTTAATACTAACTGAGAATAAATAATAAATTTACCTAGATAGCTAACGAAACTTTATTGACAAAATAAGTATGTTTTCTTTTTCTTGTACATTTATGTTTTCTTTTTCTTGTACTTGTAGTTCTAACCTTTATTTGGAGGTTGTTTTTCTTGAAGAAATCGATTATTCTTCTAAAACCATTGATAGATGCTCAATCTCAATGTAGTTCTTCTTCCCTTTACCCAAAAGGAAAGTCTCCAAGAAGTATACAATTGACAACTTCATAATGTCCAGATTATGTGGAAAAGCATCATCCAATAAATCTTATCTTGGAGCGTAGACCATGAAGAACTTCACATAACTCCCCGAATGTAATTTTTCTTCCTTTTCCATGAAAATATTTCTTCCTCATAACTTTATCCCGGTTAATTTTAGAACGGCTATCATTCGGTAGTTTTCCACATTTCAAGCCTGTAATCAATGCAAACTCTCGCGGGGATAAACATAGAGGTTGCTAATTAATGTAAAGCCATAACTCTCCTTCCCTTTTACAATCAGCCTGACAGATTAGAAGGGTTGCATTTAACTTAGCAGAATATTGGAGGCACCTATTTACGTCTATGAAGTGCCTGAAGCATGATTCTCTGAATTTATTTATCAACTCCTCCCCCAAATACCTTTTCATTTCCTTCATTAAAACAAAAAATCTTGACTTTGACGTAACCACATATTCAAAATATTGATTGGGCTTCAAAATCCAGGATAAACCTACATAAATACAAAAATATTGAATTAAAATCAATAGCATGTAAGCATTGTATATTGAGTTTGAGATAAATGGGCCAACTAGTAAAATCAAAAGGGTAAGAAAAGAACTACTAGTTCATATCAACGGGTCATAAATAACTGACACATTGATATAAACATTCTAGTTGTTTCTGACCCATTGATCTCAACGAGCCAGATAAAATATACTAGTTGATATCAACATGTAGTCAGATCTCTCAACGAGGCATCAGTTTTGGAGGTCAGAGACTTAAACCGATGGCTCGATGGGTACTCAGATACATCATCAAGCCTTCGATTTTAGAGGTCAAAGACTTAAGCCGATGACTCTATGGGAGATCTGACCCGTTGATATCAATAGGTCATAAATAATTGACTAGTTAATGCCAATGGGGCGAAAACAATGGACTTGTTAATGTCAACATGTCATAAATAATTGACTAGTTGATTTCAACGGATCAAACACAACTGATATATTGAAATCAACGAGTCAGAAATCAACTTCACATTAACATAAATGTGTTTATTATGTCTAACCCATTGACATCAACTTGCCCCATGTTGTGGGTTTCACACTAACCCTAAACTCATAAAACATTATCCCTTGTTTCTGGGTTGAGGACATTGTTATTCATCTTCATGCACAATGGCATTTTGTTGATCTTTAAGTGCAACGGGACTTTGTCTAGTAACAAACTCCATATTCTCGATATTTTTTCTTATCTATATCAGTGATCCGGATCTAGATCACATGCATTCATAATGCTAGAGCACCATACTAGCAACTACTATATTAAAAATTTCATACTTTAATATGTTGCGGACAATTTAATTTATTATCTATAATCTTAATTCTCTTATACTAATAAAAGATTATAATTACATAAATAAATTTGAAATTTTCTTATTTTAATAGATATTATTCAATTAACATATTCAAACAATTATATAGAAAAATATCACTTTCATTAATTTCATAAAAATGTATTTATGATATACTTTTAGAGCACCATGTCCAACAAACCTATCATATGACCTCTATTTTTAAGGCTTTAATATCTCCTATTTCATGTCACTGTGTTTCATCTTCATCCATTAAATTGCCTAAAGGCATAGAATCTCAAGCAACTCATATAGGTTCAGTTAGGTTATCACCTCAAATACTTCTTCATGATGTCCTTTTTGTTCCCAAATTTAAGTTCAACCTTTTGTAGGTGTCTCACTTCAATTCTCAACACCATTCATACGTAACATTCTACCATCTCTTTTGCATTTTTCAGAACCAATGGATTGCAATTGTAACGAAGATTGGTAAGATGATGCATGGTCTCTATCATTTCATTTCAGCTCCAAATAATATTGATACTTTGAATTCCATTGTTAATTCTTCTTTTCCTTATATCCCAAAATCAATATCCTTTTCTTTTGAATGTAATCAAGCACACTGTTTTAAATTTTAAATCAATAAAAGCTTCTTCTATTTTGTGGCATAATAGATTTGGTCATACTTCTCATTGCAACCTTCATTTGATTAATGAGTTGATTGATGTTTTTGCATTCACATATCATTCAAAACCGTGTTATTTATCCCTTGGAAAAACAATCACGAAATTCTTTTCCAAGCAGTGAAACCATCTCTTCATGTCGTTTTGATCTCATTCCTGTGGATGTCTAGGATCCATATATGGTACCTAATCATAATGGAGCTAAATACTTTCTCACAATTGTGGATGATTTTTCTAAAGCCACTTGGACCATTCTCATGTAAACCAAGTCGGAAACTTCTTTCAATTTACGGTCTTTTATCCTCATGGTCCAAAAACAGTTCCATTTCTCTATTAAAACAATAAGAAGTGATAATGGGACTTCGTTCTTCAACCGTAACCTTTCTTCTTTCCTCTCATCCCATAGCATAATACACCAATTTCATGTCCATATACTCCACAACAAAATAAAGTTGTAGAGGGTAAACATAGATATATAGTAGATATTGCTAGGGCATTAAAAATTCATTCTCGTCTCCCAGCTATATTTTAAGGTGAATGCATTCTTCTTGCCACCTATTTGATCAATAAAATACCTTGTGATGATCACCACAGAAAGTCTCGTTTTGAACTCTTATTTCCCAAACCACCAAAGATAAATCGTCTCAAAACCATTGGATGTCTCTATTTTGTCAAAACCATACCAAATAATGACAAATTTACTTCAAGATCATTTTCTTTTGTTTTCATAGGATATTCCCTCACTAAAAAAGGGTATAAAGTCTATGATCTTGCCTCTCATTCTTTCGTTGTTAGTCGTGATGTGTTTTTTCATGAAGATGCTTTTCCTTTTTCTAATATAAACACATTCTTCCACAATTTCCTTCACTAGACTTCAACTTCACAGATGATGATTTTACTTCTTCTCTTTCCCCAAATACAAGCACATCTTTTCCTCCCATTTCAAATTCTACAGAATCTATTCTTCCTACAGAATCCATTTCTGTAGAACCTGTTCCACCATCCACCATTCCAAATTTCAATTCTTCTAATTCACAAACCCATTGTTGCATCTAACATTTTCATCCCATTAGGAGTTCATCTAGAATCTTCAAACCACCTTCTTAGTCAAAAGATTATGTGTTTCCAATTGCTCATTCTATTCAATATCATATTCAAGTTGTTGTCTCATATTCTCATCTATCCCCAAAATAGCAGCGTTTTCTTTCCAACTTATCATCTTTGACTGAGCCCTCTAGTTATCATAAAGCAATTAAGGATCCTAGATGGATAGATTATGAAATTCGAGATTTAATAATATATATAATATATTCAATTCAAAATTAAATATATTATTATTTATAAAAATAAATTTCAAAATTCATCAATATATTTAAATACATTTTTTAATTAATTATTTATTTAATTAACTAATTAATACTAACTATCTCATAAATATATTTTCCATAAAATTATTTTCTTTGCATATAAGTCATTTTTCAACCTCTGTCACTCTTACCCTATATTGTATTTTATAGAAGCGATACGAGGACCCGAACCATAAACCTATAATTTCAAGATCTAATAAATTAGATTATTAACTAACTCATTAATCTAATAAATCTTATTTATTAATCTCATTATTATTTCACTAAAAATATGAAATTGTACTCTTGCAATTATCAAACAAATTACTGAACAATCTCTAGTAGTTCATTGATGCAATTCAATCCTTCAAAAATTCATTCATAATTAAAACTAGTCAAAATTACCATTTTACCGTTCTAATTATCTATTATCCTTAAGTACCATTAATCCACTAGTAAACAATCAATTTATAACTTAATTATAAATTTGAGCTCAAAACCATTCAGTTTCAGAATTAACCCTTAAGGGAACCAATATACAATCTTTTATGAAGAAGGTTTGGACTCATTATCTATAAATTATGTTCACGGCCGCTTATCCCAATGAACCACCAAAACAAAAGTCTTTAGTATGTTTTACAAACAAACCATAACAAGTGAATCAAAAGATCCAGTTGACATAAAAAAGAGTTCATGACTACTTAAGATTCACATTGATCTGCATATGATCAACTATTGATATGAATAGAACTCTTTATGGCAAAATAGTATGTTAATAAAGAATTAATTCATATTGGATCATGTCCTATATAATCTAATTATATAAAGCACTTCCACTAAGATGTCTATCTATATCAGTGATCCGAATCTAAATCATTTGCATTTATAATGCTAATGGACCGCACTAGTATCCACATATTAAAGATTTCATACTTAAATATGTTGCGGATAATTTAATCAATCGTCTATAATCTTAATCCTCTCGTACTAATATAAGATTATAGTTACATAAATGAATTTGAAATTTTATGAGATTAATACATATTATTCAATAATAACATATTCAAATAACTATATAAAAAAATGTCACTTTCATTAATTTCATAAAAATAAATATATTACATGCTTTTAGGGTACCACCGTGCCCAACATAATGCCACTACCATAACTCAATCCAAAGACTATATCTAGTCCAAATTTCACTTGAGAAACCTTTGATCACGTAAATTCTTTCTTGGTCTTGAGATAGGTTGTCATGCCTCAGGTATAGGTGTTTCACAATGCAAATATATCATTGAGTTGTTAACAGAGGCTGGTTTGAGTGCTTAGAAGTATTTTGGTACTCCTATAGAGCATAATACCAAGCTAACCTCCTTTGAGTTTGATGAATTACATGGTTCTTCCACTAATGATCCTCTTCTTAGTGATCCTTTCATGTACCAAAGCCTTATTAGTGGGCTTATATATTTGATAATCACTCGACTAGATTTTGAGCTTCACAGTGCAACTTCTTAGTCAACATATGCAACAGCCTAAACAATCTCATCTTGATGCAGCTTATCGAGTTCTACGATATGACAAACAGTGCCCTGGTTTTGGTTTTTTCTTTAGTTCATGTGGACCATTGAAATTAGAAGTTTTTTTGTGATTATGACTAGGGCTCCTGCCTTATGACACGACTTTCCATTATTGGTTACATTGTCAATCGTAGTGGCTTCCTTATATCCTGAAAGACCAAGAAACAACACATTATAGCCAAGTCTTTCATTGAGGCAGAGTATAGGGCTATAGTACCCCGCGACTTTTGAAGTTTCTTAGTGACTTAATTTACTTGCAAATCTTCACATCACTTCTCTCACACCTGTTTATATATTCTGTGATAGCTCTATTGCTCGTCAAATTGTCAATTATCATATTTTCCATGAATGCACCAAACACGTTGATATAGAATATCATTTGGTGCGTGAAAAGGTTTAACTTGGTATTATTCAAACAACTTTTGTTTTAACAAGCTGATATTTTGACAAAGCCTCTTGCTAAACTATTAAAATAAGGGACCAAATTGAGCCGGTCGAGCTCCAAGATCATAGAGACAAAAGAGATAAAAACTAAGTAGAAGATAATTATTTCATTACTTTTACCATCATCTCACAAGCATTCAAATACTCACCACAACCATGAAAAATTGCTCACAACCAACTCTCTCTCTCTTCACTCACAGAAGGAAGGAAAGCAACACCATCACATAGAGCACTCACACACTCAATCCCTAACTTAAAATATTATCTTTCCTTACTGTCAAAAAATAGACGTAGCACCCACAAACTACACGTAGTCTTAAACCCATTTCATAACATAAACAACAACAACAACATAATTAATTGTCTTCTCTCCAAGCTAGGGTTGACATTTTTAACCTTCCCACCTTAAGAGGAGTTTTATTCATAGTTTAGTGGTTCAACTGTAACTTCTTATAAGTATTTATTCAGTTTCGTATATGACGAGAATGATCACTTTTACTCGTTTCTCTATCCCATTTGAGACTTAAGTATGACCAAATTATGTTCTCGAGGCTTCTAGATTCGTATATTCTCTTTATTTTTCGTCCGTCAAAACTTGAAACCTTCTCTGAAAGAAAAGTAATAATAATAAATAATAATAATAAATTATTAATAACAAGCTTGTGAAAATGAAGTAAAACGAGGCTGAGGGAAGAGGCAAATTTAAATTACTATGATTTCAACTTTTTATATTATAAATATCTTTTTATGATTTCAACTCTCGAGCACGCGAGAACCGCCCAAATTAAAAAAATAAAATAATTATAATTATAATTATAATTATAAGTATTATTAAATTGATGCATACTAATTAATATTTAATATATATATATATATTCTAAACTCTTGTACGCCAAACAGGATTGACATTATCTTTTATCTTTTCATCACATTTTGATTATTTAAATATTTAAAAATAGAATTAATTATTCTCTTTAAAATATATATTTTAAATAAAAATAATAATACAATTTTCTTTATTTTTAAAATCATTTAATATTAATCCTTCCTATATCATTTAATTTTTATTTCATTTTCTCTCATTAAAAAATATAACATAAACAGAACTCTCTATATCATTTTTTAATGCTCATTTTGGTAAGACAACAATATATATATATATTATTGTCTGGATTTCCATTTTCTTAAACGCTGCAATGACGCCAGTTTCAACTAATTTACTAATTAGTTTATTAATTTAAATTATATGGAACAAAAAATAAAGTGCTAAATAGTAAATTCATACAGTTAATCTCTGTTTCTGGGTACATATATATAACTCAAAGGTAAGAAGAAGAAAAACAAAACAAAACAAAACGATCTCTCGTTACATTATTACATATATACGAGGAGATTAGCGATTAGCTTAGAAAAACAGAGAAATTTTATAGTACTAATTAAAAAAGAAAAAGGAAGCCACCAGAATTACAATTCAAGAGGACGACGTTGTCGACTCTGATTCATCTTCTGGGTTGATCCACTGCCACCAATACTCGGAAAACTGATTCTGCGAAAACTTGAGATTTCTACGTTGGACAGGCTCGTAATTTGCCTTCATTTTTTCAGCGTCGCCGATCGGACTTTCGAACGGAGCAACGAGTGGCTTATTGGCGGTAATATACACAGTCTCCGCAGGCTGCGGAGTAGGAGTAGGGCGAGGGTAGAGGAAATCAGTGGGGAAGAACTTGTATTGGAGGCCTGCCATGAAACGCGAAGAGAGGGGTTTGTTTGTTTGTTTTCTTCCTTTTTTGTTTCTTACTTAATTAGTAAAGTGATCATAAGGTGCCCATATTTGAGGTTATATTTATAGAGGAAGATAGAGGGGTGTTTGGCTACGGCTTTTAGTTAAACTTTAATAGGTGTTTGTTTGCCCCTCGGCGCGTCCAAACGGTTGATAATGAACGCTCTTAACGCGCAGACTTTTTTCCGAACCAATTAAAAACAGCTTTTGATGGAAGTGGATTGTGGGCCCATCAATTTCTATATATATATATATATTCATAAGCTATATTCTATAGAAATGAGCATTGTTCCGTACGTAGAGATTGTTCATACTTCATTGTTGTTGGTTTGGACACTTGTTTCTGCCTTGTGCTGCTTAGTTATAACTATTATCATTCAATCATTCATAATCTTAGTTTAAGACTTATTACCTTGTAATTAAATCTAATTAGATTACTGTAATTCCCTAAAAGTTCATTATTTAACTTATTCTCAGAGCTCTCTCTAACACCAAAAAAAAAAATTAGAGTTAGGATTCCACTTTGTATAGCTAACGATCCTTTTCATAGCAGGTTTAGAACATTTTAAGAGGATCTAGATTCGAGATTCTCGGCGATAGAATGGGTAGTTAGGTACTACTTAAAACATGCATAAGGTGGAACAGTTCCACGATATTTTACATTAGATATGTTTTTGTTTTTAGTAATATTTTCTTCATTTTTCAAACGGTCTAAAAAGGAGATTTATTTTATCTAAACTGTATGGATAGGGATCGATGAAGACTTATATTTGGCATTAAATAAAAATTAATTCTAATTATTAAATTTATTAACATATTATTTATGATATGATATGAAATTAAATTGATTTATTTATCTCTATTTTTTATTATAAAATAATCAGATAATTAATTTTTTGATAATTAATTAAAAAATTAATGTTGAGATTAATTTTTATTTACTTCTCACCATAAATTTAAATTGATCCAGACAATACGATCTAAATAATAATAATAATAAAATAAAAAACCTTTAGTATTCCAATGTTGAAGTCAAACACTCAAACTTGAACCAGGGAGAGAGTCTTGAAAAATTCTCATATGCAATTCTGAAATAATTATATTCGTATAAACTAATAATACTAAAAATAATGCAAAATCAGATACATGTGCTTAATGCATGCAATTGAAACAGCTACACGGAATCAACTAAGAATCTAAACTGAAATAGCAAAAAAACTGCTTTAACTTCGTAAAGTTTGAAAGTTATTCCCAATCTCAGAACGTAGCTTTTCTCCGACTGTTCTGGGATTTCATCACGTAAGAAGGATGAACTTCCTCTGTACATGAAACAGAAGCATGAAGAAACGTATCCTTGCCTTCACCGGTATACCTAACTATAGAACTCGTCGACTTCGATTTTCGATCGACCGAGTTTCCGTCGCAGTTGCTATCTGCTTTCGTGGTGGCGGGGAGAGTTGGATTCACAGATGCCGCGTCAGACTTTGGAGGTCTAGGGTAGAAGAAATCGGTAGGGAAGAAGTAGTATTGAAGACCAGCCATTGATCTCTTTGATCGATACAAGCACTCTTAATCGTGGCGTTCACTGTTCTAGTTATTAATCCTAATATTGAAGACAGAAGGAGAAGATATATATAGCAAAAGCAATACAAGTTACGTGGGCAGCAAGGAGTTGATCGAGAAATTGGTCTCCGAATTCTAATAGACTTTAGTTTCCTATCATTATTTTTTAAATTTTTTTTTAACTCCCTTAAATTATCTAAAAGCTAATTTTCATCCCCTCGAATTTTAAAAAACGTATTTATAATATTTTTAAATTATTACGAAACTATAAAAATAAGTAAATAACATAATAAAGAGATATAAATGATTTCTTAAGATATTAAGGAGTGCATATAATAAAATTTTGAAAATATGATATTTGGAGATTATGTCTAATGTTTTTAAATTCAAAGAGGTTGGTTGAAACTAATTTTTTCGATAGTTTAAGGATTATGATGCTATTAAATTAATTATCATTGTCGTTTGTATATGTTAGAATTTTAAATCTTTTTAAATTTTGAGTTGATCAAGGACATTTGAAGTCTAAGGTTAGCGTTGAGTATTGTAGAAAAAGTCCACGTCACATAATTGTTCCATTTGACTGCATAAACGACATGTTGCCTTGCGGAAAATGACATTCGTACAAAATCATCACCAAGTATTATGTATGCGCGTATCAACAACACATCTTCAACTTATTTTTCCTATCTATCATCATATGCCATATGCAGACCTACTTACAGTAAAAAAAACCAGACAAATCTCACACGCCATTGATGCTAACTACATGTATGCTGGGTGAACTACTTCAATTTTTGAAAGAAGGACCAACAGTTTCGAAAGGTTCTACAAGAAGCTCCACTCTTCTTTTACGAGCGGGGGTAAGTTTTGCTACTGTTGGACTGCATAATCAAGCATCCATTCCTCTGCCTTCTTTCTATCTTCCATGTCTTGGTGCCTCAGATGAACATTTTCCGCTTCCGGATCATTCATTAACAGCAAAAATCTCGGCCCTCTCATATTGAACTTCTTCACTTTCTCTGCTGCCTTGATAAATCTCTGAAGTAGTATCAGCTTCTTCAGATGCCCCCGCCAGTTATTCTGCATTGGTTTGCTCTGTTCTCTTCCTAGTTCCACTGCTACTGCTCTTGTTTTTTCGGATTCATTGCTTCCTTCTTGACTCTCTTTGACAAGTTCCGGGTCTTGATCAGATGAGTCGGAGTCTTCCGGAAGAATGATTTCATCGATTGCGTCTTTGCATTAGCTTCGTAGTTTCAACCAAGTGGGGATCGACATTTTCTACCTCCGCTGCAATCTTCTTTTTCATGTTCCGCCACGTTAGGAAGTGGCTCGCTTTCATCCGTAGCAGCTATGCTTGAAACCATAGGCTTATATATCACGCGCCATAGCCCCAACTTAGCTCCTACATGAGTGTCTTCAACGGCAGCCGTTCCTTTCTCATGGTTTCCTTGACTTGAACCTTGCTTAATAGTTTCACTGATCAAAGGATCTGGGTCGAAGCTTTTTCCGGTTCATCCAGACTCACCTCCATCTTCAAGTTTATGGTTCAAACTGATAGTCTAATAATTTTTCTCCTAAAAGCCTTGTAAAAGATATAATTCTTGATTTATAAAATATTTAGAGATATTCTTTCAAAATGATGTGGGATGAATTTCAATATTCTCTTACTTGTAAGCTAGTTATTCTGAAAACTCAATAAGTAATACAATAAGTGAGAGATACTTGCTAATAGAGCATTGATACATCCGCTTAGGATCAACTTTTATATTATTATAAATTGATAAATCCAATAATTTATTCTCTAAAATTTTTTTTTAGAATAAGATGAAACTCTTGATTTATATACTAACTAGAGATTTTCTCTTTAAACGATGTGAGATGAATTCCAATACAAATACGAAATGATTTCCTTAGATACCTTCATAACTTTTCCATTCAGTGGAACTTCTTGATAGTCCCTTTCGCTTTCATCATTTGGGTTTAACAATGACTTATCATCTAAATTGGGATTTCTTGTATACAATAAAGAAACATCAACTGAATCATTATTTTTTTTCGAGATTTCCTTTAAAAAGCTATGATATGTATTTTCAGACTCATTTTCTTCACTTATTGTGGATAAACTACTATGACCATGTATGAGATTTGCAATAGGAGCTTATTCTTTGGATCTACTGGTATAGTCTAAACTCAAAAGCTTCTACTAGCATTTCAACTCATTTTTTCTGAGGCAGACCTAGCTTTGAAATAACCTGCCTTATAGCATAATTAAGCATTCAATCCTCAATGTTCTTCCTTTCTTCCACCATTTAATACCCAAGATAAACTTTCTCTCATTCTAGTTCCTTCTCCATCTATAAATCTCTCGATTTCTGAGGGTTAATCCTTCTTAC
This sequence comes from Coriaria nepalensis, assembly GCA_027186245.1. NCBI lineage: Eukaryota > Viridiplantae > Streptophyta > Magnoliopsida > Cucurbitales > Coriariaceae > Coriaria > Coriaria nepalensis. The sequence goes on along the minus strand of CP114499.1, from coordinate 4,695,503 downwards.
CTTCTCTAAAGACTTAACAAATCTTCTCAAGAGGATCAACTTCTTAAGATTACTCCATCTCCCAAGATCTTTCTTTTCTTCTACTAAAATAGTACTATCAACTTCATTTAGTACAACATTCTCTTTAGTAGAATCTCAACTAAGAGTCCGTTTGTTTGAAGGAAGAGTATGAAAAGGGAAATGGAAGAGAACTTTTTAGTTTTGGTACAACGTTCTCTTAAGTAGAATCCTAGCTAAAAGTTTGTTTGTTTGAAGTGCGAGGCAGGAAATTTTTATCTAATTTTTTCTCCCACCAAAATTGGAGAGAAAGGGAGAAAAGGGAATGAAACAACTTAAAAATATATGTATTTTTACTCTATTGACTTTATTATCTAATTAAATATTTATTATTAAAGGATAAAATTGTAAATATATTAGAATGTTCACTTTCTCTCCTTTATAAAATCATCCAAATAATGGAGAGAAATTATTAATTATCTCTTCCTTTATTAAAAAAAAATATCAAAATACTCAAAAAGAACTTTAAGATCCATTCCCTCCCTTTCCCTTCCTTTAATAAAGTTTCATTCCCCTACTTCCCTTCCTAATGAGATTAGGAAAATATGACCTAGCCTTGTCTATAAATATAAGGCGGTGACCGAAATTAACAGATGCTTACATAAATAAGCCTCTTAATCAAAAATCAAAGAGAAAAAGATAGTATTTGCTCTTCCTTTTCTCCGAGCTTATATCTCATAAGTTGAAGTCCTAAGTAAAAATTGAACCATACGAAACGAATCATGTAGATAACGGTTAGAGAGCAAACATGTGAGTGCTTCCCCCTCTTATTCAAGAAGAGTTCTATAAAGCAAAAGAGGTATTCATTTTTCTTAAACCTTGATTTAAGATTGATGAGATTTACTTTTCTTTCTATAAAGTAGATTATATGTGATATGATTATTATATGATAGTTCTAGATAGAAACTATACATACTAGAATGTAATCCGAATAAAATTTAAATATTTTTTCTAATACATTTATTCTCTTATATGCATGCATATGTTTCTTTATACATTACCCAACACAATCATGGTTATTTATTTCCAAGCAAATTATTGGCTTCTTCGATTGGTTCTTCTTCCTTCTTTACTTGTTCGTTAACATACAGCTCACTGCCGAATTTTTTAGTGGTTCCTTTCACCGCATATTTGCACATCAATTGCCACATCCTTACATACTTCAAAATTTTCAACTCCACTTCTTCTCTATTTTTTATTTCTTTGCTCACTTTTGACATGGTAGTCGATCTACTCCATCATCTTAATATATTTTCCTTTTTTTTTGTCATCTATTCTTGATCTGTTGGCAAAAGAAAACTAAAAAAAATACAAATCTGGATAGATCAAATCATGATAACGAGAGTTATAAATGTGAAAATGCCTCAAAAGCTTTTGAATAAGATCTTAAGATTTTCAAATCTCGAAACCATTAAAATGAAGAAATCCAAAAGTGAGAAAATAAGAAATAAATCATAAACAGAGAAACTGAAAGCAAAAAAAAATATAAAAGATGAAAAATCTAAAAATAAATGTAGAATTTCAACTTAAAGATAAAACCTAATGGATGAAAGAGAAATATAAATAATAGATAAATAGAAATATAGATAAATTAATTATCTTACTATCAAAGAGGGTTCTGGAGGGGGGAAAATCTTCTCTTTGTCCCTTCCTCACCTCATTTCTAGTATTAGTTGTTCAATCACTTAAAAAAAGATCAGATGGCTATAATTAAATATGAATCATTTCTTTTTGCATGTTAATTTTGAATTTTCAAAACATCAAGGTATTTTTCGTAATAATAATAATATCACTTTCTCGTTCTATGGTCTACCTCTTTTTTCTATCTTAAGCACTAAAATAGCAAAATATAGAAATATATAGATCAAGAGACCTTAGAACTAGGTTCTCCATATTCCCCTCTTCAATTCCAGTTTAAAGTCCTATAAATTAGGTTATTTTTGTAATATAAGATAATTATGGCTCATTTAGTTTTGATTCTTCAAGAATCGAGAAATGAAATCTATTTCCATTCCATCGTTTTGTTAGCTATAGAATACATCATGGAATGAAATGCATAATAAAAAAAATGATTCTAGTCTTCATTCGTTTTCCACATTTTCTTTCCGCGGGGAGGGGAGAGCAAAATTAGAAATTTGAGACAGAGAAATGTGGTTCGATTATAAAATACAAAGAAATAAACGCGCATAACTTGATACTAATTATGAAAAGTTGGAGTGAATAAGTTATTATGTCAGATACCATTCTCTTTCTTCTCCCCCCCTTCACAACCATCGTGACTTAGTTTGGAGCTCTCAACCACCACGACAAATCACTCTCATCTCTACTACCATTAAACCAGTGTTGAGCTTTGAAGCCGTTTGAATAAGGTAATAATCCTCTTCTATGTGCTTCTAATATCTGTGATGGATTGCGATTTTTCTTAGCATTAATGAGAAACTATTCCTTTGAAGTCGTTTGAATCAGGTTAATCACTTTTATCTATTTCTAGTACTGATCCTGATGCAAGGCACGGATCCAAAAGGGCCTCTTAGTCCTAAGAGTTTTTTTTTTCGGAAATCATTTTGTATGTTGAAACCTTTCGATTAGTACAAGATCTTATTTGGCAAAATAATATTTTTTTACAATTTATTTATAATTTTAACTATTAATAGTACTAACTTCCAATTTACGAAATAATTATTATTAAGAACGATTATTTATTTATTTATTCTATAATGTGTAGTAAAATAATTTATTTATTTTAATGATACTAACTTCTAATGCATTAACAATCCAATTTCTTTGAATCATACTTAATTATTACTTACTTTATAGACTATCAATTATAATCATCGACGGGTCGAAGGCTCCATCGACTCGTTGAGTATCATAACTACTACTCTGCTAGTCTATGTAGTTATGAAGTGAATAATGATTGAGTCTGGTTTCTAAATTATCTGATTCAAAAAAATGATATTGTTAAAAAAATTGGCCTATGAGCCCGTGGGCTGGGCATGACATAGCACATTTATGGCCCGTTACTATATCAGTGTCATGCAGGGTCGTGTCAGCATGAATTGCCACCTCTATCATAAAGTACCATAACTTTTAGTTTTACCGAAAACTAAAAATTCGCTCATCCCTAATACCTTCTGTTATGAGTACACTACCATCGGTGGAAAATGTGATTATTCTATAATTCATTGGAAAATGGAAGATAACAAATGCAATGGTGTTGAAGATAACAATAGAGGATATTCCAGGTAGATATATCATTCTTAATTTCTTCACTCTTTTGAGTTATCTCTTAATTCCAAATGAAATATTTTGTAATTACAAGTCATACATGTTGCTATCTTTCTGTTCTAACTCTTTTTAAATTTTGTATAAAGGGATGTAAGGGTAGGTGAAAGAGAGGAAGATGGTCATAGAAGATAGCCTAATAATGAGTTTTCTAGAAAACATTTCGTATTCACAATTATAGTAATTAGAGTTATTGTTTAGGTTGGATCTCTTTTTATTTCAGAAATGAATATTATCATAATAATTGTCATGATAAGTTGGAAGATAAATTTATAAAATAATATAAAATTAAGGGATACAATTATTATAATAATTGATTCTTTATATTTATTATAAACTAAATACTAAATTTTTTTTTGTGAAATTAATAAAATTCATTCTCAAATCAATCAAACAAAATCTCTAAATGCATTATTTCATTTATTATTTCAGTAATTTTCATTTTAATTATTTTATTCATTCTCATTTCAATCATAAATCGAAATCAAATAAACTGTCAGAGTATTCTTCATAATTAAGCATTCCTCTTCGCCTCATCTTCTTTCTCTTTGCTCTTCACACGGCTATGGCCTACCTCATATGGCTGTAGCGTCTCTTCCTCCTCTTGTTTGTTGATAAAGAAAATAGGAGGATGAAATTATTGACCTCCATCACTTACCTACTGAGATTAACGCAATTGAAAATTTCTGGAACAAGATAATTGCAGTGACCTCCGATTTTGAAATCCATTCGAGAATAATCAAAATCGCAATTTTATATCAGTAAGTTGGAAAAACAAAGAGAAAAAAAAAAAAAAAAAAGGAGAAGTCCCCCCTGTACATAACATTAAAAAAAAAAATATATCAAAATTAAAACTTTCAGTGACCTCCATCACTTACCCAAACAAAGAAAACGTCAGAAATCAAATGCAACGTTATAGAAAATGAATTGTATTTTACAGGACGTCTGGATCGTACGTTTGGGTATCTATGGTAGAAGAAAGAGAGAGACAGGAGAGAGAGAGGGATCATTTTATTATTACGAAAAATACCCTGATGTTTTGAAATTTTCAATTCAACATTAAAAGAAAATGAATCGTATTTTAATTATAGTCGTCCGATGTTTTCTAAAAAGATCAGATGGCTGATACTGGAAACGAGGTGGGGGGGGGGGGGGGCGCATATAGAAGATTGTGGCCCCTGAACCATTGTTAAAGAAGGGTATTTTGTAAATTTATTCAGATTTGGCATTTAAGGAAAGTGCACTTGTTCATATATTTTTTTGGCTTGAAGGAAGCTATAGAAGTTATAAAACGCGTGGGACAAAACAAGTCAGATTGTCAGGTGGGACCCCCCAAAAATGATTCCGGACCCGCAATAATCAACATGCCACGTGGCATATAAATTTTTTCCTTTGACAGATTTTTGTTTCATGCCCGGCCCACATAGAAACCCAATTGTGTTAAGACTAATTGCAACATGGCCCTAGTTTCCACAAAGAGTGTTTGTCTGTTGTGGGCTCTAGCACTTGGGCCGGACCATTAGGACAGTCACTGGACTTCATTTGGAAAGATCGTCAGCCCTTCACTTTAATATTTTATTCTAAAATCTCGTCAGAAAATTAGAGAGTACACGTCCCGGGGGGTGGGGGGGTGGGAGGCGCCCTGACTCACCATCTTCTCGTTTCTCTATTCGTCTTCTACCTCCTTCACCGGCTAGGGTTCGCAGTTGTTTATCAAACCAGAAGTTGCAGAGGCCTTCTGTAAACAGAAAACAAAATAATTATTGATTGAATCAAGCTTCCTTCTACTTCCATCGCTTTCTGCTGTAATTTTTTCTCTCCTTCCCGTTATCACACCCCGGGTATATATTTCATTCTCCAATATTCGTTCTTTTCTCGTCTTCCAATTCCGTTTGCATTTTCTAATCGGCGTCTGGAGAATTCTATTGTTTTCTGATTGAATTTTCGTTTTGGAATTTCGTCGAACAGGTGTTCAATGCGAACCCGTTGTTTGCTTTAATATTTCTCAACTCCACTACAATTCGATTTTGGGGTTGTGTACAGTTTGATTGTTTTTCGTCTTTCTCAAAGTCGATCTTCGTTTTCGAATTCATTCTGTAGTTCTGTGGAGCTTATCTTTTTTTTTTTTTTTTTTTTTACCTGATTGCCATGTGAGAGATGATAACACTTTGGGAGGGATTTTGTTTCTGCGGTAAGTATGAGAAAGCCCACAAATTTTTAGATTTGAATAGGCCGGGATCTTAGTTTTTTCTAATATAAGCAGCTATCTTGTTGCTTCAAGCAAACAGACGAGAATTCGAAATGGAGTGCAATAGAGATGAAGCGACGAGGGCAAAAGAGATTGCTGAGAAGAAGTTTACAGCAAAGGATCTAATTGGGGCCAAAAAACTTGCTCTTAGGGCACACAATTTGTATCCTGGACTTGAGGGAATTACTCAGATGTTGGCAACTCTGGATGTTTATATTTCTGCCGAGAACAAAATAAATGGGGAAGTGGATTGGTATGGTATTCTTGGCATCGATCCGAAATCCGACGAGGAGAAACTGAGGAAGCAATATAGAAAGCTTGCTATCATGCTTCACCCTGATAAGAACAAGTCTATCGGAGCAGATGGTGCTTTCAAGTTTGTTTCTGAGGCATGGGGTTTACTGTCCGATAAGGCTAAAAGAGTAGTTTATGACCAGAAGAGAAAAGTAAGAACATACCAAAAGGGTTCAAATTCAAATGGGGGTTCATCTTCACAATCAGGAACAAATAAGTTTTACAAATTTGGGAAAAGTACAACACTAAACGCAAGGTCACAGAAAAGCTCTAATCAATCAGGTCCTTCTTCTACAACTCCATCTCAAAAATCAAAGCCAAATACCTTTTGGACTGTTTGCCATGGATGCAAGATGCAGTATGAATATCTCAGAGTCTATCTAAACCATAATCTTCTCTGCCCTAATTGCCATGATCCATTCTTCGCAATAGAAACAACTCCTCCATCAAGCAATGGTTCTAAATCCACCCCGTGGAATTTCTCACAGCAGCAGCAGAAGATTTCGAATCATCAAGGAGATGGTAAAAATGAGTATCATCAAGGAAGGGAAACTACTTATAACCAAGAGAATTTCCAATGGGGTAAGTTTTCAAGAACATCCGGTGCTTCAAGTGCTACTCAAGCTGCAACCATGGTTCAACAAGCATATGAGAAAGTGAAAAGAGAGCGTGAAGAAGCACAGGCCGCTACTAAAAGAGAGGAGGCTTGGAGGAGGAAGCAGCATTCCTCGAAGAAGACAGGTGTTTCTGCAAATAAGACCACTAAAGTAGATGGCAAAAGAAGAAGAGGCAATGATGATGTTTCTGCAAGCAAATTTGGAACCAATCAAATGGGAGAAGGTAAGCTATCTAGTACGGAAACTAGGGATGTATCACTGGTTGAAGTTCAGAACTTACTAATGGAGAAAGCATGGAAGGAAATTCGAAAGAAATTAGATGAATGGAAGTCAGAACCTCTAAGCAATACTGAAAAAGTGAAAGAGAGTATGGAAAATTCGGTTGAGTTGTTTGAAACTGAGATTGGAGTCTGTATCAGAAGGTCTCTTCTTGAACCATCTAATGTGAAGAAAGATGCAGACATGTTGGAAACACTGTCCATAAATGTTCCCGATTCAGATTTTCACGATTTTGACAAGGATCGAACAGAAAGGTCTTTTGGAGAAAATCAGGTCTGGGCTGCATACGACAACAATGACGGGATGCCTCGATATTATGCCATAATCCATAATGTAATTTCATCAAATCCATTCAAGATCCGAATCAGCTGGCTTAACCCAAAAACAAACAGTGAATTAGGCCTAGGGAGTTGGGTGGGTTCCAGTTTTATAAAAACATGTGGAGAATTCAAATTAGGCAAGCATGAGAAATATGATTCCCTCAATTCTTTTTCACACAAGGTTAGGTGGACAGAAAGCACAGAGGGAGCTATTCATATATGTCCTAGAAAAGGAGAGGTTTGGGCTCTGTATAGGAACTGGTCCTCTGATTGGAATGAGCTGACTGCAGATGAAGTAATTCAAAAGTATGGCATGGTGGAGGTGCTTGACGACAACAATGAGGAACAGGGTGTAACTGTTATATCTCTGGTCAAAGTAGCCGGTTTCAAGTCTGTGTTTCACCATCATTTAGACCCAAGAGAAGTGAGAAAGATTCCAAGAGAAGAGATACTCCGATTCTCTCATCTCGTCCCTTCGGTTTTACTTACCGGCCAAGAAGCTCTAAATGCTCCAAAGGGTTGTCGCGAGCTGGACCCAGCAGCTACTCCGCCGGAACTTCTTCGGGTTATTACAGATGTTAAAGAAGAAGAATTGCTGGAGAGTATGGAGAATGGTAATGATGCAGAGTTGTTAGAGAAGTGTGATAAATCATCAAGGGAAGATAAGAGAGATTGAAATGGTAGAGAATTTTCAGGAAAGGGCGGAAGACATGGAGCTGAAGGATGAAGGCCAAAATTTAGTTTGTTAATGTTTGATTGTATTATTTTGGCCTGATGTGGATAAAATATGTCTTGTTTGTAAAAAAGCTGATGAGCAACTCTGAAAAACATGGCGTGCATTTCTATTAACCAACCAGGTTGGAGAAAATTATAGTGGTGCTTATAATACAGAATATATTCAGTCAAAGCTTAGTAATATCAGTGTCTTGTCATATAGATTATATAAGTTGTTTCGGTCGATCTGACCCGCGATACGGTGATGAAGCATGGGGTTGAGATTAAGTTTTCCTATTCAGAGTTATCCGGACTAATCAAGTGATGCGCCTATTTATCTCTGGATAGAAATGTTTGAATAATTTTTAATAATCAGAAATTCACATCGTTATAAAAAATTTATATTTAATTTAATTTAAATATATATATATATATTATTTATTTATTTTATAAATAATTTTTCATTTTATTTTTTCTTATATATATATATATATATATATATATATATATATATATAATCAGTTAAAAGAAAATAAAAAATTTAAACTAATATTAAAATAATAATTAAAAGTGTGAATTTGAAAAAGTAACCCTAATAAAAAATTTTACAAAATAAATTTCATAAAAAGTGCCCGAATGAAATGACCTTCCTTTTATCTTATAACTTAAGTAAAATATATATATTTATATATTTAATATACTACCCTTACATAAATAATCGTTTCCCTTTGTTTCCAAATTACAAATAAATAAATAAATAAATATATGTATATATAACATGTTCGCAGTTCATCTTTTTCCCTCTTCCATTATCGCACAAGCCTTTAGTTTCCCGTTCATCTTCATTCCCTCTCTTTGTGCTCTTCTTCACCCACTCTCTTCTTCACTCCATTTCTTCTTCACATCTCTTCTTCACACCCTTTTTGTTTCATGCCATTTCCTTTCCGAACCCATTGTTTCGCAAGTAATCAGAAATAAATGGTTTGTAATCGATCGAGTTAGAACAAAAGAAATGAAAAAGTCGAATGAAGATACTCATAGACCGAAAGGCAAGTGAAGAGGATGTGATCGACACTAGAATTAATGCCAGAAAATCATGAATTGAGCCCTCGGGTACGTGACTTAAAAATTAGGGTCTTTGTGTTATTTTTTCCTTCAAAATTTGTTAAATTTTGGTTAGAACTGTTAGGAAAAGGTAGGATTACTGGAATTATATGAATTTTGGTTTGAAATGAGAGATCAAGTAGTTTATATGAACTGTTTGATAGCTCTAGCATTATATGAATTCATCTCGAGTCATCGGGTATTTCTCATAAATGGCCTACATAATCACTAGAACCTGATGGCTGTAGGGCCCTCCTCCCAAGGGTAACTAAGCCATCAGGTTTTGTTGATGGACTAAAAAAGTGTATCAACAAAACCTGATGGCTCTAGTGGCCTTAGGAGGGGCCTTCGGGTTCCGGTGAGACTCAAATAGTTTGTCACTAGAATTAGATGGCTTTAGTGGCTTTGGGAGGAGCCCTTGACTCATCTGGTCCTAATGATACTTAGAACGTCTCTGTTAAGTGAAACCCGATGGCTTAAGATCACCTTCCAAGGCCACTCGAGCCATTATATAATACTGTTATTTATTTATTTATCTTTTATTTGAAATTTAATTTTCAATTTAGTCTGTATGAATTGGTTGTTCACACTACAAATGCTTTTATAAATTGTTTCATTTCAAGGTGAAGAACTCTCAATCCGTTAGAAGCTTGAACCCATCATTAATTAAGAATCCTCAATTCGTCAGGAGCCTTAACCCATAAGTAACTAGGAACCTTCAATCTGTTTGGAGCCTGAACCCAAAAGTGTCTAGGAACCGTCAATTTTTCAGAAGCCTAAACCTACAATTGACCAAGAACCCATAATCCTCCATGAGCATTAACCCATAATTGACCTAGGTCTTCATTTCAAGATCTACTATACTGTGTTATCAAAGCAAGAAGTTGTGGTCGCTAACATAAGGAAGAAGCTCACATCAACACTGTTGAAGAACTTTAAGTCTACTTGCGTAGGTCATTTTATGGACGTGAAGGGTAGCCTCAAAAACTCGGGGCAAATTATTAACTTCTTTATGCTCCGATGAACGGAGTGTAAGAAGAAGCATGAGTTGTGGTTTACGCACCATAAGAAACATATTCGGTTTGGTTTGAGGAGTTTGCATTGGTGATGGTTAAACTGTCAAGATTATCCTTCGGTTCACAGAAGAGAACATATGAAAAAAATGACCACCTGTTGGGGAAGTATCTTGATGGAAAGACCATCACAGTGTTAAGCTAGCAAAGAAGTTTTAAAAGCAATGTTCATCCATGAAGTAACAGGGATAATGAAATTGTGAAGATGGTTGTTGTCTACTTCATTGAGGCAATCCTTTGGGCTCAAGGAAAGGGAAATAAGATTCAGTCATTGACCTTAGCCTTATGCAATAATTTGAACTGAATACTCTAAGGTAGAGTTAGTTATGAGGCTACCATTCACTTGCTTTAGAAGAATATAAAAGTGAAGGTCGTTGCACAAAGGGACCGGGCACTGTGGAGAAGAAGACAAAAGAGGAAATGTAAGACTTATGTGGGTTTATGCTTGCTTTACATGTGAGACTTTCTATTTTACTTTTGTTCTGTATTTATTCATTTTGCTGATATTAATTTGATGTTTAGTAATCCATGCACTATGCATGTATTAGGTTATGAAGCCATTCCTTATCTTGGAATACGAGTTGTATTGTAGGATGATGTGAAACACATATCTTAGATCTTAAATTGGTCATTCAGGTTGAACCTAGAAGAAAGAAGGCGTTAAGGCAGAAGTCTCTTATTTTGAGTTTAGAGAAGATGATGATGGGAGGGATTGAGAAGATGTCTAGAGAGTTGAGAGATTATATGGACAGGTGAATGGGAAACAAAGAGAAGATGATTAGAGATATCATATATCAGTTCACATCATTTCTCAATTATTCGCAACCCTCCGCCACATCCCCATTATTTTATGACTCGCTAACATATGTATCAGCATCTTTAGCATATGGACCACCATCTTTTACATCTCCTATAGTACCTTCATCGGCTATAGTGCCTTTCTATGGTACAATGCCTTCATCCTCTATTGAACTACTTTCAACTATACCACTCGTTGATGAAGGTTTAGATGAGTCGGCAGATACGTATGTGATCCCGCCTACCATTAAGAGACGGGGTGAAAAGATAAAGAAGCGTGCTCTGGCCTAGAGGTCTCTGTTTATAAACATTTTATTAAAATGAAAATGTAAGAAGAAAATTAGATTGTCGGTGACGCCACTTCTTTCGCCAAATAAGGATAACTTTAAAGCAATGAGACTTAGGATAGAGACTAGCATTGAGAAGTAAGCGATTTTTTTTATGTTATTAAAGTTTTTTTTCTCATCTTACTAATTTTATTGACTAATTTCATTTTCATTTTCCTCTGTTAGGGACCTAGTCGTAGGACTCGAAGGTTGTAAGTACGAGAATGAGTATTTTGAGTAGATTCTGGAACTTGGGAAATTGTTATACAGTTTTGTAAGCATACAAACCACTTTTTGTTGGGGATGATAAATTTCCAAGAATTATCCCTTAATTTCAACACTTATCCTTTCATCTTGGAGTAACAATTTAGAGGTTGATAATTAAATATAAAAATATATATAAATCATTGTAAAAATATAATTAAATGAAAAAAAAAAAACCCTTTTTCTATGATGAACCAATAAAAAAAATGTTGGCTCCATCTTCCCATTACAAGGACCTTCGGGTCATAGGTTAATGATGACAGAGACTAAAAAATGATGGCTCGATGGACATTTAAGACATCCATCGATCCATCAGGTATCACATCCCGATGGCTCAAGTGGTCATAGGAGGTACCTACGAACTGTCTGGTTAATTGAATTAATGTAAAAAATGATTATTTTTAAATTTTTTATTTTTATTTTTTATTTTTTATTTTTTTATTTCAAAATTTAGTATTCAACCAATGCCAAAAATATTATACCTTAAACCTTAACATTTCCATCTTAGACCTTGACTTTAAACTACATGTATCGAATTCTCGAATGTTGTATGCTTTGACTACCTTCTAGAATATATCGATAAGCCCACCATACTTGAATTTGGCTTTAATGTTCTGCCCGAGGTGCCATACGCATGCAACATATTTTGTATTCAAGTAAACACTTTGTATACCATTATTAATACTTCTTACCCGATCCAATACAAAAATCAAATCGATTGCATCGTGGATTGAGCCCTTTAGATGCCTCAAGAACCAACTCCATAATGTATCATTCTCAAAATCAACTATATTTCATGTTAATGGATAGAGGTATCTATTATTGTCCTAGGCCGTTGCAGTCAAAAGCTTCCATTTGTATTTGCACTTCAAGAAGGTTATATCAATACAAATAAGTTGGCAGAAATCGAAACCTTTTAATGGATGCACCAAAAGCCAAGAAAAAATATTGTAGTGCAGTTACAAACTCCCTATTAACCGCTTTGATCATGTCTGCCTAATATGGTAAATCTCTGTAGCTTTCCTCGACCGTACCTTGAAATAAGGTCATGTGTAACTGATTTTGATTTCTATACAATCCAATAACTAATAAATATCTCGAGATCATTCTTCATCACTTCCTTGATAGTTCGCACTTTAAAAGTTTTGTTACACCCTTTATACTTAGCCAACACATGTCGTCCAATCATAGATGTCGATGTTTGTCTTGCTTGTATAATTGTTTATATGTGTGCTTATTTTTAAATAATCTAATTTAAAAAATGAAGAATTCTTTTTTCTTGTGACATAGAGTCGTCACTTGCAATTTAGATCCATGCACATGACTACAACTTCTTAACCTTAAACTCAAAGTTTCGTCGCATCGTGAGCATATATAAGCTACTCCTTAGTTCGCTCTTCGATGTAAAAAAATGGTTAACATAAAAATCACCTCCACTTGATTGGGAAGAAGAGTCAATCGGGACGAAATTACTTTCAACGCATGCGGAGTGATAGGCAGCAATGTGGAGAATAAAATCATCCTCTTCAACATCACTTGCAGGTTGACCAGATTATGGCGACTTCTTACCTGGTGAATGCAGTATATGCAGTGATGTGGTACCATATGGTTGAGTGAATGTATTATATACGGTGATGGTTACGACGTCTCATCATGTGAATGCAGTATATGTTGTACAAGTGGTGATGTTTGCAGCATCTCCTCAAGTGAGTGAGGTATACGCGGTGACGGTGACACCTCATGGTCAGGTGAAGGATAGCTGCATCTCATCAGCTGGCATGTAGTCTAAGTTATCTCAACCAGATAAAAAATCAGGTAAAGTCCCTCTCAGTATTACTCCTATGAACAAGTTATCCTCATATCCTTAATTCCTATGATTGAACTCGTTGTCATGATTAGTACCACCTTCATGGTCATCACTTGCAATCTTAGTCTCTTCATCATTATCATCATCCTCATTCTCATCATCCTCATTCTCATCCTTATCCTCAACTCCATCCTTATCCCATTCCATCGTCATCCTCATCTCCATTCTCATTGTGATTTCTATCACTATCATGATCTTGCTCAAAAAAATACCATGATTATTAACAACAAGCTAGGGTATGTCCCTCCAATCATTATCATGAAGATTATCAACATTAGATATGTCACTCCTGATAGCTTCACGATTATTAGGAAGGTTAGATGATTGATGATGCTCTTTACCATATGAATCTCTTCTCATCTTTAGAACCAAATTAACGTACAGTAGAAAAGCTCTTTCACATTTTGGTCATGTTTAATAGATAATGGTGAAGATTAAAATTTGCTCCCTAACCTGTATGATAGTTTCAATCCAAATTTGTTATGATGAACGTCAGTAAAATCATAGACAACCTCCAACGGCTAACCATAAGTGACATTATATTCCACCGAAGCTCCAGTCGATCTATCTATGCTATTTGAATGTCAATATCACAAATTCTCTTTCTCATTTGGGTTGATATTTTCATTCCATTCACTATCGAAACATATTATTACGAATAAATATTTCATTTCAATACAAAGAAAATAAATGTAAATCAATAATCTTAATTAAAAAGAATAAAGAAATTAAAAAAAAAAAATAAAGACAATCTCATCACACAGAGACCCGATAGCTTGATCAACCCACTAGCTCGAGTGGGACATCAAAACCTTGAGTCATAGGATGCTCGAGCCAGTAGAGAAATGATGAAACATGATGGCATTGCAGTTTGAAACCACGATACAAAGTAGAAGCCGGATTTTCATTTTGTTGATGATGATCGAAGGACTAATAAATGTGAAATCAAGGAGAAATTATTCAAAAATACTAGATACGGCTTATTCCAATGGCGTTGCAGCTCTCGAAATATGATTAACAAGCTTGTAAGGGAACGATCTACGAAGGAAAGTGAAGATTGTAACTGATTAGCAATGACGAAAAAGTAAGTGATGGATTAGAATTCATTTTTCTCCTAGGGTTCTTACGAAATCGTGTTTTGTGAAGCTTATAGGTATTGTTGCTTCAAACGTTGAAGGACTGTTGCTTCAAATGGTAAATTCGCGTGGATAAGTTGGTAGGGATATTTCGGTAATTTCATGATTAACTTTTTTTGTATATATATAACAACATAGAGGGTCATTATCTGAGGAAAACTTTTATGTGGGTTTTTTGTTAAAAACAACTTTTCTTCATTAAGGTCCATTATCCAATCAACCAAAAAAAAAAAACAGTAAAGATTTAAAATAAAGAATAAATGAAAAGTATAAAATAATAAAATAAAAGAAGAGAGATAAAATAATAATAAAATAAGTATAGATTTAATAAAAATGACTTTTTAAAATAAGTATACAATATATTTTATAAAATCTGTTTAAATTATTTAAAATTATAATTAATTTGAGTTATGATAATATATTGTCATTACTTCACTCAATTTTAACAAATAGTATTATGCCACGTAGTAGACTCACTAGCACCCATAGGAACTCGCCTTCTAACCACCGCCAATAGAATTCGGCCAGTAAACTAGACCGACTAATAGGTTTCAATTTTTATTGAAATATAGATCAGAAACAGAAAACAAAATGAAAGAAAAAAACTGTTAAGTATTTATAAAATATCTTAATCTAATATGATTCGAATCTGATAATTTGGATCAAATTTAGATTGATCGAATCAAATCCAATTTGTGAAATATATAAGACATTCAAAATTTTGATCAGATTAAATTTTTTTTAAATTTAAAATATTAGATTACGAATGTCCATAAATTAACATATCCAAATAAAAAATATATTAAAATTGCATAGGTTGCAGGCAGAGTCGTATACATTATCAAGAGTTAAATTTTATGAATAATTAAAATTAAAAAAAATTAAAAAAAAATTAAAAAGTAAGGGAAAGAAAAAAGGATTTAAAACCCTAAACTTCATGCAAAGTTAAATACCTGAGACATATGCATCTTAGGTTTGAGACCTAAAAACCCTTCTTCTTCTCTCTTCTCACTCTCTCGCATCGTCTTCTCTTTGATATTCAACTTTTTTTCCTCATAATTTTAATAATTATTAGTAGATGAGAACCTAAACAAATAAAATAGATATTCATTTTTAATAGTATTTAATTATATTTAAATTTACTTAGTTATTTTGACTTCTTATCAGAAGAAGAAGAACGATGATGCCACCTTCTTATAGGATGTAAGGGATCACATCGACTAGTTCATCAACGCGTCCATGGACGAACACAAAACATGTTTCAAGAAGCCCATCCAGAAGATGTTTGGCATGTCGAAGATTGTTGCAGAAAGGAAGTCAGGGGCAAAGGAAGTGGAAAGCTTCTTGCCTCTTCGAGCTCATGTCTCTGAATAGAAATGGTAACCTACTAGTAATCTTTTCATTCTAAATTTGTTTACGTAATGTTTATCTTAAGAGTGGAGTGTACAAGTTAGTAGTAGTTATTAGTTAAATTTAGAAGTGATTAAAGATTCGTACTAAAGCATGATATCACATGGCGTTAATCATTATCTAGGGAAAGTTGCAAGAAACCGGAATGATTATGGATTCCCTTCATCATTCCATGTTTTCCTGGCAGATGAGACAAACTCACAAAGGTGGTGGGTTCCTCATTTCATCTACATTATTAGATGTATATAATCTTCTATTGGCCTTACTATATTATTATTGATGGCTAAATCCAGTCCATCGTAATAATAATATACTCCACGAGTATGTCCCTACTTTTTCATACGAAAAGGAAGGTTAGATTGAAATTGTGTCCGACATATTCTTTTGTAGCGTCTTTTTTACCAGTTATATTACTTATTGAATTACTTTTTTCCAAACGGTTATTCATACTATAAACTCAAATATAATTAATAAAGGAGTTATCTGGCTAACTCGAAAATCTCTTCGTGAAAATATAGAGAAATTTGAAACTTTTTAACAAATCTGTTTCAATAAATTTCGGCAGCAGAATAAATATAAAATATAAGATTATGTACATAATTTTTTATAATTCTTACAACACTGTTATCAAAATAAAGTCATGCTTTTTGAAACTTCTCAAAATTAAAAAACGTATTTTTAAAACTTTATATATTTACTTTCCCGTCTCCTCACAGGTCGGGTTCATACGTACTCTATACCAAGTTGAGCATACTTCATTCACCCGTTCTTGAATTATAGTCTTTCCTTTCTTATACTCACCTACAAATACAAGCAACTACTACGAGCTAAAAAACTTAGTAAGTAAAAGTCTTATCTCACATATACAAAACATATTCAAATATATTTTAAAACTCGATTGAATAGTTTTGTCAACTTTTCTAAAACTTTCTATGCAAATAAGATGTTTTTTCTACTATGGGCCCTAAAGATGCTTCCGCCGACTCTACT
The DNA here is from genome assembly GCA_027186245.1 of Coriaria nepalensis. NCBI lineage: Eukaryota > Viridiplantae > Streptophyta > Magnoliopsida > Cucurbitales > Coriariaceae > Coriaria > Coriaria nepalensis. Next base: position 4,678,721 of record CP114499.1, on the reverse strand, counting down.
ATGATCTATGGTCCTCTATGATAAAAAATATCTGAAATCTGCAACTCCGCTCAATCTGCCTTAATCAGATTACAGCTCGGATCAACGACCTCTCTTAGTCAAATTCGATTGAGTAAATCTCTAAGGTCAGCAACTTTGCTCAATCTGCCTTGACCAGACAGCACCTCACTATACTGTTATGTTTATGTAATGTGAAGCATCACACTCATCAATAAAAGTAAAATATTTCTCTTTACTACTATTGTGTAAGAATTGAAAGTGCATTATATGCTTTTATAAGGATTATAGTGCCGAAAATTTTTAAATAATAACTTTTTTATATATATATTTAGAATAACTCCACTGTGACACTCTGATTTTACCACATAACTTTAATTGATGGAAATACTCTTATTCCTTTCTATCAAATCATTTACTGGTTATCAATTCGTATTTATCCTAAAACTATTCAGTCATGTATTTATCCTCGACAAATATGTTGCTTGTATGTTATTATTGAAGTATATATAAAATTTCGAAACTTATTTCTTTGGAAAGCTAACTTCAAGAATACAACTCATATTGAGATGCTTATGGATTTTCTAGAAAACTTTGAGAGCTTAGTCTTTGACGATACTCTTCTTACAATTTTACCAACTATCCATAAATTCTATATTTCAACTTGTGGATAAACCATTATTACAATCGGTATCTTAAGGTTGAGAATATTTCTAACCATCTTTATCTCAACAAAAATTAAGACGCGTAACTATAACTTTCAGGTCTAAATACTTAAAGTGAATGAAGTAATCACCCGCATGTCTTATATATATGGGATTTGTTTACAAAACCGCTTAAGCTCTCATACTAAACTGTAACATCCGCCCTACTGGTTATTTAGTTTATTGAAATGTTATAGGAAATAGACATGGCAGTAGGTGCATCACTTTATTTTTTCTTTTTTTTTAATAATTATATACTTAAGCTCCTTTGAATTTTTAAAAATCGCCAAAAGATCTCATACTATTTCTATTATTAAAATTTAAAATAGTTAGAATTTTTTAGAGTTTACATTCTCCCCTCCTTATAAAAATTTTGTTCTTGAAATTTTAGTCGGGCTATATTTTACTAAATACTTCTTGCAAATAAGCTTAGATTACTCATTGTTTCCTTTATTTCATGCTAGAAGCAATATCCTTCCACTTCCAAATTTTTACTCATACTGATTTTATATCTTTAAATAGACTATCCATATAATATTTCACGTTCGCGTGCCATATACGAAATTTTTATAAAGAGTGAAGAATGTAAACTCCCAAAATTCTAACTATTCATAATTTTAATAATAAAAATAGTAGAAAATCTTTTAGCGATTTTTAAAATTAAATGGGGCTTAAATATAATTATATATAAAAAAAAAGTGGCGATAATTTATCTAATAACACATTAAGTGTCATTTAGACACATTAGTGGTGGCGTCAAAGGCACTAGGCGTCGTAATGACATTAAAAAATAAACATGCATTAAGACAGCAAATTATAAATGGTGTCATCAAATTAAGACTTCTCTTACCCTATAAAAGGCTTCGGCCATTTCATTTCAAAACCAAAAAGGGAAAGAGACTGTGAAGGAAGAAAGGAATGACAGAAGAGAGGAGGGGAAAGGAAATAAGAGAGAAGTAAAGGAAATAAGAGAGAAAGAATGAAAAAAGAAAAGGAAGGACACGGAAGAAAAAAGAAAGAAAGAAAGAAAGAAAGAAAGAAGAAAAAAAGAAAGAGAAGACCGAAGGAAAAATGAATGAGGATTAGGATTCCTCACCCAACTATTTAGCTTGGAAACCTATTGCAAATAAACATTCACCTAAAACACAAAATAGTGTGTTTTTCATGCATGGATTTATGAAAAGTTATAGTCGAATGAGTTAATGAAAGTTATAGGTGAATGATTTTATGTAAAGTTAAAGTTGATATACTTTGATATATTATGTATGATAAATTTTAGTGCATTACCGACATCTACTCAAAATAAATGGGATGAAAGCTCAAAGAGAGAAGTTATTATAAGATGTGTTAGGGTACTCATAAAGTGTATGACGTGATAGGGGTATGCATAAAGTAAAAGACGTGCCAAAAGCACGCACATGAACGCTTTGGTACTCACACATGACCTAGTTTGTATTTTTAAGAAAAGCATTATCATTTTCAAATTATTTAAAATAGCACACCCATGACTATTCGAATGAGTTTTATTCTTTATTACAATTTGTTTTTATGATATGCATATGAGATAGCAAGTTTACTTACTGAACTTTATAGCTCATAGAAGTTTACTTGTGTTGTAGGTAAAAATATATAGGTAAATTCGTAACTACAAGGTCTGGTGAATGAATTAGGATCAGACTCGTGGAAAGTACGTATAAGACATAACCTGTAGAAAGGCGAAAGATTTATAAACATGCTTTAAAATCATTTTTAATATATTTTGAGAAAGCTGTATAAGATAGCTATGTGTTTTAGGATTAATTCCTTAGGCTAAGAATTTTAGATATATTATAGTATTTTATAAAAGATCAAATTATTGCGTTATTTATGTCAAAATAATTTTAAAGTTAAGTTAGAAAGTGACACACCTACGAACCATGTTTGTTTTCTCCAAAAGTATTTCAACAAACTAAATGGCTAATAAGGCGGACGTTACAAACTTTCAAGACACGAGTATCCGACCAGGTTCGACATCTTAGTGCCAACCTTACTTGGTCGGCACATCTAAACCTTGACCTCCCATTCTGTGAATGGGATATAACTCACCTGATCTTAAGTGACCATCTCGATGCACCCAACCCCAATCCCCTCTTTGTGTCTATTCGGGAAAGAGTTGAGAATTTCCCTCCTAACAGTTAACCCCTTAGCAACTCGTCTGAATAGAGTTCAATGAGGTGCTATATCACTAGCCTAGGCACATGTGTCTAATCATGATCCTTGAGTAGCACATTAACTACTCCTTCCCTTTATTCATGTCACATCTCTTCACTTTTCCTTTTAAAAAATACTTTATTTTTTATTTTTATTTTTTACATGCTCTCTCTCTTTAAATGGCAATGCACAATTGGCCCTTTAGCATAGTATAAATGCCACTGATTTCTCTCATTCTTCATCATTTCTTACTTCTCAGCTTTCCTCCATAACCTCTATGCATAAGCTTTCCTCATGGTTTTCATTTTGGTTTCCCTTCGCAAGATTTGCCGCTGCCTCTGATCATCTTAGGTGCCTCCTTCTCATTTTGCGCAGCTCCTTAAGTTTTTCAGCAGAAATTCATCTCATTTTCCTACTATTCATCGTGCTCTTCATTCTTTTATTCATGGCTTTTCGGTTTTTTTTTTTTTTTTTTGAAAATTTCACTTTGCTTTTCTCAATCTGAAATTATGGTTTTCAAATTAAAACCAATGTTTGTTTTCTATTTGGGTTGCTTAGTGGTAAGTTGTTTTAACACTTAGAGACTTTTCCAAATGTATATATACTTCCTTATGCCCTTAAACTAATTAGCCTCTAGGTTCATATAGGTCTACCCTTAGGTCGGACTAGTTTATCTTTTAAAGTGAGCTAATCTAAGTAAAATTATGAGCAAAATTTCTTACAGCCTTTCATAGCGCCGAAGTAATTCACCCAAATTGACATTAACATGTATTTCCGCAATCGAACTTTAGGAATATGAAATCCTATTTCCTGCTTCTTACTCCCGAGCTCTTAGTGTCGAGAAGGTTTGACCTCTTCTTTTAGGACTTTACGTTCATCATTAGGATAAATGGCTAAGGACAAATTGACCCACATAAAGTTGGGCCATCTAAGGTGGCCGACAAGAAACCTTTAAACAAACTTTGGGAAAGGGCTAAAATGATTAAAACTGAATTGACTAATGATGATATAGAGTACCTTCAAACCTTTAGAGGCCTTCCTGATGATATAACTCTTAGACTTCCCAACCCATATGAGTCCATGGTGGATAACAACAAGAAGATAAGTATGAAATAGTAGCATACCAGCACCTGTTCGAGATGGGCCTTAAATCTCCCTTTCACCCTAGAATCTACTTGGATATTGAGGCATTCCCCCAAACCAACTTGGTCCTAATTCATGGAGGTCGTTGCTCGGCATGTTCATTTTTTATAGAAAGCCTACTGGTCGGGACTTAAACCTTCAAGTCTCTGTTAATGCCTTCTCGGCAAAGTTCGACAGTTGGGGATAGTTCTATGTATCCCATTTTGACAGTAGCCCAATCGACAAACTCCCAAACTCTAACAAGAAGTGGGATAAGAGATGGTTGGTCCTAGTCGATCACTAGCATAAAGAGTGGCACCCAGGAGTGGCATATTTGTAGTCATTCTATAGTAAAGAGAGTAAGACCTCTCTTCTGCTCGGTAACCTTATCTACCTCTTTTAAGATTATGTCTATCTTACATAGTTTTTAGCCTTCTTGTAGATTTATCTATTCCTAAATCCAAACCTATTGAGCACGAGGTGAGAATTTGGGATCATAGACTTAATACCTTTTTACGATAGGGATTACAAACTCGTCTTACTTTGGACAAATTAAGAGGTTATGGTTTGATTTTTCTCCCTCCCTTAGATGTTGAACCTCTTTAAACTGTTTTCAAGGAAGAACCTCTTACTATAGAGGATGGTAAGGAGTTATTTTTTTTTAATTTTATATTTTCCCCCTTTTTTTCTATAACACTTAAATTCTTTGTTTCTAACATTTCGTTATTTCTCTTTTACAGACCAACCTCTTTTTCTCTTTTTGCAGAGATAGATCCAGCTATGACTGAAGCAATAGAAATGATTTGGGCCAATGAGGAAAGGGAGAAGGCAGAGATTAAAGCTTCCCGGAAGGCAGACCCACTCCTCCAGAAGAAAAAGATAGTGGCTAACTCGAGTAAAGGGAAATCTACCACTCCAGTCTACTCTATATCGTCCACCCCTGCCTGAGCAGATGCATGCCTCGGATGAGAATGTTTCTACCGACCAAACAAGTACTTGAGTGTCACACCCTCTGATCCCTACTCTTTATTCTCTGTGGTCGGAAAGCATCTCGTTTGTGCTAATAAGAATAAACGAGCCCAGTTTAGTTTGGCTCCCGAACATCTACAGCAAGTCTTTGTGAGAGATGGTTAATAAAATGCCTAACTTGGCATCTTCCTCTGATCTCTATTTAGTACCTCATATGAAGATGTCCAACTTGGTATAAGAGGTGACTTCTGGCCTAATGAAAGTACTTTTTCTATTCATTCCCTTTAAGACTTATCTTTTTATTTTTCATTAAATAACCCTTATGATTGCCTTGTCCATTTCAGTTGATGATTATCTCGTCAACTATTGAGGTCTCCTCTCTTTCTACTAATCCTTTTGAGATTTTCCTCCTACACTTGAAGCAGGAAAAACAAAAAGAAAAACTCTATGTAGCTCAGAAGCATCTTATCGAGGCTCTAGATGGTAATAAAACATTTGAGAATACTGACCAAAGGAAAGTCGTAGAAGTTGAACTGAACCACCTAAAGATCGACCTTCTAGAAATCAAGCAACAAATTATTGAGGCTTACAATGGCTTTGATGAATATAAAAATGAAATCTATGATGCTAAAGAGTTTGGCTTTGTCATGACCAGAGCCTTTATCAGCTTGGTTTGCCCTGATCTGGATCCCAAACTTCTCAGGTTCTCTTTAAACCCGCTTGTTCCATCCTCTCAGGCTATGGTGGATGAAGTCAAAAAGGAGGAGGAAGAGGAAGATGAGGATGAAGTCCTGATTGTTGATGATACAAATATTGAACAACATGCCTAAATTGTGGAGACTCAAGCCGATGTCGAGCTGACCTCTCATGTAAACGGGGAAGACCAGTGCCAAGCGTAAGCTTCTTCAAGACTTTAAATCCTTTGCTCTTATTTTGCAACCAAATTGAGTAACTTTTGCTTTGATTGTTGTTTTTCCCTTTATGTAGGCTTGTTTGCGCGAACACTTCACTGTTTTAACATTCTGTCATGTCCTTAGGACTGAAGAAATGTTATTTTTCCTTTTATTTTTAGTTAATAAATTGAATTGCTTTGCTTCTTCTTTAGTTTATCATTTCTTTAATGGATTAATCAAACTACTAACCAAAGCCTCAACCTTGTGCAATGTGTAAAGCACTATGATCTCAACACTTAGGCAAAAATTTACTTTTCCTTTGAATCTCACCCTACTCATTAAAGGATAGAATTGAGCTGGACTCATAGTGGTATTCAAATTTTGAACACTACATTTCAAATTTTAGGACTACATAGCTTTGAGTTGAATGGCTCAGGTTCATTTAGCCCTGGCCGAGCAGAACACTTAGTCTGACTCGAACTATAAAGTTTCATTTTGAATTTTAGGACTAGTAAAGTCCAAGCTGAATGGCTCAGGATCATTCATCCCCTAGTCGAGTAGAACGTTTAGTCTGACTTGGACTTTGAAAGTTTCATTTCAAGTTTTTGAATCTTATAGGTTTGAGCTAAATGACTCGTGGTCATTCTGCCTCTGGTCGAGCAGAACACTTGGTCTTACTCATGTTTTGAAATTTTCATTTCAAGTTTTGGACCTTAGAGATTTGAGCTGCACGACTCATGGTCATTCAGCTCCTATTCAGATAGTTATTTTTGGAGAACTTCACTTCAATGATTCTGGATTCTTAGGGCCTTTTGGAATTCAAAAACAACAAAATAATAACACATTTTGGCCATGTGGGCTACTACATTATGTATCCTCAAAAAATCCCTTTGTCCTCTTCCCCAAACTCATAATATATTTTCAAGTGCTTAGCATTTCATGGGTGTATCAAAATTTTTCTCACTCTATTTTGAAGCTTGTATATTCCTGACCGGACTTCATTAATCATCTTGTATGATCCTTCCTAATTTCCACCAATAGGTTCTTTGTTTAGCATAGACAATATTTTTCTCAGACCCAGGTTATTCACCTTAACCAAATCCTTATATACTTTCTTTTTGTAGTACCACTTCATCCTTCTCTTTAGTGCCTCCTTGATGTTAGCCTCTTCTCTTTTCTCTTGAAGCAGGTCTAGTGCTTCAATTAAGGTTTTATTGTTCTCTTCTTTAGTGAACATCAACCTTCTCTAAGTAGGCATGCTTACTTCAGTAGGAATGGCTTCATACCTATAGGTTAATCTGAAATGTGTTATTCCTATAACTTATTGCGGGGTGGTTTAAATGGCCCAAAGAACAAATGATAGTTTTTCCATCCATTTATCTTCGCATTCCTCCAACTTCTTCTTCAACAACTTCTTGATCACCTTGTTCGTTGATTCCACCTATCCATTGGTCAAGGATGGGTTGGAGAAAAGGTGGAATGATTGATTCTTAATTCAGCTTATAAAGCCCTAAACTTCTTGTTTGGTTAACTATGTCCTATTGTTAGTGATCATCATTTCTTGAATCCCAAACCTGTAGATTAGCTGCTTCTAAATAAACTTAGTGGTTGCAATTTAGAAATTGAAGTTAGAGGCTCAAAATCAATCTTTTTAGTGAAGTAATCAACGGCAACTTCTTCTCTTTGCCCGCTTGAATAAGTGGTCCTATCAAATCGATCCCCTACTTGAAAAAAGGCCAGGAGCCAATCATTGAGTGAGCTGAACTAGTGGTCTTCTAGGGATGTTTGCATGATCTTGGCATGGGCGGCACTTCTTACTAAACTTCTTTCCATCGCTCCTTATAGTAGGCTAAAAATACCCTTATAAGAACAACTTCCTTATTATAGCTCTTCTCCCAGAGTGACTTCCACACACCCATTCATGCATTTCTCTAAGGAGTTTGTTCATATCCTCCATAGACACACTTGAGTAAAGGCTTAAAATCACCTATTTCGTACAACGTTTCTCCTATCAACACACTTTTAGTAGCATGATCCCTAACTTTTCGATCTTCTTTAACCGAATTAGAGAGTTCTCTAGTAGTGAGATATTTCTTAATGGGTATCATTTGTGCCAATGCTTTGCTCATCCAAATATTGGATCAGGACTCCATCAAGTAAGGACCCTTGTGGCAAAGTTACCAAATTTTCAAAGGCATCAGTTTTGAGTTCTCTTCCTTGGAAACATGCTTTGTTTGAAACTATTCAAACTTTTCCATAAAGAGGCTAACCTTCTGCCTGAAATAGACCATTTTCTCAGACTTAGTCATACTCCCCTATAGTCTGCCCCACTACAATCTATGAATCACTAATTATCAAGATCATGTCCACATAAACTTCCCTTGCCAACCTCAACCTAGTAAGGGGTGCTTCATTCTTCGCCTCATTCTTTGAAGATCTGAACTTAAACCTTAATGCATACTCCATTCCTTGCCTTCCGAAGAAGTTAGGATCAAATCAGCTCCACATCCTTCTTTGTTTGTAGCCTCATTGACCTTGAGAGTCCAGAAGGGAGATTGGACGTGCCAGCTAGAGGTGACCAAACAGGACTGGTCAGATGGGCTCCCTCCAGCTCTAGTCGGTCTTAGATATACTGAACTCAGAAATAAATTCTACCAAGGCTTGGGCCTTAATGGTTGACCTGGACATATATATTATATCAAACTCACCTAGTTATACTAATCACTCCAGCAATCGTTCGGACGTGTTCGAGTTTTGTAATATTTTCTTTAAGGGTAGGTTCGTCAACACCTTAATGGCATAGGCCTGGAAGTACGGCCTCAATTTATGGGTAGCCACAGCTAAGGTAAATGATAATTTTTCTGCTTGAGGATACTGGTTTTTGGATTGTTCAGCACTTTACTAGTATAGTAAACGAGAATCTAATGACCCTCATCCTCTCTTAGTAGGACTAAGCTTACTGCTACTACACTAAATGTCATGTATAACTTCAGGACTTCCCCTTCTATTATCTTACTCAGCCTAGGGATGTTGGCTAAGTTCTTCAAATGCTTTATTACATTATTCTGTCAAGCCCAACTTACTTGTCCCCTCTAGAGCCTTGAAGAAAGGCAAGCATCTTTCAATAGATTTTCTTATGAATCTACTCAGGGAAACTATCATTCGAGTGAGCCTTTGGATTTCTTTTTTGTTCTGCAGAGCCCGTAAATTTATGATTGCCTAGACTTTCTTTAGTTTGACCTCTATTCCTCTATGATGCACGATATAGTCTAGGAACTTGCCTAAACTAACCCCAAAAGAGCACTTCTCCAAATTCAATTTCATTCCAAACTATCTCATACCTAGAAAAAGATTCCTTCAGGTGTAAGTGATGGTCTTCCTTTCTTACAATCTTCACCAAAATATCATCTACATAGAATTTCATAGTCATCCCTAGCTACTCCAAGAACATCATATCTTTATAAAGTAGCCCAACATTCTACAATATTTACATTATAGCAATACAACCCCTTCCTAGTTATGAATGAGGTATTCTCGTGATATGGCTCTCATAACTTAACTTGATGATACCTAAAGTATGCATCTATAAAGCTAAGCAGTTCATGTCTCGCCATGGCATCAACCATCATATCAATGCTTAGTAGGGGAAAACTTCATTGGGACATGAATCATTTAGATTCGTGAAATCCACACACATCATCCACTTTCCATTAGACTTAGACATGAGCACTATATTCGATGATCATTCAGGGTATTATACTTTCTTGATCGCTCATGTCGATAGTAACTTCTTCACCTCTCCTTCTATAACTCTATTTCTTTCTCCATTAAACTTCATTCTCTCTGTCGAATAGGTCTAGCCTTCACCCCTAATTTGTAGACAATTGCTTCTTTCAAAACTCCAGTCAACTCGGATAAGTCCCATGTGAAGAGGTCTAAGTTATGCTTCAAGCACAAGTTCATCTTGTTCAGCTCAGCCTCAGCCAGACCAACTCCGACTTTTACACTATTATCATCCCCCATTTAGCTCCACTTCAGTCAGGGAGGCCCTGGACTTCCTCTTTGGTTATTCCATTTTGTTCTTCTCTTCATACATCTTCGCATCATCTTCAGTATATTCCCTCATAACATTCACCTTCTCTGCTCCATAAATCTCAGTTAATCTCCTCGGACCACTCCTACTTCATTCTTGGTAGGGAACCTCATGGCCAAATGTTTAGTAGACACTATAACTCCAATGGCGATGGATGAACGACCCAAGATAGTATTGTACCTAAGGATGAAGTTTAATATCATAAATTTTCCCATGATCATTTCTCCGCATGCCTTTTCCCCTAAGGTTATAGACAAAGAGAGCATGCCTGCTACCTTTAATGACTTTCTACAAAAACTAATGAGGGAAATGTTCACCGGCTCTAGCTTGGCATTACTAATTCTTCTTTTCTCAAAAGTAGACAAAGAGATCACATGCACTGCATTTCCTGTATCACCTAAGACTCGATGAATAATAGTGGATAAATCTGCTCAAACAACCTCGGTTTCATTATGTTAGTAAATTATTCTCTCTTCATCAATTTGTTTAAACCCTATATAAATGTTGTCCTCGGTCTTTGATGAAGGCTTAATAGAGAATACTTCAGTCTGAGTCAGATCCTGGTACACTCCTTCCTTGAACGCCTACTATCACATACTTCTAGCCCTCTTACATTAATATGGATTTCTCCTTGGACTTTTTGGTGTTCTGGATTAACTTCAACCATTGCTCTTCCACCTCTTTCATGATTCTCAACCCTTCTATCTCCTCAGTCATCTTTTCCTCGTCCATCTCTATGAACAAAATTATTGATCAGCCCATCTTAAACCTTTCAATTTCCCTTTTCAGGTGGATGCAATCATCAGACTTATGTCCATGATCTCCATGATAGTGGCAGTACAAGTTTCTATCACGTGGTCGGGTGAGGTCTACATGGGAGTCAGACACCTAAACAAAATATGTCATTCCAGCCTGGTGAAGATTACTTCAATGCTTTTCATTAAAGGAGTAAAAGTTTCACAAACTGAGGCAACCAACTTCCTTCTATTTGGACTTGCACTCTTACTTTCCTTCGCCTTCTTATCATCCTCTACTCATCTCCTTATCTTGAATCCTCCTTCCTTATCCTAGAATCTGAGCCACCCTTAAAGTACTCAGCTCGACTTTGACTTCCCTTCACTTGTGCCACATGATGTTACTGTTACAGGCAATCTTCCTTGCTTCCTCCAATGCCTCGACAAAAGAGATGCCTCTTGGTAGACTTGGATAGTAACTTTTCATTAGTAGTGCCTCTCAAGAACGCGTGCAACACCCCCAGATACGCTAGTCGGTCCACTCTCTGAGCTTCTTTCTAAAACAGATTAATATAGTCACTTAAGGATTCGCCAAATTGCTTTTTAATTGTGTGAAGGCTGACCAATGCTTTCTTAAGTGTCTTATCCCCTAACAAGCTGGCCACGAACTGATCTTTAGTTCAATGAAAGATCGACCAAGCTGAGAGCTAAGACTTTGTACCAATCAATTACGGGGATGGCCATAGTAATATGGAATGCTTGGCACATCGATTCGTCACTTAAAGCATTAAACCTCATAGTAGTTTTGTAGGCTTCAATGTGACCTCTAGGGTTAGAGTCTTCTCTATAAGAATAAAACTGAGGAGGTTTGAACTTCCCATACACAGGGTATTCCAAAATTCACTGAGTAAAGGGACTCTCTTACTCATCCTTTTCTTGCTCCAGACCATCCTTCTTCAAGGCTACCTCCAGCATTTTAAATTTCTTACCGAACTCAACTTTCATTTGGTGTACAACATTTTCCATCCTATTCATAAGGTTATCTTCTACTTGAGGTTGAGGAGGGGTAGGAAAAGGAGAAGGAGGTGTCTGCTGAGCTTCTAACTCATTTTAGATATGCTGCATAGCCCTTTCGATCCTCTCGTCAATATACTGGTTCATTTTCCCCTATTGATTCATCATAGTCCTTTGCATGGCCTTCACAGCTTGAAGCAATCAGACCATAACTCAAACTTCTTGTTCTCCTTCCATACACATTCAGCAGAGGGGAAGAGGTAGGCCCCCCTGCATATTCCCACTAACTTATTCCATCTTTCCAAACTCCTTCTCACACTCAACTCAAAACTCCTAGCTAAAAGAATTTTTGAAAATTGAGACCAAAAAATGTTCAACAGTCAATGCCACAAACTATTGATGCTTAAATCCTGTCTAGGCAGTCACATTATGCTCCTCAGCTAAGCCTCTACTCCTACACACAAAAAGGAAGGGTACGTCGAGGCTGTGTCCGACACACCCTCTCTTATTTTAAAGTTAGCTTTTAGAGAAAAGTTGTTTTCCCTAAGAAAATAAAGAGAGTTTTTGGATTGTGAACAATGATATTACCCTTATAGGATTTGCATTTTAATTCTACCTTATGAGGGACCACACTAGTTGTGCCCTTATATGTGGCATGACCTGATTGACATATATTGATTGTTCTTTTGCCATTTTTCTCGTTATACCCCGATACAGTCAGAGATTTATTATCTACTACCGGTGTCAAGAGATTTTTATCCTTTAGCCTCCAGCCTTACTTTTGCATGGCATAATGGTCCGACCATATTAGTCGGCATGTCTTCCTCCAGAATCCCTAAATTGAACTTTTAAGATATAAGTGTCCAACTAGATTCGACATCTTGATGCCGACCTGACCTAGTCGGCATATAAGAAATCTTGATCTCCAATTCAATGAATGGGATGATATGCCTCACCTAATCTCAAGTGATCATCTTGGTACACCTAACTCCGATCTCCTCTCTGTATATGTTCGATCGAGAGTTAGAATTGCCCCCACCAATTATATATAAAAGTTATAGCAAATTGTCTTAAGGATTTTTCTTTTACAGGTTAAGTCATAAACTTATTACACAACGATAGATTCGAATTGACACATAAGATTTTAATAGGGTTAATGATAAACTGCGGTGTGTATAAAATAACAAACAAGTAGATGGATGTTATTATAGATTTTTAACTCGGTTTGAGGTTTGTGTTACATATTGAAAACATGGGGTTTAGTGAGATATGACCCACCCACAGCATTTGGACTTTGGAGTATTGTCGCCCAAAGAATGAAGAAATGGAAAACAAAAACATAGGGGGAGTTCTCTTGCCTTGTCCCCCCCACCCCACCACGTGAATAGGAACAGAAAGTAATCCCAACTGGCTCCATTACCTTGTTCCATTGACAATGTTCAATAGTGTACCTGGTCATTTTCGCTTTCATACAACTTAACTGTACAAGAAAGAAGATGTATTTTCTCTACTCCGCTCCATTAAATAATTGGAATGATAAAAAAGTGGTGGTCCCACTTTCCAAACGAAGACCGTTCGCTCCTCGTGCTTGCCGCCACACTCTTCCATCCAATTTCTTTTAGGCATGCTCATAAGATAGAATTTAAGATTCACTTACAACTTTATTTTATCTTTCTTCGAGAATGGAATTGATTATAAATTAAATTAAATTTAAATAATGTAAGTGGTTTGATGATATAGAAATTAAGAGTTGATATGAATAATTATTAAAATATTAATTTATTTAATATTTATTTAAATTTGGTTTTATCGTTATCTTAATTATTTATGTATTTATGTATTTATGTATTTATGTATTTATTTTTATTTTTTATGTATAACTTAGGATTGTACTAATATTATTTAATTATATTTCAAAGAATAAAGAGTATTTATCATTTGTCATTTTATAATTATAAAGAAAGTTATAATAATTTTTCAAAATTAATGAATAATTAATTGTAAATTATTTATAATTTAAGCTTAAAAAATTATATACAATTATAGAGATAAAATTACTATTAAAAATAATATATTAACTACAATTAAACTAAAATTTTAAAAAGAAAATAAAAATTTGTAAAAGAATCGAATGTACATATATAAATAAATACTCTATAAAATTATCTCCTCCAACTTCTCCTAAAATCTTAAAACGATGTAAAAAAATATCTCAAGGAGAATGAAGAATCTAGAATACTTACTTAATTCATAAGAATCTCTCGACAAATAATTTCATTAATACAACTCAAACATCCACTGAAAACCTGCCACCTGTCCTTATATAAATCAATCATTTCCACCAAATATTTTTAATTTATTTAATTTTTTTAATTTTTTTTTTTTTTTAATAATTATATTTCAAGATTTCCAAACCCCAGCAAAGAGCCAAACGTCACACCGAAAGTACTCAAATTCCACACAGCTGCCAAACATGCCGTTAATTACAAAATATTCTAATTAATTAATTCCTGAATAAATAGTTAATAAATAAAACCAGTGAAAGGAAGTTTCCTGGAAGTTGCAATGCTGCTGCCTTTACTCCCACCATTTAAATCCCTCCACCTTCCTTCCATCTTTCCTCAGATCCCAAACACCATTTACCTTTCCCATTCTCTTGTCTTATCTTTCTTCTGTCCTCTGGGTCTCACATTTCCGCCATGAATCTCCTTAGGATCACCTCCAAGAAATTAAGGCCCAAACGCCTTCTTGGATCCAAAAAGAGCCGCTCCTCTGTGTCTCGATCCGATTCCCCATCCTTCGGTTACGCCTCGTCCGCTTCCTCCTCATCCACTTCGTCCCTTCACGAACCGGCTTCCGGCTCCTGTGCAGAAGATACCGGGACTCCTACCAGCGTTTTGCCCGATGTTGCGGGTGACTGGACCGAGACTGATTTCTCGTCCGATACCAATTTCGAGCTCGTCCAGGCTTTTAAGCTGATAGACAGAGACGATGACGGTTTAATTTCGAGAAGCGAGCTGGAAGCGCTCTTAACTCGGATCGGAACCGACCCGCCGAGCCAAGAGGAAGTGAGCTTGATGCTGAACGAGGTGGATCGCGGAAACGGGTGTATCAGCCTTGAGGCGCTGGTTGGCCAAGTCGGATCGGCTTGTGGACCGGCATGTGATACGGAGCTCCGTGAGACGTTCGATTTCTTCGACGCTGATCACGACGGGAAAATCACGGGAGAGGAGCTGTTCAACGTGTTCACGGCCATAGGGGATAAGCGGTGCACGTTAGTTGATTGTCAGCGTATTATAGCAGGAGTGGACAAAAACGGAGGTGGGTTCGTGTGCTTCGAAGACTTTTCGCGTATGATGGAGCTTCAATGATGATAAAAAATATCATGCATCATAAATTTTACGTAGCTCTCGATCTTAAAAGGATCGGGGTGCGCCCTTATCATAATTTTTTTTTTTTTTCTCGGATTGTTTTGATCATAGTTTGTTATTATTTAGGTGGTGCTTATAAAATGTGAAATGATCAGACGGCTCTTACTATTCGATCGTACGAAACGATATTCTAGTTCCGTATACACATGAGAAAAGAAAAAGAAAAAAAAAACTGCTCTAGTCACTGGATCACGGTGTTGGACTATTGTCACAGTCTATTTTAACTTCCGTTGTTATAGGAGGGATGGCGTGTACGACGTTTAGCCGTTTATTATTGAGATGCGTAACATTAATAACTTCAAAATAAATCGGACGACCCGAGAACAATGATTACATGGGACAAATTTTAGTCCAAAAAAATCCCTTTAAATGATATGATCTATGAACTATCCACCGACTATCTCTTGATAATCCAATTGAAATATGGTAGGGAAGTAAAAAAGAAAAAAGAAAAAAAAAATTACTTGAGTTTGCATGTTTTAGAAATTTTTTTGGATAAATTAAGATATCATTCATATTAATTATTTATTTAATTATTTATTTAATGAGGTAATAAATTTTATTTAAATTTGATCTTAATTATTTTCCTTATAATAATTTAACTTAAATAAAGTCAAATGAGCTAATCATCTTATTGAATTGATCAGATCGTTAACTCAACTAAATTATCTAAATTTGGTCTTTTTCTAATCTCCCACTTGGGTTTTATGCTTTAATCTTTTATATTAGCTTACTTAGGTTGAATGTTCTCTTTCCATTAATTTGGGGATTGAAAAAAAGATGAAAAATAAGTGAGTAGAGTAGAGTAGGGTTGAGTTAAAATACAGTTTTTGGGTGAAGATTGAACCAAAATCATAACCGATTCGATTTTACATCAATTTGGCTATAAAAATTGATTGAAACTAAATTGATATTAGACTGTTCTAGTTGAAACCGGTCAATTTTGTCAATGTTTTCACACCAATTTTTATCATTATGAATTTTTTTTATATTTTTACTTAAATTATATCATGTTATATATAATTGATGAGTGTATATTAGTATTATGATGCATATAATTTTTATAATATTTAATCATTTATTTTGTATAATTATCTTCATTTAATATTATTTTTGAAAAAAAAAATCGATATTATAATAATTAAAAATTATTATTTTATTTTAATATCATAAGCAAAACAACATTCAAATATATCATAAATTTATAAGCTATCAACTCAATATCATCCAAATGATATCTCCAACAACACAAGTTACATAACTATAAGTCTACACTTTCTAATTTCAAATATCCAACAACACAACTTTACAAATCGAATAACATAACATTTCTACATTTCACAACGGAGCTCTCTGCACCCGATTATTATGTTAATGGGGATCTACAAAATTTCAAGGACCAAATAAATTTGAATGGAAAAAATATATGACAAAATAAAAGAAGCAAATAATAAATATAAAAAAAGAATCATCTTCCTTGAAGTCTTCTAGAGCATCCACGGTACCAATTAAAGAGAATTATAAACCTGTAATCGAACTCTTCACACACATAAGCATCTCAACCATCACCGGCTTAAGCTTGCTTCATAAGTCGTTGAGTGTACGACCACTTGTACTAAATATGGATTCTGAAGCAACTATAGATAGTGGAATCGCGAGAATATCTCAAGCAATTAATGCTAGTGTCAAGTACTTATACCCATTCAATTTCCATCACCCTAGGATATCGAAACCCGAAAATTTTGAAATATGACTATCCTTATCCATGTATTGCTCCACCTTTATAGCCTTTCGAATGCCATCAAATCGGGATAAACCCTAAAAAAAATCCACATTCGTGTCCCTTACATCAGTAAAATCCCTCAAAGAAGCTGGTTGTATCAGCTAGTCAAACGACTCTACTTGTGATCGTGTCGATATAGACTGTGATTGTGATTGTGCACGAGATGGAGCTAAAATAGATCATAGTTTGCTCCAACAACCATCGCGTCTCTCTTATCATCGTTTCAACTTCTCCCTTCGATTGGTTATCCTCTTAAATAACTTCGGTAACAACAGCAGTTCCACCATCTTGTTTTAGGGATCCAATACTATTGCCACACAAGTTAGTAAATTCATAAACTCTGGATTTTACCAATACTTCCTAATCTTATTTAGCATTAACCTTAACGCTCTATCCAGATGAGTTATTCACCACATGCCGCATTTTTTACAAACTTCGAGATATAGAGCATGTATTGGCAATAGAGGTAGTTAATAGGATACGAAGTACCAGACAACTTCTTTGTTCCCACCAAAAAATGTTTCAAAAATGATACAGATCCATTTGCCACTTCTCAATTGACATTCGTAGAAATGCTTGGGAAGTTTGTATTGTCTCTATACATTCTACATCAATTTAAAAATATGTAATCCTTAGTTCTTCACAATAAATAAATGAATTAAAAACATTTAAAAGTTAAATAATAATATAAATAGGAATAAAAATACTTCGCAATTACCTTCTGAAATGGATAAGCCGTGGGAAGCATTAGGTACGTGGAATCCACCGAGTAGGTGTATCTATCCACAACTTCATATCAAAAGTAAGACGTTCCTTTTCACAACATATCATGAAGGTTTTCACTTGTGTCGGTGATGTTCAAATATATTTCACAACTTTTCAAATCTTTTTAATTGGCTTGATGACCGATGGTAGAATCTCACTTAAATAATTTTACTGCAACTCATTCTAAATATATATTAAATTATTCTTTTTTAAAGCCGGATGGGGGCTACACCCCACATGCTTCCACCTGGCTCTGCCCCTGCTATCATCTATCCTCATGGTCCTGGCTTGAGTGTGACAACGACTCGGTACTATCATCATTATCAAGTGATTCTAGTGGAATTAAATATTCTGGTCTAGTAGGTCGCACGTGTGCAGTTCGATGGGATCCAGTTAAAAAATCCTTCATATAAATTCAAAATTCAAATTTAGTATCAATAAGGGGAAAAATAGAGAGGCTTTGAGTAAGGAATAGGAAAAATATATAAATCAAATCTTATTTCTGAAATAAGGTCATGGCATTCGTGGGTTACGACAGTTCGGCTCCATTCGACAAAGAGTAAGAAGACTGCTCTTTCAAGTTTCAATTGATTCAGACTATACCAAAAAATCAAAATAAAATAAAAAAATTTTCAATTTGAGATTGAGATCATGTTATATAACAGTATGAGACTCAAAAAATGGTTGCAGGAAGAAGAAAGGTTCATTTTTATTTTATTTTTTTTCTTGTCTAAATTGTACTGTACAAACAGATTATATAGAATGACTAAGCTAATCACATTATGCCATCTGGAAGGAAAGAATATAAACAAAAACAGAAAAAGAATATGCTTCACGTGGTCTTCATCTTGCAGGTAAAAATGCATTTCTCATGAACGGTTGAGGTGGCAGCTGAGGTGGCAAGTAGTGGTGAGTGTTCTCTCCTTTTCCCTTGCGTTGATCTTCATCGAACATAGCCATTTTGTATTGATTTCTCTTTACAGTTTCCAACGGTAACTTTCATTCTCTGTTTCCTTTGATTATGAAAAGCTTCAGATCGCAACAATGGAGAATTTGGGGATTTTCCCAAATTAGGGTTCATAACCTTCAATGCCCCCCGCAAGATGGAGCGTGAATGCTAATGACTCCCATCTTGGACAAATGACGCAGAAAAACTTGTGAAGGTAAGGCCTTAGTAAATATGTCAGCGATTTGATTATGAGTTGAAACATGCTCTGTGATTATCGAACCATCCTGAATCTTGTCTCTAATCAAGTGAAAATCCATTTCTCTGTGTTTGGTGCGTTCGTGGAACGCTGGATTGGCCGCAATGTGTAAAGCAAATTGATTATCATAATGAAGAGGAACATCAGCGGAATGAGAAATATGAAGGTCTTTCAGGAGGTAACGTAACCAAGTAACTTCATATACTATACTAGCCATAGATCGATATTTTGCTTCTGTAGAAGAACGTGAAATTATGCTTTACTTCTTTGATTTCCAGGAGAGACTTGCCCAAGAGAACACATAAGTCAATGACCGATCTATGAGTGTCAGAACAAGCGCCCCAATCAGAATCACAGTAAGCTTGTAGCTGGAGAAGAGATCAAGAAGGGAACAACAACCCTTGGCTAAGATTTCCTTTAAGGTATCTCATAATTTTCTGAACCCCCTGAAAATGTTGCTCTGTAGGACAAGACATAATCTGACTAAACACTTGAACAGAATGACCAATGTCTGGTCTTGTAAGAGTGAGATAAATTAACTTGCCAATTAGTTGTCTATATCTTGTTGGATCTGATAGAGTAAGTCCCCCCTGCCTGCTGTATTGAATGTTTTGATCCATGGGTATTTTAGCTGGTTTTGCATCATTTAGTCTAGCATCCTCTAATAAGTCCATAGTGTACTTTCTTTGATAAATTTGGATGCCCTCATGAGACCTGGCAACTTCAATGCGTAGAAAATATCGAAGTGTCCCTAGGTCTTTGATTTTGAATTGAGTCTGTAAGAATTGTTTTAAAAGGGAAATGCATTGGGCATTTGAGCTTGCAACTATTATGTCATCAACATAAACAAGTATAGCAATAAAATTCTGATCCGATCTTTTGGTGAACAAGATATAGTCAGCTTTGGATTGAATAAAACCATAAGAGATGAGAGATTGTGAGAACTTAGCATACCATTGTCTGGATGCTTGTTTGAGCCCATATAAACTCTTGAGAAGTCTGCATACTCTAGGTGTCACATCACGTCTATAACCAAGAGGAAGATGCTTGTATACTTCTTCATGAAGTTCACCATGCAGAAAAGCATTTTGAACATCAAATTGTTGTAGATGTCATCCCTTGATTGAAGCTAAGGCCAAAAAACATCTTACTGTGGTTAATTTAACAACAGGCGAAAAAGTTTCTTGATAGTCAACACCCTCTTTTTGTGTGTAACCCTTAGCCACTAAACGTACTTTGTATCTCTTTAATGACCCATCTGAGTTGAATTTTAACTTGTAAACCCATTTACAACCCACGGCAGTTTTGCCAATAGGTAATGCAGCAATTTCCTATGTCCTGTTTTCTTCAAGAACGTGTAGTTCAGCTTGCATAGTGAGAACCCAATTTGGATCTTTAGAAGCCTCCTTGTAACTTGTAGGTTCAACAACCTGAGTGAGGGAGATGTTGAATGCTTTGTAATCTCCCATTAGTTTGGAGTAATCCATGTATTTGGATATAGAATATTTACTCTCTTTTGAACCTATGGACTGTGACTGAGGAGATGAAGTAAGAACACCTGCATTAACTTTAGTTAGTGATGGACAATCATAATCAATAAGATGAGGCGATGGTTGCCTTATCCTTTGTGACTTCCCTGAGAGGGATGGGATCTATGAGATCATTAATTTCTGAGGTTGGTGATGCATTTGTGAAATCTGTAACAAAAGAAGATTGTGAAAAATGTGCATTGTCATGGTCATCTGTTTCTGAGTCAGAAGAAGGATCTACATAGGTAGGAATGGTAGATCAATATAAGACAGTTCTGAAGTAGGTTGTGTGAGAGGAAATTCCTGTTGAAAAAATTTAACATTACGTGAGACAAAGATAGAATTATCAGACAAATCCAACAACTTATACCCTTTAACACTTGTAGGATATTGATAGGACCCGGTCTAGATAATTACAAATAGGACTAAACTTTATTCTTCAATAACCGAAACAATCAAAAGAACATAGATTGGTCTACGATTCGAGAAGTAGACCGTCTCTCCCTAAGAGTTCCAACTCTCCAAAATTCTCAATGCCCTAACCCTAATTAAGAACTGCTACTTAACCTACTAATCACTAATTACTAAAATAGCCCTCACTAATAATAATAATAACTATAACATAATAATAACTATAACATAATAATAACGATTATATTAGGTTATATTTGTCAAATTGGTCTGAATACCCTTTCCATAGGGTTTGCTTTCATTATATAGAAGAGATTTACATAGTGAGTGCCTGATTTCCAGCGCCTAAATGCTATACAAGGTAAGTATTTTCCAACGTTATTTGCAGCCTAATTATCTGCTATATACAATCTAGACATAAAGGAAAACATCCCTAAAATAGCACAAATAGAATCCCGTAACATCCCCCCTCAAATTGATGCTGGTAGATCAAGAAGCATCAATTTGTCAACTAGAAATTGATGCCGATGCCGAGAAAGAGCTTTAGTGAAGATGTCGGCAGTTTGATGTTCGGTAGAAATGTGAGGAAGGGTAATCACATGTCTGTCAAAGGATTCACATATGGAATGACAATCGACTTCGATATGTTTCGTACGCTCATGGAAGACAGGATTAGCAGCGATCTGAATGGCACTAGTATTATCAGCATGAAGAGAAGTGGAATGAAGTTGAGGAAAACCAAGTTCACCTAATAACCCACGAAGCCAAGTAATCTCAGAGCAGGCGGAAGACATAGCACGATATTCAGACTCTATGGAAGACTTGGAAACTCTATCTTGTTTCTTACTCTTCCAAGAAATGAGTGCATTGCCTAAAAACATGCACCAGCCAGTAACAGATCGACGAGTATCTGCACATCCGGCCCAGTCAACGTCACTATACCCCACCAACTGTAAGGAAGAGTCCTTAGGAAAGAACAACCCGCGTGGAGAGGTGCCCTTCAGATATCGGATAATGCGGCGGAATGCGGCGGACAACGGCAAGGTGAAGGTGTCGAGGGGCCTGCATAAATTGACTGACCTGCTGCACAGCAAAAGAAATGTCAGGACGAGTAATTGTCAGGTAGTTCAAACTCCCAACGAGTTGCCGATACAAGGATGGATCTGATAGAAGCTCGCCTTCCTCCTGACGAAGCTTAAGATTTACCTCCAAGGGAGTAAGAACAGAATTACCCAATTGGAGACCAGCTAATGAAATTACTTCCTCTGTGTATTTGTGCTGATGTAACAAAGTACCAGTCGGAGTAATTTGGACCTCAAGGCCAAGAAAGTACTGCAAGGGACCAAGATCTTTCATGTGAAAAGAGGCCTTGAGATGCTGTTGTAATTGCTTAAGTAACTCAGTATCAGAGCCAGTAATCACAATGTCGTCAACATATACTAGAAGCAATACAATTCCTGCAGAAGTCTTGCGAAGAAATAGAGAGGAATCAAACTGACTCTGAGTAAAGTGAAGCAAGCAAAGTAGAGCGAAATTTATCAAACCATGCACGCGGAGCTTGTTTCAAACCATACAAAGATCGGCGTAACCGACAAACCTCTGAGGAAGGTGTAGTAAACATGCCAGGAGGTGGAGACATATAAATTTCTTCCTTCAAATCCCCATGTAGAAAAGCATTCTTCACGTCCATCTGTCGGAGAGACCACTCCTGTGATGCAGCAAGTGCCAAGATAGTCCGAACAGTAGTCATTTTAGCAACAGGTGCAAATGTCTCTTCATAATCAATACCATACTCCTGTCGGTTCCCAAGAGCCACGAGACGAGCCTTATATCGGTCCAGTGAGCCATCAGACCGAAACTTGACCGAGTATACCCATTTACAGCCACTAGGTTTGACACCAGAGGGACAAGTCACAAGATCCCAAGTGTGATTGTCTTGAAGAGCTTGGATTTCTTCTTGCATGGCCTGCTGCCAACATGCTTGGGTAGCTGCCTGAGTATAAGAGTGAGGAACAGAAACAGTATCGAGAGTGGCAGTAAGTGAGGTATGAGAAAAACCATACTTATCTGGTGGATGTGTAACCCGGGTGGAGCGCCGAGGTATCGGAAGCGTAGAATCAGATGACGGATCAGTGTCTGGAAGAGGCGCTGAAGGAGGACGTCTATGGTACACCATACCGGATTTAAATCGCTCAATAGAAGAAGGCACATCATCAAAAGCAGGTAGAAGAGTAATAGGAGGATCAGAAATAACCTGGGACTGAAAGAAATATTGATTTTCAAAGAAAATCGCATTCCGGGAGATCCGAAATTTGTTTGCATGGGCATCATAACAAACAAATCCTTTCTGAGTAGGGCTATATCCCATAAAAGCACATGTGACAGACTGTGCAGCAAGCTTGTGACGATCAATAGGTGGCAAATGAACAAAACAAACACACCCGAAAGTATGAAAGGATTTATACTCAGGAGATATGCCAAATAATTGAAGATAGGGAGAATCATAATTTAGGGTGGCAGTAGGCAAACGATTGATCAAATAAACAGCAGTAGATAAAGCTTCTACCCAGAACTTAGAAGGTACAGATGAATCAATCAGCAAAGTACGAACAACATCTAAGAGATGACGATTCTTACGCTCAGCGACTCCATTTTGTTGAGGGGTATAAGGACAAGAACGTTGAGAAATGATCCCTTTTTGCTGAAGATAAGTCTGAAAGGAATGAGACATGTATTCCCCCCCGGAGTCGGAGCGTAAGGTTTTGATACAAGTACTGAACTGTGTCTCGACAAGCGCAACAAATTTTTGAAAAACAGAGAACACGTCAGCTCTAGAACGAAGAAAATAGAGCCAAGTAAATCGACTATAATCATCGATAAACGTCACAAAATAATGATACTGCCCATGAGAAATAATAGGACTGACACCCCAAACATCAGTATGTACAATCTCAAAGCAAGTAGAAGCACGACTACCATGCGCAGGAAAAGGTAATGTTTTACTTTTACCAAGACGACAAGTAGCACAATCAAAAGATACAGGAGACGAAGACAAAGATTCGGTATTGCCCAAAAAACCATGTTTCAAAAGATGAGTCAAGACAACAGAATTGGGATGACCCAATTTTTTATGCCATACTTCATTATTATCGGCAGTAGCCGTACAAGCAAAAGAAATAACCTTAGGAATAGAAAACTGTAAAGGAAATAGACGTCCCACTTTAGGCCCCTTCGCGATCACCGTCCCTGACACCTGATCCTGCACAAGACAGCCACCACGAGAGAAATGAACATCACAGTTATTATCTACCAATTGTCCAACAGAAATCAAATTTGTAGATAATCCAGGGGACACAAAAACATTTTGAAAGGAAGAACCCAAAGTACCAACAGCAGTAATAGGAAGTGTACTGCCATCAGCAATCTGAATAGTTTACCTGCCTCCATACTTACGAACATCATGGAGACGCGTCGTACTACCGGTCATATGATTAGAGGCACCAGAATCAACAATCCAAGAAGAAGTGAAGGTAGGAGTTGTACCTTGTAGGCCTAAAGCCGTAAAAGCAGACACAATCATCTGTTGGACCATGGCAGGTGTGAGAACAGATAATCAGAGCTTACAGTGGGAGGTGCAGAATAAGACGAGGACTGAACAGCAGCTTGAAAAGCTTGAGATTGGTGATTCTGAGGCCGCACGCAACAGTCTTTGATGAGATGGCCCTCTTTCTTGCAGTAGTTACAAACTTTCTTTCGACAGTTGCGAGCAATGTGACCGATCTCCTTGCAACTAAAACACTGCAGCTTGTTCCTCCCTTTCCTGTGTGCTGCATAAGCTACATTTACAGCCTCAGAAAAGACTTTCTCAGAAGTCATACCCATCTGAGTGGATAATCGTTGCTCCTCACGCAATAAATCTCCCAAGCAAATATCCAAGGAAGGGACCGGATTACGGTTCAATAAACCGGCTCGAACAGACTCAAATTCAGGGCGAAGCTTCATCAAAAATTGATCACGTTGACTCTCAGCATGAACCGCTTGAAGAGCCGCGAGGGCCGCGGTAGGAACCTTAGCATGAACAATAGCAGAATACTCGCTCCAAATATTAATAAAACCAGAATAAAATTGCTCAATGGTCAAATTACCTTGAGTGTAATTGCTAATTTCCAACTCCAATTGGAATTTCCGAGCACTGTGGTCTTGGTGATAAATACGTTGCAGATAGGCTCACATAGCGTGAGCCGTAGTGAAACACCGAAGATTGGTGACAAGATGGGGCTCAATCGTTCCTAAGAGCCAAGAGATCACCCTAGCATCCTTGACCTCCCATTGGGCAAATTCCTTTTCATCAGTGGGAACTCGAATAGAACTATCAATATGATTTGATAATTCTTTCCCTTTCAAGAACATTTTAAATTGAAATTCCCACGTTGAAAAATTCTTTCCAGTAAAACGAATAATATTATTTTCCGTAGACATGATGAAAGTTACGTATAACAAAATCAGCCCAAACAGTCAAAAATAACAGCAAGCCCGAAAGTAAATCAATTCCAACTTCAAGTGAAAAAGAGGCCCAAATACACAATGCAAAAGAGAAGCCCACGGGTACAAGTTAATAGGCCCAAGGAACACAATAAGAGGGCCCAAAATTGATACCTGCCTAGCTAGCACGTCTGCAACAAAAGAATCAGCAACCAAATTCATTTACACCTCGCAGCCCACCACAGAACCTCGCAACCACCGCGCAACCACCACAGATTCGTTGCTGATCACCTCGCAACCACCACAGAACCTCCCGTCTACCACAGAGAGAGCCTCCCGTCTACCACAGAGAGAGCCGACGTCCCCACAGCAACCCAGCCACCACAATGGAAGCACCGAAAGAGAAGATCGAACACCACTCAACCACCACAGAAAACGCCAAACGCCCCCGCAGAGAAGATCGACGGCCACAGAGGAACCCAATGGACACCTTTCAACCCAGAACAGTACGTCGGCAGCCACGAAATCGATGACCACAGAAAATGCCGACACACCAAGAGCAAGAAAAAAAAATTTTTCTTATCACACGAGTGATTAAAACCACATAAATGAATAGCAGAGTAGGGGCTCTGATACCATGTCAAATTGGTCTGAATACCCTTTCCATAGGGTTTGCTTTCATTATATAGAAGAGATTTACATAGTGAGTGCCTGATTTCCAGCGCCTAAATGCTATACAAGGTAAGTATTTTCCAACGTTATTTGCAGCCTAATTATCTGCTATATACAATCTAGACATAAAGGAAAACATCCCTAAAATAGCACAAATAGAATCCCGTAACAATATTCTGCCTAACATAAGTCTTAATAATCGAGGGTCTAACATTACTCCCCTCCCAATGAGACACTTTGTCCTCAAGGTGAAAATCCGAAAACTGTTGTGTGATGAAAGAGTATGTTTCCCATGTGGCATCGTGGAGCGGCATATCCTTCCACTTAATCAACACATCCAATGGAGCTTTCGGTCCCAGCGCCCCTTGCCTAACCCCACACCACCTCCATATATGTTGTCAAATTCGGTGGAAGTGTCGGAGAGGCCACGTGAATTCCAATTGCCTTGCGGAGCTGAGATACATGGAAAACCGGATGAATCGCTGTCGTGGTCGGTAATGGGCCCGAAAGCGCTTATAAGTTTTTAATACCCCTGAGTGTCCCCCGATTGCACTACCATGGAACTCATGTAACATTCGTGGTATGTGCACCGATGATTTCGGAATCACAATGCGCCCTTCGTAACGAAGCTGCCCCCCCACAACCGTGTAGTCGGGATACCCGTCATCGCCCCGTTGAACCGCCTCTCTAATCTTGCGCAAATCGAATCCGCCGTCGCTTCCGACTCAAGGTCTGTGACATCTAATACCCAAGGAATCGATATTGCCGCTAATTGGGGTCCATCTACGCGCCTGGACAGCGCATCTGCAACCTTATTGTCCTGTCCCGGACGATATTGTATCTCAAAATCATAGCCCAACAGTTTGGACAGCCAGCGTTGATGATCCTCGGCAGCCATGCGCTGTTCCAACAGGTATTTCAAGCTTCTCTAATCTGTGCGGACTACAAACCTCCGTCCCAGCAGATACGGTCTCCATTTTTGGACCGCGAACACAATAGCCATGAGCTCCCGTTCATAAACAGACTTAAGGCGGGCACGTGCTGTCAAAACCTGACTGAAATATGCTATCGGTCGCTGATTTTGCATGAGGACAGCCCCTAATCCATAGCCGGAGGCATCGGTTTCCACGACGAAAGTCGCGGTGAAGTCTGGCAATGCGAGAACCGGAACACTAGCCATTGCTCGCTTTAATTCTTCGAAAGCCTCAGTTGCTAATTCGTCCCAACGGAAATTATCTTTTTTGAGTTGATCCGTTAATGGCCACGCTATCGTGCCATACCCCTTGACGAATTTCCGATAATATCCAGTCAAACCTAAAAATCCCCTCAACTCCTTAAGTGTCCTCGGTGTCGGCCAATCTAACATTGCCGCAACCTTGGCTCGATCCACCGAAACCCCCTCACCCGAAACAATGTGACCCAAATACTCAACACTAGTTTGCCCGAAAGTACACTTCTTCGCATTCGCATATAATTGTTGACCCCGTAATTCCGTCAACACGACCGCCAAATGGTCCAAATGCTCCTTGGTAGAACGGCTATAGATCAAGATGTCGTCAAAGAAGACGAGCATAAACTTCCTCAAGTACGGCTGAAATACCTTGTTCATGAGTGACTGAAACGTTGTCGGGGCGTTAGTGAAGCCAAAAGGCATCACGAGGAACTCATAATGTCTCGCGTGAGTTCGAAAAGCGGTCTTGGCCGCATCTTCCCGCCGCATTCGAATTTGGTGATACCCCGATTTCAAATCTAATATGGAGAACACGCTAGCTCCGTGTAACTCATCCAACAGTTCATCAACGACCGGAATAGGAAATTTATCCGGTATGGTCCCCTTGTTCAAGGCTCGATAGTCAACACAAAACCGCCAACTTCTGTCTTTCTTCTTAACCAACAAAACCGGGCTAGAGAATGGGCTTATACTGGGTTGTATAATGTCGGCTTCTAACATTTCGTGCACCAATCTCTCGATCTCATCCTTCTGCGCCTGCGGATAACGATAAGGCCGCACACTAATCGGTGAAACCCCCTCTTTCAACACTATAGCATGCTCGTGATCCCTTTTTGGGGGCAGCCCTTCGGGCATCCTGAAAACATCACCAAATCTGTCCAGAACCTCCTGCACAGCCTTTTCAACCTTGCTGCCCACCTTCGGATCCCCACCAATCTGCGGACTCACCTCGATAAGGAACCCTTGTCCTTCGCGCTCAATGGTCTGCAGTATCATTTTCAAGGCTACTAGAGTCTTACACAGACTCGGATCCCCTTCTAGCCTCACAGTCTTCCCCTTGCTCCAAAACTTCATTTTTAATAACTTCCAGTTTACTGTTATTTCGCCCATTGAACTCAACCATTTCATTCCCAGAATCACATCCGAACTGCCCAGGTCTAAAGGCAAGAAGTCGTCAATGACTTCCAACCCTTGCATCACTAATCGTAGGTTCTTGTAGGTTCCCGCACTTCGTACCATAGTACCTGTGCCCAAAGTTATTATGTGGCTGCCCGTATCCATCAGTTCGGGGCCCAAGTTCAGAATCACTCGGTTGGAGATGAAATTGTGGGTGACCCCACTATCAATAAGAACCACTACGCTTTGCCCCCCAATTTCCCCTTTTAGCTTCATGGTGTGGTAGGGAGTAAATCCGACCACCGAGTTAAGCGACACTTCCGCCAACTCTAGGTGGTGATGCACTGAATCCTCCTCCCTCTCCTCGTCCGTTTCTACCTCATCATCATTCTCATCATCGACCATTAACACCTGGAGCCTCCTCTCCTTACAACGGTGCCCGGGAGTGAATTTCTCGTCGCAACGAAAACACAACCCCTTAGCTCTTTTAGTCGCCAACACGGTTTCCGTCAACCTCTTGAAACTTCCCTCCGGGCGGTTTCCGGCTCTCCTCTCTCCCGAAGCCTCCTTACCAACGGTGACGGTTTGAGTCCGGGCATTATAGTTCCCGGAATATCCTTTTGTAACCATACTGCTAGTGCTGTTTTTTACTGCTTTCTTGGCATTTTTCTTCTCCTCCACTTGTAATGCCAAGTCCATGTATTCCCCCAATCCTTGTGGCCGAAGCAATCTCAATGCTGCCCGAATTTCCGGCTTCAACCCCTTTAGAAAATTCCCCTCTAAGACCTCCGGCGAGACACCCGTTAATGGGCCCGAAAGCAACTCAAATTTCTCCCGATATTCCAAAACTGTCCCCTCTTGACGAAGGGCCAAAAACTGCTCGTACAAGTCCCCATCTTGCGAGGTCCAAAACCTCACCCGTACCCGTTACTTGAATTTAGCCCACGACCCAATGGGTTGGCGATGCTCGCACCATTGGAACCATGACAACGCCGGTCCCTCCAAACAGAGGCTCGCTGCGTGTAATTTTTCCTCCTCGGACAGTCCGTTAACCGCGAAGTATCTTTCCACCCTATATACCCATGCGGTTGCATTCTCGCTTTCAAAGATCGGCATTTTCAGCTTGCAAATCTGCGGGTCAGCCCACATTCTGCCCTGCCCCGCCCTCGTACTGCCCTTGCCCCGCCCAAGGGGGTTCCGCCGGAACCCTAAAATCTGCCATTGGCGTCCTTACCCCGCCGGTAGCGGTGGTTCCACCCCTAGACCAATCAGCGAATTATGTCCAGTATTCCCTTGGTCGGAATTGACCCCTTTCGGCCGGCCCCCACTGTGGCGCCGCCGCCTTCAACCCACTACTCGGGTCACCCCCAAAGGTGCCTCTAACCTGACCTTCCACACCCGCGCCCCCCATGGTGCAGCCTCCCCTCGATTCTCCCCCTGCAGCCTGCTCGCCTCCTGCGCGACAGCCCTGGCTGCCATCTCCCTCGATTTCCCCTACTGCCCGACCGCCTGTAGGTTGATCGGGGTTCGGCAATGACCGAACTTGCATCTCGGTCAGTTTCAACAACATAGCTTCCAGCGACGAAAACTGTTGTTGCACGGTCAAGAAGTGTTCTTCGATCGTTGTCTTAATCGCCGATACTTCGCTCTCCAATTTCTCCTCAAGTGCCTCTACCTTCTTCGCAGCTATTGTCGATCGAGTGCTCTGATACCAATTTGATAGGACTCAGTCTAGATAATTACGAATAGGACTGAACTTTATTCTTCAATAACCGAAACAATCAAAAGAACATAGATTGGTCTACGATTCGAGAGGTAGACCGTCTCTCCCTAAGAGTTTCTACTCTTCAAAATTCTCAATGCCCTAACCCTAATTAAGAACTGCTACTTAACCTACTAATCACTAATTACTAAAATAGCTCTCACTAATAATAATAATAACTATAACATAATAATAACGATTATATTAGGTTATATTCTGCCTAACATAAGTCTTAATAATCGAGGGTCTAACAGATATCCAATAAAGATGCATTTACGAGCTCGAGGATTAAATTTGGTTCTTCCTTGAGTTAGAGTAGAAGCATAACACAAGCAACCAAAAACTCTTAAAGCATCATTGTCTGGTTTTCTTCCTAAAAGGATTTCATAAGGACTGAGATTTCCTAGGGTAGGAGTAGGTGTTATGTTTATGAGGCAGTGAATACAAAGTCTTTCCAGTAAAACAACGATAAGCCAGATTGAAATCTTAAGGCTCTTGCTACATTCAGGATGTGTTGGTGTTTTCTCTCTACTGCACTATTTTGTTGGGGTGTCTCTACACAACTACATTGTGTATAATGCCATGATCCTTATAAAAGTTATCCATTAGGAATTCACCACCATTATCACTTCTAATGACCTTAATCTTCATTCCAAATTGAGTTTCAACATAACTGTAGAATGATTGGATACAATGTCTGACCTCTGATTTACTTCTTAACATATAGACCCAAGTATTTCTAGAATGATCTTCAACTATAGTAAGAAAGTATTTTGAACCATCATATCCTAAAACTGGATTAAGACCCCAAATATCGCAGTATATGAGTTGGAATTTTTCAACAGATCTAGTTGGATTCGAAGAGAAAGGTAGTTTATAGAATTTTGACGATGCACATATATCACATGAATTTTCTTTATTGAAAGACAAAGGTATGTACATTTAGAAGTTGAAGTCGGGATAAAGAAGCATGACCAAGGCAAAAGTGCCATAGATCTACATTTCCAGAGTTGTTGAAAGCAGAGACATGTTAATCATAGGCTTCTAATTAAGTGAATTGTTTTCTAAAGTTGTAGAGATATCTATGTGAAGTTCATAGAGACCGTTTCTTACTTCACCCCTCCCAATCGTTCTAGAGTCCATAAAGTCCTGTATCAAATAATAAGATGAGTAAAAGATGAAAAAGCATTTCCTAGAATCAATCAATCTTTTGGTTGAAATGAGATTAAAAGTGAAGGTAGGAACACAAAGAAAATTGTGCAGAATCAGTTCCTTGGTTAATCGAATAGAGCCAGTGTGGCTTACTGGAACCATTTGATTATTAGGTAATCAGACTGAAAATGTTGCATGAAGATTCATATTAGTGAGAAAATATGGATGACAAACAATGTGATCAATTGCTCCTGTATCCAGTATCCAAGGTATTTAAGGATATAAATTTTGAGAACAGGAAAAGAGTGAGATAGAATGACCTGAACAGTCTGACTTGATAGTTTGCATCATGTTGACTTGTGAGGTAGTGGATGAGGATGCAGACTGTCCTTTCAACAAAACCATCAGTTGTTGGTATTCATCTTTAGAGATTGAATAATATTCTTTTTGTGACTCTTGACCATTAGACGTTGCAGTCTGAGAAACCGAGAGAAACTTGGTGTGTTGTCTATGTAACTTGTGTCCTTCTGGAAAACCATGAAGTCTGTAACATTTGGCCTTGATGTGCCTAATCATTTTTGCAATGCTCGCTAGTAGGAGGCTCATAATTTCCTGCTTTAAAACAGTTTTCCAAAGAATGACCAATATGATCTTGCATAGACTACAAAACATTTTCTGCTTTGTGTATTCTCCTGATTTGTTGAGAAAAATTGAATTCCCAGAAAACTTCTTAACTGTCATAGCAGCGAGCTTAGCAATCGTGACTTCCAATTCTGCAAGTTATCTAGTTCTTTCTTGATTATGAATTTGATTGTAGGCTATATTCACTCTAGGCAAGGGATTCATCAACATGATCTGATCCCTTGAGGCAGAGTAAGCTTCATTTAACCATATTAGGAACTTAATCACCTTATCCCTTTCATATTGCTCCACCAATACTTTTAAATGTCCATATGTGCATTCTGGACTAGTCTCATATTCAGCTAGTTGATCCCATAACCCTTTTAAGTTTTCCATAGTAGAGTACTACCGAATCTGAGCCCTGCTTTACATCAGCAAGTTGCTTTTTGAGTGCATAGATGCAAGGTCCAACTTGTTGTGCCAAAAGAGCTCGTAATTCTTCCCATAGTTCTTGAGCATTACTGATGTATAAGATGCTTGACCTAACATCAATGCTAATGGAGTTTTGAATCCAGGAAACGATCATATCATTACATCGTTCCCAATCTTCAACCAGAATTACTTCTTTACTGAAATCATTCAGATCTGTGTTTTGGGGTTTAGGAAGTTTTCCATTAACAAAACAAGTTTATTTTTAGCTTTAAGAGCTCTTTTCATTGCTTTTGACCACATCCCATAGTTATCTTTGGTCAAGAGCTCAGTGATAAGAGTATTCCATGAGCTATCGCCATTCTCAAGTCGGTAAGGATTTATCGTCATAATTACTTTTTTGTGACCTAGTTTGTTCAATGGTTTTTCCTGAAATATTCTGCTCTTCCATTGCAGGGCTCTGAAACCATATAACAATATGAGACTCAAAAAATGGTTGCAGGAAGAAGAAAGCTTGAAGAAAAATGAAGAAGAAAGCTTGTCTAAATTACAAACAGATTATATAGAATAACTAAGGTAATCACATTATGCCATCTGGAAGGAAAGAATGTAAACAAAAATAGAAAAAGAATAAGCTTCACGTGGTCTTCATCTCGCAGGTAAAAATGCATTTCTCATGAACGGTTGAGGTGGCAGCTGAGGTGGCAAGTAGTGGTGAGTGTTATCTCCTTTTCCCTTGCGTTGATCTTCATCGTACATAGCCATTTTGTATTGATTTCTCTTTACAGTTTCCAACGGTAACTTTCATTCTCTGTTTTCTTTGATTATGAAAAGCTTCAGATCGCAACAATGGAGAATTTGGGGATTTTCCCAAATTAGGGTTCATAACCTTCAATATGTCATATTATTCCATTATATCATATAAGCATAAGAGATAGGAGAGCAAAATTTCGCTCATATATACCTTTTTAACTGGAAAACTCAAGATGGGAATAATTTGACCCCTCTTCTCTCATGCAGTTAAAAAGAGAAAAAAAAGGATGATACGGAAGGATATATGAATAAGATTCAATAGAGTAATGGGGAAACAAGCACTGTTCATGAGTAAGTTCAAAGACTCGATCTTTACTTCAATTACTAAAGTATCATTTTCGCCATGATTAGATACTTGTAAGAATTGGTTCACTGATCACCAACATAATTTTTTAGGCTTTATGCTAGATTATGAAAAATGCTCAGACTGAACATTCAAGAGAGAAATCAATGACAGTTTGGAATTTTAAGAATTAATCAGGAAAATGGAAATAGGAGTAATTCATGACTAGTATATGATGCATCTAAACCCTAATTGAGAGCAAAAACACAAAAATCACAACCCAGAAAAATTATAATCATACATAGAACAAGGAAAAATGTTCAATTCAACAGGTGGGTAAGGAATTGGATGAAGCAAGTAGTGAAGAATTGAAGTGAAGAATTGAAGTGAAGCTTCAAGTTTGCTGAGTTCTTGCCTCATATCAGACATCTTCGCGATTGAAAATAGTACAAGAGTAGTACGATGACAATCGCCACTGGTTTCCATATTTGCTCGAAAAAAATATTTGATTCATGTACTTTGGAAAAAGAAAAGAAGAGCTACTGAATAGTGTAATCTATTATAAAAATTTTGTATATGGTACCTGAAAGAAGAGCCGGTGAAATCGGTGATGGTGGCGGTGGCGGTGGCGGTCGCTAAAGTAGAAGAAGCAGAAGGAGTTGGTTGCGGGACTCTCCGTTACATTGGGTTATTATCCATTGTGTTTCTTTCTTTCGCTTTGGATTGTTTTCGTTGTTCGGCTGCTTTGTTGGCCCCCTTCTTGCTCTTTTTAGCACGGGGTGTTTTGATGGGATTCTATCTTTTGTGATATGAAATTTTCTTTTTATAAAAAAAAATAATAATAATAAAATAAAATAGGATAAATTGATAATTATTTATATTATTATTTATTAATTTATTAATTATATAATTAATATGAATTATTTTATTTTATTGAAATTTTATCAATCAAAATATTTTATATACATTTCATATATTATTATTACGTGACCTATCAAATTTAATTATTCTACAATTTTCCAAATTGACAAGTAAAGGAACGCGAACATGATTCATGAACATGCATGCGACAAAAGAAAATCACGCACGGCAACAATAAGCAATCTTCCGAACTTTTTTATTTTTCGAACATGGACATTTATTTATTATTTATTATTTCTAATGAATAATTAAGAAAATGCAGGCTAACACGTTTTCTAACAGTTCATGGGCTGAGCTATATAATATAATTCATAGTTTAGTCTGGGCTTCTGGATGGCTACCGGCTCTGGCCATGATATAGAATTTAGACCGTTTGGGCCTACCGCCCGTAGTTCTTATGGATCGTCGTCTTCTCCGAAAACAGAGTCTCTACCCTCCCGAAAAAAAAAAGGGGAGCACGAAAAGGAAAGAGCTTGGGAAGTTTCCAGCGAGAAATGCTTGGGAATTTCAGAAAAATCATCATCCCGTTAGAATCCCAGCTCTCGATTTTATCTTCCATCAAGTTTCACTCGAACGTAGTTCCAATTTCTTCGCCTCTGCATCAAACCCAAATCGAAGCCGTCACAAAGTACCAGCTCAAATCTCTAGTACTCAGTCAATACACACAAGGGAAGTTCTCCAATCTCGTCCAGAACGTTGTCGCTTTGCCCTCCGTCCTTCTCACCGCCTGTCAGAACCTCACCACTCCAGTACCCAGTAATGGCATCAGCTCCCCTGACTCATCCCTTCTTCTCCACTCTGTTTCCAAACGATTCTCAATCGAAGAAATGGGTCACGAGCTGCATGAGAACAGGTTCAATATCGAGGCCTGTTGCGTCACAATGTTGTCCGCTGATAAGAAAGGCGAGTCTTTAATCTTGCCTAATTTGAAATTGAAGGTTTTAATTGAAGCTGTTAGGATGGTATTAGAAATTGTATATGATGAACGGTTTGTGACATTCTCTTATGGTGGGCGGGTCGGAATGGGGCGGCAAACTGCAATTAGATACCTCAAAAACTCAGTACGAAATCCCACTTGGTGGTTTACTGTTAGATTTAATAAACATAAGTTTGATAATCAACATGTAAGTAAGTTATGCTTCTTCATTGAAGAGAAAATTAAGGATACGAATTTGATTAGTATTATAAAGAAGTTGTTTGAGTGTCAAGCATTGCAAATCGAATTGGGTGGTTCTTATCTAGGAAAAGGGTTTCCTCGGGAAAGTGGGTTGTGTTCAATTTTAATTAATGTTTATTTTCATGGGTTGGATAAAGCAATTCAAGAAACTCGTCTTTCTAGGAACGAAGACAATCCCAAGTTCAATTCAAATGAGCTTGAAAAAATGTTGGGTGTGTTTTATAATCCAGTGAAGATATATGCAGTTAGGTATCTGGACGAGATAATGGTGATAACATCTGGGTCAAAGATCTTAACAATGGATTTGAAGAATCAAGTTGTGAAGTACTTGGAAGGGAATTTGGAATTGATGGTGGATAAAATAGAAACAGCAATTCATAGTGCGGTTTCGGAAAAGATTGAATTTTTAGGAATGGAATTACGGGCAGTAACACCTTCCATTTTGCATCCAACTATGTCGCAAAAGGCCATTAGGGCACAGAAAAAGTACCTTAGGATGAAGGAAGTTAGGCTCTTGGAATTGAAAAATAAGCGAGAGAGAAATAGGAAGAAACTAGGCTTGAAAATATTCAACCATGTTTTCAAGAAGTTGAAGCAAGGTGGAGGGTCTAAATCTGAAGTTCAGATTGAGAATGAAGTGAGAGAAATATTTAGAACTTGGGCAGATGAAGTAGTCCAAAATTTCTTCATGAATTTAGAGGAGTGCTGGGACTGGCACAGAAAGCTTTCTGCAGGTGATTTTCTCTCTTTAAGACATATTAGAGATCAATTGCCTCGAGAGCTTATCGATTCTTATGATGAGTTTCAAGAGCAAGTAGAGAAGCATTTGAATACTGCTGAGGCTAAAAGGGGCGTTGAGGAAGAAGAAAGAAAATTGGAGGAAGAAGAGGAACAAAAATATGCTAACAGAACAGTTGAGGATCTAACTAGGCTCTGCATCAAAGTCGATGCGCCAATAGAACTTGTTAGAAAAGCAGTTAGGTTGATCGGATTTACCAACAGTTTGGGTCGGCCAAGGCCCATTAGCTTTCTCATTGCACTAGAAGATTCTGATATCATAAAATGGTATGCTGGTATAGGCAGAAGATGGCTCGATTTCTTTTCTTGTTGTCATAACTTTAAAAGGGTGAAAATTGTCGTAAGCTATCATCTAAGATTTTCTTGTATACTGACACTAGCAGAAAAGCATGAATCTACAAAGCTTGAAACTATTAAGCATTTTACAAAAGATTTAAAAGTCTATGGACTGAATGGGGACGTAGAAGAAGAAGTATATTTTCCGACAGAGAGAGAGGTTAAGATGATGGGAGATAGAAATCTTTCGGACCCATATCCCGTGGATGGGGCTTTAGGTTTGGCTTTGGTTAGATTGGCTTCTTATGAGCCCTTTTCTTGTTCTTGTATTGCTCATTTCTGTGATAGAACTGATACTACACTTTATCGGGTCCGATTACTTCAAAACCGTTTGGAGTTGGACCCGCTTGATGAAGTGAAGTGGGTCCGAGGATTGAGTGCTATTCATGAAAGTTTGAATCAGAAATGCTTCCCTTTGTGTAGTGATCATATTAGTGATTTGTACATGGGGAAGATGGGTCTTCAAGACATTGATTGTACCTCATCTCTGGATCTGTAGTGTTTGAAAATTATTGGTCATTTGTAAAATGGAGAATTACAGCATCAATAGTCACTATTTATTGGTATAGAAATGTTGTCGAGTCTTCTTCATATGCAATGTAGCGAAGGTGTGATACTGTGATTCTCAAATGCCTTACCTTATTAATTAATGTAAAATAAGAAATAAGGGGTGAAAATATAAGGAGTGTATGAAGAAGATTTAAAATGTAAAGGGGGTAAGTCTAATTAATAAAAACTTCTGGGGAGTTGAGTTTAATTTACTCAAGTTATAATTTAG
This sequence comes from Coriaria nepalensis, assembly GCA_027186245.1. NCBI lineage: Eukaryota > Viridiplantae > Streptophyta > Magnoliopsida > Cucurbitales > Coriariaceae > Coriaria > Coriaria nepalensis. The sequence goes on along the minus strand of CP114499.1, from coordinate 4,641,310 downwards.
CAATTTATATTCAGATCCTCAACGGACAACGGCCAGAGAAGACGGCAGAAAAAGGGTATTTGCTTCGTTTCATTTCATCCCCTTTTGAGGTTGAGTATGCCTTTCTACGCTTCCTCTTCTCCCCGTCTTCCTCAAAACTTGCTTTTCTTTTTCTCTTCCGTCACCTGAGAAAAACCCACTTCGATAAACTCTCATTCGCCCTCTATATCTCCTACTACTGTTTCTAACTTCGTGCAAGAATCTCCCAACGTTGAGGAAAAATGCATGCTTCTCTTGTTGTATCAACTGGGTCGAATCCTGCATCCATAGCTCCCAAGCTGATGAACTTGTACGCACGTTTTGGCAACCTTGACACCACTGTTTTGGTTTTCAATTTGATTATCCAGTCGCATTGAGTTTGTTTGTATTGGATTTTTCATTCTATAGAAAGAAGGGAGATCTAGGTGTTGATTATGATGGTTTTACATTTCCGGATAGCTGGGCGTCTAGGTTTCATGGGGAGGAAAGAATTGGAGAATTTGCAGCGAAAAGGCTTCTGGATTTGGAACCGGATAATGTTGGTTATTATACTTTGTTGAGTAAATGTTAAGGCTATGTTGGCAAGTGGGATGGAGGTGATGAAGTGAGAAGGATTATGAATGAGAAGGAGATGAAGAAGAAACCAAGTTGGAGCTGCATTCAGGTGGATCAAAGGATTCATGGGTTTGTTTCTGGTGATAGATCAGATTCACATTTTAAAGTTGTTGAGATTTACAACTTATTGGCTCATCTGGATTAAGTAATACAATAATGTTGATTTTCTGCTGTTTCTTGTCAATTAAGAAGGAGTTTCTTGTGCCTCAAGAAGCGTTGTGTCTACATGCTCTTGATCAATGATGGGAAAATATACGGTATAATTTAGTTGGAACAGTTAAGTAAAATTTACGATCAATATACTTCTTCAAGCTAAAAATAAAATATTATATTAATATATTTAATAAAAAATAATTACTTATCAATAATGGATCATTAATTTCTCATTAAATAATAATAATCGTGATGGTGTTATAATAATAAAAACAATTTATTTATTATTTATAAATTTTAAATTAAAAAAATAAACATTAATAGTGTATACGAGATGATATGCAAAAACTATATAATATGAAATTAATTTGTTTATTTTTTATCACCGCCTAGGTGTCGCTGTCACACGCAGAAGCAGTATGTATTTTAATTATACTAACAAAATAAATAAACAAATAAAGAATAATTAGAAGAAGAAGCAGGATTTCGCCTCGAAACAATCGGCTAGTGAGCTTCTCCATCTTCAATCTTCTTCTCGTAACTCTTGTTTATCTGCATTCAGGAGATTTATCCGACTCCTGAGCGGATTCGCGTCCTGTGGTTTGTGAAAGAATTAGATGGAAATTATCCGAGATCGAAGCTTGTTGTAGTGGTGGTTGGAGCGAAGAGGAGTGAAGAAGGGGACGACAATGGGGCTAGGTTTGGCTTTCGATTTGAAGTCGGGCCAGATGATACTAACGGCTTTGCTGCTCATGGTCGGATCTTTCTATGTCGGCACTCTCTTCGGCAACAACGCCCCCATTTATGTTTCCCAGCTCCCTGATTCTTCATATTCTTCTTCTTCTTCTTCTTCATCACTCGGTGCGCTTTCTCCCCTTCATTCTCTTTTGCTTTTCGATTCGTCTACAAGTTCAGCTCACGAAATCATTTCTTTATGAAAAAAAATTGATAAAGAAAAAATTGCGAGATCATATCTTTTTCGAGCTGTTACTCAACTCTTATTAGAGTTTCTGATTTTTAACTGTTTTAAATTATTCATTTCTAATGATTAGAGTTGTTAGGGAAATTCCTTTCTTAATGATTGAATTCAGTTTGTAAACAGCGGGATTCTTTTCAGCGTGCAATGGCAATTTTTTTCCCCTTAGTTTATATTGAAACTCTTGGCTGACTAATACTTTCTGGAAATCTGAAGTATGAACTGACGTTTAGCTGCGGACTCTATTTTGTTTATATTGAATCTCATTGAATTTTCATTGCAGGCACACCCACATTTACCAATAAAATTGGTCTAACTTATCGGAAATCCCCACTTTCGATTCCCGAGACTGGTATGGATGTGTGCCCATTGAGTTTCAATGAGTATATTCCTTGTCATGATGTTTCTTATATAAAAGAATTGCTACCAAAATTGGATGTTTCTAGAAGGGAAGAATATGAAAGGCTCTGCCCTCCACTTGAAAAGCGCATATTTTGCTTGGTTCCACCACCTAAAGACTATAAGGTGCCAATAAGATGGCCAACCAGTAGGGATTTTGTTTGGCGCAGCAATGTAAATCATAGCCATCTTGCTGAAGTTAAAGGAGGTCAAAATTGGGTGCATGAGATGGGTCAACTATGGCAGTTTCCAGGAGGTGGTACTCATTTCAAACATGGCGCATCGGAGTATATCCAAAGGTAACCATTTTTCAAGACCAAAATTCGATGAATGGTATAATAGGAGAAGTGATATTTAAATTGGATTGTTTGTACTTTCATTATATCTGAGTATGCTGGAATTTTTCTTTCATATGGGTTTATTTTCAGAGTTTGTTACACAAATGCAGATTGGGGAATATGACTACAAATGAGATTGGAGATCTATGTTCTGCAGGGGTATTTCAAGTCCTGGATGTTGGTTGTGGGGTTGCCAGCTTCTCAGCTTATCTTCTTCCTTTGGATATACAAACAATGTCCTTTGCTCCTAAAGATGGTCATGAAAACCAGATTCAATTTGCTCTTGAGAGGGGGATTGGTGCAATGATTGCTGCTATAGCCACAAAACAACTTCCCTATCCCTCTAGTTCTTTTGAGATGGTTCATTGCTCGAGATGTCGTGTCGACTGGCATGAAAATGGTATTTTTTTAATTAATTATGGTTTCACTTGGCTGAGAGTTTAAAACTCCTGTTTGACTGTAAATCCATTTGGGTCTGCAAAATTCTAGTTTGTTGCACATGCTGATCCACATACAAATCCAGTTTACCTCACAGTTCTTAAAGTCCATTTTTCCCAAACTCTACCCCAAATGAGCTCTTCACATTTGTGTATTAATATACCTTAATTTATTGTTGCAGATGGTATTTTACTGAAAGAAGTCGATAGACTATTGCGAGCCAATAGTTACTTTGTCTATTCCGCCCCACCTGCTTATAGAAAGGATAAAAACTATCCAATGATATGGGATAAGTTGGTAAATCTGACAACAGCAATGTGCTGGAAACTAATTGCTCGGAAAGTTCAGACAGCAATCTGGATTAAACAAGATGACCAGTCATGTCTCCGGAAAAATGCAGAGCAAAACCTTTTGAATCTATGTGATTCAGTGGATGATTCAAAAGCATCATGGAATACGCCTCTCAGAAATTGTGTCCATGTAAGAAATCCACAAATAGATTCTCAGAGGCTCCCTCCAAGACCTGAGCGTCTTTCTGTTTTTTCGGGGAGTCTCAGTAGGATAGGTATGCTCATTCTTTTTCCTTAAGACATCTACTTTGCAGGATATTTTATTTTTTCTTTTTTAGCTCATCATGTGGTGATACACACATTCTGATAAGCTAATGAAATTATTCATTGTTTATCAACAGGTGTTAGTGAAGAGGAATTTAATTCTGATACTATATATTGGAAAGGTCAAGTTGATCGTTACTGGTATTTAATGAACAATACTGGAACAGAAGTACGAAATGTCATGGACATGAATGCTTTGTATGGTGGATTTGCTACAGCTTTGAGTACCTTTCCTGTTTGGGTGATGAATGTAGTTCCATCAAACACGAAGAATACCTTATCTGGTATATATGACAGGGGTCTAGTTGGTGCCTTTCATGATTGGTAATATATCGCCCATTTGTCCTAATTTACCTAATGTGCACTACTGGCCCAATAATCTCATCTTATCTTGTCTTAACTCTAGGTGCGAACCGTTCTCAACATATCCACGCACATATGATCTGTTGCATGCAGACCATCTCTTCTCTCAATATAACAGTGGCCAAGAAGGGTGTTTGCTAGAGGATATCATGCTGGAGATGGACCGAATGATTCGACCTGAGGTAATTTTTATGGATCAAAACATTATTTATTCTTTGTATGCATTGGAAAAGTCCCAACTGTTGGAAAGATGATATATGTTTATGTGAATGATACTGTAGAATTTTGATCAGAAATTTTCTGTTTAGAAAAAGAATGACATTTTTCGTGTTCTTGATTTTCTCACCTGTGCTCCCAAAATTGGCATGGAAAATACTGACTCTATGATGGTTAATTATTTTGCAGGGGGTGATTATCATAAGAGATGATGAATCTATTACATCAAGAATACGAGGAATGGGTCCGAAATTTTTGTGGGATGTCGAATCCCATTCGCTGGAAAATAAAGAAAAGAAGATGGAAACTGTATTGATATGTAGAAAGAAGTTCTGGGCAATCGTCTAAGTTGTTATATGGTTGTTAGTAGTTCACAAGTTATTCAATACCTGAAGAATGATGTATTCTGTATACATGTTTTAAAGATAGATTACCGAACAGTTTAACGAGAGTTCCATTTCTTCCTGCACTTATTTCTTCTTTTTTCTCTGAAATTAATGACTAAAATTATTGGGCCGGGCTAGGGCTGGTCAGAAAAATTTTGGGCCGAGGATGAGGGGTTAGCTTAATTGCAGCAACAGGCAAGATCCAGTTTGTCAGCATCGATAGCTTTTTAGGCCGACGGGTAAAAACAAAGCAGGTAAAGGTTTTGACTTCAGAAAGGGATCATGAAAAAAGAGAGTGCGATCTCCAATGGGCTGGCTCACTAAAAGGAAGGGGTTGATAAAGACAAGACAAGCCACACGCTTTGTTCCCCCCTTAACTCCTTAACCCCCTTTCACCCCAACCACACGCATTTACAAATTATCGTTGACTTTTACCATTCTAAGAGTGGGATTTTTTTATAGATTAAATCTTTTTTGTTTGTAAAATTGTATGGCACGGCACAGATTCATGAACTAAAATTCTGGAACGGAAAGTGTAGATTTGGGCTTTTTGAACGTTACTCTTAACTTGTACATAATAAACACACTTTATAGAGTAGAGCCCTACATCTCTCACTTTATAAAAAAGTCACGTTCTTTGATTCTTAATTTTATTTTATTTTTCCTCTTTATATTAATTAATGAATTATTTAATTAACTAATTATGTGGTGTATACCTTCCGAACATGCTTGCTGATAATGGCAAGTGGAGTATGTCTCGAGGATTGACCCTTTCCATTTGTAGACACTCTCACATGCTCTTCATAAATTATATTATTTAGCTATAATATAATGTTTCAACCCACTAATCATGAAACCATTCACTTTTCCCAAAACGGGAAAACAAAAATTTTAAATTAAAAACATAAATAAAAAAATACTGTCTTGTATGTAATCTTCTGGCTTTATGTGATGGTTGACGATTGAGTTGGATATATGATCCGATCCAGTAATTCAGGTTATAGATCAGATGTGATATCTGATATCGTCACGTTCAGATTGAGTTCGAGAGAGAAGAAAGAAATTGATTGAAGGCAAAAGGAATGAAAGAGAACGGATTCAGACTATACCTACCTACCTATGAAATGAAAAGATCAGACGTTAGCTAGACATGTATGTTGAATGTATGACATACATATATACATATGCATGTAGTGTGATGATCACTGACGTACGTCTTCACCACATCTCTTAGCTCTCTCTCTCATCATTTGAATGTAATCGTCGGTCGATCGAGCCACATGACAGGAGATATAGACAAAGTGAGTGGTCAGGAGGCATACATATAGCTACCTCCCCAGCCACGTGGGATTCAGTGCTTATATATATATATATATAACATATCCAATACACCATCTAATTAATAGATGAGCAGCAGGTGGGGGTCGGATTTATAAGACTTGTTACTTGCTAGTAAAAGAGAAGACTCGAATCAAATCAGTACTCATCTTTCGTTGATAATCATGCTAGCCTGTTCGTTCTTGACAGGATGAGGATAGGGGAGAGGGTAAAGGGGAGAGATCAAGGATCAGTGTCAGTCCAGTCAGTGTACGTGATGATACTTTCTATGATATGTTACCTCCAAACTGTCCACATCACCCCCTCTGTCACGTCTCGTCATATCATGTTTTAATCGTTTAAACCCCCCCCCCCCTCCTTTTATTTTGTTTTTTTTACCCACCTGCTCTGCTGACTGCAATGTCTATTATTCCTACAAAAAAAAATTACAATTTGATTTCGTGTTAACTATTTAACTTAAGAAATTGATAAATATTATCGACGAATGATTATTAACAATTATAAATATAGCTACTGCATGTTGTCGTGTTTAGTAGCTATATACTTGCTTTAACTGTTTGGAAGCATGGCACCTCTGGCTGGCTAAGTACCTAGGTAACTACTGCACGTCAATTAATTAACTACGTAATTAGCATTAATTACGAATATAATAAGAGAATCATGTGATTAAGCAGTGCTGCTTATGTTTTTTTTAATTATCCTGAAATAATGTGAAGTAGTACTACAACAACAACTAATTAGTCAACATCATGCTTATCAATTGGCCAGAAGAAAAAAAACGTAATGTACTCTTTGTCAGTTTGCTTAATGACTTGCAAAGTAATAATGCTAATTATTTATTTACAGATATCTGACAGACATCCCGTATTAATTAGTTGTCGGGTGTTGGTTGATAAGTAATATGCTGTGACCTTTTCCTAGATGTCTGATATAAATGGAGTAAGGTTTTAATTTTTAAAAACTTCAAGGACTTATAAATAATAAAACAAACTTTCATCTTTAACCTCTCATTTACGTATCTCACCTTTTCATCTTCCCCATCTTTTTACCCTAATTATTTTTCAAAAACCAGTAGAAATTTCCAGCCGAGAAGAAGGATCTCTCCTTGCAGTAGCGAGTGAGAAATGATGTCACTACTAGCTCTCTCCCAGACAAAGAAAAAGGTCTAGAAGAAAGTCCAGAAAAATAATAAGATGAGAAAACTAAACCTACTTGACAATACTTCCAACATTCTTGACCTCACCATCCTCTATCATGTAAAGACACACCCACTTTCATTGTTAGGGAAAAATAAAAAGTACAGAGCACAGAAAAAATAGAGACTTGTTTGGCTTACAGTATTTTGACCTAATTGAATTATTTCAAGGTCAATCATCTAGATAAGAAATACATCCAAAATTTTGACATATGTTATGATTTAATTTCTTTATGTCTATTAGTAGCAAGTTGTTTGACTTCGTAATTTCTCCTACTCAAGCAGTTGCTATGGAAGAAAATAATAGTTTAATGATTGGTGACCGATAAGATTAGACTCTTTCTGTGGATATGATATTTCGATGATACTCATAATTTTTGAATAAATTATGGGATGCAAATGAGATTTAACGTTAGAAAAGAGATGCATAATATGAATAAGAAGATAAAGCAATCACAACTATGGTGTATAGTTTCTCAAAGTCCGAGGTTCGAGGGAACGACACACAAAGAATTCATAACAAATATCGAGCGGAAGTAAGGACGAATTATAAGGTAATGGTTAATTTATTTTTTAATAGAGAATGATACTTTTGTGATAAAAAATTTTTAGAGTAAACATAATCAGAAACTTAAACCTCGTAAGACTCGTTATGTATTGGAAGTAATTAGAAAAATGTCGGATGTTCAGAAAAGTACAATTGGAATAGAACATGTTGCGGGATTGAGTAATGCAAAAAAATATAGGTTTTAACACAGATGATACTTTAAAGATTTATGATGAGACAATACATTTATTTGTTTAGATCTTAAAAACATTTTTTGAGACGCACAAAGATAAAAAGCCACAAACACTATTCATAGACCAATATCCTCCGATGCTAAATGTTATAGGTTAAGTGTTACCTGAATCATATCATGAATTATGTGCTTAGCAGCTCTCTTGAAATGCAAAGAAGCATATGTGAAATTACATGAAAGATGACAAAATCTTTCAAGGTCTTTTTTTCCAGTGTGTGCTCTATATCTAAGATGAGATTAAATTTGAAGTAATTTGGAAGAAAATGGTGGAAGATTGTAGTGTGAAGGATAATAATTGGATTATCAATACATACATAATGAGAATGAAATGGATTTATGTTTTATAAAAAATACATTCACTTTGGTCCTAAGGACCACTCAATTAGCATAAATCTTAAATAGTGACATAAAAGAACATCTTCATTATGACTTTAATGTGGTCGACTTTTTGAGTAGTTTGATTCTATAATTGCCGACAAACGAAGGAATGAGCTAACATCAAATTTTAATGCAAGACAGAAGATACCAGATTTGGCAATGGATGAATCCCCATTACTAAAACAGGCTTATAAGATTTATATACTCCAAAAAAAATTTCACTAATTCAGGTAGAATTTAAGAAGGCATTTGGGGCATTGAAGTGCCAATATGGGAAACATGAGAATTGCTTTATTGTGACTTCACTAAATCCGAAGAATAAGGAAGTCAAAGTACGAACGACCAAGGGATGTAGTTATATGCTCTCATAGATTGTTTGAGATGAGGAGAATTTTGTGTTGTCACATATTTAAAATTTTTAATAAAAGGAATATATATGAAATTGTAAAGAAATATTTTTCGAAAAGATGAGTTAGAGGAGCGAAAACTTTGTATAACATATGATAAAAACATGAAGGAAGGAGAAGATAAAACATGTTTCATCAAGCGAATAAATAATATGATCTTACGAGCATTATTATATCATCGTACAAGTTCTATTGATGTTTTTACAAATACAAAGAGCTTGGTAATTGATTTTTAATTATTTTTATACAATTTTTGCAGCCACGACTCCATTAGAGATAATAATAACTAATAAACCAAGAAAGAGTGAGTTACAAGTACATATTTAGAGAATTTGACAAAGAAGAGTTTGGAAGTTTTAACACGGCAATAGAGTTGTCAAATGTCAAGACAAAAGTAATGAGAAATAAATTGTTTTCACTGCTTCTTCAAGAGTAAAGGTCCAACGTTGTCGCCATTGGCCATGTTGTGCTTTTAGATGGCTTCCATCACACAGATGGAATGTGCCCAACGCCCCAACCTCCAGCACCTGTGTGCCCCACAAAATCTTAGCTAACACAAGGTAGAGAAAATTAAATGTATGATTTTATGGAACAGTCTAAAAAAGTATGCAAGAGGGATATCAAAGCCAAGATCTTCATATAATCAGAAGATGTATGACAAAATTCATACAAATTACGAACACAGAAGCCTCTAAATGAAATACGACCCATGAACATTGAATCCCTTGTCCAAAAAATGAATCTTGCTTGAGAACTAAAAGGACCTCAATACGAAAATTAGATTGATCTTTTGCTTATTCTGACTAGGAGAGAAATCCAGTTGTGAAATGTATACTGAAAAACAGGTGTCGTTGCAAGCTACTGTGGCTCGACAGAGTAGATTAAAGACAACAGACCCAATTCCATGGAAGACCCAAATTAGATTACTTGGAAACAAAGTTGGAGATATATAGTACAGCAAAGTGTGATAAAGAAGATTGAACAAATGAATTTCGTATTCAATAGAAGACCGAGTACTGTGATTTTATCAGACTTAAAAAAATCAGAATATGAAGACAATTATTGGTCACTTACACAGAAAAATGCACTCTTTCTCACTCCCACTTTCTCTTCCCTTACCAAATTCTCACTCCAAGGCTTCTCAAAAAGAGTCTAAATGTCCAATATCTTCTACTCTTCTACTGTCCCTAAGCGATTTCAGTGACGACGACAGAATCCACCACTTTCTCTTCCGTCTTCCTGGTCGCAGGATTGATTGCTTCACCTTCGCAGTTTTCAAACCGAGAAACAACCCCGTATATAGATAGATCTCCTCTGGTTTAATTATTAGGGCATAAAAATTAGGTTTTACAGTAGCAACACGATTTCAGATTTAAGTTTGAGTTTGGGCGCAGACGAAACTTTTGATTTATTACATTTGAATCCTTTAAATGTAGAAAAACTAAATTTATATCCCACCTCTCTCAAAATCCTTGGTTCTAAACCACTCCCAACCATCATCTCTGCCTAAGGGGAAAGAGGAGTCCTCAAATCTCTTACCATATATATTCATCCAATCTCAATTAAATATACTAGTTTCACGTTGTTATGTTTTGTTATATTAATTATTAATATTATATAGTTAAAATAAATCAATCTATTATACTTATATTTTGTTTTCGAAATTTTTTAAATTTAAAACATAGAGTTATATATACTAACACGATTAATAAGAAGAAAGGCATGATTGCATCAATCCTACATTTCTTGGTCATTTCACTGAGAGGTCAAATGGCCCCCATTTACGTATATTTTATGTCAAAAGTGGGATGATTAGGGCAAAAGACCAGGGCTTGCGTCTCGAAGTTGCCAGATGCCTTCAAGATTTGAAGTAGACTAGTTTACTAGTTTTCATCGAAAGTGGACCAAATTGAACCCATTTATGCACATAAATTCATAATAAGCAATTCTTTAAATTCAAATGCTTCTGATGATTTTCATCATCTTTCGATCCCATCAACTCAATGAGTCAAAACTAGCCGACGACCTTCCATTAAATATATTTTACCAAAAAAAGATAATAATAATAATAATAATAAACAAAACAATAAAACGTCCTCTCCAAAACGTTGAAGGATGATGCATCAAAGTCTACATATAACACCAAAAATAAAAAATAAAAAAAAAAACAAATGGTGGAATCTTAGTGAAGACTACTGGGAAGAAAATGATTTTGAATGGATCGAGAGAGAAAGAAAGGGGCACTATTGATATGACTCCATTATTATTATGCCTACGTACCCCACCATAAAATGGGGAGTTAATTGTGATATTTTTGGCCCAACCCAAGGAAATTTTTTGAAAAAATTTTAAGCAACTTTCAAAATTTTATTATAATTATAATAATTAATATTTTAAATTATAATTAATTATAATAAATATTTATTTTTAAGTTTTAATTATAATATATTCACAAATTCAGTCAAATATTACTGTAGCAGTTAAAATTTAATATCATATCATTAAAAAAATATTGCATGTTTTAAAAATATTTTCAATTAATAGTATTTATTCATATTTTGACCTTAAAATATTTTATTTTTAAATTTTCTAATCAAATTTCTATATGCTTTGTCTACACTACGGCAGCTGCCATCCGCCACTTATCTATCTCGGTTTCCCTCATCGCCGATGTACTTCATAAATAAATTTATTTATCTTTTTTGTTTTATTTATTTCTTATTATTAGGCTATCCTAGAACTATGTGATACAAGGAATATATATATATATATATAAAGTGCCATGCTAAACAACAATGAATGAATTATAAACAAAACGATAAGAACAAGAAGATTAGCTGCTGGAATAGATTATTAGTGAAGTTAATGTTGTGCTTAAATCATTATCTTAGGTAACATTTCTTACATTTTAAATTTATAAATTTAATTTTCATAATAATTATAAAAAATCAAAGGCCTAACAAACATTTTTTGTAATCAATCTTAATTTGGTTGTATCTCTTCAAAAATTGGATTTCCCAACTTCATTCTTATTTGGCATGCACGGTTGAGAAATGTGATTCTTATGTCATTTAATAAATAATCATCCATAAGGTTCAAGTTTGAACTATACTATCTAACCATTAATGAAAGCAAGTAAAAGACAATTTACAGGTTCAAGCATAGCAGCCTCCATTAATAACTTCCTTGAATTTTGCATCTATTTCATTATTTTGAAATAAACGAAATAAACTACAATCTTGCAGATCAAAGAAGGAAGAACATGTAACTAAACAGATTTTGTCAAACAAACCACTGAGTAAACAAAGAAATGCCTCATTTGCAGATTACATGGAATAATGGGTAGTGGGTTAGAGAGAAACGCCTCATTCAAAGACAGGAGAAGGTTTGTTTGCTCGGGAGGATTAAGAGAGGAGAAGAGTGTATGGCGTAAATATCAAATGGGAGGGCGGAAAATATGAAATGTGAATAATACAGCACAATGGATCAAAAGCAAAAAAACGTTTCTTCAATGCAAAAAGCCACCAATTGTACTTCTTGATTTTTGTATTTCTGTCCTTCTTTTTTTCTATGAATTTCGATTTTTCTGGGGTCCGACGTTAAAAAGTATTACCAAACAATATTGTTCCCTCTCCAAAATCATTTTTACATTTCAACATACAAAGATCATTGCTAAATAACGTTATCAAACATACTCTAAATATTTATGTGAAAAGATTTGGTAAATTTTATCAAATAAATTATGTTGATTGTTATATATAGAATAATACAAATAAGATAAGAAAAAATTGTAATAAAGTAGATTGAAAATAAAGAAACAAATCAATAAAAAGATATGTACATATCAACTAGAGGAAATTAAGGAGTATACTTCACAGCTCACACAAGCTAAGCGTAGGATTAATGGAGACGCGAAACTTGGATCGAAAGAAAAAAATAAAGGGATCGAGAGACACTTTTGGTAAATGTGTCTGCGATTTGAAGATCGGAGGAGATATGTTAAGTCATAAGAGTGCCAGTTACGATAAATTTGCTTATAAAATAATAATCAAGATCAATATATTTGGCATGCTTGTGAGAGACGAAATAGGAGATAAGAAAAACAATGCTTTTATTGTCACACGGTAAAATCGGCCGATGAGTGAAGACAACATGAAGATCATGAAGCAAGTAGTGAAGCCAAATAACTTCAACAGCGGCTAGAGCAAGTGCGCTATATTCAGATTTATAGATGGAGCGAGAGACTGTTGTTGCTACTTGGCATTATGTGAAACAAGATTGCCACTTAGAAAAATGCAATAACAAGAGGTGGACGAGTGAGTCTCCATATAGCCGGCTCAATCTGAATCTAAGTAAGCTAGCAAACCTGTGGAGGAGGAACATATAAAGAAGAGACCAAAGGTGATAGTTCCCTTAACATAACAAAGAATTCATTTAATCGTTTAAAAATGAGCATCAATGGGAGCGTGAAGAAATTGACTGGCGGAGTTCACAAAGTGAGATAGATCCACTCGAGAAATGATTAAGTATTATAAGGCTCTAACAAGAGAACAATAAAGTATAGGATCCAAAAATGGAGTACCATCGAGAGATAAATATTGAGGCAATAACTATTAGTGTAGTAGCTGGTTTACACTCAAGCAATTAAGCACGTGAAAGAAGGTCCCAAACAAATTTGGCTTGACTAAGAGACAATACATTATTAGTGTACGTAACTTTTTTTTGAATCGATATATTATCTACATGAAAATTTATAATCATAACACATTTATTTTTGTACGTTTATTTACTATTTAATCAATCATTAATGATATAAATACTAAACACATATATCTTATTATTTCAAAATAAATAAATTTATGTAAATAATATTTTTAAAATTTTATTATAATAAATCATTTAACTAGTTTAAGTAAAATAAAATTATTAATAATTAAAAATTTCATAATAAGTTATTAAAATAACTAAAGAATATTTCCTAATACATCATTGCCCTAGATAATATATTTTGACGAGCATGAAAATGGGATCATTACTACACTTATTAAAAAAGAAAAAGAGATTTTTTAATATATATAATATATTAAATATAATATTAATTAAAAAGATAATTTTCATATATTATAATATAAAAATGAAATTTGATTATGAGGTATGTGTTGGTGGGTTGGATGAAGACATATAAGAATATATCTTTATAAAAAAACGACAAGATGGGGTGGGGGCTGAGGGAGTGAAAAGACAAGTCAAACGTCGAATCAGAGGTGTTTGAAATCATAAGACTGGCAGTGGGGTTGTGCTGTCAATCCAGTTGATTTCTTTGCTTTGGTTTTGGTGGGGGCAAAACAACAGCTTCTTTCTTACACTTGTTCTGAACCCAACATATAACAGTTGTTATACGTGACAAGTCTTGTCTCACGTGCACACCCTCACCCCCTTCTCTTCTTCCTTCATCTCACTTTTATTTCCAACACATCGCCGTGGCCTCATTTAAATAATTAAATAAATTTGTACTGAATTGCTCCGAGTGACACATTAAAAGCGATTTGTATATGTACGTATAAGCAATCATTCATTATATTGTTATTTATTTATTTGAAGATAGATCGAATTTTTTTTTAATTAATTTATAATTTTTAAAAAAATATATAATCTATTCTTAAAAGAAAAAAAAAAAAAAAATTCCTTGGCAGAATTTGGGTTTGCAGTAGTTATGTTTGGGTCCACATATCTATATTCTGTGAATCTAATCTCAAAGGCTAAAACCTAATTTCAATTTTCTCTACCGCACTTCTTTCTCATCCGGAACTTTTGGGACCAAATAAGAAAACTTTTATCCTTTGTTTTTGCTCATATCACAATATGACAAGACCTTAGCATCCGAGTACTAGAAAAGAGCATACCCGATGGCCTAGATCCCACCCATTTTGCTCTAAAATTTTGTTCTCTAGTTTTAACCTTTGCCCTAATTCATATTGACAGCCAGATCTTTGCAACTTTAGAGAAATTGCTAAATGATCTATTAATTTTAATTATATTTATTAATTTTATATTATCAATAAATTTTAGGCGTGATTGAAATATATTGATTCTCTGTAAATCAAATTTACTTAATAAATGATCCATAATGACATGTATAGTCGTAGAATCCTCGTTTTCAAGTGGAATTCATTGGAAGCACTACTCTATGAATCAGCTCAAGTGTGATATACGAATGCTGAAAGGTGTAGAGGCCTAATTACTGTTATTCCATTGATCCCAAAATGCATGGTAGACCATTACAAAACAAGAAACATTTGCAATTAAAGATGATTAATTACTATTAGTAGTAATTAATTGGTCATGAACCATTTTGTCAATATACAGTTGAGAAAAATATAAATATACATCTTACAAGATCTCCTGTAGTCGTAATTTAACAAAAATTTTATCGTATTGATCATCAATATGTTAATTAAGTTATTAATCGTGATAGTATATACCTAAATTAGTGTTTACATATAAAAATACCTCAGCTGCCAAGTAATAGCCACCCATATTGCTCTCTCTCTCTCTCTCGTATCAAATATCAAGCAGCAAACAAGGTATACCCCTCCACTGATCCATTTCCACTCCATCCCACCCTTCATCAATCTCATTTATACATGAATCAGAGGATTATCAACCCCATCAGCTTCTCCACCACCTCCTCTTAACCATCTCTCTGTCTCTGTCTCTCTCTATCTCTATCAAAAATATAGTGAAAAACCTAGCTAGCTAACAGAGAGAGATAGAGCTAATCGGATATAAGAGAGATAGAGCTAAAAGAAATCAGAGCCATGACCCTAGAAGACTCGGTAAGATCTCTCTCATTTGACTACCTCAACCTTCTGATCAACGGTCAAGCCTTCAGTGACGTCACTTTCAGCGTAGAGGGTCGGTTAGTTCACGCCCACCGCTGCATCCTCGCTGCTCGGAGCCTGTTTTTCAGGAAGTTCTTCTGTGGGCCGGACTCGCCTCCATCTGGGCTTGACCCGGCAGCTGGTGGGTCCAGCAGGATCAGCCCGGTATCCTCGCCGACGTCAAGGGTAGGCTCTAACAGCCAGCTGTTACAGGTTATTCCGGTGAACTCGGTAGGGTACGAGGTGTTCTTGTTGCTGTTGCAGTTCTTGTACAGTGGACAGGTTTCTGTCGTTCCTCAGAAACATGAGCCGAGGCCTAATTGTGGTGAGAGAGGGTGTTGGCACACGCATTGTACCTCAGCCGTCGATCTTGCTCTTGACACTCTTGCTGCCGCTAGATCCTTTGGTGTTGAACAGCTCGCTTTGCTTACTCAGGTGAATTCCAGTACTCGATCGGTCTCTAATTCTTCATCTTCCAATCCCCTTCTGTTTCTCAAAGGTGTTTCTTTAGAGGTTTGTGGTTTTGTGTTTACCTATGTATAATTCTATGACTTTTACGTTGTATAGGTAATGGAATTTGCAAAATCTAGTGGGGTTTTGTTTTACTTCATTTCAAGTGGGATTTCAGTTCTCTACTGTTCTTCTTCCCTTTTTTTCTTTCTTTCTTTTTCGTTTGAAAATAATAAGGAAACTGCTCAGTAATTTGGGGGATTCCATTATCTCATGCAGATTTATGTGTCCTTCATGTGCCTTTTTATTTTTTTGGTGGATTTTTTTTTCTTCGTACAATTTGTGTTTGATTGTTTCTATCTTAAGGAGGTAAGATTTGAGTGTGACTTCACCATATATGTAGTGCTGTTGACTCTTTCCGTTTTTGTCGAATCACTCGATCATTATTGCTTTGTCTCAATTCTTCTTTATGGTGATCCCAATTGATTCCCCTCACTTCTCCATGATCTTCTTGTCCGGAAAAAGTCTAGTCAATTACATCAATTTTGCATCTTTGGTAATGTCCAGGAACTGTGTTTACTTTACTCGAATTGGCTTCACCCCCCCCCCCCCCCCCCCCCCCCCTCTCTCTGTGTTGCACATTTATATGTATAGACTTTTTTCTTGAATTCTCAACTGGCTGAACAGTCTCGTCTTCCACGTATAGTCAGCTTACCAAATCATTCCCCGACATTCACTTTCCTCATTTGGGTTTATAATGGGAAGTGCTAAAGAAACTATAACAGCACTCTTAATAATTTAACATGTTTTTCTTCAAACATCCAATCACTTCTGTTTTCAACGTGCATTCCGTTTGATGTATATATTTTGATACTCATTGCTTAGTTGTTGATTACCACCGTTATTGTTTTATATTTTTGGGTTACAGAAGCAATTGGCAAGCATGGTAGAGAAATCATCTATTGAAGATGTGATGAAAGTACTACTAGCTTCGAGAAAACAAGACATGCATCAACTTTGGACAACTTGTTCCCACCTCGTAGCCAAATCTGGTCTCCCGCCTGAAATCCTGGAAAAACACCTTCCAATCAACCTGGTTGCTAAAATTGAAGAACTCCGGCTCAAATCCTCCCTTGCCCGCCGTTCCATGATGCCCCACCACCATCACCCTCACCATCATCACCACCATGACCTAACTAGTGTAGCCGCCGACCTAGAAGACCAGAAGATTCGTCGAATGAGAAGAGCCCTAGAGTCGTCTGATGTAGAACTCGTCAAACTCATGGTAATGGGAGAAGGACTTAACCTCGACGAAGCGTTTGCTTTACATTATGCGGTTGAAAGTTGTAGCCGAGAAGTTGTCAAAGCGTTGCTTGAACTGGGTGCGGCTGATGTTAACTATCCTGTGGGGCCCACGGGCAAAACGCCACTACACATGGCGGCGGAGATGGTTTCGCCCGACATGGTGGCAGTCCTGCTAGACCACCATGCTGATCCAAATGTTCGAACAATAGATGGGGTCACGCCACTAGACATTCTAAGAACCCTTACTTCGGATTTTCTCTTTAAGGGAGCGGTCCCCGGGCTAACACACATCGAACCGAACAAGCTTAGGCTATGCCTCGAGCTTGTACAATCGGCTGCTCTTGTTCTTTCCCGCGAAGAAGGCAACGCGAATGTGGCTTCCTCTACGGTTGTATATCAGCCCATGAGGAGCGATGATCAAAGTGGAAGTAGCAATAGTGGCAACATGGGTAACCATAACATCGATTCAAGGTTGGTATATCTCAATCTAGGCGGGAGTAATGTTTCGGTTCAAATGGGGTCCAGGAATTTGAGTGGTGAGGATGGTGGAGGCGGTCATAGTAGACATGGGTCACAAGGTGGCTGTGACACAACAATGTATCACCATGACTTCTAAGTTTCATGATCAAGAAGTAAAAGGTTGGGGGAAAGACGAAGAAGTAAAAGGAGGGAAAGAAAAGAGGAAAAAAGAAAGGTTTTCTTTTTTTGGGATGATCTTTGTAGTGTTCATGAAAGGTAAGCTAGTCATGGAATATATTTAATGGATTGCATTATTACATGCATGACGATATTTTTTTGATAATATGCGTTTTGATTACTTCAATTTCGTCTTTTGTTTCTGATTTTAGTTTCAGTTTTTTTTTTTCCTCTTTTAAGTGGTTTCCCTCTGTCTGATATGTGTGGCGAGTTGATGTTTGATTTCTGATTCTTCCTAGGTTTTTTTTCAATGATCAGTATGTGAAAGTGCATTTCCAATGGAGATAGCTAGAATTTAAAGAAGAGCAAAGTTATCTGAGACGTCTGTTTTTTCATGACCTCCACTCTTATTGAGAGAAGTGTACCAAGAAGGTCAATCTTTGATTCTTTGCAATGGTCGAAATGACGTTTTCCTTCCCATGTTCTTTAATAAACATTTCTTCTTCATTAATTAAGCGAAGCTGAAAATAGAAATGAAAAAAAGAACATAACATAATAAGTTAAGACCAAAATAATTGATAGATTCGAACTGATATGAGTATATATTTCGATATAATTTATTATTATTTAGTATAATTTAGTTTTAATATTTATATATTTTATAATATCAATAAATAATAATAATAATTACAATTATTATATTTAAATTAATTATTGTTAACAATGTATTTTAGATGTGCTGTAATATTTACAAACTATGGATTATTGTTTTTATTTTTCCTTGTCCCCAACCGACCGTCCTACCTTTGTATGCTTGCGTAGCCTTACCATTTAATCAACCATAATAATATATACTAATATATACTAATATATACTAATATATAGTCTAGTGAAATGAGCTGTCGATCTTCATTTCTTTTTGTTATCTTTGCATCTATAGAGACGTGGACACACTTGATTGGTTAAGACATCTTTTAGTAATTATATATATATATTTTTATAAGGAATAATGCAACAGTAGACAAAAAGATAGGTTGTCTTGTATGAACGCAACACTGAAATGTTTAGATTATGTTAATTTAGTGTTTTTACCTAAATCTGGATTCCCCTTCATGTAATCTTGCTTTTTCTTTTTTTTTCTTGTTCTGTCACTTCTTGCCTTATTTAGGACTTCAAATTTATATTATATGATTTGGTTTTTTGTTTATACAAATAATTTTATATTTCTATTTATTCCCATTTCTTTTAATCTTTTATTTTTCAATGCATTTTGCCTTTATGAATCTTATCAGAGCACTAGAAAAGGGTAGCGAGTAAAGAAGGTAAAAAAGTTGGTCCCTTTTTTTGTTCCATGGGTTTATTGCTATCTTCTTGGATACCTCCTCTTTTTTAGAGTCAAATGTCAATCATACCATTATTTTAGGACACTAGTCGTGCATATATATAATTAAGTTGATATATTATATTAAAATTATAAATATTAATTTTTTTTATTATAAAAAATATATTTATAATTATAAAATAAATTTGATATAGGATACGAGAGTTTTTTCGTTCGTATACCTTTTAAAGTTTCTATAGAATTTAGTCTGGTCAGACAAAAGTCAAAACTTTTCAAAGAAATCCCTAGTGTTTATTTTTTTTGACACAATTCTCCAATTTCTTGAGGCCCAAGGGGGAATCCAGGCCCAATTTCAGGTTCCCCGCGTTTTTTACTTGGGCCAGACTCTTCTCCCTCGAGCGGGCAACAAAAAGTGCTTCGTCAAGGAGTCGACTGTAGAGTGGAGAAACAAAAATGGACGGAATAGAGAACGATGATGGGCATGGAGAGGTGAATGGAGAAGAACTGGGTACATGCTTGAGCGGCTACGTCGACGCAGGGAGCACAGAGAGTCACAGGTACTACCTCTCTCGCCGGACCGTCTTGGAGATGCTCCGTGACAGAGGCTTCACTGTTCCTTCCGAGCAGATCGCCCTCTCTCTTCAGAAATTCCGGGCGGATTATGGTCAAAATCCTGATGTTGAGCGCCTCAGAATATCCGCCCATCTCCGCTCTGACCCTTCCAAGAAAGTAGGTTTTTTATTCATCGCTCCATTTTAGATTTTGTTTGCTTCTTGCTTCGTCCATGCATTGTTGCAATTTCGTTAGGGTTTGTAAATTGTAATGGTGAAAACAATATCTTCTAACAAATTTGTGTTCGAAGAAATTTGCGTGTAATGTAAATGCTCGCTGCAAGAAACAGAACTTAAGCAGTACTCTTGTGCTTTTGTTGGTTTAGGCATTTTTCTGTAACGAAGCACTAATTTATGTAACCGCTTCTTACAACAAGAGTGTTGTTATTGCAGATGCTGGTGATATTCTGTGGGACTAGTGTTGTCAAGATTAATGTTATCCGAAGCATCGCCGCTCAAATTGTTAATAAAGACGGTTTAGAGGGTCTCATTTTGATAGTACAAAACAACATAACAAACCAAGCTCTGAAAGCTGTGGAGCTTTTCTCATTCAAAGTTGAAATATTCCATGTTCGTTTCTTACTGCCCTGTCATGCATTTCATGTCTTTCTTTAGTAGACCGTGCCATATCGGTTAGTGTTTTGTTTCTATTGGTCATTGCTTGTATTCTTCAGCTTTGTGCATTTGTTGGCTCTGGATGAATTTGTACTTTCCTCTAAGGTTTACTTTTAGTGTTCTGAAGTAGTTTTAGATTCCAGTTAGTAAATGAATAGATGGGGATACTGTTGTTATTTGTTTGGTTGGTTGGTCGCTAGAATTATGTGGGAATGAAGATGAAATACCATTCGGTTTGCTTGCATTTTTATCATCTTCTTACTTCAGAATACCATTCGCGATGCATTCCTATCCTCCAGACTGCTAAGGTAAAACTGATTGTTTACCATGTGTTTCGTTCTCTGTTTAAGAGTATAATATCAAAGGTTGATAGGTGGAAGGTATTATGAATGGTTCAATAATTGCTAATAGTTTTATATTTGATAGATGATTTAGAATGAGCGTATATTTTAGAGATCCATCCCAGTTTCTTCTTTATAGTTTGTATCCATCCAACGAACTTTGTAAATTATAACTTTGTACATGGAGGCTCTTAAGTTTGTTTTTCAGGAGTTCAAATTTGTCCTTTGTCCGTGTTATAGAGTTCTGTAAATTAAGAAGCTATGCATCTCAATTATGTTGTTTTGCTATCAGATAACGGACTTGCTTGTCAATATCACAAAGCATGCAATGAAGCCAAAGCATCACGTGCTTACTGAGCAAGAGAAACAAAGGCTCCTAAAGCAGTACAGTATAGAAGAAAAACAGGTTAGTTGTTGAAACTGATGGATCCTATGAAATCTCATTCGAAATAGCTTTTGGAGAAATAGATAAGTATCTTTAGGGTGAAATGTATTTTATGACTTCAGAGTAGTTGCAATATGCCGAATATTCTTTGCTAATCTCTTAACTTGCTAATTTGAAACTGAGTCGCTACATGGAGATGTTATAACGCATTCTGTCTGATTGTTTATTCTCAAACAGCTTCCTCGAATGCTAAAGAAGGACTCAATTGCTCGGTATTACGGACTGGAGAAGGGGCAAGTGCTCAAAATCACTTACAGTGGTGAAATGACAGCACATGTTACTTACCGATGTGTTTGGTGATTTGCCGGTTTCTCCAATCATCTTATGAACTTCCTTAACTTTCATCAGCTGGCCCATTTAACATTTGTGTGTTTATAGTGTAAACTCTTATGTGCTATGCTATCCTAACTAGATGTTAATTTTAGTTTTATGAAACTTTAGGGGCCCTCTTGTCATCTAAATATGGATGTGTACACTGGCGCTGACGTGTATATACGACTTTTCCTCCTGATAGTCAAAGTTGACTTATCATAGCCCACTAGATGTCAAAAAATGGCGCTATTTTTTGAACTGCTCGAATAACCATCGTGTTAGTATTAGGATAATGGGATGTGTCTGACACGTCAACTCTGCTTATGTGTAAATGGCCCTCTGAGATTTTTACAAATTGACACGTGGGTTATATGAATGAATAGGTAACAAAAACTTTATTAAATCTACTTTATATCATACTCTGACTTGTTGAATTAGTGGGTGTATTATTTGATATGATTTGTTGAATACGATCAACCTTATAGAAAAAGCAGGGAAGCTTGTGGGAAAAGTTGAGGAGATTATTCCAGACCCAATCTCTTACCGAGCAAGTAAAAAGTCGAAACCAAAAGCAATGCCAAGAAAGTCGTAAATTACTTTCAATCAATAAAAAATTTGTCGGTTTTTCCCGACAGTGGTGTCAGTGAAAGGGGGAATATTCTCCAGACGGAAAGAAAAAGTAAGTGCTGGTATTAAAGTTAAAACTTAAACACGATACCACAAGTCCAGAAACTTAAGGCTTAAGCCTTAAGAAACAACGTCATATATATCAGAACCTGATTCCAAATCCAATTCATTTAGTTAATTAAAAATTTAAAAAGGCCGTAAGCAAAGTCAAATCAAATCATGCAAATCAGTTAGCGTCTATATATTGCACGAAGAGCATTCGTGCAGTGAGGTATTACAGAACCTATCAAGTCGATCATAAGCTTCTTTAAAAAGAAAAAAAAAAAGAAGATAAATGGCCAAGTCAGAGACGCAACAAGCAAACCAGTCTAACCAGCCACCACCGGGTTACCCAACTGAGAACCCACCACAAGGGAAGAAGAAGTTGTGGGCTGGAACGAAGAAGAAAGGAGAAAGAGGTTTCATTGAAGGATGGTAACTACTAACTGCCTCTGCCTCTGTCTTTTATCTCTGTCTGTGTCTTTGTTAACATGTTTTCTTTCTTTCTTTGTGTTGTGCTGCAGCCTCTTTGCTTTATGCTGCTGTTGGATCTGCGAAGAATGCTGCATCTGAAGTTTGATCGATGATGACACCTATATTCTTTACGACCCTGCTTTTGTAATATATGTGTAATATTTTGATTTGTTGTGCTTGAATATGTAATAAACCTATCTTCTTCTTCTTCTTCTTCCTCCTCATATGAATAACAAGCACATATTCCTAGAGTTAAAAACTCCCTGAGATTCCCTTTTTATTATATCATAACAAATAACATACCAACTTGAACTCATGTCCCAGAATACCTTCGAGTCTAAAATACAGTTCCTACTCTGGAATTATTAAAAAAAAAAAGAAAAAAAAAAGATTATAAATGATGACATATGTTGTCTCTACTAGCAAAATAATTCGAGAGAAGAACAAAAGTTATAGATTCCAATAAAACAACAATTGAAGATACTCAAACAGTTGTAGTACTAGACGAAGAAAACAGCTTTTCGAGCTTGTTATTGGACAGGATCTTATTCGGATCCAACTCCCTTCTCTCCTTGTTATATGCATCCACTGGATATCGCTTCTTTATCCTTTCTTGAAGCACAGCCAGCTCTTCCTTATCTTTCGGAACCTGCATATTTTCACCTACATATGTTAAAAATTTCCAACACTAATATTAGACAAAGACGGAAGATAACAAATTCATTTATAAGACCTCAATCTTGGCCCAATGTTCATAGGCAGAGTATCTATCCCACAATTTCTTCTGGGTGAGATGCCGATAATGGAAGAACTCTTCTGTAATTTCCTTTCTTTGGCGAGCATCAGAAGTAGGCAAGTACATAATTATACCAACCTGATGCAAATTAAAAAAAAAAAAGTTAGTTCATTAATCCAATCATGCAGGCAACAAGAAATGTAAGAAATAACATAAGAGTTATAAGAAATTCACCCATGAGAATATATCATCCTCTCCTCGGCTTGAAGCCGGGCTCAACAAGCTTCTGCTGGAAGCGGTCCATCTCTGTTCGATTGGAGCAGGGGCAGGTATCTCTTCCTTCTCTATGAGCTGCTTTAGGTCTTCTATATATTCTAAGTCTTTCATGCTCGGTTTCGCGATAGTACCAGCCGGAAAGCAAGTTTCAGAAACCCACTGTTGACCACCACAGTCAAACCCCAAAATTTCATCGCTCCATCCCACTCTGTACCCTTCTGACTTTCTCCAAAACTCGGCCTCGGCTTGGTTGACTTTTATGACGTGGTCTTTGTTTAGAGGATCTAGGGCCAGTAGTTTGTCTCGTAACTCAGTAAATGAAAGCTCGTTTATCTCTTCAGCTTTTGGTGCGACACCATCAGCTCTGCAATTAACTGAATTATAAGCACTTGATATATATTGAATATCTAAAGCTGGAACTAGATAGTTATATACCAGAACCTGCTATGCTGATCAACTAAGAACAGTCGTACCCGTATTTTTTAAAGGACTCCCTATAGAGGTCACGGACATGATCTAAAGCTTCATCTATACTATATTTGGGTTTGAACTTCGGTGGGCCCCTCCATTTCGAAACAGGATTGCAGGTAACAACAACAACAGTATCAGTGTATGGTATATACAGATACTTCACGTGCTTATTCTCGGTTAAAAATTTCCTGCAGAAATAGAAATATTTTCAGCTTATTACTAGCTAGATCACCTAGTTTCAAGTTTAAAAAGCTGCATTATACAAGAATGTGAATTTACTTGTGGTTTTTCTTGATATCTTTCATGTTAGAGACAAATGTATGCTCAACAAGCTCCTGCCTATCTACACACTGTAAAGTAACTTCAGCAACTACTCCAAGCGCACCAAGACCAACACGAGCTAAGTAGAAAAGGTCCGGATCTTTATCTTTGGAAATTTCAATGGTTCCATTAGTAGGAGTGACTAGTTTCATGCTAACGATCTGTTCATCAATTGGGGGCAATCTTGCACCAGTACCATGTGCACCCACCTATGGCCGAGAGCAAGACATGGCTGAATTAACAACTTATCGGACCAAGTTATATCTATCCATTTCACAAGTTGATAATAAACCAAATTCAAAATTTCACCTGACAAAGAAGGTCTTAAAAATGGTTCAATTAGTCTATCACTCGGGTAGTGAAAATGGTGGCATAATCAACAATCATTTCACCAAACTTCAACTTTTTCAATTTAACCAACTTACTAATTTATTCAATTAAGTTCAAATCAGGTTCCAAATTCCCAGAAAACAATACCTGAATAATACCACCAATCTGCTGCTCCCTTATGGAAGCGAAGTTCTGCAAAGTGATGCCATACTCCTTGATTGCATCAACAAGCTGCTGAACCCTAATTCCAGCTTGAACCCGGACCGTCTTCTTCTCCTTATCCACCTCCAATACCTTATCCATCAGTGCTAAATTCACAATCCCCAACCTGGATAACCCAATCCCATTTGGTGAAAGACCCGACCCAACTGGTCGGATCCTTGCCTTCTTTTCATTAGACTCCTTCACCACTTTCTGTAACTGCTCTAAATTCTCCGGTTGGTGGAAAACACGAGTTTGAACCTCGTGGGTCCCGCTCCAATTAGAGATTGTATGGAGGTCTTCAGGAAGGGGAGCGTAGCGGAAGATCTGGGCTTTTTTGTGTTTGGCGTGTTCCGGGAAAGGGAAAGAGTAGTATGTGGATGCTCCGCAGAAGATCACGAGTGCGCCATAGCCTAGGTACTTGCGGAGCTCAGATGAGGACGAGGAGGAATGTAGTGGTGGAGTTGTGGATAATAACCGGGTCGGGTTAAACGGGTTTGGGGAAGCGGTGGTCGAAGGTGGCGTTTGCAGTCGGCGGTTGACGGATTGGAGGGATCGTCTGACAGAGACCGCTCTCAGCATTTTTTTTTTTTAATAGTTCTTTCTGTTTTTTCAGAAGGGTACTGGGTTTTGGAGAAGCCCAGCTATTGCCATTTAACTTGGAAGAAACTGCAGTTCCTTCTGGTTAGTTTATTTAACTTTAGGGGGAAGCTTGCTATGTATTTGGGTGAAAAAAACGGAAATTGACAAGAAATGGAAAGAATATGAACTAGATAACTTCACTAAAATCAGGATCCCAATTTAGGTAACTCTCCCATTGCATCATACTTCAGATTGAACAATTCTAAAAGGTTTTGTCAGTAGAACAGAATTACATGTACAGAGCTTGTTTGTTATTTATATAACAGCCAGATCTGGACTCTTACAAGAAGTTGGGACTATCTAAGCTGCAAAGAGCTTAGGACATATAGTGTCTTGATGACCATCTGTATCTCCCCACAGAGTTCGTAAATGTGACAAAATAGATCGGGTCAGTACGAGTATATATGACACGACATAATATAACATAATAAAAATATGGTATGAACTAGTCGTGCTATATCATGCCCAACTGCATAGATATGTTGGTTGATATGGTATGATGCGGATTTCGGATACCGACTCAGAGCACGGCACGACATTTTTAGTTAAATAACATATTTTTATAATTTATCTATAATTTTAATTATTAATAATATTAATTTCTAATTTACTAAATAATAATTATTAAGAATAATTAACAACATATAAATTTTACAAATAAAATAAATTCCAAAATGACAAATTTCAATTTATGAATAAAATTTCAAATTACTTTTAATAACTTTTATTCAGTATTATTGTTATTTCATACTTGTTAGAAATATTCTCTTAACATTTATGTATTATTAGCATATTTTTTATTTATTGTCACTTATTTAATTATGTCTTTTATATGGTGTCGTTTATATAATGTATTAAATTACTTATGTATTATAATATTAGTATTTTATTAATAATTTTAAAACTATTCTTTTATTTAAAATTATTTTTTTAAAAGCAAGCTTTAGAGTCGCCACAGACTCTCAGGTCAGCATGACATGGAAGACACATTTTATGACCCATTATTGTACTCGTGCCGTGCCAAACTCGTGTCATGCCGGTACGGATTATCACCTCTAGATAGTAGGAGGCACCTCAATTAAGTGGAGCAGGTCTGGTTCAATCCTGTAATCGGTCAATGGTCTATGTTCGAGAACATCGTCATAAGTTTTGACAAATTCTTGAATCTCAATCTCCCCCTTCTTTATATCTTCCCATAAGTATCGGAGCCGGCTTACATACTTGATTTTCCAATATAAGCTATATAAGAATGAAAGGCAATACTAATCACATTCAATACATAATCAAATCCAATGCTCCTAAGAGATTCATAAGAGCAATCACCCTCTGCTCAACACGGCCAATAGTGGTAAAGACGAGCCTTGATTGGAGCCCGGGGTGTATAAAGTCAAGAACTTGAAGCCTGTCCCTAAAGTCAGAGGGAATGTCTTCAGATATCCACCTCAAGATGGTTATTCCCGGCTAGTTATCTTCCTTTTGCACTGTACTGTGCATGTAAACAATGCAGTATGGTCCTTCAGACAATTCGCTGCATATTTTGTGGAAGACATATTTCTTCAACTGCTCGGCAACTATAAGCATAGCTGCAATTTATAGAGGGATATGGAATTTTGATCTTTGTGATATATACATAAAATATTCCATAGATGCAAGTTCTGATCATTATTCCTTATACCATAAGCTTATCTGCTTAGTACTTCCTATTATCTCACTCAATTACAGACATAAAACAAGAAAAATAGTATATTTCTAGTTGGTCAGACTGCAAGTGAGGTATAATTTAGTACCTGCATAATTCGAAGTGATTTTGATATGGAGATGGGCCAGGAAACCACCAACCGGCCCAAAAGAATGGTTAAATTCCCTAATCACCTACTAGACTACAGTGTAGCTTCGGACAAACTGTTTTGACTACGTGTAGTTTAGGACAACTAAAAGAGAGAATATAAAAAGGGAATATTGTTGTGAGTGGAGGGTGTTTTCATGCATTTTCAATCGGCAGTAGCAGCCGTGGGTTCTAGGAGAGAGAAGGGTTTTTTGGCTTCTATGGAGATAGTATTGCTTGTAAGGAGAAAATTTTCAAGTAACGAAAAAAATTCTTCTCATTTTATTTGTTTCTTTCCCTCTCTAATCTTCCTCCCTTCTCAAAGCTCGGCCGACTCGATATTGGCCATACTAACATTGATGCTCTCATTGTGTTCTTGTTAGTTACCATGGCAGAAGACACTCGTTTAGCTCGGATTGACGAAGCAATAATGCAAATCCGAGAACTACGAGAATCTCATTTGGAGAAGTTTGATGCTTAAGCCCATATGATTGAAGCTTTTAGCTTTCTCTATCTGGGATTTAACAATGGGTTTCTAAACACTTGATAATAAAGTGGAAAAGTGACCTTGTACCCCTCCATTACCGCCGCTGTTTGTCCCTCTGTCGCAGCCGTCGGTGTAGCCCCTGCCGGCAACTATGCCACCACCGTATGTACCGCTACAGTTCCTTTACAGGCAGCCACCGATGTACCTAAATGCACCCCTTAACCATCAATCTCAACTCCCGAGAGACTTTCAACCTTACATGATTGCTCAACACCCCAAACTCCGTTTGTCACCCGTACAGCCGCCCACTAGAGTTCCATCCGCCGCCCTACGTTCTGCCGGAATAGTACATCGGACAACCACCTCACATAAAGTCGATGCGTCTTGATGTGCCTTGTTTTATCGGGAAAAATACATAAGCTTGGATTGCTTGTATTCAAATGACTTTTATCAAACTCCCGAATCACAACGGTTACAAATTGCTTCTTTCCATTTGGATGGTGATGCTCAAGATTGGTTTGATTGCACGACAAAAAACCGATTAATCACTACATGGCCTGTTTTCCTACATGCCCTTGAAGCCCGTTTTGGACTGTCGGAATATGAGGACCACTTCGGAAAGTTGAGTAAGTTAATGCAAACGGTTCCCTTTCCGATTTTCAACACTAATTTGAGCAACTTTTTAACAAAATTTCGGATGTACCCGAACATGTTTTGTAAGTTGCTTTATTTTCGGATTGAAAAATGAGTTGAGGAAGGAGGTTCAAGTGTATAAACCGGTCACACTTGTTCAAGCTATGAGCCTTGCACGACTTCATAATGATAAGGGAATGGATTCGAAACCTTCTACTAGGCAATGGGTCGATTGCACTTGGAATTTCAAACTAATTTTTCCAGAAAAATCTTCTTCACCTTTGGGTTCTTTTTCCCAACCTATCAAGTCTTCTAAAACAGTTACTCCTATTGTTAAAAAACTTTCTGCAACCGAAATGTTAGGAAGACGGGAAAAATGTTTATGTTACAATTGTGATGAGAAATTTGCTTTGGGCTATAAATATAAGGGAACACTTTTCTTTTTCACTTGTGATGATGATGAGGATGTTCCTAATACCCAAGTGGAGATTCCGGTTGAGATTGCTTCGATTGAAGTTACCTCGGAAATTGAAATGCTGAAAATTAGTTTGCATGCCATAGCCGGTCAAGTATGTCCTCATACTCTTAAGGTCCATGGAGTTATAGGAGGGTTGTCGGTTCCAACTTTAATTGATGGAGGTAGTACACATAATTTTATGAAGAAGGGGTGGTTAAATTCTTTAAGCTTCCTATTAGCCATTCCCTACATTTTCAAGTTTTGGTCAGAAATGGTGAAAAGTTGCATTGTGAGGGGTATTTTCCTAACGTACACCTGGAATTGGGTGGCAAAATATTTATGATGGATTTGTATGTTCTTCGACTTAAATGGGCCGATGTCGTGTTGGGAGTTCAATTGTTAAAACTTTTGGGTCGTAGAGCTTTATATGGTGTTCTTATGGGAAGTGAAGACTATAACTTTGAAGGGTAAACCGCTAATTTGCATGGAGCAAGTGGAAATCAAACAATTTTGAAATTTATCTCGGATGGATGGCATTGCACATTGTGTGGAACTTTATTCTTTAACTATGGTTCCAAATCCGACCGCCCCTCATCCTTCATTGCCACCGGCCATATCACACTTATTTTAAGAATTTTACGATGTGTTTTTGGAGCCTACTGAGCTGCCCCCTTTCCTGACTTTTGACCACAAAATTCACTTAGTACTGGGTTCTAAACGGTGAATGTTCTCATCATTACCCATATTTCCAAATATCTAAGATGAAAAAATTAGTTGTTGAGATGCTTGCTTCTGGAATTATTCGCCCAAGTCAAAGTCATTTTTCCTCTCCGATTCTTTTGGTGAAGAAAAAGGATGGTACATTGTGCTTTTGTGTGGATTACCGGCCCTTGAACGATGCTACCTCAAAGATAAATTTCTGATTTCCATCGTCGATGAGTTACTTGATGAATTAATTACATAGTGGTTTGGTCTTCTCCAAAATCGACCTTAGAGCAAGCTATCATCAAATCCAGATTCATTCACATAACATCCATAAGACCGCATTTCTAACTCATGAAGACCATTATGAATTTGTGGTAATGCCTTTTGGCCTTACTAATGCACCAAGCACTTTCCAATCCTCTATGAACTCAGTTTTTCAGGCATTTTTTTTGAAATTTGTCATCTTATTTTTTGATGATATATTAGTTTATAGCAAGACATTAGATGACCACCTTACTCATCTTCAAAGTGTTATTGAATGCTTGAGGTATCATCCTTTGCCAAATTATCTAAGTGCTTGTTTGCTCAATCTCGGATGGATTACTTGGGCCATGTTGTGAGCGCTTTTGGAGTTGAACCAGATATGGAAAAAATAGAGGTTATAAGACTTTGGGCTTCTCCTCATAATCTCAAGATGCTTAATGGATTCCTTAGCCTTATCGGTTACTGGTGAAAATTTATTTGGAATTACGCTTCTATAGTGTTTCCTTTGTCAAATTTTCAAAGGACATTTTTTAGTGGGGCTCGACCACCCAAGTGGTTTTCAAAAAAATTAGAAATCGCTCTCTTGTCGGCCCCCATACTTGCTTTACCGAACTTCTCATCTTTATTTATCATACAAACGGTTACTTCCGAACTTGGAATTGGGGCATTTTGCTTCAAAACAACTAACTTGTAGTTTACTTTAGCAAAAAGTTGAATCCCACTATGGCCAAGGCTTCCACTTATGTTTGGGAAGTCTATGCTCTCACCTAAGTAGTGGTGAAATGACAACAATATCTCTTAAGTAAACACTTTGTCATTCAAACGGACCACCATAGCTTGAAGGATATTTTACGCTAAGAGATTCAAACTCCGGATCAAAAAAAGTACTTGGTCAAGCTTTTGGGGTATGATTTTGATATCATTTACAAATCGGGTAGTTCCAACATTAAGGCAGATGCTCTTTCACGCTAATTTCATCAATGTTTTTGAGCTAGATGGCATAAAAACTGAGGAAAACAATAGCTTGGAAGTTTTGAGTATAGAAACAGGGGTTGACGGGTGAAGAACCGAGTCTAGATAGTGTGCATAACCCTTCCGATAGTGGGCTACTTGATTTGAGTTCATTTGGAGTGGGTCCCGGTATTGAACCAGGTCTGGGCAGCACTGATTTATCTCCGTATGGGTGTATGCCAATATGCAGATCTGGCAGTGAACCAGGTCTAGAAAATTCAGACAACAACATTTCTTCCTTGATTGAAAATGTTCCTTCTAGGCATAATTCTAGTGCTCTCAATTCTTCTTTATCTATCAAAGAAGGGTTATTATTCAAGAAAAATATGGTGGTTATTAGTCCCTCTTCTCTATTAAAGGCAAAAATTTTGCATGAATTTCATGCAAATCCTATGGCCAGATGTGAGGGCGTCTTGAAAACCTTGTCACACTTTTCGGCAAGTTTCTTTTAGGTTGGAATGGATAAGGACGTTCGGGAATTTATTAAGAGGTGTTCCGTTTGTCAAAAAATAAAGTGTTCTACCACTAAGCCGGCAAGATTGTTGCAACCATTGCCTATTCCCCATTATATTTAGGAAGATGTCTCGTTGTATTTCATTACGGATCTTCCATCCTTTAATGAGTTTTCAATTATATTGATAGTGGTAGACCGCTTGTCTAAATTCTTTCATTTTGGTGCTCTTTGATTCGGTTTTACCGCCACTTCCATGGCTTCTTTGTTTGCTAATATTGTAGTGAAACATCATGATTTTCCGATATCAATAGTGTCCGATCGTGACCCCATATTTGTGAGTAAATTTTGGAGAGAGCTTTTCCGGTTAAGTGGCACCAAGTTAACATGTCAAGTGCCTATCACCCTCAATCGAATAAGAAAACGAAGGTTCTTGATCGGTGTTTGGAGTAATTAAGAGCTTTCATCTTTGAACAACCGGAAAAGTGGCATCGTTACTCACTTTGGGCAGAGTTGTGTTACAGCACTTCGATGCACACTACTACTATATTTCGGTATTTGAGGCGGGTTTTTTGGAAATCTCCTCATACTATTCCTTCTTACTTGGAAGGAACTTCTAACATTGAGATGGTAGACACGAAATTAGTGGACTGTGGTAAGTTGTTGGAAACCTTGAAGTTGCAAATGGAGAAGGCTCAATGGAAAAATGAAGAGCAATGTCGAAAAGCATAGGTTAGACTTTTCTATGGAAGTTGGCCAATAGGCCTATGTGAAGCTTCAACTATATAGACAATCCGCTCTCATGTCTATGCCTTATACTAAATTAGGTCGTCGATATTATGGTCCTTTTTACATCGTAGAGTGGATTGATCTAGTTGCTTACAAGCTCTAACTTTTGGAGGCCTCTAAAATCCATATAGTTTTTCATGTGTCGATTTTGAAGCATTGTCCACATCCTGATTCCACCACCTCTATGCCACTTCCCTCTTCCATAGTCAACAACCACTCACTTATTGAGCCACTTACCGCCTTGGATTCTCAAGTTATCAAGTTGGGATGTCATTGGGTACCATTGTTGGGTATGGTATCCCTAAAGCATGTGATTAGTATTGTTTTAATGAAATTAATAAAAGTAATATTTTTTTATATAATTGTTTGAATGAATTATTATTGAATAATATGTATAAATATCAAAAAAATCCAAATTCATTCATGTAATTATAATCTTACATTGGTACGAGAGGATTAAAATTATAGATAATGAGTTAAATTGTCTGCAACATATTAAAATATAAATTTTTTAATTAATAGTTGCTAGTACGGTCCGCTAGCATTATAAATGAGAGTAATATAGATCCGAATCACTAATGTAGATAGACATATTAGTGGATGTACTTTATATAATTAGATTATATATGATATGACCCGACATAAAGGATTGAATGCATGTAATGATAATATCAATAGACTACTCAAAATTGCTCAGTAATTTGTTTTATAATTGCAAGAGTGCAATCTCATATTCTTAGTGGAATAATATTGGAATTAATAAATTAGATTTATTATATTTAAGAGTTTAATTAATAATTTAATTTATTTGAGCTTAAAATTATAGGTTCATCGTATTCATATCGCATCTATAAAATATTGTACATGGTAAAAATGACAAAAGTTGAAAAAATGACTTATTTGCAAGAAAACAATTTTCTGGAGCAAATTTGTAATTATGAGATAATTGATGTTAATTAATTAATTAAAAGATTTATTTTAAATGATGAATTTCGAAATTCATGTATGAAATAATAATATATTTACTTTTAAATTAAATATGTTATATATAATAAATGATGAATTTAGAAATTCATGCATGCAACAGTCGCGGGACTGTCTTGTAGCCGCTTCAAGCAGCAATGGCGGGAGGGTCCCGCGGCATAAGGCCGTTGGTCGGATCAACCACAGTCCAAGTCTCTTTCCCAAGTAGCTACCGCCTACGGCTAACCCTAGGAATTTCATGGGCTTCGGCCCGTGATACTAAAACGGGTCGGGTTATTGGTTTGACTCGTGACCAGCTCCTGTGACCTGCCTAGTAAGTGAGTTTGACTCATTTATTTTAAAGCTAAAAAATAATGTATTTTAGGCCCGTGAACTTAATTTTGGATTTTTTGAAAAACCAAAGAACTTGTTGAATTTGACCCAAATAAGTTCAATATGCTCAAAAAGAGTTTAGGCCTAATTGGAAATAATTAAGTTAAATTTAAAATTGAAGTTAGAAATTTTTTTTTCTTGGGATTTAGGGATTGAGTTTGTTTTAGTAAATCACCGGTTGAGTCCAAATTCAAGATGGAGAAAATTTAGGGAATGATGTAACACTTGAGCCCTTACGTATTTTATTTTTTTATTTATTTGTATTTTTTGCAAAGGTTGTAAATTCTAGATATACACATTTCCCCGTTCATTATATCTATTTATTTATGTTAATTGATTTGATTGATAATATATTAGTTGATTACATGTAATATATGAATATCCACACAATATTATTTTAAATTATCAATCTCATGAGTAGAAATATGATTTAATTACGATTGTCATAGTTAAATGTGATTTATTTAGTGAAATTAATTGCATAAATTGATTTAAGTTTTAAAGAGTTAAACTTCATAATCACACCCTATAAAGTCAAATATTTCATTAGGACTTTAATAACCAATTTTGTTAAAAAACATTTTAATTAAAATGTTATGAATATACTAAGTCTATTAGTTATAAATTAGGTTCACTCAATAAGATTAAAATCATATTAAGATATGGATTAAAATGGTTTAATTGAACCTAGGTTCAATAGGATTGATATTTACAATTAATAGGATTATATTCATTGGTTAATTAGTAATTAATTTAGAATTAATTAACTAGTTTTAATTTGAAAATATAAGATGTTTTTTGAAAACACACATTTTTAAATAGTGAGTGGGAGAAGATTGATGTGATAATATAACATATGATTTCTATTATTAGTACAACATTGTGAGATATGTAAATAGCCTCGAGACGGCTTTGTTTTCGTCCCCCTAAAGAAGGTTGAAGACCATATCAATACCAATGTTGGCTTATTAAAAAGATAGGGAAAAGTGATGTATTTCGAACTTGATCGACCCTAAGGCGGCAATTTTCGAGTTAAGTCATGGATTCTGAAATAACGGGTTACACTCACAAAGACATAATTAAGCTTTAAGGGGTTGATTGCGTCTTGACCAAATAAACTGTAACTTATGAGCAAAAGAGAAAATATGAGATATTTTAAGTTTGACTCGTAGGTATGAAATGTCTCAAAATTAATTTGAAATTAATATTATCGACCCTAAGGCAATATATTAATTATTGAGTTAATTTATTGTTGTTTAGTAATAAATAATTTTATGTATTTTAATTATTGCATTCATGTATCATATTTACTATTCTGAAATTTTGATATTTATTTCAATTATAATGATTGATGTATGTTTTATTTAATTTCAACAATCATCATGTCTTCAATCAATAATCTCGTTATCACTTTACTCAACAAGTACAAATTAACTGATGGTAATTTTATGAGATGAAAATGAAACTTAAACATAGTATTAATTTGTGAGAACTATAACTTTGTCTTGACCAAGAAATGTCCTGAAGAGCCCGCTGCTAATGCTGCCCGTAATGTATAAGAAAAGTATGACAATTGGATCAAATCCAATAACAAAGCCAAATGCTACGTGTTGATGAGCATGAGTGATGTTCTTAGGAAGAAACATATAAATTTAGAGACTGCATGTGAGATATTGGAGTCTCTCCAGGTTTTATTTGGGCAGTAATTAGACTAGAGTCATCATGAGGTTGCTAGAACCTATATGAACGCCAAAATGAAGAAAGAAGTTTCTATCAGAGATCTTTTTGAACATGATCAACACAATACATGAGGCGGAAATATATAAGGCTACCATTGATGAGCGCATTCAAGTTAGAATCATACTTGAGTCACTCTCACCAACTTTCGCTACATTCAATACCAATTATGTTATGAACAAACTATAGTACAACATAACTCATCTATTGAGTGACTTGCAGACTTTTGAGACTCTTAATAAGGCGAGGTCCAAAGAGGGTGAAGCAAAAACTGCCGAACAAAAGCCGCCTTCCTCTTATGTTAAGA
Source organism: Coriaria nepalensis (assembly GCA_027186245.1). Lineage (NCBI taxonomy): Eukaryota > Viridiplantae > Streptophyta > Magnoliopsida > Cucurbitales > Coriariaceae > Coriaria > Coriaria nepalensis. The sequence goes on along the minus strand of CP114499.1, from coordinate 4,605,599 downwards.
ACAATAAGAAAATGTACACCAAGGGAAAGAAAGCCAAAAGGTCACCTGAAGATGTTGGGCCCATTGAATATAAATGATCTTCATGAAAAAAGAGACGTAGATGGGAAAGTAGACTTTCAAGGGACGACTTGCGACAAGGGGCTATACCCAAAGAGAAAGAGTCGATTATAAAGAGACTTTCGCTCATGTTGTCATGCTAAAGTCTATACATATTTTTTTATCCATAGCCGTTAGTTTAGACTACGAGATATGAAAAATGACTGTCAAGACAACTTTTCTAAGTGGCTATCTTAAAGAAAGCATTTATATGATGCAACTAGAATGTTTGTGCAAAATGGTCAAAGAAAAAAGTTTGCAAGTTGCTTAGATCCATATAATTGGATTGAAGCAAACCTTTAAGTCTTGGAACCTAAGGTTTGATGAGACTATAAAGACATATGATTTTGAGAGACTATATACTTATTTATTCAGGTGGAGACTTGAACCCCACTAGATACACTGATTCTGATTTTCAATCAGATAGAGATAGTCAAAAATTGACTTCTAGATCAGTGTTCACAATTGGTAGAGGAGCTGTAGTCTTGAGAAGTATCAAACAATCTACTATTGCAGATTCTACCATGGAATACGAATATATAGCATCTTGTGAAGCTGCGAAAGGGGCAGTTTGGCTCATGAATCTATAATAATCTGGAAGTTGTTCCAGATATGGAAAAACCACTAGTCTTGTACTATCACAATAGTGGAGCAGTGACTAATTCAAAGGACCCAAAGAGTCATAAGAGAGGCAAGCACATAAAGAGTAAATATCATCTCATCATCGAGATAGTCCACTGAGGTGATGTGACAGTAATGAAAATAACGTCAAAACATAGCCTTGCAGATCCGTTTACCAAGACACTTTCAACGAAGCCTTTTGAGGAACATGTACGTAATTTAGGAATGAGGGAGATACTTCACTTGCTTTAAAGTCAAGTGGGAGTTTGTGGGCATGGTGTCCTAAAAACATGTGGTGAGTATTGTTTTAATGAAATTAAAATATTCAATTTTTCATGTGTTGATTTTGAAGCATTTTCCACATCCTAATTCTGCCACCTCTATGCCACTTCCCTCTCCCATAGTCAACAACCACCCACTTGTTGAGCCACTTACCGCCTTGGATTCTCAGGTTATCAAGTTGAGACATCATTAGGTACCAATATTGGGCATTGTGTCCTGAAAGTAAGTGATAAATATTGTTTTAATGAAATTAATAAAAGTGACATTTTTCTATATAATTATTTTGAATGAATTATTATTGGAAACTATGTATAAATATCAAAAAATTCCAAATTCATTCATGTAACTATAATCTTATATTGGTACGAAAAGATTAAGATTATGGATAATGAATTAAATTGTCTGCAGTATATTAAACTATAAAATCTTTAATTAATGGTTGCTAATACGGTCCGCTAGCATTATAAATATGAGTGATATAGATCCAGATCACTAATATAGATATACATCTTAATAGAAGTATTTTATATAATTGGATTATATAAGACATGACCCAATATGAGTTAATTCTCTATTAACATGTCATTTACCATAAAGAATTTTATTTATATCAATAGATAATTATATGCAGATCAATTTGAATCCTGAGTATTCATAAACTCACGTTTATGTCAACTGGATCTTTTGATTCAATCATCACGATTTGTTTGCAAAACATGCTAAATATTTTGTTTTGGAGATTCATTGGGATAAGTGGCTGAGAACATGATTTATAGATATGAAATCTAAACATTCTTCATACAAGATTATATATTGGTTCCCTTAAGGGTTAATTCTGGAACTGAATAGTTTTGAACTCAAATTTATAATCAAGTTATAAATTGACCGTTCACTAATGAATTAATGATATTTAAGTATAAAGAGATAATTAGAGGAGTAAAATGATAATTTTGACCAGTTCTAATTATGAATTAATTTTTTGATGATTAAATGCATGTGATGATAATATCAATGGTCTGCTAGAAATTTCTCAATAATTTGTTCTATAATTACAAGAGTGCAATATTATATTTTAAGTAGAATAATATTGAGATTAATAAATTAACTGTATTGAATTAAAGAGTTTAATTAACAATATAATCTATTAAAGCTTGAAATTATGGGTTAATGGTTCCCGTATCGCTTTTATAAAATATTGTTTAAGGTAATAATGACAAAAGTTAAAAAAAAACTTATTTGTAAGAAAATAATTTTTTAGAGAAAATTTGTAATTATGAGATAATCAATATTAATTAATTAATTAAAAGATGTAGTTTAAATGATGAATTTTGAAATTCATATATTAAATAATAATATATTTGATTTTGAGCTAAATCTGTTATATATAATATTAAATTGATATAAGATATTAATTTAATATTAAGATTAAGTAAGCCAAACTTAAATTAGTTTGAAAATTTTATTTAAAATTCAAATACGATATGATTTGATTTAAAATATATGGGATTTTATTTTAAATAAGATTTGAAAATATTTGACTAAATCAAATATATCATTAAAGATATGATATGATTTAAAATAGATGAAATTATATTTTAAATCGAATTTGAAAAGGTTTAACCATATCGAAAATATCATATAATGATTATCTTATTATTTAATATTATAATTGAATCATCAATTCAATTAATTTAAAATATTTAAATTAAATTGAAAAATCTAATAAAACTCTATAAATATATCATATTCTAATTATTATTTTCTGATGTAAAAACTATATAACTTTTTTCATAAATAGAAAAAAAGAGATTTTTTATGAAGAGATTTTTTTAAGAGAAAAGAAAAAGAAAATTTTATCATCTCTACGTGTCTACATACGTTATATTATGTTGAGGATCGACTTGGAAAATTATGATATAAATCTTGATAATCGATTCACATAGGATAAGATATGACATCTTTATATAAATATAAAATTAATTTATATATATATATATAAATCACTAATAAAAAATTTCTAAAATTTTTTATTATATACTTAAACCAATTAATCATTTCAATTTTGAACTCATTTTCTAACATAATGGAGTGGGCTCCCACTTGATGAGACTTTATGGGAGAACGTTGCTATGTTCCAGAAATTACACCCAACTTTCAACCTTAAGGATAGATTCTTCATGATTGATAAGGGGATGGGTCAAGAAACCACCAACCGGCCCAAGAGGATGGTTAATGGTTAAGTTCCCTACTCACCTACGAGATTACAGTGTAGCTTTGGACAAGCTGTTTTGACTACGTGTAGTTTAGGACAGGTAAGAGAGAGAGTATAGCAAGAAAGGGAAAAATTGGCAGTAGTAGCCATGGGTTTTAGGAGAGAGAAGGGTTTTGAGTGATGGTAAGCATGTAGTAATTTTTATAAGGAAAAACTTTCGAGTAATGAAATAATTTCTCTCATTTTATTTGTTTTTCTCTCTCTCTAATCTACCTCCCATCTCGGAGCTCGTTCGGTTCGATATTGGCCATATTAACAAATTTCCAAATCGACACGGCATTATTAGTGAATCCTTTGCGTAGATGTACATAAACTATCAATTCGCAGTTAAACTATTCCCATAACTTGAGGTTCCCAAACAGAATGATCATAAACGACTTTCCAATTTTCAATCAAACTCTGAAAATAATCGAAACAAACGAACAACAAAAAGTGATTGTTTACCGGGAAATTACTTTCCGACTATGCGCAAGATTCGGTTTCCATTCTTATCCGAGCCGTCGAAGCAAAAGAACTGTAAAAGGTCGAGATCAGAAAAGTCCTCGTCGGGGGAAAGGTGTTGAGAGCAATCATGCCAGTTGTCCTGCTCTTCTATCTCTCTCCGTGGTTCCGGGTAGCAAGGGCCGTGAATCGATTCCCAGATCCGATTGTACTACCATCACTGAGAAATCGTTCGGATTGCTTCCCATCCTCCGATTCAACTTTCGATTTTTTGCCCTCACTTCCTCACCCTCTTTCCCTCGGACTGTATCTGATTATGGCAGGTAGGTTTTTGCCAAACAAGGAAAAAGCACGCTCTGGCAAGCACTAATCAACGGCGATCTTACCGACACGTGGCTTAATATGATTTATCCAGATTCCGAAACGTGTCACTGTGAGGAAACGTGGACCACTCCATTGCCTGGTAGTAGACCGTGGATAATATTATCCGAATTTTTGCTTTAATTCCATTCATTTTTTTGGTAGTGTTTCTAATTCGAAAGATTCCATCTTGTTCTGGGACAAGAGAAGGAGCATGCTCCACAATTGTGAAATCTCTTACCAGAAGAAGCCCCTCCCCAGTTTTTTCATTTACTATGTCTTTTCTCTTTCAACACAGTGCCTCTTCAATCTGGGCAATCTCCATCTAAATTGCTTATGATTCCTTCTCGAATTCCAGCGATAAATCTGGTACAAGTTCCAGGACCCATCTCAAATTTCGATACTTCTTCTGCCATTTCTTATTGTTTAGTTCTTTCCTAAGTTTCTTTGATTCTGGGGCTAGAAGGTTCTTGTTCTTCGTTTTGAAGTTATGTCTGCGTAAATTTCAGACCCAGATAATTGTGGGTGTTTGATTTTGGTAAGGTATCATGGATACTATACTTAAAACGCACAGCAAGCTTGGTTTTTTGCAACCATTAGATGGGTTTGCAGAGAAATTGAGTAATTCCACCCGCTCAAAGTTTCAAACCCAGGATCTCAAATTTGGTCCCAGAAAATCTACTCTCAAATGCAGTAGAAATGTCCGAGTTAAGGCTAGTTATGCTCTGCTAGAGCTTGTTCCAGAGACCAAGAAAGAAAATCTTGCCTTTGAGCTTCCCATTTACGACCCGTCAAAAGGCCTTGTAATAGACCTTGCAGTTGTGGGAGGTGGGCCAGCCGGACTAGCTGTCGCACAGCAAGTCTCAGAAGCAGGCCTTTCGGTTTGTTCGATCGATCCAGCTCCTAAGTTGATCTGGCCCAATAACTATGGAGTTTGGGTTGATGAATTTGACTCCATGGACTTGCTTGATTGCCTTGACACCACTTGGTCCGGTGCTGTTGTGTACATTGACGAAAAATCGACCAAGGATTTATCCCGGCCTTATGGGAGGGTTAATAGGAAGCAACTCAAGTCGAAAATGTTGCAAAAATGTATATCAAATGGAGTCAAGTTCCATCAAGCTAAAGTTATTCAGGTTATTCATGAAGAGTTCAAATCTTATTTAATTTGCAATGATGGGGTGACTATTCAGGCTTCTATAGTCCTAGATGCAACTGGGTTTTCTAGATGCCTTGTTCAATACGATAAGCCTTATAATCCAGGTTATCAAGTAGCATACGGGATTTTAGCTGAAGTAGAAGAACACCCATTTGATGTAGATAAAATGGTGTTTATGGATTGGAGAGATTCACATCTGAACAACAATTCTGTCTTGAAGGAAGGGAATAGTAAAATCCCCACATTTCTTTATGCAATGCCCTTTTCTTCGAATAGGATCTTTTTAGAAGAAACTTCCCTAGTTGCTCGCCCAGGATTACCTATGGAGGATATCCAAGAAAGATTGGTGGCTAGATTAAGACATTTAGGGATAAAAGTTAAGAACATTGAAGAAGATGAGAGATGCGTGATTCCTATGGGTGGGCCCCTCCCTGTGCTACCTCAAAGAGTCGTCGGAATTGGTGGGACCGCTGGGATGGTCCACCCATCAACTGGGTACATGGTGGCTAGGACTTTAGCAGCAGCTCCAATTATAGCAAATACGATAGTTCAATACCTCGGATCGGAAAGAAGCCTTGTAGGGAATGAACTGTCATCAGAAGTTTGGAGAGAGTTATGGCCTATAGAAAGGAGGAGGCAAAGGGAGTTTTTCTGTTTTGGTATGGATGTTTTATTGAAGCTTGATTTGGACGGTACTAGGAGGTTTTTCAATGCGTTTTTCGATCTTGAACCTCATTACTGGCATGGATTCTTGTCTTCTCGTTTGTTTCTTCCCGAGCTTTTGTTTTTTGGGCTTTCATTGTTCTCTCATGCCTCGAATACTTCTAGAGTAGAGATAATGGCAAAGGGGACTCTGCCTTTGGTAAACATGATCAACAACCTGGTAAAGGATGCAGATTAGTGGGCAAGATATATGGTTTGTTTGTTGTACACCAATTGTGAACCCGAGGCATTTGCGTACACTATTACTTTCTGTTTCTGATAACTGTCAATATGTCATTCCACTTTAAATTTTTCAGTCTATACGCTCTTACGGCATATAATTTTTTTTATGACAATCTACGGAATTGCCTTGGAACCGAACAATGCTATCCTAAAGAGACAGCTTTGGTGACGCCTAATTAGGATCGATGTCCCCTATCTGGATGTAACGTCAAGTAATCATTGGGCTAAATTGGATTCCATTAACCTATGGCGGATCAAATTAGTCCGGAAATATTTATATCCTCTTTACCTGGTTAATTAAGAAAATGATCATATTTTCTTGTTCTCGCATGGTTTCTAATTATGGTGCGAATACTCTTTCTCTCTCGTTATTAACGTTTGATTGATTATTTTATGGTTACTCAATCTCTAATATAATCTTTGTTCTTCTGATTGTTAGAAAGGTTTTGTGACTCATTTCTTAGAAAATCGGTGACTGATTTCTATCGGAAGTATTAGATTTGATATCTGTATTTTTATTTGAAATCGTATGTATATATGAGAACTTGTATATGAGACTTTATCATAGTATTATTGGTTTTTCGATAAATTTTTCAGAGCTTGTGAAGTAGACTTCGCCGAACCACGTAAAAATTATGTGTTCTTTATCTTTCTGTGATTTATGTTAATGCATTGATGTTCTTGAAATATAATATTGTATTTGAATGAATTTGGAAAAGAAAATGCTTAAAGAACTTTGATCTTAGAAAATACTAGAAAAGAGAGAAAGATATATTCATAATAGCGGTATCAAAGCTAGTTTTAACTTTCTCTAATTTTGACTTCTATTAAACTCTTGTGAATATATTTTGTGTGATTGAACTTATGGCTAAAATAGATCTGTGCTAGGGTTTTTTAATCTAATTTATATGTTTCTTGAAATTGAGGTTTGAAAATAGGCACCTTTGATTTGTGTGATCTTAGTTAAATCATACTTGTATGTTATGAAATATTATGTTTTGTGGAATCGTGCATTGTATTCTCTAATTAGTTTTCTAAAATAAAACCTAATCAGTTTTCTTGATTTCTTCAAATAAATTTACTAATATTTCTCTTGGCATAATGGTTATATACTCTCTCTTAAGTATCAAATTGTTTTTGTCAAGTTTGATTGTGTGGTGATTATGTAGTGCTCAAACTTTTTTTAATACACTAATCCGAGAGAGATTACTACAACGCACCTTGATATTCTCACATTTGATGGGAAAATTGATTTAGGAACACGACAGAAGAAAATGAGAGTTTTACTCTCACACAATAAGGATGGAATTAGTGTATTAAAGGTGATAAAGCAAATATAGATAAAGATGCCTATAATTTGTTAATCTTAAATCTCTTAGAGAAGGTTTTGAGAAAAGTGGATGGAGAATAGACTGCTCTCTCTCTCTTGGGTAAGCTTCTAAGCACTTATTCTGTTAGAACTACTCTTGATTTAGCTTTCATAAAAGGTTCTTTATTTTTTTGGAAGATGGATAATTCTAAATATCTTGATAATAATATACATAAAATTTTAAAACTTGTGTTAGCTCTTAAGGGTACATATCAAGCTATAGATGACACATCTCATGCTATGATTTTGTTATAAACCTTAGGTGATGAATATGTTGTAGTTCAAAATGTTCTTAATATTATGGTACTATACCTAGTTCTGGGTTAGTCATAGCTAGTCTTAAGGCTAGAAAGTTAGAATTGAATGCTTCAAAAAGAACCAATAGTAATATGTTTATAAAAAGTACAAAAAAAGAAAAAGAAAGATAATGCAAATTGTTCAAATAAAAATTTGAAAAGAAAAAATATTATGATAAGAAAAAGAATAAAGATGAATCTAGGAAATATTACTATTGTAATAAACATGGTCATCTTAAAAAAGACTGCTATGCTTTTAATCTTAAAAAATAGAATCAACCTAATGAGAAGGAAATCTAGTAGTAGATGGAAACAATACCAATTGTGAAGTTCTAAATATCTCAAAATATATTACTATAAATGAGTAGATCTTAGATTCAAGATATACTTTTCATATTGTCTGAATAAATATTTGTTTCAAAATTTTGTTGATACTGAATCTAGTATTGCGTAATATTTGTACGTTTAAGGATATTTCTCTGAAATTGTATGAGTAAATTAATTGTATTGATAGATATTAGTTATATTCTTGATTTGAAAAGAAACATGATATCACTTGGTATACTAAATGATTCTGGATGTTCATACATTGCTGAAAATGGTTGCATGACTATCTATAAAAATATGAGACTTGTTCTAAAGAGCATTGAGAAAAACAGATTGTATGTTCTGTGTGATTTCTATTTTCACTCCAATACTGATACTACCTTGATCTCTGCCAACACTGTTAAGACAGATACTTGACACTTGAGATTAAACTATATGAGTGAGAAATGTATATCTGCCTTGTGTAAACAAGGACTACTTGGTAATGCTTATGTTTCTTCTTTGTCATTATGTGAAACTTACATTTTCAGTAAGCAACATAGACTACATTTTTCAAAGGGTATGCATCTGTCTAAAAACTATTTAAAATATGTATATTCTAATTTGTAGGGACCTAAAAAGGTCACCTCCATGGTGGGAATATATGCTTCTTATCAATTGTTGATAATTATTATAGGATCGTATGGGTACATCTACCTAAGTCTAAGAATGAAACTTTAGAAAAATTTAAGACATGAAAAAATCTTGTAGAAAATCAAATAGATAGAAAGGTTAAGACTTTTAGGACTGATAATGACCTAGAGTTTTGTAATAATGTATTTGATAACTTTTGTAATGATTAAGAGATACTTAGACATAGGACATTCATAAAAACTCTCACAACAAAGTGAGGTAGCTGAAAGAATGAATATAACACTTCTAGAAAAAGTGAGATGTCTATCATTTAATTCTAGCTTGCCTAAGACTTTTTGGGGAGAAGTTGTAAAAATTGCACCTACCATATGAATAAGAGTCATTCTAAGTGTTAAATCTGACATGTCCTTTTGAAAAATGGCATAATAGAAAACCTAACTTGAATCTTCTAAGAGTATTTGGTTGTCTCGCATATGCACATAAGTCAGATGAGAAATTAAACTATAGGTCTCAAAAAGATATTTTTCTTTGATATCAAGAAGGAACCAAGGGATATAGGCTATGGGATAGAGAGGCAGTGAGTGTTAGAATAATAATAAGTAGATATGTAGTATTTAGAGAATGTGACTTTTCTTGTAAAACTACCAACATCTATGTAGGTACATCCAATGATGCTTCTACTACACAAAATATAAATGAGGATGATAAAATTAAGATGGAACATGCAACCATTGCAAGTCCATCTGGGCAGCAACAGAAGGGCAGCCCCCTTAATCTACTTGACACATATGAGGATGTGCAAGACACAAATGAGGGTTAAAGAGAATAATTTAATGCAACTCGGGTCTTAGAACCATCTAATCATGATAATATATCTAATTACTAGTTAATCAAAGATAGAGGGAAAAGACAAGTTATTCATAACCTCAAGTATTTCTATGCTGATGTTATCTATGGTTACTTATTTTGATCTTGAACTTGAACAATTAGATGTAACAAATGCTTTCTTACATGGTGAGTTAGAAGAGACCATTTATATAAATCAACCAATAAGATTTTTAGATAAGAAACATCTTGATTATGCATGTTTACTTAATAAATCACTTTAAGGTTTAAAACAGTTACCTAGACTTCTTACATCTTGAGTAATCTTATTACTCAAAACTTGGTTATGAGGGATGGTTTATCTTATGAAGGTCGTAGCACTATGAAAACTAATATGGAAGGGTTAATTGTGCCTCAAGGTGGAGTTTGTTAGATGTTGGCGATGCCTAATTAGGATGTATGGCCTAATCCATCCGGATGTATTGCCCAAGCAACCATCGGGACAAACAAGATTCCATTAACCTGTGTCGGGTCAAATAAACCGAAAGTATTTATATCCTATTTACCTAGTTAATTAAAAAACAATCTCATTTTCTTGTTCTCGCTTGGTTTCCGGTTATGGTGCGATTACTCTCTCTCTTTCTCTCTCTCGTGAATAGGGTTTGATCAATTGTTTCATAGTTACTTGATCTCTGGTATGATCTTTGTTCTTCTGGTTGTTAGAAAGGTTTTGTGACTCATTTCTTAGAAAATCTGTGATTGATTTTTGTTGGAAGTATTAGATCTGAGATCTTTGTTTTGTTCAAAATCACATGTATATCTGAGAACTTGTATTTGAGACTTTATCATAGTATTATTAGCTTTCCGATGAACTTTTTAGAGCCAGTGGAGTAGGCTTTTCCAAACCTTATAAAAATTTTGTGTTCTTTATCTTTCTGCAATTTATGTTAATGCATTGAAGTTCCTAAAATATAATATTGTATATAAATGAATTTGGAAAAGAAAATGGTTAAAGTGTTGGATATAGTACTCTAAAAGCATGTAATAAGTACAATAATATGTATATCATATCATGAAACAATCGAAAAATTCCAAATTCAATAGTAATTGTTGAATTTTACTACTTGTTTTCCAAGTACAGTAATGGTTAAAGTGTTGAATGTACTTATCATACTAATTGTTTCAACATACTATTTTTCATAAAGAATTTTATTCATATCAATAGATGATCATATGTATATCAATCTGAATCCTGAGTAGTCATGAACTCCTGTTTATATCAATTGGATCATTTGATTTACTCGTTACAGTTTGTTTTTAAAACAGGCTAAATACTTTTGTTTTTAAGGTTCATTGAGATAAGCGGATGAGAACATGATTTACAGATATGAAATCCAAACCTTCTTCGTAGAAGATTGAATAATTGTTCCCTTAAGAGTTAATTTTGAAACTGAATGGTTTTAAACTCAAATTTATAATTAAGTTATAAATTGACCGTTCACTAGTGGATTAATGATACTTAAGGATAAAGAGATAATTAGAGGGGTAAAAATGTAATTTTAACCGGCTTTAATTATGAATCAATTATTGGATGATTAAATTGCATGTAATGATAATATCAATTGACTATTAGAGATTGCTCAGTAATTTATTCTATAATTGCAAGAGTCCGATTAATCGCATATTCTTAGTGAAATAATATTGAGCTTAGTTGGTAAGATTTATTAGATTAAATAATTTAATTAATAATCTAATTTATTGTAGCTTGAAATTATAGGTATCCTCAAGTTTTCTCTGTAAAACACCGTATAGGATAAGAGTAATGAAAAAGGAAGAGAAAGTGTTTATTTACAAATAAAATATTTTTATAGGGCAATTGTATAATTATTAGATAATTAATGTTAATTAGTTAATTATATAATTAATTAATTAAAAGATATATTTAAATATTATTTTAATATAGGGAATTTCGAAATTCACTTTATAAAATAATAATATTTAATTTTGAATTAAATATATTATATAATATTAAATATGTTAATTTAATATTAAAAATAGTAAATTCAAATTTAAATTGATTTGAAAAACTAATTTAATATTTAAATAAAATATGATTTTTAAAAAAATATATAAGATTTTATTTTAAATTATATTTGAAAATATTTGACCAAAGAGATCACTAAAAAATATCTCATGATTTTATTATTATTTAATATTATATTTGAATTATTAATTTAAATTAATTTAAAGTGTTTAAAATAAATATAATATTAAATAAAAACTCTAAAAGAATTATATAAATACATCATATTCTAATTATTTTAGAAGAGAAGTGGATGATGCGTAGAGATCACTTAAAAGAAAGAAAACTTTGTCATTTCTACGTGCTCACACATGTCCTAGTGCGTTGAGAATCGACTTGGAAGATCATAGTGTGAGTCTTAACTGTCGATTTGCGTAGACAAAGATATGATTCCTCCTCCTAGCGTTTAAGGTTAATTTATATATATATAAATGATTGCTAAATGTTTTTAGAAAATTTTATTATTATATACCGGAACGAATAATCGTTTCAGCCATGAAATTTTAAACCCGATTTCTAACATAAAGAACTTTGATCTTATAGAAGATTAGAAAAGACAATAAGATGTATTCCTAACAAAATCTTGTATGCTTTTGGTTGGAGAAACCATCTTTATTAATTGATGTAAGAGATATATTCTCAGTAATATATATCCTCTAACTGATTGAGGATACTTTCTTAGTCATTGATATGTATCCTCTTTCGATTATAAAGTATCTTGAGTCATAATTATTCTGCCTCCCTCCTTTTCACCCATAAATTTTAGAAACTTTTAAGTGACCCATATTTATGGTAGACGGATCTATCATAATTATATCCAAAATTTATGTGATGTATAATATAATAATGTGAAACTGATAAATAGGATTAAAAAAGAATGCTCCATCCAAAATTACTCAATAGTTTAAAAAACAAGCTTAGACAAAGTATATGACAAGCAATATAAAATAAAAAAGAACACATAACTATTCTTACATCAAAGGTTAAAGAGAGAGAGAGAGATGGGAGATATGTCGGTTAACACATCTGCCGAGATTTGGTCGACATACCCACACAACGCTTTGGCTTCATTACCTCCAAGACTCAACTCCATGATCTTGTTGGGGATGCTAGCACCGGAAGTGGCCAGGTTGATGTCTCTATAATAAATCAACTTTTTTTTCTCTTCCACTATAATCAGGTTAATTTCCTTTTATTAGAATAAGTCTTGCTAATTTGAAGATCTATTGTTTTGCAACTAGTTAGATTTTATAAGAAAATCATAGCCACAGATAAAAGCTTGAATCAATTAAAACTAGCTCCAAAGCTTCCAAACATTTCCTACAAGTTCACCTCTAAAAACATGACTATATCTGATGTCGGATCGAAAATAGCAGCACAATCAAGTGTAGACGTGATCACCATTACTCAAGCCCTTCATTGATTTGACCTTCCGTATTTCTATCAACAAGTCAAATGGGTCCTCAAAAACCAAATGGTGTCATTGCCACACTGTGCTACACTAAACCAACAGTCAATGACTCGATTGAGGCTATTTTCCTGCCTTTTACACTATTGATTCGATGCCATTTTGGGATCCAAAAGTAAGAAAAATCATCAATGATGAGTATTGAGCGCATCGAGTTTCTATTCGAGGCCACCGATGGGTTGGAAAACACAGGACCATTTAAATTTGTAGCGGAAAAAGTGATGGGTCTGGATGATTATTTAATGTATATGAGGTCATGGTCGGCTTATGAGTGCTAAGGAGAATGGTGTGGAGCTGATGACAGATGATTTGGATATGGAGTTCAAGCGTGCTTGTAATGAAAATGGTGAGGAGAAGAAGATTGTCGAATTTCCTCTTCATCTTAGAAACGGAAGAGTTGGGAATATGTAAGTCAAAAATATGTCGTGTATTGCAAACTCTTGTTCCATGTTTTTTTGCTCCTTTATAAGTGTTTCTAAAACATTTCCCTCGTTTCTTATGGTTTTGATGCAATTAAGTGTTAGATACAAGGTCACAAGTAACATGTTATGATTATGTAGAATAAATTTTAGTCTTTGATTATTCGAACATGTGGAACTTTAGATGCAAATGACTGAAAAATAATGAAATGATTGGCGTTCACGCATCTAATAGATAGGAATCATGCACGACGTATTTAGTAAGTGAAGAAGTGGTCGGAAGCAACAAAAGCAAAATTGGCTTTGTTATCTTTTCCTCGCATATTTTCAATTCTAGCCACATCCCCCTTGAACCCTAATTCGCCTCGTGCACCACATATCTCATTTGTAAACTTAGAAGAGAGAGACATTAGAGAGAAAAGAGATGGAAGATTTGTTCATTAAGTAGGCAAAGCAATATGCAGAGGGTCGGCCAAGTTACCCGCTAGAACTCTTCCAATTCATTGATTCCAAGAGGTCTTCTCACACTAGCTTTGGATGTAGGCACTGGAAGTGGCCAAGCCGCACAATCAGTCAGTTATTCTCTTGCCTTTTCTCTTTCGATTAGTTTGTTTATCGAACCATTTAAATTTTGAAACATAATTTGATACAATCTTATTTAATTTTTTTTTAGTTAGCTGGGTTCTACAAGAATGTAGTAGCCATAGACACAAGCACAAAATAGCTAGAAATGGTGTCGAGACTCCCTAATGTTTGCTACAAGCAAACCTCACCGATCCTGTCCCTACAAGAGATTGAAATGAAAGTATCATCGAAAGGAAGCGTTGACTTAGTCTCCATTGCTCAAGGTTTCCGTGTATTGTGGGATGATTCTGCATTCTTCTAAGATTTGGAAAAAAAGTTTTGGACGTTGTTCACCTAATCCATTGTATATGTCATAGTATTCACCACCACAGTTAAATTTAACAGCTTTAATCTTCTTGCATAATTGATTTTTAACTTTGACTTTGAAGACCTTAAAAATGTTTATGTACTATAACTTCTCATGAATTACGTATAAATACTCAAAACAAGAATAGTCATTTATAAAAGTGATAGAATATTATTAGCTATTCTAAGAAGCCATAGGGAATATACTATATATATCAGTATGTATCAATTATAAGATACTAGAACTTCTTTCGACACTTAACTTTAAAATATTTGTCTGTTTCCCTTTAATACACACCACATATATCATTTACTATTTGGACATTAATAAATTTCCTTTGGATTGATTATTGATTGCATAATCAATACATACATCTTATTATCTCAAAATAAATAGATATACACAAAAGATATTATTTTGATAATATTTTATTTTAATTAATTTATTTCAAAACAAAAGTAAGCAAAATAAAATTTAAAACCTTAAAATTTTAAATTTATTTTAATTGAATAGTGGCGCCTATGGGTTCCCCAACTTATTCCTTATGCGAAAAATATTTTTAAAATATTTGAAATTGAGATTTTTTTTCCTTTTTATCTCAAATCAAATGTATCCAAAATTAATTATATATATACATATTTAATAATAAAAAAAGTAAAGCTATGCATACAATGGTAAAACAATCCATAAAAAAAAAAAATTCATAATCATTAAACAAATATATATTGTAATCATTAGCAAATCATTAACAAAAATATATTGTAATCATTAACAAATCATTAACAAAAATATATTGTAATCATTAACAAATATATATTTAAGCAAGAAATAATGGATTCAATTACTTACATAAAGATTAATATATTTAATTACTTATAGATTTAAATTAAAATTTTTAATTAATTATGTGATCAAAATTAATATAAATTAAAATATAATTCTAAATTAAATTCTAAAATTATATGGATTTAATAAAAATATATAATCATATATAAAAATAATATAAATACTTAAAAATTTATTAATCATAATCATCATAATCAATTAGAATAGTCTAATACGAAGTAAGTTCTGATACTATTAATTGAAATAAACATATTAATCCTATAAATTTCACACAGAATATCAAGATTTCTCAATGGAATGATAAACGGTATATTTGAATTCATGACGTCAGTTGAAAATAGGTATGAGATCTTCTATAAATTAATTTCTCTTTCTCAATGAGTTTTTCTAAAAAATGCATAATTGAGAAGGAAGGAATAAAATGATTAATCTTGGGGACCAAAATTTATAATATTTTTTATATAAATAACTTAATTAGAATCTCACTAAGCATAATTAAATTTTTTTATATTAAGTATTACATATTACAAAACTCATATTTAATAAGATATTTTCTTAAATTTTATTAGATATATTACTTAATTAACTTAATTAAAATAAAAACTCAAATTTAATTATTTATAATTTAAAAACCCACGTTAATTATTAAAATAATCCAATACTATGATCTCCCTATAGTCAATGACAAATTTGGTAAAGTTTTCGATTGATTCTACACCGTTGATGTTGGGCCTTATTGGGATCCTCAACGCCAGTTGGTCGATGAGAAGTTTAAGACTATTGATTTTCCGTTTGAGCCGGTGGTAGGAGAGGATAATACGGTCCCGTTTGAGTTTGTGATAGAGAAGGTGATTGGTTTCGACGATTATTTGACATATATAAGGTCGTGGTCAGCTTATCAGAAGGCGAAGGATAAGGGGTTGGAGCTTCTGGGAGATGATTTGATCAGAGAAATCGAATCTTGTTGGAATGAAGATGGAAGTGGACAAAAGGTTGCTAAGTACCCTGTTTATCGAAGGATTGGAAGAGTAGGCAATGTGTAAAGAAGTCCATGACTCAAGCCTTTAATAAGTTACTACGTATCCTACTAACAAAAAACAGAGACTTTGTGACAACACAATTTATTCATTACCTCGATTGGAGATTTTTTACATGAATGTGTCGAATTTGGACAAACATCTTTCTTATTAAGCAACTGCTCAGAGAGACAAGTGAACACCAAAACCCAAAAGCCTCTACTGGCTGCTACTGATAATAATAAGAACAATGTTTATAGACAAATAGAACAATTCCTTGATACAGAAAACCTAACCAATTTTTGCGACGAATGAATTGCAAGAACAATACTTGTAGCAACCGAAAATTGCCATTATCAATAAAGATGGATTACTTGACCTCATCATAAGCAGCAAGCAGGACATTTTATCAACCCATTCTCATTACAATCAGGGCATCTTCTTGACTCACCTTCTTCTTCTTCAAATACCTTTCTACTCCCATTACAGTTGGGGCAAGGCACAAATCGGGCATCTCCACAAGTATCACAAACAAACCCGAATTCTCTTACAGGGAACCCTTCTAGAAGCTTTCCCAATTGACCATGTTCATTCAATTGCTTAACATCTTCAGCCCCACCTATATGTTTTCCTCTTATAAACACTTGAGGCAAGCTCACTGCTTTCTTCCCCAATGCAGACTGTAATTCATTTCTATATGATGAATCCATGGATGTGTCTCTTTCGTCTAATGCAACCCTGAATCCTCTTAGAATCATTCTAGCTGAACAGCAATCTTCATACGTTTTTCTGATCCCTCTCAAGCTAGTGAAGTAAATTACAATCCTATCCTCTGTTCCTGGCAGTAGCTTGACACAGTCGGTTGAAAAGGAAGAGCTTAAAGGACTTGAGCCCACTGATCTTGCTGTTTTGCTGGTGGGTTGAGGAGTTAACTTTCTAGAAGATAATGCTCTTCTATAACAAGAATCTACGTCTTGGTTCAGTTTCGAAAGCAGGGACTCTTCCGATAGAAGCTTCCATAGCGGCTTTGAAGATTTTACAGAATCCTCCGTTATCGGGTTTAAGAGGTTTTTGGGAGACCCATTTTGCAGGGGGGAAGTGGGTTTGTTTGGAAACTGGAAATTCTGAAATGGAGGGTCGTGGATTGATGGTGGAATGGGTTTAGGAGTGTCGAAGTCGAAGTCATCTAGACCGTCCATTAGTTCCCATGTGTTGATGACTGAGTCAGGGGATAATGTGAGTTCTGGGTCTGATGGGTTTGTAGAGATTTTGAGGTTGTGGTGGGGAGGAGAAGGGGTTTTTCGATCGGGAGGGTGCTGGCCGTTGAGATTGGGGGTTTTGAGCTTCGGACGGTCGATAAGGAGGAGGGAGCCATAGGTGGTTGAGGTGAGAGAGACAAGGTGGTGGGTGTCGCCTTTTCTGAGAGCTGGATGGTGAACGAGAGGGGTCGGGAGAGAGAAAGCTCGAGGAACAGGGGAGGATGGGGAGTAGTTGAAGGAATTTGAGGCGGAAGGGGAGGGAGAAGTAGAAGGAGAGGCAAATGAATGGTGGTAATGGTGGTGAGGTTCTGGTTTTCTCAGGGAATGAGCAATGGGTCTTGACGTGGAGCACCCCATTTTAGAGAGAGAGGGTCCGGCTTTCTCTCTTTCTCTCTTTTTGAAGCCTTTTTGCTTGTATGGTTCTGTATCTTCTTTACGAGTCTTCTTTTGGTGAAAGATCAGAAAAGATGGAACTTTGGAATCTAAGATGGAACTTCGGAATCTTTAGAAGGCTAAAAGGCCAGAGAGAGAGAGAGAGAGAGAGAGAGAGAGAGGAAGTGTGTTGGGTGAGGAGCAGCTTTCAAGAGGGGTTGGCTAGTGGACTATGGCTGTGTGGAGAAGATGATGGAGAAATCATTTATGATTTCGTTGTCTTAGATTCGAGAGATATATATACAAATAATGTAATAAAAAGTTTTGGTAATTTTGACATGTCCAGTCATTTTCTTCCTGAAAGTGTAATTATTTCTTAAAAAAAAAAAAAAAAAAAACTCAAAATTTCATAAACAGTCCAGATTTTATCACGACCAAAATAGGCTACGATCACTCGACGTATCAAAAAAAAACATGACAATTTCCTAATTCATAAATTATAACATGTAAAGATTGAGTGTAACTTGCAAGGCAAGGTAGATCCAAATCTGGATAACTTCTCTATTTCCCAAGCAATCAATGTCATTCTCAAATAAATTATTATTTTTTAAAAAAGAAACAGAGGAATTCATATGGATCAAACTCTATTCCATAATAATAAGTGTATACTTATTATTATGACAGCCACTCTCCATTAGGGTTCAGAGAGAAGTGTATAAATAAAATATTTATTTTGATTTTTATTAAAAATATTTATTTAAATAAAAATATAAGAATATATATTTTTTAATTTTAACAAGAATAAAAAATTATTCATATTTTATCAAATATGCTTTGAATTTTTTAAACGTTTAATAATCCATAACAAAATCTTAGACGTGGAAAGATTATATTTTTCTTTTTTGGTATAATAATGTAGCTACTCTCATTTATGTGGACCAATGGGGATATACTAAATCAATGAATGGGGTTGCGTATGTTGCTCCCCCCCTTAAGAGTTAAGAAATGAGATTTCATAAACCATAATGCAATAATAGTAGTAACAAATATTGTGCTCATCAATTTGATATGTATGCCATACCAACCATTCATCATAAGGTAAGTGGGCCCATGGATTTAACCAACGGGGTTGTGTGCGTTTTGGTCCTTATGTTATTGGAAATGTGGGAAAGAAGGAAAGCAATTAAGCCAATTTAACAAAACCCAAATCCAATAAACCCTCAAATTATAAGAGAAATCTTTCTTGAATCATTGCATTTCATCTCGTTATGCTTCCTCAAGCTAAAATCTTTCTTATCAACTTTGTACCCATAAAAGAAGATGCCTATATCAAATCTTAGAACAAAAACATCTCTACGAATTATATGGACTCTTGATTCGATTATTTGTGGGAAATAAAATTAAAATGAATAATATTTTAATATTTAATTTAAATCTATCAAAATTTAAAAATATTCAAAATTTTTTAAAAATAAAGAATTAAAATCATTCTTTATTTCCTAATCTGTTCCATCCTATAGTATATAGCAAGTGCTTGATTGTTAGTCGATGATCAACTTAACTTGATAAGGTGTGGGACCCATTACACAGCTTAGAGGGGTAGATTTCAAATATGATGAACATGGTTAAAATTAAGATGTCAATTTCACAGGGGGACCTAGAAAAATGGACCATATGAATGCGCACATGAAAGTTTCCATCCAGTTATCAATTTATGAGTAGAGATATCTTTTTGGATAATTAATTTTATTTATTTATTTATTTATTATTATTTAAATAGAAAATGGTGATAAGTAAGGATTTTATAAAAGATTGAATCGATATAATTCAATTGTATACGTTATTTTTATATTTTTTAAAACTATATATTATATTGGTAGATAATATTATAAATACGGTTTATTGCAGATACAATTTACTCCGTATAAACTTATAGCTATAATACTGGTGGAATTTGCCAAAACCAGTAGATAGATGAAATCCAAGTTAAAAATTGGAAAAAAAAAAAGACTACATTTTCCCATTCATATGTAAAACGAAAGACAGATTGAAATGGGCAGATATTGGAATGTGGGGGCTAAGTTAGCTGTTGATGATGTTGTTGTCTCATCCATTTCATTGTATTTTGCCCCTTTCAAAATGCATAACAGCTAACGACGACACATCCCTATATCAGTTAAAAATGCTTAACAAAGTCTCCAACAATACACAAAAGTTAAATTTGTACTTGAAAGAACCATGGTCACAGAAACTTTACTTTAGTCAGAAGTGTTCTTCCTTCTTACATATCCACTGTTAAATCATCACATCTTACATGTCCACTCTTCTTCATATCTGCATGAAGATCATGAAGCAATAAATATGTTCCCATTGACGATGAGAACTAGCGCCGACTACAAAAACATGAACCATATTCCCAACCTCTAGCCAGCTACAACCCCGCTGCTTCTTCAATCCCTTATCCTTCATTTTCGACCTCATTCTGCTGCTTCTCTCCATTTCCCGGTAGCAGCATCTATGTTAGACAACAACATAAAAGTCCCAGAATTTTCTGGTTCCGATTCTTACACTTTTTCTGCAGCTAACTTCCCTATACCCATATTACCATGTACACTACATCCAGCCAGAAGCCAGAAGCCAGAAGCCAGAAGCCAGAAGCCAGAAGCGCCCCCCAAAACAGAATCTGGCGGCTTAGTTTCAAGCCTCTTTATAAGACCATAAACCTCACTTAGTCTTCCTGCCCTTCCACATAGATCGATTAAACATGTATAATGATCTTCTCTTACTTTTATAGACGGATCTTTCACTAGCTCATTAAAGTATTT
The DNA here is from genome assembly GCA_027186245.1 of Coriaria nepalensis. NCBI lineage: Eukaryota > Viridiplantae > Streptophyta > Magnoliopsida > Cucurbitales > Coriariaceae > Coriaria > Coriaria nepalensis. The sequence continues at coordinate 4,584,754 of CP114499.1, read as the reverse complement.
TAGCCCCTCCTCCACTAAACCGGCATGGCTATAAGGAGAAAGTTATCTGACATAAGTTACGTCATTAGGTTTGAATCCTAATCCTTCATTTCATTGAATATACTAATTGCTTCATTCCCACATCCATGCTGGGCATAAGCTGCAATCATTCCTTTCCAAGAGATCAAATCTTTGTGGCTTGTTAATCCATCGTCAAACATCTTCCTAGATATACCCAGTTCCCCACATTTTGAATACATGTTTATTAAACCCGATACTATAAATGCAGAGTCTTGATATATCGTTTTACTTATCATCTGATGAATCTGTTGCCCCTCTCTAAAACAGACCAAGTTACTACAAGCACCGAGAACACTAACAAAAGTCCCTTCATTTGGTTTCACGCTATTGGCTAACAGCATTTCCATAAATATCTTCAAGGCTTCTTCACTGTGCCCTTCTTGTGCACGACCTGATACCATAGCAGTCCAAGAAACAACATTCTTTACAGGCATTTTTATCAAACAAATTCTCCGTTTTGAATAAAACCCGTGATCATTGTATTCCATGAAGGCACATCTCTTTTCGGCATTAGCTCAAACAAGTCAAGAGCCTCATCCACTCTCATATTCTGTGCATAACCCGTCATCATAGCATTCCAAGAAACCACATTCCTCTCTGGCATTTTATGAAAAACCTTACGGGCTTCATCAATCCTTCTGTTTTTTGACAAACCCGCCACCATAGCTGTCCAAGAAATTACATCCCTCTCAGGCATTATATCAAAAAGCCTCCATGCCTCGTCTACTCTCCCACCTTGCACCATAGCCATTATAATAGTATTCCATGAAACCACATTTCTCTCCGGCATTTTTTCAAACAAGCCAAAAGCCATATCAACCCTTCCCTTCTTAGCATACCCTTCTATAATCGTATTCCAAGAAACCACATTCTTTTCAGGCATTGCATCGAACAGTCTTCTACCCTCCTCAATCCGGTTAACTCTAATACACCCATTAACTAAGGCTGTCCAAGAAACCACATTTTTCTTAGCATCCACTCTATCAAACATCCTCCTAGCCTCCTCTATCTTCCTGCACGTGATACACCCTGTGATCAACGTTGTCCAGGAAACCGCGTCTCTCTCAGGCAGTTCATCGAACACCTTACGTGCATGGCCCATTTTACCATCTGAATTGGCTCTATAATCCCTTTCCTTTACTGAAAGTATAGGCGCGGCAATCTGGTGGTTCAAAGAGTGGTATAGCTTGTGGATGATATTGTTTTCTTGAGTGAAGGAAAATGCAAGAAGTCTGGCTACACTCGGAATACGGTTTGCAGTGATTGGTACCCCCCAAAAATATACAAACATTTATACTTATTTTACAGTTGGAGCACTGTTTGGCTCCCTAGAAAAGTCAGGAACTATCTTGTACAACTGGGTTTTCTTTTCCTAGCGCTACTACACCAGAAATGATTAATGTAGTTCCATTCTGGCCCTACCACTTGGACAATCACCAGTTACAAGTATGAAGCATGTTAGGCGTACAGAAATCATTCTTTAAGCCTTAACGATTTGTTTTATTGTGAAAACAAGCCCCTTTAGCTTCAAGTTGTTCATAATTTAACTAACTAATTAAAATTAGTTATTTCTTCTCTTACATCTCAAATTCTGGGCTTCAACTGGATTTCATGTCCCCAAATCAAACTTTTGTCTAAAACAGATGTTCGATAAATATTACCCAAAGGTGATTTGGTTATGTTTGTAATCAGTGCCCCAAAAAAAAAAAAAAAAAAAAAAAGGAAAAGAAAAAACAAGTGTGTTCTAATCAATCAGTACAGAAGAAAATCTTACGCAAACTGGTAAGACTACAACATGACCATACTCGAATTGAGTCGAACAACTTCAAACTGGCGGTTCTTAAGAAAGCACTCATAAATGACAAGTCATACAACCTCATTTTCAGTTGAGACATACTTAGAAACACTCTTCTGTCTTCACATGAATTCGGAAACTTCAAAACTGAATCTCTATAAAGAAAACAAACTAGTATGGATCATGATTTGTCCAAGTACTATGCCCTTCACGTTTAGTACACTCAGTGTTAAAACTGATTGTACACATCCTTAGATTGCAACTATCCAAAGCACACTGATCTATTTGCACCCGAGCAAGACCACAGTATACAGCACAGAGCCCATTCCGACGAACTCTGGATTTAACAATTTCGGAACTGTAGGAAGAAGTAGATCAAATCTGCAAATCACATATTTGTTCTCTCCTTTTTATGTATCTACATTTCAATGAATTGAAAACGGAATCATAACTTGCAATAGTATAGAAGCCTAGTTACTCATCAAATGCAGTGTCACAAAGTAAGCATTTTAAAACCCAACAAGTAAAGGGTGGTAGGAAAATTTATTCAAATAGATTTCATGTGAATCCATCAATCAACATTTAAGTAAGAACTAAGAACAGATTATTATATCTTATTATGTTTAGGTTAAAAAAATGTTGGGGAAGGGCCATAAAATTTGGGGACTTTTACCCAAATTCCATTGTCCACTGTTCGGAAGATTCAATGAGTCAAGATGAAAGCTTTTCATCTTTCCTTATGATATTACCCAGAAAACAACAAGGTGAGAACTGAAAACAACGAGTCATTTTAAGCATCAAAGATCTTGAAACATAACAATACATGAATTACATATATACAAATTCCAAATACTAAATAGCTTTTCAAAACACAGATCAAACTAATTCTACACAAAACTCCTATAAATTAATCAGATCAAATTCTAAAGAATAATTCAAACTGTAGCAAATCATTACTCATAAATCAAATCAAAAGGGTTTCCGAAGAAAACAAACCAGAGAATGTAGATCGATAGAAACTGCGCAGCCCTAAATCAGCCAACGTGAAAAGCACCAATATCACCGGTCCGGAGCGAACCGGCGAGCTCATCGGCGACGGTCAAACAAGAAGAAACCCATCCGTTCAGAGCAATCCAGACCATCTTCGCCATCCAAAGCGCCAAGCTCCACGGCATTGCCATCCCCTTTCTAGCTACCTGATCTTCAAAAAAACCTTTACAGATCACAAGAAACTCAATTACAGTTCCGATTTAGAGGAGACCCCATTCGATGAATCAAACACGCTTTTGGGATAAGAAGCAGAGGAGGAAAAAAGAGTGTAGTAAAAGAAAATCCAAAAGAAAAATGATAGAGAAGGGACTTTCCTCTCGTAGTAGATTAAGCCTTAGCCCTTAAGGGAGAAAAGAAAAAAAAAATCGCTACATATTATAGACTTTGTCGGTAGAAGTTTTGTCGGAAAAACCAGAGCCCTGAGAAACCGTGTGTTCATAAACTAAACCGGGTTGAGGTCCGTTAAAATTAATTTTCACATATTTTTTTAATAAGAGCGACCCGTAAAGTTCAAATACTTATACCCGACCCGGTGGATGTGGTCTAAATAAATGGCGCTTCCTTAGTTCCCCGCTCTGAGAATTTTCAGTTCCCATTTTGAAATCGATGAAGCTCATCGAGAAATTGAGAATACCGATTTCGAAACGGAGGGGGGTAGATCAAATAGATCCTCATCCTCATTCTCTCCTTTCTGAGTTTCTTCCATGGCTCCTCACTTCGTCTTCCCTCAAACGCTACGAGCTCTCGAAGAAGAACAGGAGGAATACAATCGTCTCTCCGTTCAGAATGCCGTAGACATTTCCTCCTTGCGGGCCGACAAACTTGAAGAATTCGTCAAAGGTTAGTCTTAAAAACTTAAAAATACCTGGAATTAGCCACTCAATCTCTCTACTGTTTGGTCCCAGAGAAAAGTGTGGTGGAAATTTCAAATGATGACTGACTGCAAGTAGATTCGTTACCATATTTTCTCTCTTTTAAAAAATTCTATATATTGAGCTAAGTACGAGGGAAATAGGTGTTTGCCTGAAGCAGTGCTTCCATTTGCTTGTGGATTTGGTTGTGCAAGCTCTAGTTTGTGATAATCTTCACTGTCTCCAATTCTTGTTATCCAAACAGGTTTATCCTTTGACCTTTCCGACAAGGAGCTATTTTTCATAGAAGAGCAGGATGTCTTTGATCGTGTGTACTCACTGATACAGGGATATGCTAACCTACCATCATCTTGTAAATTAAATATTGTGGAGACTCTTCGATCCAATCTCAGTGTTCTTCTGCCAAATGTTGACACATTTCACGAGTTTTGCTAGGTCAAGATGGCGAGACTCCAGTGCTGGATCAAATGGCATCACATCGTAATGCTTTTAAAATATATACGTTTTTTCTTCTTAATGTTGTTCATGCTGAGGAGTCGAACATTAGTTCTAACAACAGTTCCAAGGTACTGTATCCTATCCTTCTTACTTCAATTTTTTCTTGCTTTATCTTTCTCTATGTGACATTTATAAATAGTGCATGTTCCTAGCTATATTCCCAATTTCTCTGGTGTCTATTTACTGGTTTAGGTAACAACAAATACCAGGAAGAAACTGCCGATAAACTCATGGAAGTAGGAGCCCGTGAGGGGTCGGATTCTGAATTTGATTGCTAATTCACTAGAGATTAACCTTCCGTTGCTCTTTGGTTCAACAGATCCTGATGAAAATTATATATCTTTTATTACAAAGTACTATCTAATTTCAATTTTTATTCATTTTTTTGTTCAATGTTTTGGTAGGCATACATTCTCCATGTTTGAGAAGGCAACGCTTTTAAAAGACGCTGACACAAAAGATGCTCTATGTCATATAATTGGCACTTGTGCTACTAAGTACCATTTCACAGCACAATCATGTGCCTCAATCATGCACTTAATCCATAAGTATGATTTTGTGGTCATTCCCATGGCCGATGCTGTTGCTGGGGCTGAGAAGAAGTATGCTGATGGAAGCCTTGCAAGTCATCTCATAAGAGAGATTGGAAGAAGTAACCCAAAAGACTATGTGAAGGACACAACTGGGGCTGATAATATTGGGCGTTTTCTGGTGGAACTTGCTGATCGGCTGCCAAAATTGGTTTCGACTAATATTGGACTTCTCATCCCACATTTTGGTGGGGAATCCTACAAAATAAGGAATGCTCTTGTTGGAGTTCTAGGGAAGTTGGTGGCAAAAGCATTCTGTGATGTTGAGGGTGAAGCAATTTCAAAGTCAGTTCGTCTCAGAACCAAGCAAGCTATGTTGGAAATCTTGCTTGAACGATGTCGAGATGTTTCAGCTTATACTAGGAGTAGAGTTCTTCAAATCTGGGCTGATCTTTGTGAAGAACATTCTGTTTCTATTGGTTTGTGGAATGAGGTTGCAGCAATTGCTGCTGGGAGGTTGGAGGATAAGAGTTCGATAGTAAGGAAGTCTGCTTTAAATTTACTTATTACTATGTTGCAACATAATCAATTTGGTCCACAACTTCGAATGGATTCTTTTGAAGCAACTCTAGAGCATTACAAGAAGAAGCTGAATGAACTTGAACCTGCAAAATCTTCAGACGGTAATGCGGTAGGCTTGAAATCAGATAACGAGAATGGAGATGGTGAAGTTGATAATCCACAATTGCAAGGTGTGGTCATTGAGCAACATGACAGTTTAACAGATAGTTGTTTTCCTGATATGGAAGAAGGGGTTTCTCAAAAGGATACTTCTGTGCTGGATGTTGGGAATTTGGAGCAAATGAGGGCCTTGGTTGCATCACTTGAAGCTGGTTTGAGGTTTTCCAACTGTATTTCTGAAATGATGCCAACACTTGTCCAATTGATGGCTTCATCTTTTGCCACTGATGTGGAGAACACAATTCTTTTGTTGATGAGGTGCAGACAGTTTCAAATCGATGGCTCAGAAGCATGCCTCCGTAAGATGTTGCCTCTGGTAAGCTCTCATTCTGTCTCTGTATGCCTTAAAAGTGGTGACAAAGGAATGATGTTTCTGGCATTTAATTTTCTTTGTTTGTAGGTATTTTCTCAAGATAAATCTATCTATGAGGCTGTGGAGAATGCCTTCATCACAATTTACATTTGTAAAAACCCAGTCGAAACCGCTAAGAATCTTTTGAATCTAGCCATGGATTCAAATATCGGAGATCTGGCAGCTCTGGAGTTCATAATCGGTGCATTGGTTTCTAAAGGTGACATATCAACTAGCATGGTATGCTCTACTTCATATCGTACACTGTTCAGTTTTTTTAACTATCACTTTTGCAATGGTCTTAGACACGACTTACTCAACATTCTTCAAAATCTCTTCCTCATTTTCCAGATATCGTCATTATGGGATTTCTTTTGCTTTAATGTTAGTGGGAGCACAGCACAGCAAAGTCGAGGTGCATTGTCTGTGCTTTGCATGGCAGCAAAATCATCAAATGGAATACTTGGCGTGAATACAAGAGATTATTGACATTGGGTTTGGGCGATTGTCCAAGGTGGATCCTTTGCTTGCTAGGACAGCATGCCTAGCTATTCAAAGACTGTCTGAAGATGAAAAAGATAAATTTTTGTCCAGTAATGGCAGCTGCATATTTGGTATTCTGGAAAGCTTAATCACTGGGTTTTGGCTGCCAGAAAAGATTTGGTATGCTGCTGCTGATAAAGCAATAGCAGCCATATACACAATTCATCCCTCTCCAGGAACCTTATCTTCCAATATAGTAAAAAAGTCTCTTGCATCAGTATTTGATGGTAGTGGAGGAGATGAGTTACAGAACGACATTGACAATGGAAGTCCTAGCATACTTACCACCATTCAGGTAGGAAAACTGGGTCGCTATTTATTTGTCATAAGTCATGTGGCCATGAACCATTTGGTATATATTGAATCCTGTGTGAGGAAGATCCAGAAACAGAAAGTTACAAAGGAGAAAAGGAACACTAATGATCCAACAGTACCAGCTGATGCAGCAAAGGTGGGATCTCATCATATTTGTATGTACTGTCAGTACATTATTAGGCTAATTATTGTGGTGGTTTCATACATCTCTTAAAACTTATTTTATTGCAGCTCCAAGGCTTCGTTTAATCTTAGTATTTGTCTTCCAGGAAAATAGTATCAATGATGAGCTAGGTCTTGCTGCGTCTGAAGATGCAATTCTTGATTCTCTCTCAGAAAACGCAGAAAAAGAAATTGTTTCCGGGGTTTCCTGTGACAAGAACTTGATTGGACATTGTGCTTCTTTCCTGTCAAAGCTTTGTAGGAATTTCGGTCTAATGCAAAAGGTGATTCTATTTAGAAACTTTTACTTCTCGCTCTCTTCACGTGGACTTCTAAGGATCCTTTTGGTAGCATCAAATCTTGTAACAAAGCATTGGGTTATGGAATATTGAATAAATAATTAAGAATATTAAAATTGAAAAGTTGGTTTTGACATGGGTAAAGTGAGAACTGTATTCGTGCAGTACCCGGAGTTACAGGCATCTGGAATGCTTGCTTTATGTCGGTTTATGATTATCGATGCAAATTTTTGGTGAGATATCTCTCTCTCTCTCTCTCTTTCACTTGCTTGCTCTGTAGAATTAAAGATAAATTGCTAAAATTATCTAGTGAATGATTTTTCAGTGAAGCAAATCTCCAACTTCTCTTCACTGTTGTGGAAAGTGCACCCTCAGAAAGTGTTTGCTCTAATTGCACTATTGCTTTAGGAGATCTAGCCGTACGGTTCCCTAACCTGTTAGAACCATGGACTGAGAATATGTATGCCAGATTGCGCGACCCTTCTGTTTCTGTTAGGAAGAATGCTGTTCTGGTTCTTTCACATCTCATATTAAATGACATGATGAAGGTCTGTTTGTTAGGCAAGTCTTGCTTCGTGAGTTTTTTCTCTTATAATAATGATCGATGAGGGACTGATCTCGGCTTTCTTGATCAGGGGAAGGGTTATATAAATGAAATGACTATATGCTTGGAAGATGAAAACGAGAGGATATTAAGTCTGGCTAAACTCTTCTTTCATGAGTTGTCCAAGAAAGGTAAAGTAACAAAAAGTATCTAGTAAGATAATTATCTTACTGCTCGAATTTTTGTTTCAGCCACCTTCGTTGTCTAACATTATTTCACTTTTTTTTGCATCTACAGGAAACAATCCTATATACAATTTACTTCCAGATATACTAGGCCAACTATCGAACAAGGATCTAAAGAGAGAATTATTTTGTAACATAATGCAGTTCTTAATTGGGTCCATCAAGAAGGTATTTTTCTTAATTGCTAATAATTAATCTAGACTCTAGATACATATTCGAAGATTGCAACATAATTTCCTTTCTCCAGGACAAACAAATGGAAGCTCTTGTTGAGAAGCTTTGCAATAGGTTTAGCGGAGTGACAGGTATTCTTTCTTTGCATGTATTTACTACATTCCTCGTTTTCTGCAAACAATAACATAATATCTTAGTTTTAAAAAGCTTTTCCTCTCTTTGGCTTTAGAGTTACTTAATATCAAGCGTTCATCTTTTCTGCAGACACTAGACAATGGGAATATATATCTTACTGTCTCTCCCAGCTCGCATTCACTGAAAAGGGAATAAAAAAGCTGATGGATTTATTCAAGAAATTCGAACATGCCTTATCTGAAGATTCTGTGATGGACCATTTCAGAAGCATAATAAACAAGGTATGAATTAATCAATTCATTGCATCACTAAGTTCTTAAACTTAAACTTGCCTTTTCCTCCCTTATCATCTATAGAGTTGATGTCTCATCTTTGGCATACGAAAACAGAGCAAGAAGTTTGCAAAACCCGAACTGAAGTTATGCATTGAGGAGTTTGAGGAAAAGCTTAATAAGTTCCACCTGGAAAGGAAGGAGCAGGAAGCAACTGCAAAAAATGCTCAATCTCACCAGCTCAAGATTGCTAGCTTGGAAGCGACTGTCGGCCCCACCAACACTGAACAAGAAGATGCTGCAGAGTCTGCCATCACTGAAGGTTTTATTCAGAGTTATCTTCCGCATTTCTCTCCTGTGTTATTTTCCATGATTTAACATTTTGGTTATTCTACAGAAGAAGATGATGATGATGCCTCTTCAGAAGCTGATTCTGTGGATGATGGTGGATCAGAAGCCAAATCTGCCAAGTCAAGAGAGTGTTAAGGTGCTTCATGTGAGTTGAGTGAGCCAGAACCATGTGGCAAGTAAAGTTCAATCATTCTAAAGGCTCATCAAATAGTATACAAAAGTTGCATGAATCACTGTCAAAACAAAAGTAGAATTTGGTCAAATGGTTAAATGTAATATGCTTTGTGATCGATATCTTAGTTCATGTAATTAGAAGTTAGAACCCCCTATGAAATCGGGAGATGGGTACGAATCTTGTTCAGGCAGAGAAGGTCGAATATTCGTGATTTTAATAGAGGAATTAGCGAACATTTTAGTATGACTCATGTTTTATTTTCGGATATGCATGGATCATATTCATATAAAAATATTTCTCAAAAATAGAAGTCTGAAAATCCAACCTTCAAAAATGCTGATCCGATTTTTAATTGAAAAAATCCAGAAAAATAAAACAATGAATAATAAGCCACGTAGGATTAACTATGGATCCCCACTCTCGTGTCTCGCACGTGTTAACGGCAAATTTCAGTGCCCGCCATAAACCGCAAATGGCAACTGCTCGTTGCGCATTGGCTGTCTAGAACCCCTCTCGCACCAACCGAAGCAATAAGCTTCGGCAGCCAAACAAAAACCCTAACTTTTCTCCTTTTTCTTCTTTTCAATGGCTTCGTCTTCTTCGATCTCTCTCCGGCCCTTCTTCAGCTCCTTAGTTGCCGCCGATTTCACCGATCAAGTTAGAGTAAGTACAACTCCGCCATTTCATTTTCTTTTTATCTTCTTTTTACTTACCGAGTAATTCTGCGAACTTGAAATGTTGATTCTAGTTCTGATTGTTATTTGATTAGGGAATAATTTCGCTTGGAGACGTTTCGGTGAGTTTTGGATCCAGAAAGCGAACAAATTTGAGAGCAAATCAGTGGATAGGCAAGACGAAACTTAAGATTAATTGTTCAATTGATAAAGAGATGGATGTGAGCGCTTCAACAGCATTCGATGGTCTACTGAAGGGTTTAAATGGTTTGTATGAGTTTCTTGTAAAAAATTAGAATTTTATACAAAAATACTTGTTTCGATTTCAAGTTTTTCTGATTCAGAAATGGAGGAGGAGCCTAGTATTTCCACAATGGTAATGAACTTTGAGAACAAGTTTGATCCTTATGGTGCAGTTAGCACGCCACTTTACCAGACAGCTACTTTCAAGCAGGTGATATCTTAGTAGCCAATAGGGATGTAATTTTATGTTCAATAAAGATTTGTCTTTTCTTCGTCAAATTTTGCACTGTGCAATATAACTCGTCACTTTTTATTCGAACTGTATCTTTTGAACTCTATTATACAGCCTTCAGCCACTGAGAATGGTGCATATGATTACACTAGAAGTGGTAATCCTACCCGAGATGCTCTTGAAAGGTGTGTTGCTGCCTCTGTCTGTCTCTCTCTAGGAGGTTGTCTTTACATTGAATGTGAAGAATGTTGATAAAAATGCAGTGATGTCTTCCTTTTTCGTCGATTATTTAAGCTATGACCTCCCTGTTTCTCAGCTTCCTTGCAAAGCTTGAAAAAGCAGATCGATCATTTAGCTTTACCAGTGGAATGGCTGCCCTTGCTGCTGTTTCTCATCTCGTTGGAACTGGTATTTTCCTCCCCTTTTGAACTAAATGTCCTTAATTTCTTACCTTTCAGATTTTTTTTTTTTTGGAAATTTTTATCGGAAGCTTCTTTATGAGTACTTCAATATTCTTAATTGGCGCTCATATCTTTTTAGGAGAGGAAATTGTTGCTGGAGACGACCTGTATGGTGGTTCTGATAGGTTGCTGTCGCAAGTAATTCCCAAGAGAGGAGTTGTGGTGAAGTTAGTAAATCATTTATTTTTTATGTTTGTTTACCTTGACCTAGGTTTAAAATGATCTGATATAGTAATGGCTTAATTTTGTAGACGAGTGAATACTTCTGACTTACATGAGGTTGCATCTGCCATTAGCCCCCGGACAAAGCTTGTGTGGTTGGAGAGTCCAACTAATCCTCGGCAACAAATTTCGGATATTCGAGTAAGTTGTCCTTTGTCTCAATTCCATGTTTATAAAGAAATGAAGGGGGGGAAAACTTTATTACCTTTTTGTGTCTTAAAGTCATGACAAACGAAATTATTGAAACTATTGGAAGTCATTTTCAGAAAATAGCATGGTTGGCTCATGCACATGGTGCTCTGGTTTTGGTGGATAACAGCATAATGTCCCCTGTTTTGTCAAAGCCATTGGAACTTGGAGCAGGTATCTAGAATATTCTGTGGGCGTAAAGGTGATCTTCTGTAAACTTGAAATATTTCTCAATCTGCATTCATTACTATTAGCCCATCTTTTTTTACAGACATTGTTATGCACTCCGCTACCAAATTTATTTCCGGACACAGTGATCTCATGGCAGGTGTGCTAGCTGTAAAAGGGCAAAGGTGAATTTCTTGCGCTCTATCATTTTTTCCCCTTGATTTTCTCTTAGCACTGTTTGGAGAATAGAGGACTCAGTGAGCTCCATGCTGGGTGATTCTGTATCAATTGCATGAATGAGTTACTATGGAATTTCTATCCTTTTTGGGGTCTTATAGCTTTAACAATATTTTTGTTGTAACAGCTTGGCAAAGGACTTGTATTTTCTACAGAACGCAGAAGGTTCTGGACTAGCTCCATTCGACTGCTGGCTCTGTTTAAGAGGAATCAAGACGATGGCATTAAGAGTCGAGAAGCAGCAGGTCCTACTACTAAGCCTGCTTCTACAACCCATTTTTCCTTGCCTAAAGAAATTCTTTCTTGTTTATGATGCATGTGGAGTCATGTAATGACAAAGACCTACATCTCTTTGGCAGGATAATGCACAGAAGATCGCTGAATTTCTCTCATCCCATTCACGAGTAAAGAAAGTTTACTATGCAGGTCTTCCTGATCATCCTGGACATGACTTGCATTATTCTCAGGTAATAATTTTGAATGAGGTATTTATTAGTCCATATACTTCCTTGTTAAAACTTTTGTCTTAACATTCTTTTGCAGGCAAAAGGTGCTGGTTCTGTACTTAGCTTTCTGACGGGCTCACTAGCACTCTCCAAGCACATTGTCGAAACTACCAAGTACTTTAGCATTACTGTTAGTTTTGGTAATATTACTTTTCCATGCAAAACTAAAATTCCAGCTGTAATAACATTCTCAATGATATGTGATTGCGTATAATATCCCGTGACCATTCCATTTCAAATTTGAGTCTAAGATGCAAACTTCTGTGAATTCATTGTGACTGTTAACACTCCATTTGATTGATTGTCTTGTGTTATAGGTAGTGTAAAGTCACTTATAAGCATGCCGTGCTTTATGTCTCATGCAAGTATACCTGCTAGCATCCGTGAAGCTCGAGGTTTAACAGAAAATCTCGTTCGGATATCTGTTGGGATTGAGGATGTTGATGATCTCATCGCCGATCTAGACAATGCAATCAAAACTGGACCTCTTTCTTGATGTTCAAAATGTTTGACTCAGACCTATGAGTTGGGAAAAAAAAAGGAATCTGCGTCGGTATCAACATGAAGTTCCTAGACCATCTCTGCTCTGTAACGACTCGAGTGATTGTAGACCACCTCTGCTCCGTGTTATCACTTGTCCGCTAGTTATATGAGCTGTCTAAGAACTTAGAACAGCTACTTCTGTCAATTCAATGACAAAAGCAAAGGTCATTTTAGAGAGGAAAAGTATTTTATTTGCCTTTTGATCCTTTATCTATCCATTTATGAATTTGTCCTTTCTTTTGGAACAACAATGAGCAAAAGATCCGATGTCATTAAGATTGGACCATTCGATTTTCAGCTGAAATAGAAACTTAATGGCCCCTTAACTTGACCCTTCCGCCACCATGAGTTATGAAATCCAAACGGTAAAATTCAATCTTCGTACATTACTCATCCTTCTGCATCTGACTGTTACAACCTCTAAACATTACAAGTACTTATTCAAGTCTGTTCCACAAAACCTATCAACATTAATCATCAAACCCAAATACAACATAACTTTATGCCTCTTTTAGAGGAAACCATTTGCCTCATTCTTTACCCACATTTCCTCATTTTTTAATAAAAATTTCTCACCACTACACAGTGATGTCAGTAACTTTCAAAATGAACCAAGAAAATCCATGGAGTCTAAATTTGCAGCAATCCCGAATTTGAAAATGCAATTTACAAAACCTACATCCCAAGCAATAAGCATAAACTCTGACCTGCACAACGAAACACTAGATTATGAGCAAGATTCAAACCATATTAGATAGCAATCAGAGTCATGTCTTAGAGGGTAAAAAAGGATTTATGATGAACACAAAAATCAGGATGCAATTAGTATGGAGGTCAAAAAAAAAAAAATTATATGAAAGTGAGATCACTTGAGAAAAAGAATCAGACAGGAAACTTTAGAGCACCATCTATTCACTCCCAAAGTCTTCATAACTCAAGCCTTCTGACACAGCATCCAAACATCTAGAGTCTCCTATAAGGTCAGAACATCAATGTTGGTTAACACTCTTTGTAATATGACAGGCAAAAATCTAAAGCTCTATGGGAAGATCCTCACCTTGATGTACTCTTTCATGAGTATCGAGAAAGTTATCTGCTTCTGTACCTAGGAAGGGAGATCTAGCATAGCTCTCCAGTATATCTGACAATGTTAAGAGGTAAATCATTAGTTATAGCATTTGCTTGGTAAATGGCTGTAATGAAAAATAATGCTTTTGAGAGAAGGTCCAAACCTGAACTGTGGGAGAAGTCGGCTGTCAGATCTGAGAGACTGAAGTTTCTTGGAATCTGACCAAGAAATCCAAATGAAGTACCCGGGTCCAGAAGTGGTTCGTTCAAGGACTGTGCATTGGGCTCCACATTAGTAAAAGACACGACAGAAGAATCCCCAATCGTTGGTCGCGGTTCCAAGACATTACCATCAGTACTGAATATGTAAGGAGAGCTGCTTGAATATCCAGCTTCTGTCTTTATCATCCCTCCATTCATTCCTTGAATCAAACCCACATTTGGACCCTGAGTTGAGAGCATATTTGGGGATGTATCAATCCTACTGGCATGAGCAGACATCTCATGTGCAGTTTGCATACTTGAGGGTAAAGAAGAACGACCATTGGTAAATGCATTAGGTAATTTGGAACTAAGGGGATGTTGCAAATTTTCTTGCTTTAAAGGCCCTGCATTTTCCACGTTCCAGTTCACTGTCAGACAAAGTATAACTACTAGATAGAACGATTTATCTTGAAAAGGTAAGCAATGGATTATTTATTCCATTAGTCAATAGAAGCAATGTCCCATATGATTTCACTATGAATTATTATGCCTTACAGAATTCTAGCTGGTCTTATTTACATGTATTGTTTAGAGGTTATCAGTCTGGTGTAGAAATGATGACATCTTAATAGAGTCTATAGTTAAAAGAGCCATTCATGATACAATCTTTTGAATTCAACAAAAACTCTAAATGCGCCAACAGCAATCTTACTTGGTTGGATATGAGATCCATTAGAGGTAGTTAATGAAGTAACTCCACTTTGGTGCATCTGTTGCGTTAACTGCACTTGTTGTTCAAGCAACCTATTGAATTCAATAATTTGGTTCTTCACCATCAATCTTAGATAATATGCCTTGAAGAATTCCCGATTCTCTTCTTCAAGCTTCTGCCAGACTGGATTGAAGGAAAAATATTATAAATCTCTTTAGGGCAATAAGAAAAATTTATTCTAAATAATTACCAACTCCAACGCTATCTTCTCTTTCTATATATAAAAAGTGACCAGCAGCTTAGCAGTTATAACAACGAAGACTTGACTAGTTCACTACTTCAGATGACACAATGTGCCAATGATTTCGGTAATCCAAGATTAGGTTATTTTATATATGTGAATGTGTGTGTGTAGAGAGAGAGGAATCACCAAGTTCGGTAAAACCGGGCTCAATTTTTGCTTGATCCAGTAGTGTCTCCACAACTTCCCTTTGGTTCATATAGAGTTGAAGGCATCGTTCTATAAGATTTTGTACCTAGATTAAGACGCATATAAGACATTGAGATCATTAATCAGACAATTATTCTGCAGACAAATGATAAAGCACCGAAAACGAACATCAACATACCAGTTGGATATCTTGACGTAAGACCCTTCTCACAGATCCACTCGACATTCTTCGAGGTACCAACGATTAATCTGCTCAATGTGTCAATCTACTTCTAGTAATCACCTAGTATGATTCCTCACCCCCGAAATCAAGTGCATGAAAATGATAGAACATGCAAACTGAATATGCAACAAAACAAATGCGCATATAGGTTCCTTCAGTCATCAAACATAAGCTGGGAAAATTAAAAAAAAAAAAAAAAAGTTTCCAACCAGACTAATTAAACAAATGAAGTAAAGAAATTGATGATACAAAAATATAACTCCAATTACAGCCAACTAGATTTAAAAGAAACAGAAGGCATTTCACTCTTATTAATGCGAATTAAGACTCCTAAGTTGATCTAAATACATGAATCAAACAAAATCAAAGTAATGTTGAGAAATCAATTGCATGAAGTGAGTGCAAACTAGTGATTAGTGAGAAAACTCCCTTTAGCCATTCCCAGGACTGTCAACTAACTAGCCATTCGCCCATCTCTTAAAGTTCAACTATACCTCCAAAAAAAAAACTTGCATTGGCTCGCACAAAATGATATGTTAAACACTCGGCTGTAGGCTATAGCCAAGAGATCGCACAAATTAACAGAGATTCAACCGCCATGAACACCACAAGTTACATAAAGAGAAGCCAGAAAAACCTAGAATCACCTCCAAGCACAGAAACTGCTAAAAATCAACGAACCGATGTAGCTCAAATTAACATGCAGGCAAAAAGTGCATAAACTAAATCAATGAAAAAAAAAAATTTGTGAAAATCAACGATTCGAAATTCGGTCAAGCTTACCTGAACCCAATAACTTTTTCCCAGAAAATTAGGGAGCTTCGCCGGCGATAATAGTTTTTGGAGAGAGAGAGAGAAGGGAGAGATGACAAATCGGTTTTTGCTTTTTGACGGTGGTGGGAATCTGGTTTGTTTCGGGAGGGGTACAAGAGTAATTTCGGTGCTGTTTCCTTTTCCCTTATATTAACTTTCTGAGTTTTGTCGTGATTGTGCAAAAGAGTGGGCTGGTGACACGTGGATGTATAGGAAGAGTGGGACCGGGTGAAATGGGACCAGATTCTTACCCAACTCTCGGTTCCGGACTGAATCCGTGATGCGCGGATTGGACCGTCTACCAAGACTTTTTAACATTCTTTAACAAGAAATGCTTTTCTATTAATATTTTAATTATTTAATAATTTGTATAAGAAAATATGAATATTGTCAACAAACATTATCCAACTTTATTATAAGGAATTTTGACTCTTAATTAAAAATTTCAATTAGTTCTAAATTAAACTTCAATTTCATAAAATTAATTTAAATTAATTTATTATTATTATTTTTTAAATAAAAAAAAAATGAAATTTCTTTTTGACAAAACATCAACCCTTTTTCATCGTTGCAAGAAAATTAGAAAATTGTGACATTTGATTGCAATTGACATTGACTCGTGCACGCATAATATTTTAACAATGGTCACCTCACATTTTTCATATTATAATTATGAAAAATAATATTAAAAAAATGATAAATTAGTATGATAAATGAAAAAAATAATTATAAAATTAGTTCATATTAATTGAAAATTAATTAGTCAAATATGTGATTAGTTAAAGAAAATAAAATATCATATATAACTGACTTTTACATATTTTTTGATAAATTATCAATAATGTAATACCTTAATGGCTTAATCCTTCTAATAAAGGGTAATTATAAAATTTTCCCTTTTAATCATCATTATTCAATAGAGAACATGGGCTGGGCTTAGCACATTTCAAATGGACTTCTGAAGTAGATGGGCCAGGAGTTTGGACTTCGGAACACTCAGACAAAGCAGGCAAAACAATCGACATGTCGGATTTGAGGGGGGGGGGGGGGTGTTCTTCTTTCTTTTCCTTTTTAAGAAAAGATACCAGTAAGAAAAGATACCAGGATTTCAAAATAAACGGGAAAAAAAATTGATAACATAAGATGTCATGGAAGTCAGTTTACAGTGGTGAGATCATTAAATCTTCTGGTTCTTGTTCTATCAGGTGATAAAGAGAGACCCTCTTCCATGGCCTTCCTTTTATTACTATTACCATTAGTATTATTGTTATTATTGCACTGTTGCTGTAGCAATGGTTGCTGTTCTTCTACTTGACAGCTTTGTTTTTCTGAATCTTCTTCTCCTTTATCTTTTGGTCTTCCTTGATTTTCATTTTTTTGATTCATGAACTTGGATTTCATCATATGAGGTTTTAGCTTAATCACATCAGATAATCTAACTGGTTTCAAGAAGAATTCTTCTGCTCCTTCTTCTAAGCATCTGTACTCCCAAAAAAAAAAAAAAAAACTTACGATCTTTTAATCTTGCTGACGGCTCTGAATTCATCAAAACTCGTCTTTATTAACTCATTACTTAATTGATTGATTACCTGTTGATCCTAGAAGGCACATTTTCAGATGACATGATCACTACAGGTACGTTTCTGAAAGATGATGATTCCTGCAACAATCAAAAGAGAACTGAATTTTATTTTCAGACAGAACCTTTTGACAAAATGGTATAAAGATCCAAAACCAAATCATTGAAAAAATCTACGGAAGATCTAGATCCTTGTTAGAAAAAAGTAGGTGAAAAAAAAAATGAAAAACAATATTCCAAGAAAAATTTATTTTTTTCCCCTATTTCAGCAAGTGGGTAGGAAAGGGGACCTATTACTATAAACAAAGGTGGACAAATTCTAACTCTGTTTTGTTATAGAATATCGAATCTTCAATTTGAAACTGTACAGAAATTACAGGTAAAGAAACTAAAAGAATACCTTAATTTTCTTGAGCAGATCATAGCCTGTCATGCCAGGCATACAATAATCTGTAATTATAAGATTCACTTCCACATCCTGTAATCGAAATTAAAAAACGAAGAAAAAATTGAGAATAACGGTCGAAAGAACTCGTACATTTCCAGAAAAAATTAGAATGAAAATAAAAAGTAAGTAAATCATACATGATGATTGTTTGGAGAAACAGAGGGTGTATTTGGATTGCTTTGTTCATCTTCATACAAACCCAGAAATTCTAAAGCCTTGCTACCAGAATCAACGGTAGTAACTGCCACGAACAAGAAAAAAGAAACAGAAGAAAAATTCATAAATCTACTAAAAACGGATTGAAATTTCCCTTTTTCCTGATTTGGGTATATGAAATGAGGGTAGTACCTTGATATGAAGAGGTTTTAAGGAGCATTTCGATAAGCTTTCTGTCAATAAGGCTATCATCGACGGCTAAGACATGAAACTGTGACTCGGCAGCCATGCCCATTTTGCAGAGAAATAAAAGCCCAGATCAAAGCAAATGGGAAAAAGAAACCCAGAAGAGGGAGAGGGAGAGGGTGAGGGGGGAGAATAAATGTACGTGGGTTGTTCGTTGAGAGGTGAAAGAAGAGCTTTTCTTTTTGGTGTAGAAATAATAAGATCAGACAGAGAGAAAGAGACCCACCACAAATCCAGATCCCACAAAGCAAGATCTGACCAGATTTCCTCACCCAAATCTTCCAAAATTTCCCCCAAGTTGATATTTTGAATTGCAAGGTAAGCAATGAAAAATCAAATTGAATAATGATAATAATAATAATAATAATAATAATAATAATAGAGAAATGAATAAAATAAACCAAAACAAATCATAGAAAGGATATTTTGTATCAAGTATGTAACAATTGATAAGTGGGTTGGGTTTTATTTACATATATATATATATATATATATATTTATGCAAGGTGGCAAGAGAGAGATAGAAAGAGAAATGCTAAAAATGTGAAAATAGAAAGATTTAAATGGAAGAAATAAAAGAAATGAAGGGAAGGTGGGAGGGACCCAGTAAAATCAGCACAAGAGATACAGACAACGTAAGTGATTGGTACAGCCTTCTATTTAAAAAATATTTATTTATTTAAAAAATATTTATTTATTTAAAATAATAATATTGAATTCCTATCATTTTCATCAGGTTGTATACTTTTTTTTCTTAATAATAATAATAATAATAATAATAATTATTATTATTATTATTATTATTATTATTATATTTTTCTTAATTATTTATAAATAAATTATAAAATTATTTTAAAAAAAGAAAAAGAAAATAAAATTGATGCTTACCGTATCTTGAGGACGTCTAGTCGGATGGGGTTGTGTTGTCTTGTGTTACTAAAAACAGAGCCGGACCAATTTCTTTTGATGCCCTTTCCAAGTTTGCTTCCCATCCATCCATTTCTTATAGCAATCCAATTAATTTTACTGTCTTTGACAATTTCTTAAATTAATTTTAGATCCATTCAATTTTAATGGAGGTCTAATAATCATTGATATGGCAACTTATTCAATTCTCAATTTATTTGAGGTTTTGCTGATGGAGATGACGTGACGTGACGTGACGTGACGTGACGTGATGGGCATATCTATCATGACTGCATTACATATCTTATGGACTGTGATGGAGCGAAACAAATCTTTCCTCTTTTAGAATTTCTATTTAGTATTACCTAAAATAAATAAATAAAGAATAAAGGATTTATAAAACTGTCCATCTTAAAAAATTTTACTTAATAAATAGCTTAAATTTAAAAATTGAAAATTAAGTAGTTTTTTTCTTATATATAAAGTTATTTATATGTCTTTATAGTTATTTATTTTTTAAAAATAGATATAATTACTTATATATATTTATAGTTAACTTAAAAAAGAACAAATTCAACTTTTACTTTCATCACCAAACAATTTTCTACTTTTCAATGTCTTCTTCCTCGAACCCATCCCGAATGCATTCCATCTTCTTTATTCTTCATCGTCTTCATTCTTCATTCCTCATTCCTTCACCGTCGTCTTCTTCTTTAATTCCATTCCAATTTAATGGCTTCAAAAATTCCAAAACTTTGATTTCAAAAAAAAAAAAAAAAAGAGAGAAATGATGAAGAACAAATGCCGTCATCCAAACCTGAAAAACCAAACAGACGAGGTCGGTGGCGCCAAAGAAACCTGAGACTATAAGAAGCACAAGGTCGAAGAACTTGTCACTGGAATCAGTGGCGCAAAAGCAAGAAAGATGGCGAAAGGTATGTTACCCTTAAATTAGGGTTTTTCTATCATTTTTCTTTGAAAATGGGTCAACCTAAGTTGAAAATATTATATAATTAGGAGATTATAATATTTTGTTTTGGATTTTATGATTTTGAACTAGGATTGAGTGAAAAAATTATTCAGCTCAACAAATTGAGGGGGGTGTTTATTGAGTCTTCGAGAGTGTGTTTTTTCAAAACTCTCTTGCTCGATACCTCTAAAATTACAATCGAGCCATCGAACGAGGCAATAAACATACACTCTTCTGCTCGGGTTTCCCATCAAGCAGATTTGTGTGTTTATTGCATCCCTCCACGGCTCGATTGTATACTCAAACCATCAAGCTAGGAAAAAACCAATCGAGGTCATATTCACTAGATGGATTGAATCTCTGAAATCTTATCGAGTGGAAATAGAAAATTCTCTGTCCACCACACTTGATAGGTCACTTGACACGATGTTACATATCGAACAATTAGGTGACAATTATGTCGATGGTTCAATTTCAAAATACATTCTCAAGTGAGAAATGGAGCTGGGTTGGCAAAACATTTTCTTATTCCACTCGAAGGATCACTCGAATGGTACTAAGACATCTAGCCATCAAGATAACTGTTAGCTGACCCATCGAGTGTGGTGGAAAAATACTTTTCTTTTTCCGCTTGATTCATAACTCGACATGATATTAGAGATTCGATCAGTCCATATCATGAGATCTCAATGGATCTATGGTCAAATATAATGTCGAGTTATCCATCAGGTGAGTTTAATAGTGTATATTAATCTTGTTGTTCTTATTTTTTTTTTCTTTTCAAGGGGTAAAACCTGTAAGCAGAAGTCGGCATGTAATCAAAGACTAAGATAAAATCCATGGTCTTAGACCCATCATCAATGAGGAGAATCATTTCCACATCCATACATTCGTGATATCCAGTATAAGTATGGTTGTGAAGGACATAAAGAAAACGCTCACCCCAAGTCAGTTGGATACATTTAGGGGGAGATACATGGAGCACTTCCTCCACATTAATATTCCTCTAAAAAAATCTTATTAAGAATTGAATTTTTTTCATTCTTTATCAAACCGCGACAAAAAAGAAGTATGAGATGTGATTTCTGGTCAACAACAAGCCTCTCCATTTCAGTCTTAGAGAGTGTGCTTTGGTGGCAAGGCTCAAATTTCATTAGTATTTGAGTGAGGAAGTCACTGACCATATAAAAAAGACAGCTAATTATTGAAAAAGTACCTAGATGGGAACTTGGTTAGGACCGCTGAGTATGCGAGGCTTTTCAACGAAGAATGTAGTGAAGAAGATGGCGATATTATGAAGATAGTGGTTGCCTACTTCATTGAGGTAATTTTATTAGGTCGGAAAGTGAAGAGAACAATCTGTCCAAGTACATTATCAACAGCACACACACAATCTGAAGCGGTTCAATGAGTATCCTTGGGGCAGAATCGTGTTTGAGGAGACCATAAAATCTATGATAAAGGATATCAATGGATGCCTTGAGACATAAAATAGATAACAAGAAACTAGAAACCTACTCCTTATATGGGTGCCTGATTAGTTTGCAGGTTAAACTTTCTACTTCTTAAGTTTTATTTATTATGTAATTTCTTATTGATTTTGATTTTGATATAAGATTGATTGATTTATGGTTATTCATTCAATATAGGTATGGGCTTACAAAGCCATTCCTAAGCTTGGAAAGAATGTTAGAGTGAAGGTGCATAAGAATTGCATGCCTCTTATTTTGAACTAGTCCTCTATGAAGCCATCTGTATCTTACAAGGATATTGAGAGTTGGACAAGAAAAATGGTTGTCAGTGTTTTATCAAACATTTAGTTTATTAATTGTTATTAGTCTGTTGCAATTATATATAACTAACTATAATTTTTATTTAATACAAATCATCGTACTAGGAATCCTAAAACTATGGAAGGAAGAAGAAGCTCAACATCATATAACGACACTGGAGCCTTTTTCCTAATTAGGAGGAAGATGAGATTGTAGACCATTTGAACACTAAGTTATTAAAGGCCGAAGAAGAAGTAAAAGAAGAAGTAGTAGTAGTAGCAATAGAAGAACGAGGAGGAAAAGAAGGTAAAAAAAAATACTTGAAAGTTAAGAGAACAATTAGAGATGGATGGGATGGGGAAGTTCCTTTAGGGATTGGGATTGAGTGAATGTTGAGGATTAAGTCTCTTCTGATAGGGTTGGGGGTGGAGGTAAATAAGATTAACAGTAGGTTGGATGGGCTAGACAAAACCATTACATCAATGAAAGGGGGGATGAAAAAGGTAGGGGTGGAGAGAATATAAAGGATAACACGACGGAGAACACGATGGAGAACGCGGAGGAGAACATGAGTGAGTAAGCGAGAGAGGTGATCAGGAGTATTCATAATTTTCCATTCCTCTCTTACCTATACTGGCGCTACGATAACGGGAAAATTCACCTCCACTTTTCTCAGCTGCTGAGAAGACTAGTGCTAAGAAGCCTACTATTGAGGAGACTGTTGCTAAGGAGACTATTGCTCAGATTCTTGAGGCTAAGATCCCTACACCACCTCCACATTCCTCAGCTATTAAGATTCTTGTTACTGAGATCCCTACTCAACCACCACTTCTAACTGAAAAGGAGGATGAGGGTGGTAACTCTGAGGATAGTTATGTGACTCTGAGTGTCTTTGAGTGCATATGGGGTGCAATGATAAAGAAGCGTGCTTCGGTTGTCACTTTTCCTTTTATAAACCTAACTTATAAGTGGGGGTACAAGAAGACAAAGATAGTGACGGTGAATCTACTCCTCCCTTAAATCCAGAAACTATGCTTGCTTTAAAGAAGTGGTTAGAGAGCAAGATAGAGAAATAAGTATTGTTTTGTACTTAATCCAAAGTTTCTTTTGTTTTTGTTTTCTAAATACAATGGCTAACTATATTCATTATTTGTTTCTAAATAGTACGACAGTTGTAGGGTTTGATGGTACGAAGCACGACAAGGAATTTTTTCAACTTAACATTGACAAGATCGTGATGGCTGAATAGCTTCGTAAACATTCAATCTAAGTAAATAATTTCAATATAATATATTATATATTGTTTTAAAAATGACTATATTTTTATTTTGTTGTAGCATGTGGATGAAGTGATGTATTTGCTTCTGTTGACATCGGGAAACTCTGTCACCACACAATCCATTTTAGCTTCAAGAATTGTACGGTAATATATGTCTGGCTAATAATAAATGCAAATAGATGAAATAACTGAATGAGCGTGCTAGAAATTTAGAGTGAATTCTATTGACAAAAGAGTTTAATTAATAACACTAGATAAAGTGAAGGACTTTAAATGTTAAATGATAATAAATTTAAAGATTACACTAAGACAATGATTAAAATTAAAATTAGACTAAGATAGGAAATTAAATCTAACTTAGATATAATAATAATAACATAAATAAACAAGATGAAATTTAAAGAAGTGTGAAGATCAGAGGTAGAAAACCAACATCTTGTTTGTAAATACAAATCGAGACCTTCACTTAGGTAAAAACCTAATGGCTTAATAACATTCATAAGAATGGATTGAAGGAAAAAAGACGTACTTCCCATAGAAAATGAAAAAGAATAAGTATAGTATTGCGAACCAAAAAGAATAAACTGTCAGAGCATTGTGTTTGATTGTTGTGTGTTTATTGGTGCTCGAATGAATGATTTTGCTTTCCACTAAGGCTACTGTTTATAGGTCCATTCATAGTGGTATTCTCATAATAAACTTGAAGTCGAACCCCACTCCCTCATTTTTAGAAACCACTCCCACTTTGTGAGCCACATCTATCTATTTTAGAGGAGATTTTGACTCAACTTTTCCACCGAACTTGGTTACTATGAGGTCGAGGTTCATCTCAACCATTTTCTCCCAATTTTCTTGAATTCGGTGATCTCTCTCTCTTGGTTGAGAATAAGTCAAATGAATCTCTACTTTTAAGGGAAAAGTGGTTCAATTTTTTTTATCAAGTAACTTTTCGGTCAAAACCTTCACTTTCTCTCTCATCTCATTCAAAAAGCTTTATTACTCTCTCCATTTTCAGTCGAAATTGATGTCTCTCAAGTGACTTTCAGTCGAATGGTTACTTTATGCGCAAAATTTAGTCAACTTCTTACCTTGGGCGAAAATGGGTTGAAAAAAGAATTTTTGACCACCTTTTGGAAAACATTGATTCCACATTTGACCCCTTATAGGCTTGGCTAAATTTCCCACTATATTTAGCCGATTCTAACATGCTTTGGTGTCGTTTCGGCTGAAATCTTCATGTTATGGGATTAGATTCATCTTTTCTCCTAACGATCGAGATTGAACCTTGAGCAATCCTTGTGTAAGCGATCTACGATTGGCTTTCATGTCACCTCATCAATCTTCATGATATTTTAACTCTTTAGGGGAAAATATCCTTGGCCAAATTTTGACTAAGTCAAATGCTTTATGTTCGGCCAAATTTGATTATTATTTGACCAAAACTTATATTTAATAGGTCATTTAATTTGGTTTTAATCGGCCAGTTTAATTATCACTAATGATTTGAATTTATTTCAAATTTTGAACTAATCACCTTTTGTCACATGTCCAGAAAATTCTAACATCAACAAATGTCCCTTTAATCTTTCTTAATAAGTTAAAGATAATGAGGAATATGAATGATCACGACACATTATTTTTCTTTTTCGGCCAATGTGGCCAAAAATAATAATTTTTCTATAATTTTCATAATTTCAGTCGATCGGAAAATAATAAAGTGATTTATTCATCTTTAAAAAATCTCAGCTAATTGACTAAAATATTAAAAAATTTTGAGTTTTCATTGGTTGGAAAATCTAAAGAAAATCCAAAAGAACTCATGATCTTTTAGTGAGATTTTCTTTCGTGAACATATCCTCTAAAGATTATGTGATATTTCGGCTGAACTTGAGATGAATCAACCAATCTTTAAATGAAAAACATCTTATTGGGCGAAATGATAAGTGTTCTCATATGGTAATTTTCGGCCAAGAAACTCATGAGAGGGAATGTTGGCCAAAAATCGACATATCTTCCAAGTTATTTTCGGCCAAGACTTCTGCATCACTCGTTTGAAATTATATTTCTCTATTATTATTATTATTATTATTATTACTATTATTATTTATAATTTTATTTTTAATATAAATCGGTTGAATATTCTCGACCGATCCTAAATTTATTTCTAACAAATGATCATATATATATGCTCATAAATCATTTAACTGTGCGGGTACCAAATCCAACTCTTTCATAGTTAAGCTGATGTGTTCTTCTTCTATTTGGCTGCAAAGGTATTCCTCCAGCAACCATGCCATAAATTTTCTTTCCACTGCAATTGTAACGGTTGTTGCCTCGGGTCATATGGATTGACCCATCACGGCACTTCCTTGACTATTGGCTCCATTTAAGTTAGTTGGATTGGCACTATAGCCAATGATCTTTCAATAGACTGGTTTGATTCTTCATCAGTTGGCGCCCACTATGAAGTGGAAATGATTCCTATCAATTTACCTTATTTCTTCACCACTTTGATGGGACCGGTGAATTATTCATAGAAGGTATCTTATACGAGGTGTGATATAGTTGCAAACAAACGGAATTTTGCCTTAACTCTCTCTACTTTGTCCATATTCTAGAATAATAAAGCCTAATGCAATGAAGAGGGAATGTAGTAGTTGCAGTGGATCTAGTCATGTCTGAGTAAGGTGTTGTAAGAGACTGTAGTGTCCACCACGAAGAAGGTAATTAGTGCAATCTTTTTTCCCATCTCATCTCTAAAGGAAAAATATTTTTGACTTGGGATACTCCACTAGCGAAATCACCGATGGTGACCTTTGTCAGAATCAAATTCTGAAATGATTTATCGAGCGCATCATGTTAGATGACAAGGTGTTAACTGCCGCCTCATTGTCCAGTAAGGTTCGATTGGTGGGAACCCATCCAAGTGAACCTTGACGTATAATGGCCTTAGGTGACAAGCCATCTGAGCTGGTGGTTTGTCGAAGATGACTTGTTTATATCTATTAGTCTGGGTAGCCACCTCTATAGAAGTGATCGTTTCATTGGTCTTTTGAGCTGATGGAAGCTCTGAAAGTGTATGCCCATCAAGGAAATTAGATTTTGACCCAATGAAGTAAATACTTTATGTGATACTATCTTTATGCAGCTATTAGCAAGACATTATTTATTATCATTAATGAAAGTCAATTACTATTTATCATATTATTGCTTTTATTGGAATTAATATTATATATTATATATACACATATCATAATAAAGTCTAGTATATTGAGTTATGTACTCTGGCGACCATGATAGAGATCATACTAGTAGAGACTTGAGTTTCTAAAAGCTCTTAAGATATAAACTATTCATTGTCATAGGATCTCAAGAATTGACATCGACTGATCCGGATAGACAATTATGTAGTTCATCACCTAATTATTAGGGTGGCCGATCTCACTAGCGGTGTTAGTAGAACACCATGATGATTGTGTGAGCGCTTAATAGAGACTAAAGGCACTGAATGTGACACTTAGATAATTATTAATGGTAATTAATACTGATTGTTAATGAAAATTATCTAGTGAATATTTTATATGTGATCCTCTGACCTGAGACACCATGGTTTTCTTGAGTATCATACTTCATACCTTGACATCATTCCTATTATTCTTAACCATAGGTGAATACAGGAGGAACCGTTGGGTATGAAGTCTTGTGCGAGATGGATTATGAGTGGTCGAAAAGAATCTATCTCTTCCATATTTGGAATAAGATCTTATGGATTATATACTTTATTGAATAAGGAATCTTTACAAAATAGTATATATGATTTGTTTATTTGAGTTTAATAGTTAAACCATACTCTAAGACGAATCAGGATATTAGAAGGATTGTTCTTGTAAGTATACAATGGTCATAAAAAGGTTCTTTCAGAAAATGGTACTCCTCATCTTCAGGATAGTTTTGACACTTTACTAGAAGTCAATATTGACTTGGAGGTTTAAAGTTATTTAATAATGAGATGATTAAGTTAACTGTTTAATTCAAAATATTATTTTAAATTAAACAAATTTAATTTAAAACTAAATAAAATCATATAGGTGTTTATGAAATTCTCCTGTCGATATTATGTAGAACCTAATTGGTCACGCACATAAGGTTCATAATAATTAAGTTAAAGTTTTACTAGAGAAAAAGGAAAAACGAACAAAAATCATTTTAGGGGTAAAATGGTAATTTAACTTATAATTTGACTATAAAGACAAAATGATAATTATTATTTTGTTAATTTAATGTCATGCAGCTATGCTAACATAATTAAGTATTACATTAATTTAATTAAAAATTAATAAGTTACATAAAAACTTTTATTTAATTATAAACTTGTCCTAAAGATTTGTATTAATAATCCGATATTAAAGGGTTAATGGGAAAAATTATGAATTAAATTTTTGTGGGCAAAATTAATCAAAGAGTTGATTAAGTATTCATGATTTATACCCATTATAGTGGCTGGCCATATAAGGATGAGTTTGACCCAATTTTAGCTTTTAAGAATTTTAAGATAAAAGGAAACTTAAGGTGATAAGAATTTTAAAGCAACTAGAAAACCTAATAGGATTAGGAAACTATAACCTAGTTGTGCCTATAAATATACCTTAAGGCCTTGGCTGAAAAGATGACTTGCTCATTAGCACCCTTGGCCGAAAATCATAAAGAAAAAAAAAGTCTTTTTCATTTGTTTTCTTCAAACTTATTATCTCATTAGTTGAGATTTTAAGTAGAAATTTAATCGTGCGAAATGAATTGTGTAGATGACGATTAGAGAGCGAACGTGTGAGTGCCTCCCCATCTTTATAAGAAGAGTTATGTAATCAACAAGATAAGGTAATCATGTTCCTTAATCTTGATTTAAATATGATGAGATTTGCTGTATTTTTTGTAAAATAGATTATATGTAATACAATTTTTGTCTGATCGGTTTGGATAGATATTATGCATGCTAGGATATGATTCAAATAAAATTTTAAATATTTATATTGACGTGTTTATTCTATTACATGTATGCATATGTTTTTTAACAAGCTTAAGTAGCGTCTCTTGGTTGTTTTCTTCTGGGCTTTCCTCGATGGTTACATGTTCAAGCCGAGATTGGAAAGAGGAATGCAACATTACCACATTGCAATCGAGGTGCATGGGACCGTTCCAATCATTACTTCTTATTTGTTATTGATTTCTAGGTTGATTGGCCATACGATTTCGCCTTCCTCATCCTTGAAGTCAAAATCAACTTCATCAAGGATGGCTTCTAGTGTGCCGATATCAAACTGCCTTCTTATGTCCTCAGAAGGAGGATCCATTAGTTCGGCCCTCATATTGGGCAATTCTTTGTGCATGTAGTGGGTTTTTTGACAGGGTTAGAAGATTGGTTGGTCGAGCGATGGAGGCTCATTTAGAATAATGTTGAGAGTCTCCAGTAAGTCTGACCGTTTCGAGACTGACCCTTTTATGGTCGCTTGAGTTGTAATAGCCTGACGCTTACGTCATTTCCATATATGAAAATTCTCCTTAGGAAACTTCGGGTGCTCTAGGCATTGCCATAGTGATGGTTAGCTGAGGAGGCACAATCATCCAGGAGCTATTATTTTCGGTCAGTTGACTTTGGACCATCGGGTTGGCCAATTGATTGTAAAAAGTTTCAACTCAGTTCCCCTAATAATCAGGATAGAGATTCTTCCGGTAATGCCAATGGACGAAATGTCTTGGGCAATTAATTAGAGTATTTTGATTATTTACCCAGGTATAATCTCGTCTATCTTAGTTTGATATTTCCATTCGTTGATGCATAAGTGGCCAAATCTCTGCGACCACTACGTTAATGGTGATGGGGAACGGATTCGAGTCTACACCCACCAAAGGGGGTTATTTGAAGATGAACATGCCCTTCTCAATTCAATCCTAAATGCATTGTCTGAAGGTAAGATGGTCTAGGGTTAAGGTTTAATATTTAGGGATATGATTTAATGTCTAGGGATAAGGTTTAAAATTGCATATGGTTTAAGGTTTAATGTCTAAGAATAGGGGTAGGGTTTAATCTTTATGGCATATAGTTATAGTTAGGGTTCAATATTTAGGGTCCAGTGTTGAGGGGAGTTTCAATTCTAATAAAATATAGCAACGCAACACTATAAATATAGAATTTGGCTATCAGGTATCAATGAAGCTCGATAGTTTGATAGTCTATTGAAATCGAGAAAACCATTGATCATGGTAGACAAAGATTTTTTTTTTTGGTCTAATCGATGCCTCGAAACTATAAATAAGGCATCAAGCTATTGGGTATCAATAAAGCTCAATGGTTAGATGGTATATTGACATCAAAATTTCCATCGATCACGGTGGATAAAGAGTTTTTTTTGGCTTTGATTGGTAACTCGATGGTAAAAATTATCGAATGATCTTGAAAATGACCAATTTCCATATTATATCAATGAGGTGTCATTATTAGGAGTGGGATCATGGGGCATTAGAAGTGGTAGTGGAATTGGGTTCAGACACGTCATCTTGTTATATCCTAGACCTCTATATTTACCACACTTATTTTTCTTCCGAGAATGTTCACTTCTCAAAGATATACATCTTTTTTTTTTGTCGG
The DNA here is from genome assembly GCA_027186245.1 of Coriaria nepalensis. Classification (NCBI taxonomy): domain Eukaryota; kingdom Viridiplantae; phylum Streptophyta; class Magnoliopsida; order Cucurbitales; family Coriariaceae; genus Coriaria; species Coriaria nepalensis. Next base: position 4,554,696 of record CP114499.1, on the reverse strand, counting down.
CTGCTCTGTTTATGAATTATGAGTGGTTGAACCAAAAATTGATCATAGGTTTTTTTGGAAATTCGTAGTCCTCAGTTGATAGTATAGGATAAATTAACTCTGTATATGTTTTCCTTCGATACTCATTCATGTAGAATTCCACACATACTGTGTAGGGTATAACATTTTGTAAGTTTGTAGCTATTAAGGCATGGACACACGTGATCTTATCCAATTTGAACACTCTGCATGTGTAAGTTTTCAACCCTAAATCCAACGTCTCAATAGTATAACCCCCGATCACTTCATAAGTATCATCGCTTACGCTATTAACACTTATTGTTAAAGATTCATTATGCCTTTTCTTCATCTTCTTTTCTACCTCGGGATTCAGTTAGGTGCTCGTCTAATTAACTATACATCAATATTTGTAGAACTAATTTGTCATCATCTTCCTAATACTATCGAATAATGCCACAATTGGGTAATCATGTGCATCCTTCAACGTATTATTATGTGACTCTTAATATTATCGGTTATTATGTCATATTGATCGCCATTGAAATGAGTTATTGATTAATGTTTAAATCTAACCGACTCAAACTATGTTGCCACATGTGGTTGTGAGACTTTGATCTCGTTGACGTACGTATCAAATTCTCAAACTATGTATGCTCTGGTCGTCATGAAGAATAGATTGAGAATCCCACCATACTCAAATCTAGCCTTGATGTTATTTCTAAGGTATTTGGATAAATGCCCTTTATAGTGTTATGAATACTATTTACCCAATCCAAGATAAAAACTAGATTGAGTGCATTGGGAATAAAACCCTTTAACCTATTCAAAAACCAGATCTCTGAAAAATTGTTCCTACTATAGCCAGTGTTAGGTGGTAGTTACCATCTTGTGTCATTGAAGACAAAAACGTGCTTTTGTATTTATACTTCAAAAAATTTCCATTGATGAAAATAATTATCATCAGTCGTACCCCAAAGAAGGTCATATGTAATAAATTTTACTTTCCATACCTTCTAATAAGAAATTTTTACTCCAAGATCCATACAGACTAAATCAACAATAAATCACGGTTTCGGGTCTTCATTACACCTTTTGTACTTCTCCATCTCATGTCATTTAATCACAGATGCTGATGCTTGGTGAAATTTCTCGTTCATATATGAAAGAGAACATATGTACTGATCTTTATATATTTGAATGAAAAAAATGACAAATCATTCCTTCTCATTACACAGAGCCACCACTAGCAATTATGATCTACACAAACAATAATAAATGTAGTCTTATTTGACTTCTTCACCTTAAACGGAAAATTGTTTCGCATCGCATGCATATATAAACTTGCTTTTAATTCTTTGATGTGAAGTATTGTTTGATAAAATTCCCCTTGGCTTAATTGTGAAGAAACAATCAAGACTTAATTGCTAAAGATGCATGTGGTGGATAGCTAAGTAGCAATGTGAAAAATATAATCACCCTCATGATTTTCATTTTGAGGTTGTGGTGAAAACGGTTGATATGGTGGCGACAATTCGTCACTTGGTATGTGATCTAAGTTCTCTCGACAAGATAAAGCATTAGGTAACTTCCTAGAAAGAAAACAACCATAAAAGATATTATTCTCGTACCCTTGATTCACAAGATTAACCTCGTTGTTGGGACCATTACCAAGTTCTTCCTCAATTCTTCATTGTTATCATTTTCAACCCCATCTCTATCACCATCATCATCCATGTCCTCAATCCAACCTCATCCTTATCCTCATCCTCATCCCTATCCTCATCCTCATCCTCATCCTCATCCTTATCCTCATCCTTATTCTCATCAACATCTTTAGAATCATTTTGATATTAGTCATTACCATTATCACACTCATACAAATTCTCGTGCCTACTATCAGCAGGATCGAGTATGTCGATCCTAATATCCTCATGAAGATTAGGATGATTAGGTACGTCAATTTTAATGTCCTCATGATGATTAGAAATATTTGGTAATTAACGTCACTCTTCAACACATGAATCTCTTTCCATGTTTTGAATCTTTGTCATATACAGTGGAGAGTTATGCTCATTAGATTGCAAGTGGTGGACAAACTTGTTCATGTTCTTGTTATTTCTTACATATAACGGTAAAGACAATAATGGAATCCCCGACTTATATGTTAGTTACAATTCAAAATCATTACGATCAATATCGATAGAACCATAGACGACTTTCAATAGTGACTATAAGTGACATTAGATTCAACCAAAGCTTCATCAATCCCTTTGTATTATTTGAATGCCAATAATATGTATTCTCATTTATTTTCTTATTTTACTTCTATTCCCCATCGAAGCATATCATTATGAATAAATCTGAAAAAAGGGGAAAAAATAGTAATTAAATGAATAAAAAGCCTCTATCAAATTTTCTCGATGTCTAACTCGACCCCTTAAATAACAATTGAACATTCGAGCTTTTAAATCGCAATGGTTGGATGAGATTTGATAGTCGAGTAGGCCATCAATCAAATTGGATAGATAGTTTTTGAAGCTCATTCGATGGCTTGATTGACTTCACAGCCATTCAGTCCATCGAGAAGCTCGACGGTGCGATGGTTCTTTAGTCCATCAAGTAAGCCATCGAGCAAAGTAGACATAGAGTTTTTGGGGTTTGTTCGATACCCGTTGAACCATCGAGTTACATAATTCTAGACATTTTGAAGGGGTTTTTAGGCATTCGAGCCACTTATCGAACCAAAAAAAAAAAAAAATCTCTATCCACACTAATCGATGGGTCGATGGTGTGTCAAAATCCGTGAAGCTGTTGAGCTCTATCAATGAGCCTAGATTTTGTTTGTTTTTACCAGTCCATAATAGGATGAAAATACTAAAATAACTTCAATAACAAATCAAAATGATTTCAAATTATGATGATAAACCATTCATTGAGAAAAGAAGAATTATGAACATATTGAGATGGACAAAAATAAAGCTCTCTTACGAAACTCTCTGTAAAGCTTGATGTGTGAAGCTTGCAAAGAAAAAAAGAAAGAAAGAAATGGAGAGTGATCAAAATTTGCCCATTGAAGTATGGAAGTGAAGAGGAATGATATAAAAATATTTGGGCAAAAAAACATCAAAACTAGTGAAGAAAAAAAAGAGATAAATTTTAGGTCCTTTGACCCTAAACGGTACAGGTGAAAAAATGAACCGAGTTTATACGAGCACACACGATACAGGTACAGCTCAGGCGTGTCGTGCCCTACCCAACTATGTGGGCATGCGGGCCAGCATAGCAGGGCACAAATTTTTCGTGCTGGCCGGAGTACAGTACAACCTTTTTAGGTACTTTTTGGCTAAATAATATTTTTTTTTATAATTTATTTTAATTTTAATTATTAACGATATTAAAATTTTAATTTATTAAATAATAATTATTAAGAACGATTAACAATATAAATTTTACAAATAAATTAAATTATAATCAAATCATGGAATGAAAGTTAAAATCATGTTAGGCATTTTTATTTCCACCATTTTGAATCAAACATGATATTAAAATATAAGGTGTTATTATATGAGTATAATTTATCATTATGTGATAAATCAAATCTCTTCATTACTATAAATAATGTATATTATATAATTTAATTTATTATATAAAATTAATATTAGAACTATCATAAATATTAATTAATTGCAAGATCAAACAGACTGTACAAAAATTTCTCAAATATCATAATAAAAAAATTCCCGAAAAAAAAAATCCTCACAAAAGGAGAGATGGGCCGGAGTATATTAATATTGGCCATAAAAAGTATCTTAATAATTAAGAAATATTCTAACTTTTTCTCACATTTTCCATTTGAAATAAATAACTAGGACTTATGATAATTAATTAATTAATTAATCTTATAATAATTCCAAAGGTCAATGCTTTCCCTAATATTTCTAAAAAATAATTTATCTAATTATATATATCTTTTAATATCCACAGAGCTTCTCCAAATACTTAATAATGTATTATTTAATTAAAAGTCTAATAAAGGTCATGATCATTGATGATTACTATGAGAAAGGAGGATATTAACTATATAATCAACACTAAAATTACGCCATCGCAACATAATGAAAAAGTGAAATTATGAAAGTGCCAAATGGGAAGGTTTTACTTTTTAACCAAAAGTGAAATTGGATATTTAATTATGAAATTAAAATTATGAGTCAAATCCCATTATGATCTGATAGAAGTAGTCAAACTAAAGAAACACATGAGTCAAGACAGTGGGTGAAAGAATACTAATTCCCAATCTCGCTTTGAATTCATGGCCCAAAGAATTATCCAGAAGCCATATCCAGAAGCTAGCTAGCTTTGTAGCTACCCCTTGATGCCTAGGAATGAATGCCTTAGTCAATATTGGCTTTAACTTTTAGGGTTGGGCAATGAGTATAAGAATTCACACCTAAAATTTTGATATCAATTATTACATAATTTAAAGACTTGGTTATCTATGCATACGATGATCATCAGGTAGATTTCACATTTATATGACATAACCATGTATGCATGGCCAACAAATTTGGACCACCAAGATAAGATAAGTGAATAAAAAGACACGAAATAGTGGATTGGTTAGACAATACAACATATAAAACACAATGGTGTTCGGCGATAGTAGTGATCAATGGTGGGGGATGGACGACAGAGGTTGGTGGGGGTTCGCAATGGTGATCGGTGGTTTGCAACGACAATGATTGGCAGTGTGGTTGGTTGTGGTAGTGGTCAATGGTGGCGGTTAGCTGCAGAGGTGGTGGTAGTTGGCAGTGCGGATCGGCGATGACGGCGGTGGTCAACTCATAATAATTAAACAGAAAAATTTAAATCAAGTGCTATCTATACCTTCTAAAAAATTTGAAGTATAAATTATATTTTCAAAAGTTTTTTAATACTAAATTATACTCTTAAGTTAATTTTGAGCATAAATTATCGTTAACCCTACTGGTAACGTATAACTATTGATCCCAGACCATCTAGGTGCCTCTTATAATTTTCATTGAGCTATAAAACACTCGGAAGAAGGAAGTGAACGAGGATAAAATGGTCCCCAGTTTTCCATTTCTAGAACATACACTATAATAGCTCAACTAATTTCTAGAACATCCAAAGCCTAACAAAATTAAATACAATTTAATGAAGAATAACTAACCGAATGAATTAATGAAAACCCACGTGAGAAAATGCAGGAAATGAATGCAAAAGAATGTATCAATACTTCGTATATATATAATTTGGTCAGTATCTTGAGCAGGTAGAACGCTAGTTAGTTGATAACTAGATGTAATACAATAAAACTACTTATTGTATGTATGTAATGAAATAATTTATTATACCTTAAGATCTTTGAAAATATATACACAACTAATTCAAAAGATTTCGATATATAACAACTGTGCCGATATAGTTTAATCTAAGCTATTTGATTCACGAAATCTTCTCAATATAATAATGTCTCAAATTTAAACATTGTAGGATGGCCTGCCCTTTCCAATCTCCGGATGGAATTTGGACTGAAATCGGAACCGATTATTAACACGATCTTCTTTCTATCATCACTTTTTGCAAATTGTAGACTTTAACAAGAACGCACCTAAATCTCATCCAACTTTCATGTAAACGAATCACTGCTAATCCCCTTTGGAATTGCACTATATGTTCATGGAACATACAACAACTTTCAATTGGAGCAATTTTTAATCCGAAAAGGCGGAAAAAAAAAGTACTTCTGAGTTCACCATTCCACTTAATTCCAACCGGGCTCCGCGGCTCGGCCTGGCCCAGCCGGTCAATTGGACCTTAAATGTCTCAAATTTCCCAAAATCAAAATCAAAATCAAATCTTTAATTGATGAATACACACAGATTGAGTCCGTTATTTTATGGATTTTTATAGAAACGGAAAGTATATATTACAAATTTAGAACGAGACATATAAGATATAATAATGCCTACTATCTCCATAAAAAAAAAAAAAAGGACAGACAGAACACTAATCATCTTGCTGTTTGGGAAGTGAAACAGCCAAAAGCTGTCACCGTTCAACTTTTTAAAATACTCGCTTAAAAGCACAATGGCCTTATGGACCTCTAAGGCCATTTCATGTCGGCCTTGGTAATCACTCCGAATTCTTAATCCTATTTTACATCTTTTTCTACTGCAAAGAGAAATCCAAAACTCCCTAGTGCAAATTATGATCTACTATATATATATATATTAATAATCAATTTCATAGCGAAGAAGGAAGAGGATTAGTATCACAACACCATTCTATAGGCCCATTACTAGAGAACTTGGTTTGGGCTATAAGATAAGGGCGCCTTCTTTTGGAGCTTGGGATCTGAGCCCTAGTTTGAATTATTATTACATTTTAGGTATATATAAATTATTAATGATCATTTTTAGGATGAGAGATTACAAGGACTTGGGTGTGATTTCATTTTCAAAGACTTAAATCAATTCAAGGATTACTCCAACCTCTTTACATATGTTCCCTTAGATATATGGCCCCACCATTGCTCATACTCTTTAGTCAGGTTTAGCATAGGATCTTAATAGAATTTTATCTATATTTTTTTCTATCGGTGAAGAATTGAATTAAGAATTATTTTTCTTTATGATTAAAAGGATTTTGCTAACTGGTTCCATTATCACAAAATTGCTATATAATTGGCTTGATTTGAAGATGTTGAAATATAAATTACTATGAAAAAAAGAAAAAGAAAAGATAAAGCGGGAACCTTGAATCGATGGATTACACTTAAAATTGCACATAATTATTACATATAATCACATTAGCGATCACCTTCACTTCATCATCTAATCGGTAGGTTGAATATTACATTAACGCAATCTCTCTTCATTAAAATCTTGCTCACCTCTTTCATCCGGAACGACCAATGCGCTTTCATGCATGCCTTTACCTGAGAGAACCGGTTTCATTAGATTCAACGACAAAGAGGATGTTGTTGAATGACTGATCACCCCCATTAAGGTCCTTATCGGCTTATCATTTACACGTACACGCGTCGTTTTTAACATGTTTAAGAAACGCATGATCACTTCTTTGTATTTTGTGTCCATTTCAAATTAACACTCGTTACTTTCTATATACTCGGAAAGCATGAGCTCAAACTTCTTCATTACGGCAATCTTCCTTGTCCTCCTCTCAGCTTATATCTTCATTACAGCAATCTTCCTTGTCCTGCTATTATCAATACCCTTATATTTTCCAGCTGGCCGGAGAAATTATCCGGTCTGTACGATGATAAGAATTTTCCGGCCCATAAAGCTGTTCCCATTGAAGATGCAGTACGGCCTGAGAGCTTTGCTTTTGACCCAGGAGGAGGAGGTCCATATATAGGCGTGTTAGATGGACGGATTATCAAATGGCAGTAAGATCAAAATCAATGGCCAATTTCGCCATAACTTCTTCAGATAGGTACTAATCCAATTCTTTGTCACCATATTTCCTCGCTGGCTATAACTACAATGTATCGATCCCCACCTCAGCTCTAGTTCATTCTTAATACCATAATTTTCTTCCATCACATGAAATTCCACAAACTAAACTTCCCTATCCATGTGGTGCGTATTTATAGAAAGCCCACTTGCACGAATTTTCTTAAGGTTGGGGGGGAGGGAAAGGGATAGAAGAGATAGGGCATTTCGATTGTAACGGCAACAGGTAGTCATGGATATCTATTGGTGATTATATATTATTCAAACTCAGCTTTCTGTTTACTTAGTCAGCTAAATTAGTAGTCCGTTTGTATCGTTAGTTAGCTAACTCAGTTAGTCTGCATGGAGTTATTCTCACGTTAGTTATGTATGCATGTAAGTATATACGTCTGCTGTAATTGTATGTATGCACACGATGAACAAATAAATTGATTCCTGATCTACTTTCTCTCTCACTCATTCCTCTCTCCAAAAGTTCATCAGATTCGTATGAATCTTCACATGGTATCTACAAGCTCATTTAGATCTGATTTTTCCACACTATCTCTCTGAATTTCTTCAAGCTTCTCCAGATATGCCCTCCACTGTGTTAGAAAAATGAAAGACAATTTTTAAAACTTGCTTTCTTTCCTTTAAGAACATATTTTTGAAAGAGCAAAAAGAAAACGATGAACAACATCTAAAATTCTATAGAAATCCATTAGAAAAATAAGAGATTAAATACATAAATAAAGATGAAACAAAATATATGAATACTTAACCATTGAATGACCATATTTTAAGGAGAAGCAATACTTTTAATCACCATAGCTCCACAACTTATAATTAAAACAGATAATGAACAGAAAAAAATAGAAAACCTGGAAAAAACAACCAATTACACTAATATTGACAAAAAAAGGTGCAAATCGATTTCAAAACTTTCAAAACTTCATCAGTTGCTTCAACACACTTCAATCAACATACCAAACTTGGTTGAATATCAAAAATAGCCGTTGAAACTGTCCAACCCTGATTTGCCTCCCATAGCAGCAACCAAAAAACTGAAAAGGTAGATTATGACCTAACTTGAGTTCTTTTGATCCGATTTGAGTGAAACTTGATCCTATAAGTTTCAATTGAGGTAGGGAAGCTAATGAAATAAGAGTCAACGCCAAAAAATGATCACAAAAAGTCAAAAATGAGTGATGTATCATAGCTTCAAACACACTGAAACTGAAAACTCAAATCCAACTTGTGCAAATACTACGCCAGCATTTGCAATAATGAATTTTAATCATCCATTCTTCTTGCATCCTTCTAATACATCTGGATTGATTCTAGTCTCTCCACCGCCCTTAGGATCACATAATTATAATACCTAGAGCAGAGCAATGATGATCATTCTAATGGCGAAGAACAAAGTAGGACTTGTCACAAAGACAAGTACGAGACCAGAAAATAATCTAATATTGGCTCAAAATTGGGATCATTACAAAGCCCGTGTACTAAATTAGATTCTAATACATTGTTTCTAAGGAACTATACAATGGTGAAGTGTATTCTTCTAGATTCAGAAAATGAATCTAGCAGAATCTGGTCTTATCATATATGAAAATGAGGAAATATTTGCTCCCATTCAACGAGGCTTCTCTCATTAGTCTACATACATCCGAGTGAACTAGCTCTAGCTTCTCCAAGGCTCTGTGTGCTTGATTTTTAGGAAATGGATTCCTACTCAGCTTGCCAAGTTGACAGCTTTCACACACTCTATCTTGGGGTTGGACTAAGGGCAAGTCATCAACCATTCCTTGAGAGTTCAGATTCTGAATGGCCTTGAGATCAATATACCCAAACCTTTTATGCCATGACCAAGATTCATCTTCCTTACATATGAGAGCATGATGATCCCATTGCACATAAAAGCTATTATGACTAACTTGGACTTTAGCCACTTGTTTTCTGTTTGGTTCTAAAATGGTGCAATGTTTGTCTTGAAATAGCAAGACATATCCACTTCTCATCAACTGACCAACACTCAACAAATTATGTTTCAGATCTGGAGCTAAAAGAACATTGGTGGTAAGCTTGGTACCTTTCTTAGTTTTTACCAAGACTGTACCTCTTCCTTTAGCTTTGACTTTCTCCCCATTTCTAACTGTAATTGCAGTCTATGTCCAGATCTCTAAATATGCTCTTATTATGAGCCATATGGTTAGTGCATCCACTGTCTATGAGCCACCCTCCTCTGGATTCACCAAGGTCAGAATCTGCAGCCATGAAGAGAGTTTCTTCATTTTGAACTTCAGGTGTTGGTGCTTATTGAGGTTTTTGTGCCCCTCTCTCGTTGTTCTTCTTGAAGCAATTTTTCTCATTATAACCAAACATCTTGCAGTAATAGCATTGAGGTTTGTCCTTCCATCGATATAATTTTTCAGAATGCCATTTCCTCTTGCATATGAAGCATGGAGGAAAGTTTTTCTTCCTTTCTGAGCTGCTTGAACTAGAAGGGGAACAAGCCTGTGACTTCTTCCAAGGCTTGTGCTTATGCTTAGTATGAAAAGCACCTCCAACTTCTTCATCTTTTTTCTTTGCATGCTTAGATTCATTTGCTTTTAGGGAGCCTGTGAGTTCTGACATGGTTAGAGAGCTGAGGTCTTTACTTTCCTCTATGGCATCAATTTTGAAGTCGAATTTAGATAAAACACTGACCAACATTTTGTCAACCATCATCTTCTCCGTGACATTCTCTCCAAAAGTTTTCATTTAGTTTGAAACTTCCATCATTCTCCCTGTATAGTCCTTGATGGACTCTCTCTTTTATTTTCAACCTCTCAAAGTCTCTTTTGAGGTTCAAAAGTTTGATGTTCCTGACTCTTTCAGATCCTTGAAATTCCTTCTTCAAAACTTCCCATGCATCTTTAGGCACAGACAAGCTAATGATCCGAGAGAATAACTTGTCATCAATTCCAAATTGAATAATAGCCAAAGCTCTAAAGTTGTTCTGTTTTTCTATCTTTTACTATCTAATCTGTTCAAGTGTGAAGTCCACCTCTTCGGATGATGGGACATAGCCATCTTCCACTGTTTCCCAGAGTCCATGAGCACATAGATAGGTAGTCATCTTGACTGACCAAAATTGATAGCCTTCACCACTGAAAATTGGTAATGAAAGTATGTTAGCACCTTGATTGGGGGCTATGGTGTTTTTCTGATTTTCGAATGCTTATGGTTTAGAAACTAACAAGTGAGAAGGTTAAGGCTAGATGAATTGATCTTTATCAAAGCTTTGATACCATGTTAGAAAAATGAAAGACAATATTCAAGACTTGCTTTCTCTTCCTCGAGAACAGATTTTTGAATGAACAAAAAGAAAACAATGAACAATAACTAAAATTCTATAAAAATCCAATATGTTTTTATTAGAAAAATAAGAGACTAAATACATAAACAAAGATGAAACAAGGTACATGAATAGTTAACCATTGAATGGCCACATTTTAAGGAGAAGTAATACTTACAATCACCATACCTCCACAACTTATAATTAAAACAGATAAGGAACATAAAAAAATAGAAAACTTGGAAAAAACAACCAACTACACTAATATTGATCAAAAAAGGTGCAAATCGATTTTAAAGCTTTCCAAACTTCACTAGCAGCTTCAACACACTTTAATCAATATACCAAACTTGCTTGAATACCAAAAATAGCCGTTGAAGCTGCCCAACCCTGCTTTGCCTCCCATAGCAGCAACAAAAAAACTGAAAAGGCAGATTATGACCTAACTTGAGTTCCTTTGATCCGATTTGAGTGAAACTTGATCCTATAAGTTTCAATTGAGGTAGGGAAGCTAATGAAATAAGAGTTAACGCCAAAAAACATGATCACAAAAGTCAACTTTTTCAACCTCCATTGATGAGTGATGTATCATAGCTTCAAACACACTGAAACTGAAAACTCAAATCCAACTTGTGCAAATACTACGCCAGCATTTGCAATAATGAATTTTAGGATCACATAATTATAATACCTAGAGCAGAGCAATGATGATCATTCTAATGGCGAAGAACAAAGTAGGACTTGTCACAAAGACAAGTACGAGACTAGAAAATGATCTAATATTGGCTCAAAATTGGGATCATTACAAAGCCTATGTACTAAATTAGATTCTAAACATTGTTTCTATGGAACTATACAATGGTGAAGTGTATTCTTCTAATACATATCTTGTTTGGAAAGATCTTCAAAAGAGATTTGAGAAAGTAAATGGCACAAGGAAATTTACAATCCAGAACAAGATTGCTAACATTACACAAGGAAACAGTGATATATCCGGATTCTACAACAAATTGAAAGAACTATGGGCAGAGTTCTCTGCATTTGTGATTTTGCTTGATAATGAGTCTTACCAACGACATGATCAAGAACATAAACTTCCCCAATTCCTCATGGGATTGCATGAATCATACATCCCACTTCGTAGTCAAATACGTTTGATGAATCCACTTCTATCTATTGAAGAAGCATATGCAATACTAATTGAAGATGAAGCACAACATAGCATAAATAACAATGCTGCTTCTAGTGAGGTAATTGCATTCAATTCTTTCAAACAAGTTAATGCTAATAGATCTTCTGTTGAGTATGAAAACTATCATAAACAAGGGCACAAGAAAGAATCTTGTTTCAATCTTATTGGTTTTCCACAAGAGGACAAAAAATACAAAGGTAAGAGGCCTTTTTACCAAAAAGCAAGGTTAAACTAATGTTACTTAAGCAGAGGTTTAAGTGACATAATCCAATCAGCAGTTGCAATACAATCCTCAAACTTTCTCCCTCAGCAATACAATCAACTTATACAGATACTAAATAGAGAGAGAGATACACCATCAACCTTAAGTGCTAATCTTGCTACTGCTTCTCCAGGTAGTTCCTTCTGTTTCCTTAGTACCACTAATGATTAACCATGGATAGACACAGGGGCCAACCATCACATGACTTGCTATTTGCAAGGACTGACAGATTCTGTTCCATGCTCAAATGATGCCTCTTCATCAATAAGATTATCAAATGAAATGATATTCTATGCTACACATACTGGTAATATCAAAAATATCAGACACTTTAACCTGCATAATGTCCTCTTTATACTCAATTTTTAGCATAATTTGCTCTCCGTTTCTTCTCTGACAAATGATAATAACCTTTCAGTTATTTTCTATCTGAAATTGTGTATTTTTCAGGGCTTTTGATTGGAGCAATGCATGGGATTAGTAAAGAATGTCAGGGGCTGTATTACCATCACTTTTCTAAGCAACTTCGCACAATAGACAAACATTCTCTTATTAATGTGTCATGTTTCATACTTTATTCTAGCGGCCACCGATTTTCCCAATAGGACTCCAACTCCTCTGCTTTAAAACAAAACTCCTTATGAGCTTCTTTTCAATAAACCTCCTTCAATTCTTCATCTCAAGAGGTTTGGTTGTCTTTGCTATGCTTCTAACTTGAACAACCGTGACAAATTAAGTCCATGTTCTTTTCCATGTGTTTTCTTGGGCTATGCACATACACAGAAAGGTTACAAACTCTTAACTCTAAACTCTCATCAATTCACAGTAAGTCATGTTGTTCATTTTGTTGAGAATAACTTTCCTTTTCATCCTTTTTATAATCCACCTAATATTCTTCCTTCTTCATGGTCTCTTTCATATGATATCCTTGATGATGATGTTCCTATTACTCATAATACCCCTTATGTTCCCACTGTCATAACTCAAAACTTAAACTTACCTCCAAATCCAACTTTGCATACTTCTATTTCAGATTCCTCTATATATATTGTTGCTCCCATTCACAGGTCATCTAGAATTTCACACCGTCTACTATGGTTAAGTGATTATACATGCTCCAATGTCACTGCTTATCCAATTCCCATGCATCATGCTCCTTCCACAAGCTCCATGAACAACACTATCAGGTACCCTATTTCTTCACAACTTTCTTATTCATATATTTCTTCACCATATCATGCCTTTGTTTCCTCTATTGCAAATGAAATTGAACCTCAATCATTTTATGAGGCATCTAAGGATAAGAAGTGCAAAATGGCCATGGAACAAGAACTAGAAGCTTTACACAAAAACATAACATGGGATGTGGTTAATCTGTTAGAAAATGAGTTTATAATTCATGGAAGCGATTGTTGATCCCAGTATATAATAAAATTTTTTTGAAGATTTTTAATAATCCTTTATATATAAATAAATTAATCCTACATCTAAACAAAAAAATTCATACCTTAACCTATGTGAATCGATCGTCGAGACTCCCATCACGATTGTTCAGGTCGATCCTCAACATACTAGGACGTGTGTGAGAACGTAGAAACGACTAAATTTTCTCTTTTTTTTTTTGTGAAAAAACTTCTCTATTTTTTTCGCCTTTTTGAAATAATTAGACTATGATGTATTTATAGGATTCTATTAGGTTTTCTATTTAATATTATTTTTAATTTAAACACTTTAAATTAATTGAGTTAATAATTTAATTATAATATTAAATGATAAGATAATCATGAGATATATTTTAGTAATATTTTTGATAAGGCCAAATCTTATCAAATCTAATTGAAAATAGAATTTTATCTATTTTAAATTATATCATTATCTTTAATAATATCTTTGATTTGATCAAATCTTTTTAAATTTAATTTAAAATAGAATTTTATCTATTTTAAGTCATATCATATCTTATTTGAATTTTAAATTAACTTCTCAAACTAATTTAAATTTGACTTACCAAATCTTAATATTAAATTAATATCTCATATCAATTTAATATTATATATAACATATTTAATTCAAAATCAAATATATTATTATTTATTAAATTAATTTCGAAATTCATCATTATATTTAAATACATCTTTTAATTAATTAATTCTTTAATTAACTAATTAATACTAATTATCTCATAATTATATATTTGCCTCAGAAAACTATTTTCTTTACAAATAAGTCCTTTTCCAATATTTGTCACTCTTACTTTTATAGTATTTTATAGAGGCAACATGAGGACCATGGACCTATAATTCAAAGCTCTATAAATTGGATTATTAATTAAACTCTTTAATCTAATAAATCTTATTTATTAATCACAATATTATTCTACTAAAAATATGAGATTGCACTTTTACAATTATAAAACAAATTACTGAATAATCTCTATTGGTCAATTGATATTATCATTACATTTAATTCAATCTTCCAATAATTGATTCATAATTAGAGCTGATCAAGTACCATTTTGCCCCTTTAATTATCTTTTTATCCTCAAGTACTATTAAACTACTAATGAACAATCAATTTATAACTTAATTATAAATTTGAGCTAAAAACCATTCAGTTATAGAATTAACCCTTAAGGGATCCAATATACAATATTCTATGAAGAAGGTTTAGACTCCTTATATGTAAATCATGTTCTCAGCCGCTTATCCCAATGAACCTCCAAAACAAAAAGTTTTTAGCCTGTTTTACAAACAAACTGTGATGAGTGAATCAAAAGATCCAGTTGACATAAACAAGAGTTCGTGAGTACTCAGGATTTAGATTGATCTGCATATGATCATATATTGATATGAATAGAACTCTTTATGGCAAACGATATGTTGATAAATAATTAATTCATACCGGATCTTATCCTATATAATCCAATTATATAAAGCACCTCCATTAAGATGTCTATCTACATTAGTGATCCAAATCTAGATCACTTGCATTCATAATGCTAGTGGACCGTACTAGCAACTACATATTAAATTTTTTATACTTTAATATATTGTGGATAATTTAATTCATCAATAATTAAATTGTACCAATACAAGATTACACTTGTACTAATACAAGATTACACTTCCATAAATAAATTCATAATTTTATGATATTAATACACATTCAAATAATTATATAGAAAAATATCATTTTCATTTATTTCATAAAAATGTACTTATTACATACTTTTATGGCACCATGCCCATCATGATCTTCCTTCTAATAAGATTCCCATCGGCTGCAAATGGGTATACAAAATCAAATACAAGGTAGATGGTTCTATAGAGCATTTTTAAGACTCGTTTAGTGGCAAAAGGTTATACACAAATTGAAGGTATTGATTATCATGACACACTTTCTTTCTGTAGCAAAAATGGTGACTGTTTGCTCCATCATTTCCTTGGCCGCAATCAAGCACTAGAGTGTTTATCAGATGGATGTTTTTAACGCCTTTCTGTAGTATGATCTCTTTGAAGCAATTTTTATGTTATTGCCACCTAGTTTTCCAAAACAAACTCCTGGGAAATTCTGCAAGCTCATTAAATCTTTATACGGCTTTAAACAAATATCACATCAATGGAATAAAAAATTTACTCAAGCTGTTTTACTTGCTAGCTTTCAACAATCATGCTCAGACTATGGTCTCTTTTTTAAGCATGATGGATCTAACACTACTCTCTTATTAGTGTACATAGATAACATCCTCATTATAGGCAGTAATCCTAAACTCATAGCTTCTCTTAAGGCGTTTCTGCATTCTCAATTCCACATGAAAGACATGGCTTATTACGTTACTTTCTTGGCATTGAAATAGCTCAATCAACAAAGGGTGTATGTCTTAATCAGCGCAAGTATTCCCTTGAACTACTTATTGATTCTGGTCTATTGGCTTCCAAACCAGTTTCTATGCCTATGGACATTATATTAAACTCACTATGGTAGCTTTTCATTCGCTTAGAGAATTGGCTAATGATCCTCTTCTTGCTAATCCACAACCATATCAATGCCTTCTTGGGTGCCTCATTTATCTCACAATGACCCGTCCTGATATTTCTCACTCAGCTACATTACTTGGCCAATTCATGCAACAACCCAAAGCCTCTCATCTTGCAACTGCACAACGTGTCTTGCGTTACAAAAAGGGTTACCATGGTCTTGGCATTTTATTCTCTTATGCATCTGAGTTAAAGCCGAAGGCCTTTTGTGATAGCGATTGGGCTTCTTGCCCTATGTCATGCGGTTCTACTATTGGATTTTGTATTAGTCTTGGTTGCTCTTTGATCTCATGGAAATCCAAAAAGCATACTATTGTTTCATGTTCTTCAACGGAGGTAGAATATAGATCATTGGCTGCTACTACTTTTGAACTTATCTGGATCATCTAGTTAATCAAGGACCTTGGCCATCTTGTTTCTCTACCTATTCAACTTTACTGCGATAGCCAAGCTACACTTCACATTACCAGTAATCCTATGTTTCACGAACATACAAAGCATATTGTGATTGACAACCATGTCATTTGTGATCATGTCCAATCTGGCCTCATTTATCTTTCACACATAGAGACTATTAATCATCCAGCTAATCTGTTAACCAAGTCTTTAGATTCTTCTCAACACCATCATCTTCTTTTCAAGCTCGGTGTTCTTAACATATTTTAACCACCTACTTGAGGGGAGTATAATGATTATATGTTATTCAAACTCAATTTTATGTTTGCTTAGTCAGGTAAATTAGTTAGTCCATTTATATGGTTAGTTAGCTAACTCAATTAGTCTGCATGAAGTTTGAGTCAATGACATAATACTCGACTCTCATATACATAACATGTTAGAAATATGTACATCCTTTATCATACAATGTAACAATTTAATGATAATATGTTTACGAACTCTTAGGAGTGGGAAGTTATTCTCTGGTCTCCTAATTGCATCATGGAAAACTTTTTCATCATTTGATGTTCCCTCTCAACTGGTGTGAACAAAAGTAAATACCATATCAAATGCACAAACTGCTATCATTTTCCATGACAGTACCGATTTTCGTTCCCTAAACCTTGCTTGCATACCTTAAGGGACTTTTTCCGCATGTATATATGCACCATCGATTGCACCGATGCAATTATGAATGAAGGGAAATATGTTATACTACATACACAGCTATTCATATGTCGTAACAATCGTATTAATTTTGGTCATCAACATGAAAGGGTCATACCCTAAAATATAACTAGTACTTGTTATTTGTTTCCCAAAGCACATGTTGACTACATGGCTTACTGCATTGCATGAAATGTCAACCATATTTGCAAATACCCTATAACATAGCTCAAAAGTGTTGGGAGAGGGTCTAAGTTGAATGTTGAAAATGATCGGCAATCAAGCGATTATTTGCATTATGTGCCATGATTAGCAAAAATATAGCCAACTTTTCTTCTAAGCAAACTTAACATGAATCTCTTAAATAAAATTTTTTCTTCGAGACTAAGAAATGTGTCTCTATCCTTTCGAAATTGTTCATAGCAAACTCGTGGGAGACCAGATAGAAGTTGTAATACATATTGCACACCAATGAGTGATGATGTTCTCATTGCCATCCTTAGTAGCCGCATCAAGTTTTCATTGTAATCATCGGTCATCTCTTCTAGCATAAGCAAATATTGCAGTTCTTCTTTGTTAATGAATAAAATTCTTCTTCATCACTGCTATAGTAAAATTCATCATCATGACGGGCGGTCCATCATAGTGCTAGTTAGAATAACACAAATTGTTAATATTGAATAATTTTTTATACTTAAAAAGATTTTGATGGAAATAATCAACCAGGATAGCAATATATATAAAGGTAGAAATTCGGGCCAGCCTGGCCAATATCGCATTAGGCTCAAGCCTATTTAGGTCGGGTTGGTCTCGGCCAGTTTTATTCGGGCCAGGCCTCAAAACCCTCAGCCTAGCCCTAGCCCTAGCCCGATTAAGAACGGGCCCAAAAACACATTTGTTTTTGTTCTTGGGCAAAACACGTTTGGTGACATAATAAATAATCCTTATGGTTTAATAAAAAAAATTTATAGCTCAATAAAGAAGTTTTATAGCACAAAAAAAATCCTCCATTAGCACATAAGATATCCTTCATTGTTTCCTATAAATACCCATATTTCATCCTATAATATCATCACACTTTCTCCCCTAAAATACCATATATCTTTCACTTATATTTTTATACTCAATTCTCTTAAAGTCTTAAAAATTTCAAATAATGGAGTTTAATGAGCTGGAGCTGTTGGACAATTGGACCAGCTTATAGAAGACACCATGCTTGGGACTATTTTGCAGCTTTATAGGTCCTCCACCACTTATTATGGAAGCTGAATAAATATCGTAATATTATTTTGTAGTTGTATATTTATTATCTGGTCACTTACTATTTATGTTTCTTATTTCACTTATTTGTAGGTTCTAACTTTTAATTTTAATTATTAATTATTCTAATCTTAAACAACTTAAATCTTAATTCTTTATATTATACAAATTTAAAATATTAAAAAAAAGGGAAAAAAAAAAGAGATTAAATGAGACTTGCATATTATGCAAGGTATATCTAAGTCTATGCATAAAATGCAAGTACCTTGCTTAATGTGCAAGGGAAAGTTGTGGGCTAGCCCACATGCCTAATATATATGTCCGGCCCGAGCTCGTAACCAGTGGGTTCATGTTTGTGCTTGGGCTCAGGCTGGCTCATATTACCACTTCTAACTATATTATATAGTAAAGGATGGTGAATTCATTTTTCTTCATAATGAAAGGATTGAAAAATATTACTTCATAGCATGCAGATAATATTACTAGGTTCCACCTTCTCAATGAAATAATATATTCGTTTCTTTGTACTTAAACTGAATGCTATTAACTCTTTTTATCACATACCTATCGACTTCAAATGGGGTAGTAAATCCTAACACAACATATAGTGCTATCACACGAAGAGAATATTAAGTTATATCACATTTGCATCTTTAATAGTATAAATAACATTTCAAATTAAATTTAACCAACTTTTAAAAGTAATAATAGTATACATCAAAAGAAAAAAAGTGATGTAAATTTTGTTTGGACTATTCAATACATCAAAATAAATGTAAGAATGTTATAAATCAAAATAAATTTAGTCTAGACTATTCAATACCACAAAATAAAACCATAATAACACATGGAAAAGTACATAATACCCCATGTCACATTATACATCCCGTATTACAGCAGCACATAAACCGAATTATAAAAACTTAATCATAAAGCCCAATAACAACAACACATAAACCGAATGATAAGGTTCCTAATCTTACCTTAAACAAAATAATTGTCCAAAGTCGTCCATATATAGTTCTTACAAAATATTAAGGGAAATAAGCATAAAAAAACATAAACTAGTAAGAAGGATCCTACATTCTGACAACTATAACGTCTTCATAAATCATGTTCAAAGTTAGGTTTGATAGTCAAGCCCTTAGGCGATCCTTGTCGCTGCATACGTGGAATACTTCACGATGAGTTATGGTGCTCAGATATCCGGTTGCAAGTGTATACATCTTCATATCTAATATGGTGAGTCCATTTAATAGGGCCATATGTTTCTTAATTATATCCTCCTCCTTAGGTGGATGACTAATACCCGACCAAGACGACTCTGCAGTGTCTCTTCACATTTTTTTTTTATAAAAAGCCATCTTTGCATCTGCAAGCTTTTCAAAAGTATCAGCTTTCTTTGCGGACGCTGTAGCGAATATTTCAAAGTATTCTACCATATGCAAAGGTTTATCGTCCTTTAACTTCCTCTTTCTTGCGCTATCTGATTAGCAGGATATATAGATGCTTTTGACACGTTTGGTGTATACCATGTGCCGTCACTTGTATAGGTAGGCGGACGAAGAAGACCTAGAGATAGAGAAGATGGAGCCGTACATGCAGGCTGGTATCATAATACAGCAGACATGGCAACCCTAAAAATCAAGATTTCTTCAACAATAGGCACAAAAAAACCCGTACCATTTATTCCACCCACATCATCGAGCAACTGTATAAACTCATCATCGTATTGAGTTAAGGGAGTGCCCATAGTAAAATGATTGGTCGAGTTAATGAATTCATCAACCAGTACATGCTCTTCTTCTCTATTAGGTGGTACCTAACTAGATGAATGTCGGAGACTTCCCATTACTTGTGTCTTGCCATAAAGTATTCCAAACTTTTTATACTGTGGACATACCTTCTTATGAAACTGAACATACTATTTACTCTTCTACAACAAGATAGATTACATATGTCAATACCTTATGCATGAGATATATAATGACATCAAATAGAATAATGATAACAAAACTGCCACCAAACATACTTAGACCATGAGATTCAACATCGCAATGAATTTGTTTTTAATTAATTAATTAATAATAATGATCTCATAATTACAAATTTATTCCAAAAACTATTTTCTTACAAATAAGTTCTTTTTTAACTTTTATCATTCTTGCCTTATACAATATTTTATAGAGACGACCTGAGAACTATGGACCTATAATTCTAAGTTTTAATAAATTAAATTATTAATTAAACTCTTTAATATAATAAATCTAATTTATTAATCCTAATATTATCCCACTAACAATATGTGATTGCACTCTTGCAATTATAGAATATATAACTGAACAAATTCTAGTAGTCCATTGATATTATCATTACATGCAATATAATTCCCCAAAAATTGATTCATAATTAGAGTTGGTCAAAATTATCGTGTTATCCTTCTAATTATCTCTTTATCCTTAAGTATAATTAATTCACTAGTAAATGGTCAATTTATTACTTAATTATAAATTTGAGCTCAATATCATTCAGTTCCAAAAGTAACCCTTAAAAGAACTAATATACAATCTTCTATGAATAATGTTTGGATTCCAAATTAGTAAGTCACGTTCCCAGCCACTTCTCTCAATGAATCTCCAAAACAAAATTCTTTAGCCTATTTTACAAACAAACCATGACGAGTGATTCAAAAGATCCAGTTGATAATAAGCAGGAGTTCATGACCAATCATATTGATATGCGTATAATTATCTATTGATATGAATAAAATTGTTTATGGCTAATGATATTTTAATAAAAAATTAATTTATATCGAATCTTGTCCTATATAATCCAATTATATAAAGCGCCTCCACTAAGATGTTTATCTACATCAGTTATTCGAATTTAGGTCCCTTGCATTCACAATGCTAGCGGACCGTACCAGTAATCATCAATTAAAAATTCCATATTTTAATATGTTACGGATAATTCAATTAATTATTATACACATTATTCAATAATAATACATTCACAATAATTATATAGACAAATGTCACTTTTATTAATTTCACAAAATAATTATCATCACATGCTTTCAGAGCACCATGCTCAACAAGCTCCCACTTGACCTTAAAGCAAGTGAGATATCTCCGTCATCCTTAAATTGCGTAAATGATTCTTAAAAGACTTCGTTGGAAGTGTCTTTGTAAACGGATCCCCAAGATTATGTTCCAACGCTATCTTTATAATTGTCACATCACCTTTGTATACTATCTCTTTGATGATATGATATTTCCTCTATATTTGTTTTCCCCTCTTGTGACTCCTCGGTTCCTTTGAATTAGCCATTGCTCCACTGTTATCACAATACAGGATTAGTGGTTTATCCATATCTGGAATATAACTTTATGAGTCAAACTACCTCTTTTGTTGTTTCACAAGCTGCTATGTATTCGGCTTCCATGGTAGAATCTACAATACTGGATTGTTTGATACTTCCCCAGACTACAGGTCCTTCACCAAGTGTGAATACTGATCTAAAAGTCAACTTTCGACTATCTCTATCTAATTGAAAATTAGAATCACTATATCTAGTGGGGTTTAAGTCTCCACCTAAATAAACAAGTATATAGTCTCTCATTCTTCAAAGATACTTGAAAATATGTTTTACTGCTATCTCATGTTCTAACCAGGATCTGATTGATAACAACTTACAATCTCTATTTCATAACAAATGTCAAGTTTTTTACACAACATGACATACATTAGACTGCCTACAGTTGAGGCATAGGAAATCTGTCTAATCTCCTCTTCTTCTTGAGGTATCTTTGGACATTGCCCTTTAGAAAGAATTACTCCATGTATTGTTGGTAATTGACCCTTTTTAGAGTTTTGCATTAAGAATCGAGCGATCACCTTATCTATATAAGAGGCTTGAGA
Source organism: Coriaria nepalensis (assembly GCA_027186245.1). Classification (NCBI taxonomy): domain Eukaryota; kingdom Viridiplantae; phylum Streptophyta; class Magnoliopsida; order Cucurbitales; family Coriariaceae; genus Coriaria; species Coriaria nepalensis. Next base: position 4,532,096 of record CP114499.1, on the reverse strand, counting down.
TAGTGCTAAAAGTTTGTTCTTCCTATCACTTAGGATTTAGATTCCTAGAACATAGCTTGCTTCTCCCAAATCTTTCATTTGGAATTACTCTGCTAGCCATTTCTTGACGTTTGAAAATATTTCTTCATCATTTCCAATGAGTTAAATATCATCTACATAAATAATTAAAAAGACCACCTTCTTATCTTTGATGTGTTTATAGACAGATGGTTCGTCAACATTTTGCTCAAAACCATAAGTTTAAGGGTCTCATCAAACCTTAGGTTCCAAGACCTAGAGGCTTGCTTTAATCCATTAATGTCTCTAAGCAACTTGCAAATTTTTTGCTCTTAACCCTTTTGCATAAAACCTTCTGGTTGCATCATATAAATGCTTTCTTCAAGATAGCCATTTAGAAAAGTTGTCTTCACATCCATTTGCTATATTTCATAGTCTAAACTAGCGGCACTAGATAAAAGAATACATATAGACTTTAGCATGGCAATCAGAGAGAAAATCTCTTCATAATCAACTCCTTCAATTTGGGCATAGTCTTTTGCTAGTCATGCCTTGAAAGTCTATACTTTCCCATCTATGCCTATTTTCTTCTTGAAAATCCATTTACATCCAATGGGCCTGAAATCTTCAGGTGAATCTACAAGTTCCCAGACATAATTGGAATATATGGATTCCATTTCTTAGTTCATTGCATCTTACCATTTATCCTTATAAGAATCATCCATTGCCTTCTTAAAGGTTAATGGATTATCCTAGTTTGTGTCTGACACTAGAACTCTTACCTTGTGTTCATAGTGAATGGGTTATCTCACAATCCTCCCACTACGATGAGCTACTAGACTGTTATGACTAAGATTGGTGGTCTCCTGATGTTGTCGTTCATCAGATGGTGATTGAGATGGTATGTTCAGATCAAAATTCAATTCCTCTAATACTACCTTACTATGAGGTTTATAGTTCATCATATAGTCATGTTCAAGAAAGGTTGTATTTGTCGATATAAACACATTTTTTTTAACTATGACTATAAAACTAACCTCCCATTGTTCTAGGAGTGTAGCCAACGAATATACAAACTTCAGATCACAAGTCCAACTTCCTAGTCTTGGATTTCAGCACGTGTGCTAGACACCCCCATTCTAAAGGTGCCTTTTTTACAGACTTAGATGGAACTACATTCAAAATATATACCACAGTTTAAAGTGCATATCTCCGAAATGTAAGTGGTAGGGATGAGTAGCTTAATATTGAGTTGGGTGTTCATTCTGTGGTGGTGTTCCAGGTGCTATGAGTTGGGATAGAATACCATGCTCTAGCAAATAATCCTCGAACTCAAAACCAAGGTATTCACCTCCTCGATCTGATTAAAGTGTTTTAAGTGATTTTCTTAACCGTTTTTCAACTTCTGCTCGGAATTCTTTAAATTTTTAAATTTAACTGTTTACCAAAAGTTTTAAAATTTTCAACTGTTTGCCAAAAGTTTTAAATTTCCTTTGCATTAGGTATATGTATCTGTATCCAGAATAGTAATCAATGAAGGTGATGAAATATTCATAACCACCTTTTGCTTGTACATTTATTGGACTGCAGATGTCGTTATGTACTAACTCAAGTGGTTCTTTGGCTCTTTGGCCCTTCGTAGAGAAAGATCTATTAGTCATCTTTCCTTCTAGATAGAATTCACAAACAAGAAGAGTGCCAACAGTTAGCTCTCTTAAATGACCATTCTTTATTAACTTGTTTATCCTATCAAGATTGAGATGTCCTAGCCTAAGATGCCAAAGATATGTATCATTACTTAGAGAAACTTTTTGTCGTTTGTTTGATTTAGGATTTGCTACTTTCAATAATTCCAAATTATTTAACGATTTTTCATTTGGTCTAAGCATATAAAGTCAGTTAGTTTGATTTGCCTAACAAATATCAAAGCCTTTCTTAGAAATAATAATATTATTATTATTAAAAGAAAAATCAAAATTTTGTTCATGCAACATAGATAAAGAAATCAAATTTTTGCAAAATTCAGAAATAAAGTAAACATTGTTCAAAACAAGATAATTATTGCTACAAACTAAACAGACTTCTCCCACTACTTTAGTTGAAGTGATCGCACCATTACCAACTCTCATCATCACATCACCAATGACAAGCTCCCTCGTAGAACTAAGCTTCTTTAAAGAAGAACAAAAGTGATTAGTGGCTCCCGAATCTATTATCCAACATGAAAAATCATCTTCCACTAAACAGGCTTCTAAAACAAGTAAATCAAATTTACTTTTCTTTTTCTCTTTTAGCTCGGAGAGATACTTGTTATAGTTTTTTTTTCCAATGACCATCAACTCCGCAGTAGAAACATTTTCCCTTGGGTTCCTTTTTCTTGGAGTTGTCATTCTTCTTGTTCTGCTAGTGACTTTTCAGCTTTCTTTCCCTTATTGTCCTTACCACTGGTGTACCTTCCCTTATTGTTCTTAACATAAAAAGAAGGCGGCTTTTGTTTAACAACATTTGCTTCACCCTCCTTGGACCTAACTTTATTAAGGGTCTTAAAGGTCTGCAACTCATTAACAGTTGAGTCATGTTGTACCGTAGCTTGTTCATAACGTAGTTGGTAGTGAATGCAGAAAAAACCAGAGAGAGTGACTCAAGTGTGATGTTAACTTGAGTTCGCTCATCAATGGTAGCCCCATGTATTTCCGCCTCATGCATCGTGTTGATCATGTTCAAAACATGATCTCTGACAGACATTCATTTCTTCATTTTGGCATTCATGTAGGTTCTTGTAACCTCATTGAGTAAAGCGATAAATAGATTATTGATCGAAGACATGATGATTGCTAAAATTAAATGAAACATACATCATTAATTATAATTGAAATAAATATCAAAGTTTTAGAATAGTAAATATGATGCATGAATGCAACAAATAAAATGCATAAAATGTGTTATTACTAAACCATGATAAATTAACTAAACAATTAATATGCGACCTTAGAGTCGATTATATTAATTTCAAATTAACTTTGAAACATTCCCAAACTTACAAGTCAAACTTAAAATATCTCATATTTTTGCTTTTGCTCATAAGTTACTGTTTATTTGGTCAAGACACAATTAACCGCCTAAAGCTTAATTATGTCTTTGTGAGTATAACCCATTATTTTGGAATCCATGACTTAACTCGAAAGTTGACGCCTTAACTCGAAAGTTGACGCCTTCGGGTCGATCAAGTTCAAAATACATAACTTTTTTCTATCTTCTTAAGAAGTCAACCTTGATATTAATATGGTATGAAATCTTCCCTAGGGGGACGAAAATAAATTCGTCTCAAGGCCCTTTCTATATCTTACGATGTTGTACTAATAATGGAGACCACATGTTATATTATCATATCAACCTTCTCCCACTCACTATTCTAAAAGGTGTGTTTTCATAATGCAGCCTATGTTTTCAAATTAAAACTAATTAATTAATTCTAAATTAATTACTAGTTAACCAATGAATATAATCCTATTAGACTTAGGTTCAATTAAACCCTGTTAATCCATATCTTAATACGATCCTAATCTTATCAAGTAAACCTAATTTATAACTATTAGACTTAGTATATTCATAATATTAAAACTCTTTTTAACAAAATTTGTTATTAAAGTCCTAACGCAAATGTTTGACTTTATAAGGTGTGATTACTGAGACTCTTTAAAATATAATCCATTTATGTAATTAATTTAACTAACTAAATTACATAAATAACTAGGACAATCCTAATTAAATCATATTTCTACTAATGAGATGTATGATTTAAAATAAAATTGTGTGGGTATTCATATATGATATGTAATCAACTAATGCATGAATATGTTATCAATAATTGAATCTGGATTCAACCGGTAATTTTCTAAAACAAATCCAATATCTAGAAAAATAATTTTTCTAACCCCAATTTTATATTTAACTTCATTATTTCCAATTAGGTCTAAACTCTTTTTGGGCCTGTCAGACTTATTTGGGTTCTACTTAATAAGTTCTTCGGTTTTTTTTTTAAAATTGAATATTAAGTTCACGGGGCTAAAATACATTATTTATGGGCCTCAAAATAAAATGGTCAAACCCATTTATTGGGCGGGTCACGGGTCGAACCTGTAATCCGGCCTATTTTAGGATGTTGGGCCGAAGCCTGTGAAACTCCTAGGGTTAGCCGCCGCCGCTTGTAGTGGCACATGTTGGCATGAGCCAACGGCTAGGACAGCCGTTGGTCTGACCAGCTGCGAGGAGAATAGCTTGTCTAATCATTTCCCTTTTGTCGCAGGACCATCCCGCGGTTGGGCTACCACGGGACCCTCCTGCGGCTGGGCTATGCGGGAAATTCCTGCAGCTAGGTTGCAGTGGGACTATCCCTTAGTTGCTTCTTGAAGCGGCACTGCAGGATAGTCCCGCAGTTGCTGCATGCAATGAAGGTGGTCCCATGGCTACTGCTTGCAGTGGCACCATGGGATAGTCTTGCGGCTGTTGTATGCAATGTGGCCACACCCGGTTGCCGTTTGTCGCCACTCGTGAACCCGCCTCGTGTTTCTTCTTCCCCCCTATTGTGCATAATTTTACAAAAAACAAATTGTACAAAAAAATCATATGTTGTAAATCGGCTTGCACAAAATATAGAGAAAGAAAATTGAAGAAATTCCTAACCCAAAATCACCATATAATTAATGATCCATTATATCAATAATATATTCAAAAAACATAAACATCCATTCAACATACATTTTGCATATATATGATAATACAAGAATTACACACAACGATTAATCTATATATATAAATATCGCTCTGATACCAATTATTGGTCCTAATGTATAACAAAAAATTTTTAAAAACTTTTAGCAATCTTTTAAATATATATAAATTAATCCTATAGTTATGTGAATAGATAATACCTTAGCCTTCGTGAATCATTCGAGAAGTCTCATATCACAATCTTCCAAATTGATTCTCAATATACTAGGACGTGTGTGAGTATATAGAGATGACAATATTTTCTCTCTTTTTCTTTTTGTGAAAAAAACTCTCCATTTTTCGCATCATGTTCGAACATAATATATTTATAAAGTGTCATTTTGTTTTTAAATTTTAATTTAAACACTTTAAATCAATTAAATTGATGATTCAATTATAATATTAAATAACAAGATAATCATTTGATGATATTTTTGATATGGTCAAATCTTTATAAATCTGATTTAAAATAGAATTTTATCTATTTCAAATCATATTATATATTTAATGATATATTTGATTTAGTTAACCCTTTCAAATCTTATTTAGAATAGAATCTCATTAATTTTAAATCAAAGCATATTTTATTTGAATTTTAAATTTGTTTCTCAAACCAATTTAAATTTAACTTACCTAATCTTAATATTATATATAACATATTTAATTCAAATTCAAATATATTATTATTTAATACATGAATTTTGAAAATCATCATCTAAAATACATATTTTATTTTAATTTAATTTAATTAGCTAATTAATAATAATTATCTCATAATTATAAATTTACCTCAGAAAACTATTTTCTTGCAAAGAAGTCATTTTTTCAAGCTTTATCATTTTTACCATATACAGTGTTTTATAGAGGCGACCTAGGGACCATAGACCTATACTTTTAAACTTCAATAAATTAGATTATTAATTAAACTATTTAATCTAATAAATATAATTTATTAATCCCAATATTATTTCACTAAAAATATAGGATTGCACTCTTTCAATTATAGAACATATTACAGAGCAATCTCTAGTAGTCCATTGATATTATCATTATATGCAATTTCTATCATATCTTAATATTTTAACATTTGTGTGAGAATAATTTATCTTAATGTCTTAACACAATCCATAAGTGTGAGAAACGTGAGGCTATTTCTTTTCCTTTCCACGAGCTTTTTGAATAATGTGATGAATCATAGAGTAGAAAATAAACTGAACGAACTCAATTGAGAGGATTACGATTAGAGGTTAAACACTTGAGCACCTCATTCTTCCTACTAAATTTCACCATGATAAAGGAGGAAAGAGATCTATTCGATTATGTATTTAGATTAGTAAGATTTTTTTATATCTTAATCTCTTAGTTTCATTGAACTTTTCTATACTTTCCCTTAAATATATATTTGATATATATTTATATTATTGATCTTGGTATATGTCTATAATTTTAATCAATATTTAGGATTAGAACAAAAAAATTTTAAATTACTACTTTTACTTACGGATAACTTATAGATTAACAATGGTATTAGAGCCTAGATCATACCAATAAGCGTAGAAATCATTAATTTAATTTAATATTTGATATGTTATTATTCTTTGATGTTCTTGAGTGATTCTTGAATATTTTCCGTGCTTAGAAACTAAACAAAGGAAGTCTAAAACTACTCTTGCGATTGGATTGGTGAAAGGGCATCGTTTAGGGCGACGAACCGGTTTAGGGCATTTGATATATCCGAAGATCCAACCATTGGATCGTTTTGAAATGTTTAGAACATGTGGATAAGACAATTGTGTAGAAAACCCAATAGATGGATTGGCGATCGATATATGAATTAGCAACGATGGGTGGTGGAAGAAGCATCGTTGCTCCTGTAGCGTTTAGATAAAATTTTGATGCGTAGTGGTATAATATTTGAAATATTTAGTATTCTAACTATTGGATCATTTTGAAGTTTTCGAAACATATAAACAAGACAATTACCTAGAAAAACCAAGAAACGAATCACCGATTGGACACTCAAGGCGGCGATGACATGCAGCCCAAGTAGCGCTGCTGCAGGATACACATGGGCAGATTACCTCGGCGGCGGTGGCGGCACCATGATATATCCCTAGTTCGACTAGGGTTTTAGGGTTTTTGAAATAAGTACATATAAAAATAATTTTTATTTAAATCATTAAAATTTAATTTTGATTATTTGGTAAATATTAATATGGTAAGTAAAGTTACTAATATAATTTGTTTATATGAAAGCTTATTAATATAATAAAATATGAAATCAATTTTATATAATCAACTAATTACCTTGAATTGTTTATGGAAAGTTTTCATGTGATTGGTAAAATTCATATAAAGGGTATATATGAAAATTTTCTAATAATGTCAAATGTAGTAATTGCTTTCATTATTTAGGTTTAATGTCTAGGGATAGGGTTATGGTTCAATATTTTTGGTCCATATTAGAGTTAAGGTTCAATATTTAAGATATAGTGTTGAGGGGGGTTTCAATTAAAATAAAATAGAGAACCTTTTGAAGGCTTTCATATTTGCTTGCCAACTCGATACTATAAATACAGAATTGAGCTATCGGGTATCAATAAATCCCAATGGTTAGATGGTATATTGACATCAAATTTTCCATCGATCATTATGGACATAACAATTTCTTGGATTCGATCGACACCTCAACACTATAAATAAGGACTCAAGCTATCGGGTATGAGTGAAGTCCGATCGATGGCTGGATACTAAAAATACGAAATCGAGCTATCGGGTATATTGACATCGAGTTTTCCATCGATCATGGTGGACAAAGTGTCTTTGGGATCCGATTGGTGACTCGATGGTAAAATTTATCGAATGATCTTGAAAATGGCCAATTTCCATATTACATCAAATGGTTTCTACAAAATTATTCATGATTATGTAATAAAACACATACATTAAGAAGCAATCAATTATTAAGAATGGGATCAAGGGGCATCTCAGTACTAAGTGTGAGATCATCGGGCGTTCGAGGTGGTAGTGAAATTGGGTTCTGACATATCATCTTGCTATGTCCAAGACCACCACCTTTACCATACTTATTTTTCTTTCATGGCTGGTCATCTCTTTAAGGTATACACCTATTTTTCGCTCTACTGCTTTGTTTCGAAATTACGGGTGCTAGAACCAAAATTGATTGAAGGTTTTCTGGAAATTCCTAGTCCTCAGTCGATGATATATAATAAATTGACTCTGCATACACTTTCCTCAAATAATGTATCATGTGGAATTTCGCACATAACGTGTGGGATGCAACATTCCATAAGTTTGTGGCTACTAAGGTATAGGCGCATGTGATCTTATCCAATTGAACACCCTGCATGTGTAAGTCTTATCCTAAATCCATCGTCGTAATAGTATGACCATTATCACCTTGCTTATGCTATCAACCCTCATTGCTAAAGATTCATTGTGCCTTTCCCTCATCTCCTTCTCTACTTGGGAATCAGTCGGGTCCTGGTCTGATTGGCTATACATTGATATTTATAGAATAAATATGTCATCATCTTCCTAATACTATTAAGAAATGCCACAATTAAGTAATCACATGCATCCTTCAACACAACGTTATATGACTCCGTCATATTATTGATCATTATGTAACCCTATGAATTTCTAACAATATATAATTGGTAAGCAAATAAATTCTAGATAAGTAACTATGAAGTTTTATAGTATCAAATTGTTTGATCTTGTATATAGGATTTCATATGACACATGTAAGCAAGGAAATAAATACAAATAATAATAATAATAATAATAATAATAATGATAATAAATTCAAAACAAATTGTCACCTTATGTTGACACCACAACACACCACGTTGATCATTACTATGAGATGAGTCATCCTTAAATCCATATAGGAGTGCCACCTAAGCTTGAGTAATTGGATACTTAGCATTTATCGGTCAAGCTTAATAAAAGATGACAAGGTGTTGGAAAACGGGTTTAAAATTTCGCAACGAAAGTGATTATTGATCCTAGTATATAACAAAAAATTTCTAAAAATAGAACCCAAATCCGTCGAGCTCTATTAAACGAACCCAAATCTTATATGTTTTCACCAATCCATAATATAACGAAAATACTAAAATAACAACAATAACAAATCGAAATACTTTTAGAGTATGATGATTAACCATTCATCGAGAAACGAAAAGGCATGACCATACCGAGAAGGCAAAAAACGAAGCTGAAATGAAGCTCTTTTGTGAAACTGTCTCTAAAGTTTGATGTGCGAAGCTTGCAAAGTAAAAAAGAAGGACGATGGAGAATGATAAAAAAGAACGAAGCAAGGCTAGAAGTATGGAAGTAAAGATGAAATATATAAATTTGGGCAAAAACGTTCAAACTAGCGAAGAAGAAATGTACAATTTTCAGCTCCTATGACCATCAACAGTAGGGATAAAGGTAGTTTACTAATTTTACCATTTTGTTATCTTCTAAAAATGAGAGAAAAAGAAATAAAGAGGAAATGGGCTACGATTGCTAAGAATTTTTTTTTTTTTTTCCATTTATTTTACAACTTCTTTTCATCACTTCACGTAAGGGATGAAATTTTCAGTGTCATTATATACTAATTAATTAGTTAATAATTACAATCTCTTAGTCTTAAAAAATTGGGCGGGTCATAATCTGGCTCGTCACTTTGTACATTGATCCACCGATGATTGAGGATGATTCATAGCTGCACACTCTTTAAACAAAATATAATATTATATGACTATATTTTATGAAAATATGAAATGCAAATGCAATTGTAATTTCTCCTAAATTAAGAAACTAAGAGAAGTTTCTTCGTAAGATATATATATATATATATATTTTAAATGAATTCTGTAGGAAGTATCTAAGAGGATGACACTGTTACAATGTTTGTCCGAGGCATGTACTTTGAATGTCGGCGTCTGGACAAAATTGTATTTATGATTTGTCAATACTTCATAGGTTGGAACATAAAATGCTTCCCCACACACTGCCTTAATTGTGTGTTTAGGCCTTAATTTTCTCACCACCAATTACAATAAAAATATACTCATAAGTGGTGTGCAGATTTATCAAGTCGAAACCCAAATCAATCTCCCGCAAACTACGAATCGAAAAGTGTATTGAATTATTTATGAGTTTAATCGAAATTTAATTTAAAAATTTTAATCAAAAAATAAATTTGGAAAAAATCAATAAAGCGGGGCCAAATTCAATTGATTAAAAATATATATAAGATCATAAGTTAAATATTTATTTTTATTTTTAACCTCAACTTTTTCTTAACCGATTTTATTATTTCAAATTATTATTTTTCAATAATCTCTATATGCTTTTACCACCATCTCCAGCAAACCCTCAACCATCATAGATTACTGTAATCATCGGAAATAATATAAAATTTTAAATTTGACTAACTAAGAATTTAATATTTAATTTTTAACCATTGACTTCTGTTTTATGTTTTTAACTACAATTTAATTAGTTTTCATTTTTTCACTTCAATACAATCTTTTCCACTCTTTTCCGCTCCTGCCACCACCTTCTGCTATTGGAATAAATAATTCATTTTCCCACCCTTTACCACTACTGCCACCCTTCTCCACTACTGGTGGAGGGTGGTGACAACAAAAGTAGAGAAGCGTGGAGGAGGTTGTGTTGCAGAAGAAAATATAAACATAATTAAAAAGTGATTGAAAATATACAAATAAAGTTTAATAGTTTGAAAATAATTATCGAATTTTTAGTTGGTCAAATTTTGAATTATAAATTATTTCCAGAGGTAATAGCAGGGAGGTGGTGGTAAAAGGATGTATTAATAAATAATTGATTTAAAAAATGAAGTAGGTCAAAAAATATATAAATAAAATTTTGACAATAAAATTAAAAAATAGTATTTAATTGGTCTCAATTTTTGAAAGAAATTATAAAATTAGATATAACTTGTACTTTAAAAAGTTTTTTTAGTGTAAATCCTTTTAGAAGTTGTTGGATATATAATACTTTAGTTTATATTTTTTAAGAATGTGTTTCACATTTTCTTTCTTTTATTTTTCATTTATTTAATATTTCATCCTATCACCACCTTTTTTACGATTCTCTCTCTGTCATCGCGACCTCCTCTCTCCCCCTTTCAATTCTAAGCTCAAATTCCAAATTCATGGAAATCTAAGACTTGAACTCATAATTTTTAATCTATGTTAACTATAGATTTAAAAATCTAAAGCTTAAACTCCAGATCATAAATTTAAAGTATGTAAAAATTTGGGATTTCATCTTAAAATAATGGGCCATGAGTGGAGTGATTCATTTTTCTTATATATTAAGTTTTTAAGACTCTCATTTTAAATACATAATATATTCTGAATATCTTCTTTCACGTATGTTATATATCTGATCATATCAGATCATGGTTTCATGTACCAAATATTTACATATTTATACATATGATATTTTTGTTCCGACAATGTGACGGAGAATGGATGTGGGAACGAGACTTTCATTTAAAGTTTTTTATTATTAAATTCAATACAATATGAAAGAAATAATAAAAAATGTATTCTCCTTTTTATGAATGACATTGAGTATGTATGACAATTAATCTAATTATATGTTGGGTTTCTAGCTAGCTAGCAAGTTGCATTGGTTCTAATACAACCACAATATAAATTGGATAGATGATGTAACTGATCAATTCTCCTCTATGATCAAAGTATATTGGAGGGTTATTATCTATCTAAAATAATTAAACTTGGCTAGTCCAATCACATACTATAAAACGGCACTTAAGGATTTGAACCACCATATCTACATACAGCAAGATCTTACAAGACTCGATACCAGATGCTTAATTGGATGGTAGCTATAGTTGCATCAAATTAATAATTATTTATTTAAATAAAAGTATCGACCACTTTCACTATATCCTTTTTCTTTGTAGAAATAATACTTGAGTGTGTGTGTCACGTATAAAAAGAAAAGTGACATAATCGATGAAGTTAGGATATGTAAATTTATTAAAATTTCAATCGATAAAGTAAAAGTGATATATTACCTCATCGACGTCTTGTCACATGATATACTCACCCAAAAATTACTCTTCTGACCGATTGGTTAATCTCAAGGCGGTTGAACTGAGTTAGTGACAGTAACATCAACTGTCCCATGAACATTTGACAAGTTTCTATTACATCTTTTACCTACGTTTTTCATCCACCCAATCAAACGTCGGCCTACTCTACTGCGTCCATAGACATTGGATTTGGTCGACCTGATCGACGTAATTAGTCCAGATTAATGCAAAAGTATGAGTGAAAAGAAAAGCTTGAAATATAGAAAACATGTATTGCCAAGAGCTAGAGATTCTCTTCAAAAATTGTACGTGAGAAGTATGTATAGTGGAAATTCCTCAAATGTTATTAACTGTGCAAGTGAATACATATAGGGCTCTCTACGTAAACAATAGGAAACAAAGCAAAGAAGGAAAGAATTAATTACAATGAATAAAAGGAAATATACAAGCTGTATAATATCCTTATGGCATGCACGATTGATATGGGCATGCATACATTATGCGGTTTCCTTATTACGCCCCCACAAAATCGGCGACACATCGGCGACGGCGATTTTGCTCCGAAGAAGGTGGAAATGTGGACTAGATAGTGGCTTCATTAGCAGGTCGATTAGTTGGTCTATCATGCTAATGTAAGAGACACGAATGAGATTTTTGGTAACAAGGTCCCCAACAAAATGAATGTTGATGGCGATGTGTTTTATGCAAGAGTGTATGACCAGGTTTACTTCGCCAAAATTATCACAAAGGAGAGTGGGGAGTCCATCAAAACGGAAGGGATAGTTCGGAAAATAAGTTCTGGAGCCATTGCATTTCAGAGGCGGCACAAGGTAAGGCGCAGTATTCGGCCTCTGTTGAGGAGCAGGCCATGGCTCTTTGTTTGCGAGTGCTCCAAGCGATCAGATTAGGTCCGAGGAATATGATGAAGGTGGAGGTGGAAGACCGGTCATCAAGATTGTCGGTCCAATCGGTATCGAAATACACAGTGACTTCAAGTAAGGAGGGACGACGGATGAGTAGGCCATGAGATAGGGTGCCCTTGAGATAGTGAATAAGACATTTGGCGGCCCCCAGTGAGAGGTGGTAGGGATTTGCATGTATTGCGCTAAGCATTTGATCGAAAAGGGATATACGGCCGAGTGAGGATAAGGTATTGGTGTGCGCCTATCAGTTGCCGATAGGGAGTGGCATATGGTAGAGGTGTTGAATCATCACGGGTTAAGGAACATTTAATTTGCATGGGCATATGAAGCGGTTTCGCACTATCCATTTCGTGACGATGAAGAATGTTGGCAATGTTTTTATAATGGCTTAGGAGAACCCCTTCCAAGCATCGAATAATTTCCATGCTAGGAAAAAAAAAGAGCTGCTCGAGATCCTTGACCGAGAAAAGAGAGCTCGAGTGATTGATGACACGAGAGATTAAGGGAGAGTCGTTACCCGTGATGAGGAGGTCGTCCACATAGACAAGGAAGTAGAGTTTAGATGAGGCCTTCCGGTAAATGAATAAAGAAGTGTCAGATGTGGATTGAGAAAACCCGTAAGGGATGAGAGCTGCACTAAGAGATTGATACCAAGTCCGTAGAGCTTGCTTATGGCCCTAGAGAGATCGCCGTAGTCGACATACATGGTCTGGTTTAGATGAATCAATGAAACCCAAAGGTTGAGACATGTAGACCTCTTCTGTTAAATCACTATGGAGGAACGTATCATTTATGTCGAGTTGGTGAACGAATCAACTATGCATGACAACGATAGATATGATGGTGCAGATGGTGCAGATGGTGACCGGCTTGATAGTCGGGCTAAACGTCTTAGTATAATCAAGGCCGGGACATTGATGGAATCCATTGCTACAGGCGGGCCTTAAATTGATCAACACTTTCATCGGGTTTACGCTTGATCCTAAAAAACCCACTTACAACCAATAAGGTTACGGGCGCGAGAAAAGGGGACCAACTCCCATGTGTCGTGGCAGAGGAGAGCGTCAAATTCCTCGGACATGGCGCGCCGCCAACGAGGGTCCTTGGGTTGTTGGAAGATGGTGGATGGCTCGTGAACAACAGAGATAGGATGTTGTGTTGTTGTATGGAGTAATTTTGGGCGAAAATGCCCTTCATCCCGTGGGTCTGCATGGGATGAGTGCGCGGGGCAGGGGCAGGTGCTGGGCTGTCAGGAGATGGGCCGAAAGAGAGAAGGCCTGAAATTACCAGCTGATGAGGGAGAGGGCCCAAAAGAGACCAGCCTAGATTGGGATGCAAGCTAAACGTCGCGTGCGAGTAGGCCACACGGGAGGGAGCGCCAAATGAAATAGGCCAACGTGTCGAATTGAGGGGACTGTGACGGTCCCATGGCCTATGAATCCGACATGTCGGTAGGGTGTCTGGGCCTGCATGTCCCTGTACAGATTCATTAAGTGTGCAAGTGAATACATATAGGGCTCTCTATGTAAACAATAGGAAATAAAGCAGAGAAAGAAAGAATTCATTACAATAAATAAAAGGAAATACAAAGCTCTATAATATCTTTATGACATGACTGATTGCCGTGGGCATTCATACATTACGCGGTTCCCTTAGTAGTATGAACGTAGTACTAATTTCCATTCATGTTCATGAATGATGGTGTCATATCTATGATATTGATAAACAGATGGTCTGAAGGAAGTCAAATCCAAATGAGTACCTTAATTGCTCCTAAAATGATTGGATCATCACCGACTTGTCCAGAAGTTTATTTGGCTTCTTACTTAAGAGGGGCCCTACGATCATAATCATTTGAATTGAACATAACTAAATCATTATACGCACATCGTAATCTAATCAAGGATATACTTGTAAGAATATTCTTGCATCCCATCAGATGATACTAGCCTAGCTATAAGCCTAGAGCTAGCCAATAATGGAATCTCTCTATTGTTTATGATATATCAGTTGTAAAAGCCTGTCTCTCGAAATTTGATTTGTTTCCCTATACATATAATTTAGTATGGGTCGAGTCATTTTTTATGTTTGTTTTAGGACATAAATTTTGATCATTTTTGTAGGTCTAATAGTTAAAATTTGTGTCACAATATAAGAAAAAAAGATAAAAATACAAAACGATTGAAATACGGCTAATTTATAAACTTTATTTTACTATTTCTCTCTCTTATTTTCTTAACAGTTGCAACTTCATTCTCTCTGAATGTTGACGGATGATGGTGACCATTCACACCGATCGAAATCTGAATTATAAAGACCGACATTTGATCTAAATATCTGAATATAAAATCTAGAAACTAATATTCAATCTGAATCTAAAATCTAGAGATCGATATTTGATTTATAATTCTCGGTGTGAAATCTGAAATCTAAAATCAAATCGACTTTCCAGTCTAGGCTGAGTTCTCGAGTTCCTGATGTACCGTATGTCTCAAACCGAGATCTCACATGTCAATTTTTACATCTCAGATCGACATGTGAGATCTCGGTCTACAGACCTAGATCACAGGTCGATTTGTGATCGAACGGTCGAAAGCTTTGAAACCTTGAAATGGATAGACTGACGTCACACATGTCGGTCTGTGGTCGAAAGCCTCGAGGCTCTAAGATTCACAAATTGACTCTCCTATATCGGTATGTGGCTGAGGGGTCGAAGGGTCGTAGGGTCGAAGGGTCGGAGGGTCGAAGGGTCGAAAGGTCGAAGGGTCGAAGGGTCGAAGGGTCGAAGGGTCGAAGGGTCGAAGGGTCGAAGGGTCGAAGGGTCGAAGGGTCGAAGGGTCGAAAGGTGGAAGGGTCGAAGGCCTCGAGGCCCTAAGATGCACAGCCCGACATCTCACATGTCGGTCTATGGTCGAAGGGTTGAAGGTTTGAAAGCCTCAAGATCTTGAGAAGCATAGACTGGCATCTCACATATCGATCTATGGTCTATAGGTCGAAGGGCATCTCACATAAATTAGAGTTAATGGGTCAAAGGGTCGAAGGCCTCGTAGCCCTAAGATGTACAGACCGATGTCTCACATGTCAGTCCATAGTCGAAGGAGGGCAATGGCTTTGTGGCTTTGAGATGCATAGACCGACATCTCACATATCGGTTTGTGGTCGAAGGGTATCTCACATAAATTAGAGTTGATGGGTCGAAGGTTAGAAGGCTTCAAGGCCCTAAGATGTATAGACTGACATCTTACATGTCAGTTTATGCTCAAAGGGTCTTAATGTCGAAAGGTCGAAGTGTCGAAGGTTTGAAGGGTATCTTCAAATTATATGTGAGATGCACATACCGACATTTCATATGTTTGTCTGAGATGCAGACGGACATGTGATCTCCAAGACTCGATCATCTTTTTGTCTTTTCTAGAGAACTGTACCGGGAACCTAGAGACATTAAATTATATTAAATCACGATATAGGAAGGAAGAAAGAATTCTTTAGGAAGGAAAATGAAGAACTCGGTTTGGGGAAGGAGAATTAAACTCGGTCGAGGAAAAACAAAAAATCTTGATCTAGTAAAGGAGCTCGGTTTGTGAAGGAAGTATTTGAACTTGGTCTAGTAAAAGAACTTTGTCTAAAAATGATTTGACGTGTTGTGTAAAAGAAAAAGTTCTCGGTCTATGAATTATCTTATACAGTTTATGTATTAGCCGTATAAACTTTCGTATTAATACAAGTGATCTTGATGTGATATATATTTTAACTATTAGATCTATAACGAATGGCCGAGATTTACGCACGGGGATAGACATGGACAATGAAACAAGGCCAATGAAACAAGAACTGAATCTGCTCCCAGTATAGGGTAATATTCTATGGTTTGACTATGAGTATTTGGGACATTTTGAAATGATGTAGGAAAAGCGAGTCGTATATTAGTATATTAGTATATTATATATATGATGGAAAGGGCAATGGAAGATCATATATATAGGTCAGAGAAAACTACTAAATTAAATTTTTTTATAAAAAAAACCCAACCTGAACCCTTTACATCTCAGGTTGTCCATTCTGATCTGGTTCTCGGAAATCCGACCGGATCTTCCAAATCCGGACATCTCAAACTGAATTCTTGTTTGAAAGCGCTAAAAGAATCATAAGAAATCATAACAAAATTGATGATTTTAATTGCGTATGTTTAGTTATATAAGGAATGAGTAATAAATAATTATTTTTAACCCATTTCAAAAAAATTTAAATTGTACATGAATAAAAAGTTTGAAAATTTTTCCTATGGACCCATTAAAATTTAAATATTATATGAAATACCTAGTTAAATGAATGTCGTTTCCATTTCACACGAAAGACGTGGTTTGAAAAAAATTGGTCATTCCACATTGGCTGCTAAAAGAATAAAAATGATTCTTCAATTTTAATAAAATTGAACCAAATAGAAGAATATTATTCACTTTAATTTCATTCTCCTTCAAAATCGAACCAAACTTCTCCTTAAAATAGTACATGATGGCTTATTAGCACTTTATACATAACATAGGGCTAATTTGCATTTCACAGATATTTCATTTGGTAGATAGATTCATTAACAAATATGTGTATAATGTTTAACGAAACCAGATGAAAGGGCTTCAGCCTTCAGCCCAACAATTCAACACAACACTAGTGATCTGATCCGCCATAGATCGCTCATGGTATAGCTACTAAGAACAACCTGAACCTTTTTTCGAACTTGCCTTTGTTTGGGTTATCACTAAGGAATTTTGGGCCAATTCAGTTTAGTTGGGTTACTTAGCTAATTCGGCCCAAAAAGATAGCCTAAATAAAGGCTTAACCTAAAACTACCCCTACTACGATCTGCAATAGCTCAAGCCTAATGTATCTACTATATAAGAAGTGGTGGTGTGCACTGGCCGATTAGGGTTAAAGTTGGTCAAAACCGTAAGCCACCTAATAGTTATTAGGTGAATACTTTTGCACCCATAGCCAAACCAAATGGCTTGCATACCCAGCTAAACCACTTGATGAAATTAAATTTCACCCGCTGAGTGAATATATTGTATTATCGATATTCAAATTTTACAATTCACTCATAATTTTCAAATAATAGCCTTTAAGTAAATAATTAGCAAAAACATTTTTATTCTTATAAATAACATATATACATATATGAGGATTATCGTGAAAATCAAGTTATATAACCATAAAATAATATCATGTGACTTACATCATAAGCAAAATATTAAGATAAGTTAGATACCAGGATTACAAGGTACCACAACTAGAGCAAGGCATGATCCAAATAATATGATGCTCCTTCTATTGTTTCTAATTATATCTTTAAGTACATAATAAAACAACTCATTGAAATATTCACATAAAAGTCCTAAAACATTATATTTCTTAAAAGGGTAATAAGTTTAATATATTTTACTATTTTTCAACCTAATATTTGTATTATAAAAGCTATAACTATAAGACAATATATATTTTTTAAACTATTTATAACTCAAAAAATATAAACCCCCTCAAACTTGAATAACTTATATAGTTGATGGGCAAATACATTCTAGATAATAAATTTTGAAACAGTATTATTCTCGTGAATAATTAGAATTCATAAGGTATGTGATAAGAACTAAAAGTAAAATGTATATATTTACATATACATATAGTAAAAATCTACCGAAAAAGTGTTAGTACAATATATATAAAAAGGGTAGCAACAATATGGTCATGCCTCAATAAATAGGTAAATAAGTTGCAAGCAAGCATACTATACATGTTACTGCATAAGAAGTAAGTAAATAAAATAAAATAAAATCCTAACTAAATGATTAACAGTAAGCATCAAAGTGTAGGAGGTGTTATCATCGCCTGCGGAGGATCAAGCCCACCTTCCGCTTTGGATAAGCAGGCGGGTAAGATAATGATGCCATTCAAAGCTAAAATGAAGAATGACTTCAGATCCGGTTTAGGTAAAAGGAAGAAAAAAAAAGGGCTTTCACTGTAGATTGTCTTCTTCAATATGAAAATAGAGTGCTTCTGAAATTCCTAGGCGCATCCAAAAGGAGGTCAACCAACAAGATAAATTACAAGCAAAGGACAAGACTTGAGGAGCCAGTTTCTAGGTAAGAATTCTATGGGTTGTAAATAGGTATTTGGAACAAAATAGAATACCAAACCGAATTATAAACACTGAATCCAAATTCTAGAACATATACCAATAACCGTAGGTACCTCATACACTTTCAGAATAAAGACCGCTAGATATACATGTTTGTCCATGATAAGGTTCATGATGAACCTTGAAACTTTATGGAAGAAGACTAGATTTTGTACTCTTCAAATTGATATAAGAATTGAAATTTGAAGACATTAAAATGAAACATTATGAAAATTTAGAAGTTAACGTGAAGGGGATCGATGACCCGACCACTCGATGGGTCTACAGGTCAATAGGGTCGACACCCTCAATATGTGAAGAGCTCGAAGTACTCAATGGCTTAACGAGTCGACGTCCGCTATAACAGACAGTCTTAACACAAATGAATTTTGAAAGGGCAAACATACGAATCTTGAGCAGCAATTTATACATCATCTTAATATGATATTGATAGAGAATACCTTCAAGATTTCAGAATGTTATAGCACACCAAGTGCTAGAAACAATTTTTAAACCTAGACTATTGAAAACATAAAAGCAAATCGAAGGAAACTAAGCAAAATAGAAAATCCAAAATGAAAGAAAAAGTTATCGGTCTGGATCGGTAACTCAAACCGAAAGATGTTATATAAGATCTCAGTCTGGATCAAGAACTCAGACCGAGAAGCGTTATCTTAGATCTCGATCTGGGAAAGAGGGTCCTCGACCTGGATCGAGAACTCAGATTGAGAAGCGTTATCTTAGGTCTCGATCTAGGAAGAGAAAAAAGTCCTCGATTTTGATCAAAAAGTCAGACCGAGAGGCGTTATCTTAGGTCTTGGTCTGGGAATAGGAAAGAGTCATTAGTCTGGATCGGGAACTCAGACAAAAAAATATTATGTTAGGTCTCGGTCTGGAAATGTAGAAGAAGCTGAAAAAACTGAAATAATGAACAATGAATATTCAAATTTCCAGAATGCTTTAGAATGTGAAAAAGGGTATACATGAGCTAAAATAAGGTGATAAGCCTCACGTAAGAGATATAAATAAGGAGGAATAAAGGTTTCCCAATCAACCAAGTAAGTGATAATAAGAAAAGAGTTAGAACTAGATTACTAAAAATAAATGAGAAATGCTTAGTGAGACAAACTAACTAAATAGAAAAGCTTATAGAAAGTTAAGCTTTTATTAAATTAAGTTAATTTCTTAATTGTATAGGCAAACAACGAACTTAGTGTTTGTGAACTACACAATCCTTAAAAGAAAGCTTGGAATCCAAGTAAGTACAAATCTCATCTACCTACAATATGGAAAGTGTTTTGAAACATGATGACTCTTAATTGCATGATTATTCACGTATGAATTGAATTGTAATCGTGAAATGATTGATTGTGATGAGTGCTAAAATTGTTATTGTTATAAAAAGTTCTTTAACAACATATGCACTCATGAGTCAAGATTACCTCATATTTCATGTTAAGAAATTGAGAGGTACATGAAGATAAAAAGAAATGAGATAAACTAAAATGTGTCATACAGACCCTCGAAGATGGGCCGAGGCCTAATGAAGAGGGGATTATGATAAGTTATGTTAAAGCATGTCGAGGCATGAAAAGACCATGGTTAAGTTTGGATCGGGTTCGCTTCTTTGACTTTCTGTTGATTGAGCGCTCAACAGGTACATACACAAGAGCCCAATAAAAGAAAAGGTAAGAAAGTATAAGAAATGGTAAGAAAGATGCATGTAAACAATTTTTATGAGGATTATGAGTCTAAGATTATTATATGCCTCATACATCACGTGCATTTACAACTGTTTTGTGAGATATATTTGTACTTATTGAGCGAAAGCTTACGTTTTACGTCCCATGTTGTAAGTACTAAGAGTAAGTAGACAACTTAGTTACCCTAACATGATTGTCGAGCAAATGCGATGATAGTAGAGGCAGTAATAGTACTAGGACTGAAGCAACGCTGTAAACTTCTGCTTTAAAATTGTAAAAAATAATGGTCACAAATATTTTGTGCATTGTGAAGACTTGTGCAATGTTTTGAGAACCCTTTTAGAAGTGTTTTAAAAGCTCATAGTTAACACGTGCACAATGAATAATAATATTTTATTTTCCTTCTTATGATAGATTTTATAATGAAGCAAGAAATTATATTTATAAAGGAAATTTTAAAAGGATGCTTTGAATTAATTCCTTAGTAGGATAAAAGAAGAAAAAAAAATTCATTCTGATTTTAAGATGAACAAGTTAGATGTGTAACAATGCGGACAATGTGGGTCGCTATAAAAAAAATTAATTGAATCGTAGATAAGTGGAAGCTAAACCCATCATTTGGTCAAATTTTCTGAATTTAAATAAATAAAACTCATAACTAAACTAAACTAAACAAACTAAAACTCAGTGATGAATCTGATTGCTAATTAGATTTGATTGAATTTCCTATCCAAAGAACATGCTGAACTATAAAGTAATAAATATTAAATAATTAATAAATCCACTCCCGATGATGATATATATAGTTAGCTATATAGATATTATAATCTTTTTTACTCCTTCCAAAGGCCCTAAACCCTATGTTCTTATTAAAGCGGATATATTCAAAACCATATTAGAGAAAAGTTAATAAGGCTACATGTGACAATAGCAATGAACTATCAACTATCAACTATATATTATAACTATATATTAGGCGCTGATTTTGGATTGAACTAATCAACTAAAAACACAGAGAGTGGGCGGATATGACGTGTGGTGATGAGAATGATTGCATTAAAAGAAATGCATGTGTTGGGCACGTGATAGGATAGACATGCACGATCCGGCTCGTGCATGGCAAGCACGGCCACACGATAAAATCGTGCATTAATATTTAATCTTCCTCCCCCTTCCAACTTCCTACTTAATTCCTTATTTCCGTTCACCTCATTTTTTGATTACTTCTGTGTTTGCGTGATAATCGAAAAGGCTCCCATTTTCTTTTTTTGCTACGTCATGAATGATGTTATAACTGCTAATTTGTCCGAGACATTAAGCTTAATTGTCTCCTTCATATTAACATGGGATATTATTAATAATTAAGCTTAATTTGTACCTATCTAGGGTTTCATATTTTTCACATCAGTAATCAAGAATGTTAATCAAATCCTCAATATTTCCTTCACATTTACATCAATACAATATATAATTCTATCTATATAATCAGATTTCTAATCATACTCCTCTATTTGTTGATTTCACATTACATCAATATATACAACGTACAATTCTCTATATATCTCTCTTTTTTCCTTTATTTTTCCAAAGTATATTTTTAATACATATGTGTATATATATATGTATATATAAGTACATATCGAAGAATGTAATAACAAAAATTTAATGTTGTCTTGCAGGCTGTTTCTAATTTAATGTCATTTTCTTAGCTTAAGTTTCTATCTAGCTTAGCTAGTTAAGATTCATATAGTATGTATACATAGTATTTAATTCTTTCAAACAACTATATATCATCATCAAGTAATATTATTTATATACGAATTAGGAGCTGGATATATATATATATATATAGATGTGGTATTAATGATCAGACATGTCAGTTTATAGATTATCTGATCAACTGCTCCCTTCAGCTAGCTCATCCCATGATGTTATCCTCTATGTTTTCAAGAAGCAATAGTACTACGAGCACTGCCTGGCCATTTGATCAAAATGAAAATTGCCTCTACATAGATAACTATACTACTGCTGCTACTGCTACTGCAGCTCACGAGGCAGCCTCAGAATCGATATTTTTCCATTTACCCGATCATCATGAAAATACTTTCCAGCTACAGTTTGATCAACTCGATCCGGACCCTCCGAGGGTTTCATTAGCAGGCCACAGTGATCATCATGGCCGCAGTACTGGAGGTGGTGGGGCCCACTTAACGACGAAGAAGCTCATTCACAATGCAAGTGAGCGCGAGCGGCGCAAGAAGATCAACTCTATCTATTCTACTCTCCGATCACTAATCCCTTCAACCGATCAAACGGTCTATATCAACTCCACCTTTTGATGATTTAATCCATCATCTATAGTATGAAGTTAATCCCATATGATCATATGACTTAACTAATGATGTTAATTATTGCAGAGAAGATTGAGCAACCCGGCAACAATATCGCGTGCGATAAGATACATACCGGAACTCGAACAGCAAGTGGAGGGGCTGATGAAGAAAAAGGAAGAGATTTTATTGAATATGGATGATCAGATTAGGGATCTAATCAATGATAATGATCATGATCATCAAGAAGAAGGAAGTCATGACAAGATTGATAGTAGTAAATATACACAGAGAAGCGCCTTACCGGCTGTAACATGTAATCGTCTTAGTGAGAAAGAGGTTGTGATTCAAATATCCACAAATTCACAGGCCAATCCATTTTCTAAGGCCTTGCTTGTGTTAGAAGAGGATGGGCTTCTTCCATTAGATGCTTCTTCCTTTGAGTCTCCTTACGGGACGGTCTTCTTCAGTTTGCATTTACAGGTACTCTATATAGTTATAACTATTACTACTCTTCTTTTAGATGCTCCATTTATAATCCTTTAAGCTATCAATTTGAACATAAACCCTAAAATTTCAGTTTCGGATCATTATGTGTCGAAAAGACGTAAAGAGTCTAATTTTTCATAATTTAGTAAAATTGTTAGGTTTTATAATTCATGAAGGCGATTCATGTATAGCCAATAGATCAATCCTACATGTTTGCAGCTCTTGCAATATTAGAACCATAGAATTTGAACTTCCAATTCAAAACTAATTAACTATGATCCCATTTTTTTATATCTTGAGTTACCGGGGCTTACGTTTCTTAGGTGGTATGATATGTTAAACACAATTTAGGACCAAAAAAAAAAAAAGCAATAAATAAACAATAGAGAAGCGAGCTAGCTAGAAATAGAGTTTCTATTGTCAATCTGATATTTACTTTCCCAAGAACGTAGTAACTTAAGTAGTGTAAGTGATTGTGTGTATAGGTGGAAAGCAATTCCAGACTGGAGCCTGAAATACTGAGAGAGAAGCTCCTCAATGTATTTTTGTATGAGAAGAATGAAGCCTTGCTTCCAAAAAATGTTGGTTGAACCATATGGGCTACGTAGGGCATATGGGCTTGGGCTTTATCCGCCTAAGATACGACTTCTTATTGTCTACCTAGATTCTAAGGGTTTTTTTTTTTTTTGGGTTCAATTGGCTTGGTGTGTTACTCAGATTTAAAGTCAAATGTCATTATTAAATTCGACCTGGATTTTCTAGTCCTTATGTTCAGCACTATACATTTCTACGTAGTACGTATGTACCTGACTGCTTTTGTACTATATTATGATTCTGATGTTCCAATGTATATGTATAGAATCGTATTGTCTTTCTTTTTTTTCTCTTGTTTTGATACTAATACTTCAATTAATTTCTTGTAACCAATATTTAAAATTTAAATATGAACATTATGAACAATTCAAGTTAAGTTGCATGATTACATTGATTAGTGCGCTTGCTTGCATGCATTCATATTCGCTATTTATCTCTTTACGTATACTATTACTTGTACAAGTAATTTGATCATACACGTACAGAGGCGTGAAAGATCATATCAGAGAGTCAAAGCTCAAAAGATGGACAGCTAGCATGCATATGCTAATCATTTCATTAGATTCATTTTCTTAACAAGTAGTGGGTCTGGGTCCGGTTGATGATGATCGTGTTCAATTTTAGTTAGTTAGCTGAATCGGGACACGACCATGGAAGTGTCTCTCTTGTCTCTCCTGACGGTGACTTAGTGTCCGAATAAAGGTACTATGTTACAGGTTAATATGTCTCAACCATAAATCGGTTAATTCAAAAGTTCAAAACCACCATTCAATAGACTAATTCACCCATTAATTTCCAAAATATTATAACTTCCACGCTCTAAGAATTAAGATTAACCCAGCTTCAATTTCCCATAGAACTAATAATTAACAACCAGACCAGTAATTTATATATATATATATTATGTACTTATGTATATGCTGATCATCTGGTAGCATAAATTTGATGGTTAACTTTGATATCATAAGCTTCATTTGGGTCTTTCCACATATGGGGGACATGAGTTCAATTCCCTTATGCTTCTGTGCCCATGCCGTTGGCGGTTCTTTTCGTGGTCACTTTCATTATGATGGTTCTCTTTTATTTTTTTGGTCTTTTTTACTTCTCAACATCCTCCTGCAGACTGCAGGACATTCAACATCTATAATTGTATCAGATTTAGAACATGTCATAAAACTAGAAAGCCATGCTGCACGCAGGATGAAAGAATAGAAAGGCGCGGGAATAAAGGCGTGAGATGGAAGGGAGGGATTCGAGGTCGAGTTTGAGGGAGTGAAGGGATCTGGTGCGAGAATTGAGGGATTATGTGAGGGGGGCTTGGGTTGAGAGCAGAAGGGTGGAGGGAATGGGCCAGTGGAAGAGAGACAGAGGAGTGGGGACGAGCAAGAGGGAGAAGTGGGCTGGGCTGTTGGGTGTGGGGAGAGAGACGGATTGAGTAGGGTGTTGGAACAAGAAAGATGGCTGGAGGTGGGAGATGGGGCAAATGAAATGGGTAGGAGAAAAGAAGTGGGATGAGGGGAAGAGAGAGGTTAGGTTGAGGTGAACTGGGAATGGAAGGGAAAGGATGTTTCAACAAAACGGCCGTGGCGGGAGAGGTAGATTTTAAAGAAGACCGATCGAGATACTTAAAGCCTTTGTGATGGAGAGTAACCAACAAAGACACACAAAGTAGACTTTGGGCTTAATTTTTCGGCTCAAGTGGAACCAAGAAAAGAAAAACACTTGCAACCAAAGACACAGAATGAGGAATAGTTAGGTTTTTTGTTGGAAGAGAACTTCAAAAGCAGATTTGTGAGAGAGCATAGGAGTGGGTAGTCGCTTGATGATATAAGAGGTAGTAGAGAAAGCTTCAAACCAAAGCGATTTTGGGGCATTGGAAGAGATGAGAAGAGAAACCGCCATTTCAGAGAGATGATAATTTTTCCACTCAGCTACCTCATTTTGTTGTGGAGTGTGGGGACATAATATAGTGTAGGTAATACCGAAAGACTCAAGAAAGGTTTTTAAGGGACTCTTTCTGAGTTTAAGGGCACCATCACATTGAAAGAGTTTAATGGTAGTAGAGAAAAGGTTTTCAACATGTGATTTAAAATGATGAAAATAAGTAATAGCATCGGATTTAGCATGAAGAGAATATAAGTAAGTAAATCGACTGAAATCATCACTAAAGGTGATAAAATAACAAAAACTAGAGTGAGATTGAATAAGGGAAGGGCCTCAAATATCACAATGGACCATAGATAATGGAGTTACACTATGTGACACATGAGGAGAGAAAGAAAGGCGATAACTTTTAGACTGATGACAATGATCACAAAGAGTGTTTACATGTAAAAAATTAGAAAATAAATGCGGAGATGAAAAGCGAATTTGGGCCAAGACATCTCATGACAGATGACCAAGGTGATTATGCCATAAAGAGACAAGAGCCCGGGTGGAAATATGAGCAGACGAGGTGGTAGAGAGTGGGAAGAGGTTGCTTATAGTTGGAGCCCGAAGAAGCGGAAGCTTACAACGAAGATCCTTCACAATAAGAGAAGAGAGTGAGAATTCAACAATGCACAAGTTATCACGAGTCAATTGACTAATAGAAATGAGATTTTGAGAGGGACCGGGCATAAGGAGTACATTATTGAGAAGAAGGGGGCGAGTTTGGGTAGGAAGTAAAGTTGTGCCAATGTGAGTTATAGAAATAAAATTACCGTTAGCAGTGAATACGTTATACAAACCAGCATACGGCTAGGATGAGATAATAAGAGTAGGATCAGGAGTTATCTGAGACGTTACGCCATTGTCCATATGCCAATCAGAGACCACAGAAGGAGAAAATTGGGAAAACTCTGTTGTAGGGGCGCTGAAAGCATACTGGGCTAGCAGATGGGCCTATGAAGGAGGATATGTGCCCAAGCTAGACGAGCAGCTCGAAGCCCGAATAGAGCCCAATGAGGAAGAGGCATGACCCAAATCAGCAGAACCTACAGGAAGGCCAGTAAAGAAATGCGCGGGTAGAGAAGGACCCATGTGCGAACCTATGAGGTTGGAATAAGGACCCACGTATCTACCTGGCCCATGAACATGACCTGCAAGCTGCAAATTGAAGGGTTGATGCAACACTAGATTATGGTATTGATACAAGGTTGTCGCTGGTGAGAATCGAATAGGTGTGAAGATTGTGTTGTTGGAGGTGTTGCTTATGAACCAGTAGCTTAGATCTGAGTTTCGAGAAATTGGGTGGTAGGGTTTGATTCTCCATCGTGCTAATGAATTAGTGGTATAAAGGATGAAGACTGTTGAGCACATGAGAAATAAGGTTCTGAATCAGTAACGGGCTCACTAATGGAAGCAAGAAAATCTGTGAGATT
This sequence comes from Coriaria nepalensis, assembly GCA_027186245.1. Lineage (NCBI taxonomy): Eukaryota > Viridiplantae > Streptophyta > Magnoliopsida > Cucurbitales > Coriariaceae > Coriaria > Coriaria nepalensis. The sequence continues at coordinate 4,504,651 of CP114499.1, read as the reverse complement.
TTTGACGATAATAAGATAATTGGAGACATAGAGATTACCTTGTTTCACTGTCCGAAGTTAATACTTGAGAAAAGACTTCTTGGCCATGCACTGTGTTATGTATTTATCAGCAATGACAGTCCATAGAGATCTGGCTGAGGTGCATCCAATAACAATATGAGAGACATTGGGCGAAAAAGTAGCATTGATAATAGTGCACATGAATCGATCCAATTTATGCCATGTAAGGTATTCCATGGATGGTTATAGTGGGCCAGACATTAGTGGAGAGATAGTGAGACATCCATATGTTGAATCAGATCCCGAGTGATGAGAACCGATTTCATTTGGAATTTCCATGTAAGGTAATTATTGCCATCAAGATGAATGGAGATAAAGCTTTCGTGTGTGTTGTTCTTTAAATTTGGCGTTAGCCTAGGAAGCTATGATACCATGAAAGAATAGAAAAGTTGTGAAATTATGTTTTTGTATTCTGTTGTATGATACCAATTATATGTCAGAGTATATACATAAGTCTTAATAAAATAATAGTGATAATTACATATTTATCCTTTCACAGGAAGAAGATATTATAATATTATTGGTGGAAAGTGAGTGAGAGAGAAAATAAATGTGAAAATATATTATATTATAATTGCATGCATGCATATCAAAGTATATATATACAACTAAGATAAAATAACTAACTAAATGATTGTAACTCACGAGCTAACAATATTCCTACAAACTCTAAAATTATTTAGTTAACTAATGGGTTTCAATATTCCCCTTCAAGTTGGGGGATGAACAATGTCCAAGACCCTTAACTTGGAGATAAGATGATCATGTTGAAGCCGTCTAATCGCCATGGGAAAATGTGCGTAAGTTGAGTAGAAGTGTGAATGGCAACCAGTTTGATAACCATTTTTTGAAACTTTTCACGAACAATGCAATAGTGAATCTTGATGTGTTTTGTCTGCTCATGAAACACCAACTTTTCCGCAATCTATTGTGTTGCACTATTGTCACAGTAGAGAGGGACTAGAACAGATGGTGTAATGGAGAGATCAGTGAACAAACTGAATAGCCAAGTTAGTTAACAAGTAGTGGCAGCCATTGCATGATACTTAACTTCTAGAGAAGACTTGGAAACCGTTTGTTTCTTAGTTTTGCAAGACCTAAGATAATCTCTCAAGAGAATACAATAGCTGATGACAGATTTACAAGTAAGAGATATGAGGCCCAATCATAGTCGTAAAAAGTCTTAAGATGAAATTTGGATGAAGCTCTATAGAACAAGCCTTGACCATGTCACTATTTAACATATATGAGAATTTTCAAAGCTGCATCCATGTGAGAGAGCTTGGAGAGTGCATGTGCTTACTTAACAATTTAACAAAAAAACTTATATTAGGTCTCGTCATCATAATGTAAATGACATGGGCAATGAGACGCTAATAAAAAGAATGATTAGATAAAAGAGCATCCACTAAGTTGAGACCAGTGAAGCTATCATATTCAACAGATGAAATCTTTTGATTTTGGTCTAAAGGAATAATATAGAGATGAGGAACACTGAAACCAGCTTCCTAAATTAATTTCAATGCATATTTACATTGTGTGAGAAGGATGCCAGTAGAATTTATGATGATTTATGTCCTAAGAAAATACTTGAGATCACCAAAGTCCTTGACTTTGAACTGAGAACAAATGAAACAGCTAACATTGTCTAAGACTAGCTAGTCATTTCCTATCAACAAAATGTCATTAATATAGACAAGTAAAGCAACAAAAGAACTCATAACTCTTTTTATAAAAAGATAATGGTCATTCTTTGCATGAATAAACCCTCCGACAAGTAATGCCAAGATAAATTTTAGATTCAATTAGCGAGATGCTTATTTAAGGCTGTATAAAGATTTTTTTAACTTGCAAACAAGAGACTCCCCCTTACTATGATAACCTTGTGAAAGTTTCATGTAAACTTTCTCCTCCAAATCCCCATTAATAAAAGCATTGTTGATATCAAGTTGGTATAATGGCCAACAACATTTTACAACAAGAGCAATCAATCCTTCTAAGTCATCTCATGATTAAATAACTTTAAGCTTCCAAGTCTAGATTGACTTCTAGCAAAGTGTCAAAACTACCAGGGAGAGATGAGAAGTACAATCTCCTGAAAGAACTTGTTTGTGATCATTGTATACTTACAATAACAATCCTTCCATCTCGCCAATATCTCGATTCGTCCTATGGTATGGTTTAACTCTTAAATCTTAATTGATAAATCATATGGACCATCATATTTTTACTAAATATCAACAATAGATTTATAGAAACTCCTTTTAAATCATACTAATTGATAAAGATCCATTGTTCAATAAAGTATATAATACGTAGGACCTTATTCTAAATATAAAAGCGATGAATTCTCTCTTAACCAATCATAATCTTTACTCGCACAATACTTTATACCCAAAGATTCTCCCTGTGTTCACCCATGGCTATGGCTAATAGGAATGATGTTAAAGCATGAAGTCCGATACTCAAGGAAACCATGGTATCTTAGGTTAGAAGATCACATGTAAAAATAGTCACTAGATAATATTAACAATCAGTATTAATTACCATTGAGAATTATTTAAATATCACGTTCAGTACCTTTAGTCTCTATTACCCGCCCACGCAATCATCATAATAGTATCACTTTAACAATTAGATGATGAACTACATGATTGTCTATTTGGATCAATCGATACTCGTCCTTGAGATCCTATAATAATGAACTATTTGTATCTTAAGATCTTTTAGCAACTCGAGTCTGTACTAGCATGTTCTCTATTATGATCTTCATAGTACATGACTCAAGATACCAAATTTTATAATGATATACATATAAAGAATATATATTATTAACTTCAATAAAATCAATAAACATGATAAATAATAACTAACTTTCATTAATGATAATAAAAAATGTCATAATAATATCTATATAAAAATAATACCACATAAATTTTTTTCAAATCGAGTCAAATTCTAACTAGTTTGATGAGTATACACATTAAAATTTAACATGAAAATATATTATTTTATATTACATGCATGCATATCAATGCATATATGTACAACTCAGATAAAATAACCGACTAATGATTATTACTCATATGCTAACAATATTCCAACTAACTCTAACGTATTTAGTTAATTAACGACCTCTAATAGAACACTATAACTTATAATTATATAAAAAGAATTTATATACTTAGAATATCATCAGTTAAATAATGAAATTTCTTGATCTGGAGATCGATACTCACATAAATACAACAACCTAGGGCTTCCACTCCATTATATCTTCGGACATCCATCAATGGGACAAGCCAAAAATTTAAAAATTGATCTAACCATTTATAATATGTTACATCATTTAATAAATGACATTAATATTATTGCTCCAACTCATATTAATTTATATAAATATTATTCATTAAATAATGTGGTACATTATATATGATTGGATTAATTTTTGAACTAATCTAAATTTTAGATTCAGATGAGTTAATATATATAAAGTTATGACCGAATCTAAACTCCCAAATGCTTGGACACCTAACATGATTAAGTAGGATTTCTTAAGATGGAGATCGATGGATGAATTTAGCAATGGTTTTATGTGATACCCAATTCACATGCTTCAAGTATGTGTAACTATGAAGATTCAAGAATCCATTTACATCTTCCATTGGTAAGATAGACGAGAGGTTAAATATACTACGTACCGTTATGTGGGCAAATTATTAGATAAAATTTAAAGGGGCATTTGTTTTGATTAATTAGGTGTGAATGAAAATATAAATGAAAATAATAATAAAAATGAAAGAAGAATGAGATTAGTAATCTTATTGCATTTCTTTTGTCGTATAGGAAATGACTAATAAGGAAAATTTTGATTCCATATTTAACTAAACTTAGAGGCATATTAAAAAAATGAAATTATTTTCTAAAATTGAAGAAAATAAAATTTTCTAAATTATCAAAGTGTCAAAACAAAATTAAATTATACATAAATAAATAAATCATTTTATTTATACTAAAAATTGAAAGATATATATTTTAAAAGAAATAAGAGAAGAATCGTTTCTTCACTTCCTCAAAAGATAAAAATTATTATTTGATACAACTAAGAATTGAACTTAATAGAATCAAAGCAAACGCCCTTTGCTTCATCTCACATGATTTAAGTTTATACCCATAAAATGATTATTACTATATATACTACTATACAGATTCCAACTTCACCAAAATGTTTTGTCCAATGAACTTAACCAAGAAGTATCAGATACTGTATGACGTTATACAATTTGAAGCGTCAGTTGAAATTTAAAGAGTCATGGAATGTTAATCGGTTGACTTCCACACGGTCAATTTAGAACTATGATCAAGTGAGTGCATACCATTTAAGAGAAAGCATGAATTTCACATTTTGCATTTCAAAAGACTACTACTAGTTCAGAGATTGACGATTCGAAAATTGATTATTAAATTACATTTTGAAAGTAAAATTCTTTTTAAGACCCACAAATTATTATCTTAAAATTTTGATTTATTCAGATTCTAACTTTCGTTGCTTAGGAAAAATGTTGAAGTATAAAATTGAGGTAAAATTCGAACTTCGACCATATATAAAATTGACGTGACATCTAATATAAAGTATAAATTAATATGCATGTACCGTCCAAAAAAAAAACCAATAATGAAAAGATTGCATATGGACACAAGACTTTTGTGGAAGCGTAGGCATATAGAAGGAAGTAATTACCAAAACGTTACGTTGCAGGTTGCAGCCTTAGAAAACAAGGTTTTACCAAAAATAATGAAAAAAAATTTCAAGGGACTCCTGAAATAGTCATAATTACAAATACATGAATTCTGTTGTGGTTAGCTGAATCCAGACATCCAAACTTGAATACCTATGACTGTGACCGGAAACCACTACGACCAGTTACTCCTTATATTTCCACCCTCCCATTTTAATTCACTCCTCAATTATTCCCCAGCCTTTACCCCCATGATCTCACCCTCTCCTTTGATTTTCTCTAGAATAATATATATATGTTGGAATTGTGTAACTTGCGATGGAGTGTGGTGATCATGGTTGTTTTAACGCTTTCGCTTTTGGTGCTGCCGCATGTTTTGCCGCCGTTGCCGCCACCTCCGGTCTCGCTTTTGTTTGTTCCAGTATTAATCATGTCCCTCCTTCTGTTCTTGGCCGTGTCTCCTTCACAGGTGCCCAACATTGCCAGTTCTTGTGTTTGAATTTCTGTTCAATCGTTGTAATTGTGGAATATTGGATTAGTCTCACTAATTTTGATTTAGATCATAAACAAGTCGTTAATGGGTTCAACACTCAGCTTCATGTACACGTATGATGGAAAAAAACAAGATCAAGAGGAGAAGGAAAACAAGTTTTGTTGCATTATCAGTGTCTGAATTCATAATTTCTCTTTTCCATCTTTTAGATAGTGTTTTAATCTTTCTGCATTTTACTTGGAAAGAGGAGGGGGAAAAAGAAATAGACAGTAAAGACACTCGCACAATGGATGACTACGACAGAACATTACCGTTTCAAGGAAAATGGTTGATTCATGTATGAGGTTTGTGGTAATTAAATTTTGAGAATAAAGAAAACAACCAAAAACCTAAAACTCCTAAATATATTGAAAACTAGTTTAACCTACCAAAAAATTTCAATAATTAATCACGACTCTCGAAATATTGCACCAACCATTGTACACTTAAGAAAATTGATTTTTTTGGTGCGATTGAAGGAAATGATAATAAATTCAATTTTTTGTGAAGAAAAATTAGATTGATTAAATTCTTATTTTTTATGAAAGCTTGGATTAATTAAATCAGATTTTTTTTATAAAAAATCGATTTAATTTAAATATCTTGTAAATGAATTAAATTATTTCAACGAATTTTTTTAAATATAAAAAATAAAAATAAATTAATAGAAGAAGAAATAAAAATAATTTTTTAATGAGTCAACATACCACTTTAGTCAAATTGATGATAAAATAATTTAAGTGACAAAAAAAATTTCATTTAGTCTATATAGAAAATTGATCTAAGATTACATCATATAGAAAAATTGATAAAAGTAGAATTAACCTATATAAGAACCCATTAGACTCATATATGACTGCTCATTCTTCATGTAACCATCAAATTTTTAATTTTTAAAATTATTTTTCGTGTTTTTCTTACAATTTCTACTCCTAAGACGAAGAATGTCACAGGAAAAGAGGGATGAGGAAGACGGTAAGAAGCTATAAGCAACCCATAATTCAAGAGATTGCAACCCATAATTCCTGATCAGGGTTCATATGAATTAAATAAAAAAATTATAAAAAAAATAAAAAATAAATAATAGGGATTAAAATGTAAAAATAAAAGTGAAAATTTTCATTCACTTTGATGACGCGGCAGCCTGACTCGTATGACACATCATTATCTTTTAATAAAAATATTTCAAATTTGAATTTTTAAATAGTTGGTGTAATGTTTTGAGGAGTGTGAGTAATTTTTTTAAAATTTTGATAGTTTAAACTAATTTTCAATATCTTAGGGGTTGTGGCGTTTTGGAAGAAATAATGATGTCAGTTTCAGAAGATCATTGTCACTGTGTATGTTCATGATCATCACTACCACGAACGTACAACTTAACTTTAAATCATTCTATCTAATCCGAGTAGGACGTAATTTGACATTAATGCATGCACTTGTGTTTTCTTTCAGCCCGCAAGTTATCTAATGATATTTTTTTCAGTGATATAATGTTCGTCTCCAAAGCAGATTTAAGTTTGGCCACACAATCCAATAAAAAATAAAAAATAAAAAATAAAAAAAAAGAAAGAGAGAAGTCACATTTAAGTACTTTAAATTATTAAAAAATTAAATAAAATTTTAGTTAATTTATTTTTTTATTTTTAAATAATTTCAATTCATAAATTCATTTATTTATAAATTTTAACCAACTTTTTAATAATATATATTCTCCGTAAAAATTTCTAATCATTCTCATTATTTTTCAAATAACCAACGTTAACTAAAATTTCAATACATCAACATCACTCATATATCATGATATATATAAATCTATATTCATGTCATCAATAAAAAAATTAAAATTACAAATTGAATCCAAATAAATTATTTTCTTTATAATTTATCTTAAATATTTTCATAATTCTTATATTTTACCCTGACTTTTAATTCCCTTTTACCCAAACTTCATAGATGGGGAGCTCCAAGTCCATCAAGGAGTTTGAGTGATGCCCACAATCCTACATCAAAGGGAGGATTTCAAATCCGAGCTTTGGACCTCTATTAATTGAGGTTTCGAGCTTGGATCCGTGCTCTTGGGTGAAAAGGTTTGAGCTAAAATTATAAAGAAAATATTAATTTTGGCTGAATTTATAATTTAAATTTTTAATTATTGAGGTGAGAGAATATTAAAAATCTGAATTACACGTGTCATAATATAATTGGTATTAACATAGTAAAATTTTGCCATATAAATACTGGTCATCTGAAAAACGATCTAGGACTAAAAAAAACAATTCATATGTAGACTATATAAATACTAAAAGGTTGATCGAAAACTACATATAAATAAATTTATAAAAATTAAACAATACATAAATTAAAAATTGAAATAACCCTATTATTTTTAAATTCTTAAGATTGGATGATAACTATCTCCAACAATTATATAATTGGACGTAAGTTATAATTTCTGATTTTCGATCTACTTCAACTATAACATTTTCGTTTAAGTTCTAAATTGCGGTATGTTACTTTTATGAGAAAGTAGACTCATCTATCTTTCCAATTAGATTATTTACAACTTAATTGTTTTTAGATCAATATAGTTCTAAATTCAAAATTGAGTCATGTTATAACTGATTTCGGGACAGTTTTAGCTGGGCAGTCTCAAAGACTGAGGTTGGGCATCATCAGCAGTGATAATTGAAAAAGTATCATGGGGAGATGATGATTGAGGCTGAGGTGACCTCGGTTTACCTATCAAGGGATAGATAAGCTGATAAGTCTCAAGAAGGCGCTGAGGCTGAACTAGGTATTTCCTCGCTCAGCTTAGCTGTTGGCAGGGTGACCCTGAATGAGTGAACATGTGGAAAGTAACCAACACTCGAGTGGAGACCCTGTTCTTGGTGTGTCAAACGAAGGTGGAGCGGCTGCTCGTTGAGGTGCCTTGGAAGATGCCAAACTAGGCGGCGCTATGCCATCCGGGTAGGCATGTGAGTGGGGAACAAATCCCTGTCATGCCAGACTATGGAGCGCTGACACTATCATGAGGTAGGGGGTGGTCAGAGCGCTGAGCAATGAGAGTGCGACACGTGTAAAACTATCGGGAGCCTCCCAGCTTAAACTAAGGAACAAAACAGTAAGAGGTAATGCAAAATTCTTAAGAGAATTACTAATACATTCAATATTCTTCCCTTATCCCTCTAAAAAACTAACTAGAGTGCTAGAGCGGTGTTGGTCGACAACCACTCCGGCTATATTTTGCTCTAGAGTGCAAGTATTGATCTTGGGACATACTGTGAACTGTAAACTCCTTCGTAGCAGACATAAATCTACGTCAACAGTTTGTCACCGACCGTGGGGATAATTGTCTTCACTCTCAAAGTTCCAATAGATCAAGTGCCTAATTGAAAGAAGGATACAAGTTTGAAGACATGAGAGAAGAGCATATTGCAGAAAGTGAAGGAGGAGAGAGAGGTAGAGGTAGAGGAAGGAAGATGAGTTTTCCCTCCTCTATATGAGGGAAGAATAACATGTTATGTGAGCATTGCTAGAAGACGGCCAACGCCTCCATAAACCCCTTTAGTGGAAAATAGTAGAGGGGAAGACTCGGGTCGGAAGAGAAAGAAATGGTTAAGAAGTCTAACACAGGCGAAAATGTTCTCTATTTCGGCGATCCTTCAGAATAAGGCGCGAGTGGACATCACTTTCAATCACATGGATGAGGAAGGGGTTGTATACCTCCACAATGACGCCCGGTCATCTCGGCAAATGTCTCAACCACTCTAATACACCAAGTTATGGTCGACTCGGGAAGTACGGTGGATGTGTTGTCCCTAATAACCTTAAGAAAGATGAGCATCAGCAACACGAATCTGAAGTCTGTTAAGAGTAGGAACCGGGCTGATGAAGATTGATCTGAAGAGTCTCGTTCAGACCTTGGAACAAAATCTAGATGTGTTCGCTTGAGAAACTTATGAGCTGACAAGCATAAAGGAGGATGTCATAGTACATCCGCTCGGAGTCAAACCTGGAGCAAGGCTAGTAAAGCAAAGAAGGAGGAAGTTCAATGAAGAGAGAAATAGGGCTATAGTTGAGGAGGTAAGGAAGTTGCTAGTAGTGGGAGCGATTCAAGAGGTCCAATACCCGAAGTGGCTCTTGAATGTGGTTTTGGTGTCCAAAGAAGGGGGAAAATGGAGGTTATGTGTTGACTTCAAGAACCTAATTGCTGCTTGCCTCAAGGACAACTACCTGTTGCCTAACATATATCTGATGGTAGATGCCACAGCAGGGCACGAGTTACAGAGCTTTATGGATGCATACTCGGAATACCACCAGATAAAATTGTGGACGAGTGGTTAAGAGAAGGCTTCTTTTATAACCGACAATAGGTACTTATTGCTACAATGTAATACCTTTCATACTAAAAAATATTGGAGCAACATTTCAGAGACAGGTGAATGGCATGTTGAGGAAGCAACTGGGGAAGACGATGGAAATGTATGTAGATGACATTTTGGTAAAAAGCGTAAGGAAAAGAGATCATCTTGAGCATTTAAGTGAGGCATTTGAAGTAATGAAGGAATATGTGATGAAGCTGAACCTAGATAAATGTGCGTTTGGGGTTGGATCGAGAAAATTTTTAAGGTATATAGTGCACCAGAAGGGCAAGTCATCATCAGCCTAAAGGCCTCTAAGACAAAGAAAGAGATTCAAACTCTAATGGGCAGGATTGCTGCGCTCAGCCGTTTCATGAGTCGCTTAGCTGATAAATACCTCTCATTCTTTAAATCGCTGAAGTTCTCTAACACGAAGGGATGGACTGAACATTGTTATAGGGCATTCGAGAAACTGAAAAGGTATCTGGCAACCATTCCCATATTAAATAAGCCAAATATAGGAGAAGAATTGAACATGTATATAACAGTAAGTAGAGTGGATGTAAGCTCAGTACTGGTCAAGGAAGAAGAGGAGAAGCATATATCAATGTATTACACTAGTAAAGTAATGAGTGAGGCATAAGGGAGGTATCCTCACGCAAATAATACCACTTTCGCTTTGGTAATGACGGCAATAAAACTGAGACCATACTTTCAGGCTCATTCTATTGTAGTGGTGACTGATCTTCCTCTCAAACAGATCTTTCAAAACCCAATTACATTAGGAAAGTTGTTGAAGTAGTCTGTTGAGTTAGAAGAATTTAACATATCCTATAAACCCCGATCAAAGCTCACAATTCAAAGTTCAAACAAAAAAACTATAGCATATTAAAAGAATGTGCACCAAAAAATTAAGATATAAAATTATATATTTTGTAAACAAATGACGACGAGCCCGTGTATTGTGTAACGGCCCCGAGCCTCCAAGCTAACAACTTGGGCCTTAAGATAATTAAGCAATTGCTAGCGATTCAAGAGAGCACATATTAAGTTAATAATAATTAAAACTTAAGATTATTATTATCCGTCAATGTTACGGCTTTAAAAGAATGATGTTGTTTGAACGCTCAAATTTACAGTTTGTGCCACAATTTTACCATATACAAATGCTCTGAAATTAAAATGCTGAATTGCGGCATCCAAAGACCAGGATAATCAAACTTCAGACCGATCTTCGGATGGATCTATGCATCTTTGTGCCGAAAAGGGAGGTTGCAGCATTTCGGAGGTGTCTGACCTGTACACGGAAGATGGGTTGCAACGTTTCGAGGCAGGCACTATATGGATATTCTGGATTGGTTTTTAGGCCGACTGAAAAGTTACTTGCCCGGCAGCTGTTTTCTCGTACTCCGCACAAGCCTCGGGTGTGTCTTCTTCACTGGGTGCAACCAGCTGCCAAAAGAGTGGTAGATATGTTTCCCACTCTTTCAGAATTTCTGAGCCTATGCTGCTCCCCGTTTTCTCCTTTTGAGTAAGAAAAAAATAAATGTAGTATATTAAAGTGAGTTTAGGAAACATTGTAGCAAGGCAATGCACAAGGAAGTTGCATGATCTTAGTTCAGAAGCCAAGATTATGTGAATAGATGATTTTTGCTCATGGTCAGAGAAAACAGTGAATTATGTGCGATCTTGCTACTATATTGCATGAATGCGTGCTCAAGATGTTTAGTGAACTCACGACATGAACTTCAATGAGGCTCTTCAACTGCAATTGCCCTGCCGGAGCGGTTACTCTTTGGGTTTTAACAATCTCTCTATTGATCTGCACACCATTTCATAAAAGATGAAACCATTAAGTCAAATATGACGAATAATTATGCACGGAAGTTGCACAGATCTATTGATATTCATATACATAAGAAGATGGGAGAGAGAGGGAAGTGGAGTTCTCAAGTGAAAACCTTAGGCATGAGCGTATTGTCATCATCAAGAATGTATGCCAAGCCTCCAATCATTCCAACGGCTACATTTCTTCCCACTCTAGGACATCATAAAAAATTTGATCAGTGATCTAATCCTTTCCTTGCAATTTGCTTGACTACATTACATACTAGCAGAGAGAGATTACTCACTTTCCAAGTATCACCCCGCAACCGCCAGTCATATACTCACTACAATGGTCGCCGGTACCTTCAACAATTGCCTCAGCAAGTGAGTTTCGGACAGCAAACGTTCGCCAGCCTTCCCTCTAACAAAAACTTGACCACCAGTGGCTCCATACAAGCAAGTGTTCCCTACAATTGCTGCATCTTCAGGGAGAAACCCAACATTTTCGGTGGGAGTTACGACCAACTCACCTCCAGCAATGCCCTTGTAGAATAAAAGTCATAGGTACGGATCAGAGAGCTCCACGTTAACTTAGGTCATACATGATCACACACCACTGACATATTAAGTTAAGTACTTTCATTCTTCCATAGATACGGACAAAAGGTCAAAATATATACCTGTTTAATATCAGCATAAACCTTTGCAACCTTAGAAGCCACAGTTCCAATTCCTGCTTCAGCAACAAGCTTCACTGAAACCTTAGCCTTAAGGTTAACCTAATTAACTCAGAAGACATTGGAGTGATCTCAGTAGGATTCTGGAAACATAAAACCAACACGAATACAAGAACTTAGTTCGCGAAAGTCACCTGATGAAGATCAAAGATAAGTTGTGCAAGATCTTCTATAGAATAAATGTCATGATGTGGAGGTGGAGAGATTAGCGGCAACCCAGGTTTAGAATTTCTCAGTTTTGCAATATAAGCACCAACTTTTTTTCCAGGCAATTGGCCACCTTCACCAGGCTTTGCGCCTTGGGCAATTTTAATTTCTAGTTGATCAGCATTGACCAAGAATGTTGAAGTGACACCAAAACGTCCTGAGGCTACCTGAAGAAAACCCAGAAACACATAAATAATTGCTATCATACAATTTCAGAAAGAAAGGAGATAAACAGCAACAACTTCTGCAACAAATATTCGATCAATTATATTATTATGAGGCCAACAAAAATTACCCATATTCCTGGTTTTGGAGAAAAACAAGACAAAATTGGTGCAAAAATGAAAAGCAGATAACCATTGATCACAAGAAAAACAAATCATTAGCTTGTATAAGCAGAAAGTTTTTGAGTTGCTACCTGTTTAATGGCACTCGTAGCAGTATCCCCCATTTTGAAGGCCTTTGAGATGTGGTAATGTTGGAGAATACCCATCAACAACATCTTTAAGTGGTTTCCAACGAATAGGGTCCTAGAAAATATAATACTAAATGTCATTATATTTTTAAATCATAATATCAATGTTAACAAGTGAGTAAGTGTGAATATTGTTGATGCATGTGATGAATAAGTTACCTCACCACCTTCTCCTGAATTCGATTTCCCACCTAGTCTATTCATTGCAATGGCAATTGCTTCATGAGTTTCTCTTGAGATAGCTCCAAGAGACATGCCACCAGTGCAAAAACGTTGAACAATAGATATTGCTGGTTCTACTTTTCCCACAGGAATTGGAGATCGATCACTTTTAAACTCGAGAAGATCACGAAGAACCTGTAGTTAGGAGGGAAGAAAATCCGTTTAACATAACATGAAAAGAAAATCTTTATTTCAATTATAGCAACATGCTAGATAAATAATATATGAAAGCAAAATGTAAAATTTCAACACTCACATTTACAGGTCGGTTAGCCAAATGCTGTTGATAAACTGAGTAGGCACTCTCACTTTTCTGGCAACAGCTTTGTGGAGCAACTTTGACATCTCAGGATTGTTTCCATGATACTCCCTTTTCACCCCACAAAAAGAAAGGAAAAAAAAAAAAAGGGTTTGAGATAATTTTTTTTTTTTTTGAAGGCCAAGAGCTACTAAATTAATTTTTGAAAAGAATTTGAACACTGTTATATTGAATCACGCTAATTTGAGTTTGACATGTAATATGGTCACTGATAACATAATTGACAACTAATGACAAAATTAGTTCACTTTGAGCCATCATCTTTTTCAACTTAAATCGAACTCTTGTTAAAGAGAAAGTAGGACCAACACGGACCTACGATTGAAAAACAATCATTTGAAAATATAACAAGTTCTCATCAAGTAATACCTCCTGGTCTGAATTGTATAAATCCAAAGTTCTCTAATCTCTTAGCTATGTCTTCAGTGAAAGCCTTCACCCAGAAAGAGAAGGTCTCCCTAGCCAACTGCATGGTTGGAAACATTTCCCACGAGTAACACATGTTGTATTAATTAAATTTTACTGAGCGCTTTGAAGTCCAAGGTTGCTAGAACTTTTGGAATAAGTCGTACTCTATGATCATGCTGTGCGAAAACATTTGATAACTATCTAAGTCAATTATATTCTTAATATAGATATTCTAGATAGCCTCTTAATAAGAGCATCACTGAATCAAATCTGTTCTAGATCAATGCTAGCTAACTCAATTGCCTAAAACTTGAGCAAGTATTTTAAAGAGGGTGTTTTGACTGATACTATGTTTCTTACCTCATCAAAAGTCAATCCAACTACTTTTGATACGCTCCCCGTAAATGTCAGATGAACAACCTCCTTCCCTAGGCCATAAATCTCGAATATTTGTGCTCCACAATAACTGTATACAAGAAAACAGTAAGCATATTAATCAACATAGCCAGGACAAAGCAGGATCAATCAAAAGAAATTGCAATTTGAAGATGTAGTTCCAACGACAGAGGGAAGATCGCCACCCAAGAAATAAAAGGAATTGGGAAAAATCTTACATTACTTGCAATAAAATCAGAGCATTACCTAGAGAGCAATGAGATTACCATTTTGGATAGGATTTTGTGAAGGCCAGATTTCGCAGCCTGGAATGGTACAAATGTTCAGTAATAACCGAAACATTGTATGATCAAAACAAAGATGGTGGTTACAAAAGAGAAACAGAGAAGTTATAACTCGATTATTAAGGAATGTACATGTTAGATGAAATATAATAAAACATCATGATATCAACCTTGCAATAGTTCTTTTGAGCCTGTTCCATTGTTACAGTAGGCATCTTTCCATTCCGCATCAAATTAACAGTTTTAGTTTGTTATGTAATTTGAACTTTTTTATTATATTGTTCTGTAACCATCATGAAATTATAGTTTGTTCTAAAATGTGTTATATAGGACATAAATTTTGGCCTATTAGGTCGGTAATGATTTTCATAACTTTATATTTGAATCCTCTTTTGCTTTTCTCTAGAACAGCGAAATAAGATTTTTTATTTTATTTTTTACATTTAAAATTTGAACCAGACTTTCAATTAAAAATTGATATATAGTAAAATTTTAATAAATTAATATTATTAGGATTAAGAATATATATTAATTTAGATTAAATTATCGAAAAAAGTTAGTATATTATGCTCAAATTGAGACCAAAAAATTTATTATTTAATAAAAAGTTTTTATTTATTGAGATTCTACTATAGTACTACTACTTACTACTATTACTTGAGTTATTCTTATAAGATAATATATAGTAAACAGAAATTTTAATAATCTGTAAATAGTAACATAAGTAGAATCTGTAAAATAGTAAACATAAATAAAATCTATAAATAATAAAAAGTAAAAGAGTAAATAGAAATAGAATCTGTAAAATGAAAATTCAAAATAATATTCGTAACTAATTTATGTACTAGAATCTATAACAACAAAACATAATGTTATCAATGTAAAGATACAAAATGACATTCATTTTATGTACTTGTGAAGACACATTTGTCATACTCATTGATTTTGAAACTATTAGTCATTATTGTGTGATCAAAATTTTTATGACATTGTTTTAGTGCTTGATACCCATATAAAAGATTTCACCAGTTTTCAGACTTTCTTTTTTTGTCCTAAGGCTATGAAACCTTTAAGTTATTTTATGGAGATTTCTTCATTTAAATTTCTATTCACAAATGATGTTTTCACATCCATTTGTTGTACTTTTAGATTTCGCAAAGCAGCGATCACAAATATTATTCTAATAGAGTTTATTCTCGTTACATGAGAACATGTGTCAAAGTAATCAAGACATTCTTGTTGCTTGTATCCCTTAATTACAAGTCTAGCCTTATACTTATCAATTGACCCATCGGCTTTGATTTTTATCTTAAAAATCCATTTGGACCCTAGAGGCTTATTACCTAGAGGAAGATCTACTAACTCCCAAGTACAATTTTGTAAAATGTTCAGTTTCACTGTTGATAATCTCTTTTCCGTAAAAAACCTTTAGATGAATTTACAACTTCCTTGAAAGTTTGAGGTTCACCTTCTAATAGGAAAATCAAAAAATCTGGACCAAAATATTTTTCTTTCCTTGCTCTTTTGCTACGTCGAGGTTCAATTTCAATATTTTGTTTATCTTCTTATTCTTGGTCCTGACTATTTTCACTAATAGTCTCAAGTGTTCGTCTAGAAAAACTCATTTTCGCTTGGGACTTACATGGGAATACATGTTTAAAGAACGACACATTTCTAAATTCCATTATCGTATTCTTGTGAATGTCTAAGATTTTAGACTGATGGACAAGAAATTGATATGCACTACTATTATTTACATAGCCAATAAAAATGCAATCAATCATTTTCGGACCTATCTTTACCTTCTTTGGTAGATGTACGACTACTTTTGCAAGACATCCCCATACTCGTAAGAATTTATAGGAAAGCTTTTTCCTTTCCATAATACATATGATGTCTTTCCAGCATCTTTTCGGGGTACTTTATTTAAAAGGTAATTCGCCGAAAAGATGGCTTCTCCCCACATATTCTGAGGTAACCCAGAATCGATCAATATTGAATTCATCATTTTCTTCAATGAACGATTTTTCCTTTTAGCAACCCTATTTGATTGGAGTGAATAAGGAGTAGTGGTTTGATGAATGATATAATATTATGCACATATTGCTTGAAATGGTATGACATATTCATCACCTCGATTACTTCTTAACTCCTTTATTTTCTTGTTGAGTTGATTCTCAACTTCATTCTTAAAGAGAACAAATTTCTCTAAAGCTTCATCCTTGCTTTTCGATAAATATACATAATAGTATTTTGTGCTATCATCGATAAAGGTGATAAAATATTTATTACCGCTCCTAGTTTGAATGGATTTAAAATCACATAGATCGCTATGAATTATTAACTCAAGAGGTTTGGTGTTTCTTTCAATTCTTTCAAATGATGACCTCATTTGTTTTGCCTCAACATAAGTTTCACACTTATGTTTTGATTCAATTTGAAACTTTAGTATGTGATCCATATTAATTAATTTACGTAAAAAGTTAAAATTAACATGTCCTTATCTAGCATGTCATAGATTAAAATACTCAAGCAAATAAGCAGAAAAACTAACTTTATTAATTTTTGGGATTATAGTCATGACATTAAGCTTGAAAAGCCCATAAGAAATATATCCCTTACCCTAATACATTCCACTTTTTGACATAACTACCTTATCAGATTCAAAGACTAGACAAAATTCTTGCTTGCTCAAGAGTGAACCAGACATAAGGTTCTTATAGGTTTTCATGCACATACAGAAAATTATTAAGAGTCAGCTCTTTTCTAGAAGTCATTGTCAGAAGCCTTGAGCAGCTATGTTAGACTGGTTGAATTCCCTATAGACAACTTCTCTCCATTAGTAATGGGTTTGAAGAAGAGAATATTTTTTTGTCTAAGCATATGTGCCTAGTAGCATTAGTATCAATCTACCATTCTCTTGAATTGGACCTCACCAGATTTAGTTATGAAACCACACCAACAAGACCGATATTAGAAACATCGTGGGTGATGTCTTCTATTAGATTTACTTTTTGGCTTTGTTTCTTCTTCGACAGCCTACAGTCTAAAGCTCTATGACTCATCTTGTCACAGTTAAAGCATTTTCCTTAGAACTTTGTTTGCTTCTTAGAGATTCCTCTTTTCAGTCCCAATTTAGAATTTATTTTCTTAGAAAATCGAGAAGGTTCTTCAGCATTCGCCTTTTCTACTTGTTGAACGACCACTTTCTTATAAAATTTTATGTTATCTTCTTTAATCTGAAGCCTAACAACTAATTTTTAGTGTTCATCTCCTTTCACTTATACTTGAGATAGTTCTTGAATTCTTCCATCCAGGCGGAAACATCTTAATGATAGAAGCTATTTAGAAGGTTTCACTTAAAGTCATCCCATTGGCATGAATCTCATATAAGATAACTTGTAGTTTTTGAACTTGATTGACTACCGTTCTAGAATCCACCATTTTATAGTCAAAGAACCGGCCCAAAATAACCTTATTTGTATCGGCATCCTCGGTTTTATATTTATGGTCTATGGCATCCAATAGCTTCTTTAATGTTTTCTTTGTACTGTACACAGAGTACAAAGAATCAGTCAAGCCATTCACTATATAGTTCCGACACAAAAAGTCAGAATAATTCCAAATATCAAAAGCCTTGACTGCTTGGATATCATGCTCATCTTCTTGAGCATAGGAGCTATCTACTTCAAGAATCTCAAGAAATTCCGTATAGTCAGGTAGAACAGCATCTTTTGCTGCCACCCATTGAATCTCTCTGGTTTTTTCCCCATAGTTTATGAGATGAGCTACAATAGCATGTGTTTGAGTAACCGACAAGGTTGTCTCTACAGTGGTGGCTTGTTGGATACTTTAAGAACTCATCTCTGAAAAATCACAGAAGACTGGTATGAGTAATTGAAAGAATTCGAAAATAATTATTACAACAAAAAAATTAAATTTGAAACATTACACTATTATGATCGTAAGACTGTTTTTCAAAAGTAATGAAACATGTTACAATAGTGATGATACAATTATGTGTTCATTAAGCATAAAATAGAAACAAAATCTATAAAATAGTAAATAATGAAGTAGTAAATAGAAATAGAATCTGTAATGATAAAACAAAATATTAAACAGATCATAAACTAAATAAACAATTGAAGAGAAGATTGAAACTAGAGAGGTAAGAAACTGAGAATCAAACCGAGGCCTGTTATGCAATAGTTTCCTTAAAATAGTTTTGCCCCTTTACGTTGGTGCTGAAGGTGGAACGACATTTGTCTCCTAAGATACAACACGAATGAATAGTAAGGACGCACCATCGATATATTTCGGTGAACTCAAAAAGTGATCTGAACTCTACCACACTAGAAACTTGGAACTCTAGAGATGGAATGAAAAATAAAGAGATTTTGATTTTTGGTGGTTTCCAGATGGAGGAAGGATGCCAATTTATAGGCTCATGAGTAGAGATGAGATTAATGAGAATTTAATCAGGGTTTAATACATACTTAAATATGATGAAACAAAAAATTTAATTCTACCCTTTCATCTTCATACATTTTTGCTGAAAAAAAAATTATTTAAGAGAGAAGAAACAAAAAGTGGGCCAAGAGAACAGAGCTATTTTTGGGCCGATATTTAGAGCTTCCAAGTGCTAGTGCACACGAGGCAAATCCAATCCAGTCCAAATTTGCACCTGCCTGTAGGTGCACATAAATGAGAGCATTGTACCTTATATTTTATTACTTATTAACAAATATGCAATTCTATATAAATACCCTCCCACTTATTCTCCTTTTCAATGTGGGACAACTTTTCTCCTTCATTTTTTCAATTTCAAACCATTCCAATAGTTTCACTTTGAAATTTAATTTCTTATTCACACATTAATTATTTTGAGCATACCATATACATATTCGAAGCTCTCATAGAGGTGAACCCGAATCAATTTTGACATTTCAGTTACATAAAGTGGACCCTACTCAAAATCGAGCATAAACATAGCATGCTGAGTTAATTTTCCAACAATTCTTACACGCTAAAAGTTTGAAATATTCATTCATTTTTCCTAAATTATAATTGAGATTTTTTAAAGAAAACTATGTAAACCCCCTGAATTTCGAACAACCTATAGTCGATAGGCAAATGAATTCTAGCTAATTAATTTTGAAGCGGTACAGTTCTCTTGAATAATTAAAATTCATGAGATATA
Source organism: Coriaria nepalensis (assembly GCA_027186245.1). NCBI lineage: Eukaryota > Viridiplantae > Streptophyta > Magnoliopsida > Cucurbitales > Coriariaceae > Coriaria > Coriaria nepalensis. The sequence continues at coordinate 4,484,884 of CP114499.1, read as the reverse complement.
TGGTAAGGAAAAAAAGTAAAATGTATGTATATATATATACATATACATATGTAGTAAAAATCTACAAAAGGTGTTAGTAAATATATATATAAAGTAAATATATATACATATAAAGGTGTTAGAACCAGCGAAAGTATTAAGCAGGAGATGTCATTGCAGGCAGATGATCAAGTCCACCTCCTACTTTGGATAAGCAGCTGGGCAGGATAAGGATGCATGTTCAAAGCTAAGATGAATAATGATTTTAGATCGGGTTTGGGAAAAAGGGAACCTCACTGTAGATCGTCTTCTTCATTTAGAAAACAAGGCTGCTCTTGATTTCTTGCACACACTTAGACGAAGGTCAAGCAACTAAGTTAGATCATGACTAAAGGACAGACGTAACAAGCAGTAAAAGTAAGTGAACAGTCGACCCTTACCTTCTTAAGTTCTAGATATGGCGCATATTCTGCGGATTGTAGGATTTATAAAATCTAAAGCTAATAAGTAGAATACTCAGGTTGAGGAAGATGGAATAGTTGTTGGGTTAAGTTATCATCTAAGAATGAAACTAAACAAATAGAAAATCCAAAAAGGAAGGAAGAGAACTCGGTCTGGATTGGGAACTTAGACCGAGAGACATTATATTAGGTCTCGGTCTAGTAAGGAAGAAAGAGTCCTTATTCTAGATCGGGAACTCAGACCGAGAGACGTTATATTAGGCTCGGTCTAGGAAGGATGAAAAAGTCCTCGGTCCAGATCATGAACTCAGACTGAGAGACGTTATGTTAGGTCTTGGTCTGGGAAGGAAGAAAGAGTCCTCGTTCTGGATTGGAAACTTAGACCGAGAGATGTTATATTAGGTCTCGGTTTGGGAAGGAAGAAAAAGTCATCAGTCTGGATCAGGAACTTAGACCGAGACACGTTATATTAGGTCTCGGTCTAGAAAGAAAGAAAAAATTATCGATATGGATCGGGAACTCAGACCGAGAGACATTATATTAGGTCTCGGTCTGGGAAGGAAGAAAACAATTGGAACTAGATTCCTAAAAATAAATGAGAAGTGCTTAGTGAGAGAAATCAACTAAATAGAAAAGCTTATAGAAAGTTAAGTTTTTATTAAACTAAGTTAATTTTTTAATTGTATAGGCAAACAACGGACTCAATGTTCGTGAACTACATAATTCCTAAAGGAAAGCTTGGAATCCAAGTAAGCACGATCTTACCTACAATATGGAACATGTTTTATAAAATTTAATGAGTGGTTGAATTGATTGACTCCTAAGATGATCATGTTGCTGCAACAGTCATCATGAATTGAGTGCCTGTTAAGATAGCTAAATTAGCTATGGATTATTGATTCCTGAATTTCACAATAGCATATGTTCGTAGATGAATTACGTACATTTACCTCATATTTATATTAGGAAATTGAGGGAAATAAGTGAAATAAAATATGAAGTAAGAAAGGGAACCACCCAAAGGAAGCAAATGTCTTGAAGAGAGGGATAATGAAAGTTAAATATCACACTAACCCTCGAGTGGATTAAGGCTTAATGAAGATGAGATCGTGATAAGTTATGCAAAGAAGCAATAAGAGACAGCAAGTATAAACATCATCTACAACATAAAAATTGTTTTGAAACGTGATTAGTTGTGTTCCAATGATTACATGGTTGCTCATGATGTGAATTAAATTGTAGTTATGAAATGATTGATTGTGATGAGTGCTAAAATTATTATAGTTGTTGTTATAGAAAAATCTTGAATAACATATGCACTCATAAGCATCATGCAAAGTTCATCTCATATTTCATGTAAGAAATTAAGAAGTATATGAAGATAGAAAGAATGAGATAAAGTAAGATGTGTCGTACCGACCCTCAAAAGAAGGCCACGAGGCCCAATGAAAAGAGGATTATGATGATACATGCGCAAGGCATAAAAATGAAAGGACTATGGTTAAGTTTGGATTGGGTCGCTTCCTCAACTTTTCATTGATCAAGCGATCGAATGGTATGTACATAGTGCCCAATAAAAAGAATAAGTAAGAAAACATTAGAAAGATTTAGAAAGGAGCATGTGATAATATTTACGGAAAGTATGAGTCTAAGAATTCTATATATTACTTGTCTCATACATCATGTGCATTCACAACTAATTTGTGAGTTATGTCTATACTTGTTGAGCGAAAGCTCATGTCTGTTGTTCCATGTTGTAGGCAATACAAGCTAAGTAATTGATTAAGTTACCCTGACAACTTGCTGAGTGACTGTGATGATGATGACAGAGGTAGTGGTACAAAGACTATAGCAATGCTATAAACTTCCACTTTAACATGGTAAAAAGTGATGGTCGGAAATATTTTGGTACATAGCTAAGGCATGGCCAATGTTTTGAGAAACTCTTTTTATAAATAAAGTTTTTAAATGATTTGTGAAACTAATTCTTTAGTGGAAACAAAAATTTACAATGATTTTATGAGAAAAAGTTAGTAGTGTAATGGTCCGGATAACGCGGGTCGCTATAGACTATATCTACGATGAACCGGTGTATTTCAGCTACACACAAAATTAATGTAATGTATAATATGACACTTTGAAATTGACATATATAATTAAGATAAAACGATATATCGAAAATAAAGTAAACTCAAGAATTTCTCATCATAATTATCCAACAATAATGCTCTTATGTCACATGCTACATAGTTAGTTTAGAGAAATTTGTGATGGTAGCCTCATTTTGAGTTTTGTTTAAAAGTAAAATAAATTTTTTTTTGTCAACCTACCTTTTTATAATTTCATAAATTATAAAAAATAAGAAAAAATTGAAAAGACTTATTTACCCCTTTACAAAATTTTAAAAAGACTTAAATAAGAACTCGAGGCCCGCACTTCGTCATTGTTTCTTCACTGTCAACGCAGAAAGATGCAAGCAAGCCTCCATTTTTACGATTTTCTTCTCAAATTGCTTTTCATTTTCATTTTAACTGTGTGAGAGAGTGTTTCAGAAGGTCGAAAGTCAATAATAGTGAGCTGAAAGATGGTTAAGAAGGTTTCGACATGAAAAGAAGGGAGAAGCGGGGGAGGTCGAAGGAGCATGTGAAGGAGGAACCGAAAAGGGGCCGAAGCGATCCTAAAGCAATGAGCGAAGGTTAAACCTTTTATCGGAGCAGGTATGTTGATTTCTCTATTTTAGTTAGAATTTTATGAAATAAAGGTTTTTTTTTGTCAGTTTAATATGAGATTGAACGCCTATGTATGTAAGATATTTTTTATTGTATTTGACTGATATTGATGAATTTTGAGCTAGCAATTAGTATGTTATTGATTTGTAAAAAAATTCCAATTTTCCAAAATCCCAAATTCCCAATTTGTCATTAGAATAATATAATATATTTGAAATAAGGGTTTTTTTTTTGGTCCCTTGATCTGAGATTGGGCGCCTTCTGTGTATTTTTTAAATTTTTTATTGTGTTTAATGATTGATGAGATTTGGGTTTGAAATTAGTTTGTTATTGATTTGTGAAAAAATTCCTAATTTCCTAATTTTCCAATGCTCCATTATTGTTTCATGGTGTAATTGGTTGGTTGTTTAATTTTTGGTGTGTGTCTTTTATTTGTAGTTATTGATGTGTCACTAAATTTGTGCTTTTGGTGTGTGTTCCAGGTGTTAGAAGGTGATAGTCCTTATGCCCTTACACCGATCCTTTCGAAAGAGTTGTATTTTAAAGCACGTGTTCATACTCCATCAAAGCAAGAAATAGTAATCTGTGATATAAAGAGTAGGCTTTCAAACAAACATTTGGCTGGGTTTCGAAAAACCTGTGTGGGTCACCTACTTGATCTGGACGAGAAGCTGTTGACGTTAGGTAAACTAATTAATTTCTTACTGATCCGTCGAACGGATTGCAAAAAGGAAAAAGAATTGTGGGTTTTGGTTAGTGGAAAGACAATGAGATTTAAGCTAAGGGAGTTCTCACTTATGACAGGGCTGAACTGTGAGGACTACCCTAGGTCAGAAGAGGTGGAGCGATTAGGAAATGACAAGCGGCTTTTGAATAAGTTTCTTGGGGGGTATACTTGCTTACTTCTGAAACTACGAGAAAGGTTTCTGAAGATTGACAAGAAAGATAAGTATCTCGTCAACATGGCAGTTGCTTACTTTGTGGAGGGTGTGCTAATGACCTAAGAGGCGAAGGCAAAAGTTAATGGATGGACGTTCTCGATTACCGGTAATTTGGAGAAGTTCAACAAATACCCTTGGGGTATAGCTGCATTCGAGAGGACGATTGGTTCACTTCAGAAGAATGTATTGGAGAAAACCCTAAAACGTAAAGCTTCTAGTATTGAAGATGAAACTTACACACTTTAAGGATTTCCTCTTCCTTTTCAAGTTGGTAGTCTATATTTTTTTGTATAATTTGTTGACCTTTGAACGAAATAAAATAGTATGTGCTAACCTTTTTACTATACAGGTATAGGCTTATGAATTAATCCTATATCTTGCAAAACAAGCTGCAATCCAGAAGTCGGCCAATAAGATACCCTGGATATTAAACTAGAGCTCGAGGTCCAAGCACATCGTAACTCATGAGAACATGGAATCGTAGTTACATATGGATGTGGTGAGTAATTCGTCTATATTATTTACTTTACGATACTCAATAATATTTATTTGACATTGACAATTGTATATTTCAGCTCATTATTTGTGGTATATTAAAGGTTACATTAGAGGATGAAAGTCGGTCTTATATGAGAAATTTAGGTAGCTTTGAGGATTATGTAGATGATGTGGTGGATGGTTTGGCAGTGGAATTGAAGGATGAAGTTCGTGAACCGTATGTTGAATCAATAGTGGCAGTTGAAGAAGAAGAAGAAAAATTAGAAGAAGAGAAGGAAGTAGAGGAAGAAGTAGAAGAGGAGGAAGTTTCATAAAAAGTAAGAAATGATGTGGAACTCATTTTAAAGCGAGATGTTGGAAAGAGAAAGAGGACTAATTTTGTGGAGGTTGTTAAGGAGGGTGTGACGGAAGCAGTTAAGGAAGTTCTCGGTGAGGTTATGAGGGAATACCATGAAGAGGTTAGGCACATGGTGAAAGAGGCTGTGAAAGATGTAGTTAAGGAACTATTAGGGGAGGAATCCCGATTTCAAACTCCATCATTCTCCCGACACGTGAATCCAATTCATGTCCCTACCTCAGCACGTGAATCCACCTCGACACATGATATGTCGGCCCCTTAAGCTCTTGGTTCTTAGTTAGGTGATAGGTTAGATGCTTTAGGTGATGAGTTACAATCACCAGAACGGGAGGATCTTACAGGGATTGCGGTGGGAATTGTGGAAGGAAGGGGTAAGAGGAAAAGGAAGCCAGGTCGAGTAATTCTTTCTCCATATATTAACCTTTATAAAAGGAAGGTCTATCCGGAGGGTCAAATACCGATGGTTGATCCACTAATGGAGCCTAATACTAACAACTATGAAGCCATGTCGAGGTGGCTGTTTGAGAAAGGCGTAAACATGTAAGTTATTAATTTTCTAAAGATTGAGTGTTTTGGATCTTTATATTAGTGTAAATATAGTAATTTGTTACTTTTGAATTACAGGACCCTTGTGATGGGATTTGATAGTCGGACATTCGATAAAGTATGGTTTGAAACCATTACCATTTCCAGAGAGTGGCTGAAAGGCGATGGAAGATTTATTTCCTGTTTATACATTATCATTAATATTATTTTCCTTGTCTTATATTTGTTCTAATTATTTTTTACAATACGTAGATGAATACATATACTTATTAAAGATGTGTCAAGCCATTTTCCCTAATGTCCTTGTCTTATACCAATGCAATCTTTAAGAGAGGGCATCTCTGATGAAGCAACTTATCAAATGAAGCAATCCCTTCCCTTCTGACCTAATCATCAAGCAGATCCCATGAGATAAAAGACATCAATCATTAATCATCACCAGAGTCATTATCTACTTTACAGCCTCCCTTATGTTCCATACAGCCAAGAGCTGTAAGAGCATCCTTAATAATTCCATGAGATGCCTTATTTTTTAAGTTAGCAATGAACCCAACTCCACAAGCTCCTCTCTCTGATAGTATATCTTCCAAGTTTGAAACCCGCTCATATTTAGAAAAGTGGTAAAAGTCCCATCCCGAATATTTTTCATGAAATGAGTAGACAGCTTGACAACATTCTAAGAACTACTTATGGATGGTGTACCAAATTCAAAATTTTATACTTCGTCGAATTTGGTATTTATCTTCTTAGAAAAAAATAAACAGTACATTTTTGAAATGACATTCAAGTAATCCAAACAGTTTAGCATAATAGACCTTGCAACTCATAAAACATTGAGATAATCCTAAATTCAACTTTTGAGCATTCATTAACATCTATCGCAATGTTAAATCATGTCACACTTATCTTCTTTTTAGAAATTAGGAGTAAAATATGTGGTGTCAAATTATAAAATTGTAAAACATCTGGTGTCACCCTTAATTCGGTAAAGAAAGAAAAGGAAACAAACATAGTTTGCATTTATGAACTAAAAATAAAAATAAAAAACAAAACATAATAATAATAATATAATATTAATATAATAAAACATAATAACTCGGTCTCACGGATGGTGAAATGAAAATAACAAAACAAAATTGTTCACTACGGAAGACAACTCAATCGGATCATCACTAAGGCAAGCATCGGTATACCTCAAGTAAGTACCATAGGTTTCGATTCAGAAGGACCACCTGACTCGACTCATCCACAAGAGAACTGCTCCGTCCAAAATCGAGAACAGCTTTAACAGAAGACGATGAGCTCTTGGTAACAAACTGAGGAAAGCTCCGAGTGACTGATGAAGAAGAGGAATAAGAGCCTCCTAATTTCTTTCTCGTCCCATTCGCTTTACAGTAAAAACCGATGAAATCAATCGACGAGAGCCTATTAGTAGGCGAGAGAAGCAGAGGAGGATGAGTAGCAGCAGAACAACCATTCGAGGTGCGGAGCTGAGAAACGAAAGAGGAAACGGGCTGCAGAGCCATAATGGACAGAGAAGAGAGGTAGTAGAGAAAGAGAGAAAAGCGATGATGAGGAAGAAGAAGAGATAGACTGATAGAAGAGAGAGCTGTCCTGGAGGCACCCGCGCCTCACCTCTTTTCTGCCTTAATTTACTTTTTCTTCTTTTTCTGATAGCTCCAAAACACTTTGGAACAGGCTATTAAACGTGCGTTTTATTGGAATCTTTTTTCTGATAGTTTAATATGCTTATTAAAAAGTGTTATTTCTTTAGATTGATACAATATCAACTCAATGAGTAGATTATTTTGTCTTTTTTGTTATCTTAAATATTTGTTCCCAAATTTACGTAACGACTCTTCTATTGAAATGTTCAATATATGATTTGCATATAATGTAAATAGATTTCCCTAAAAAAGAAAAAAAAAATATATGTATATATATATATTATTCTATTTTTAAATATCAATTTATAATATGATATAAATTATATTATATTCTTTTAAATATCAATTTACAGTAAAAAGATGTAAATATTATACTATTTTTATGTTATGTTACTTCATTGAGTATTATAATAAAAGATATAAACAGTAGTAGTATCTCCTACATATCTATAATTTTGAATTGTTTATTATATTGTTCTTTAACCATCATGAAATTATAATTTGTTCTAAAATGTATTATAGGACATAAATTTTGTCCCATTAGGTCAGTCATGATTTTCATAACTTTATATTTGAATCCTCTTTTGTTTTTCTTTAGAACAGCGAATTACGATTTTTATTTTATTTTTTAAAATTCCAAAGTGATTGTGTTATCAATGAGCTATTATTATTATTTAGAAAATTTTATATTTAAAATTTGAACCATACTCTCAATTCAAAATTGATATATATAATAAAATTTTGATAAATTAATATTATTAGGATTTTAAAAAATTTATTAATTTAATAAAATATTAAATTATTCAAAAATTTTAATATTTCATATTCAAGTTGAGACCATAAATATTATTATTTAATCAAAGTTATTAATTTATTGAGATTCTACTAATTATTATCATTTTATTATTCTTATAAGATAATATATAGAAAACATAAACTTTAATAATCTATAAATAGTACATAATCTATAAAATAGTAAATAGTAATACAATAAATAAAAACAAAATATATAAAATAGTAAATAGTAAAATAGTAAACAAAAACAAAATCTGTAAAATAAAAATCTAGAATAGTATACGTAATCAATCTACGTACTGGAATCTGTAATGTTAAGCATAATGTTATTAATGTAGAGACATAAAATGACATTAATTTTTTGTACTTTTGACATAGACATATTTGTCACACTCATTGATTTTGAAACCATTAATCATCATTGTGTGATTAAATTTTTCATGTCATTGCTTTGGTGCTTGCGTTAAGTCATAAAAAGATTTCACCAGTTTACAAACTTTCTTTTCTTATCATAAGGCTATGAAACATTTAGCAACCTCTATGTAGATTTTTTTCATTCAAATCTCCATTCAGAAAAGCTATTTTCACATCTATTTGATGTACTTTTAGATTTCGCTAAATAACAATCGCAAGTATCATTTTAATTGAATTTATTCTCGTTAGAAGAGAATATGTGTCAAAGTAATCAAGGTTTTCTCGTTGCTTGTATCCCTTAATTATAAGTCCAACCTTGTACTTGTCAATTAACCCATCAACTTTCATTTTTCTCTTAAAACTCCATTTAAACCCTAGAGGCTTACTACCTAGAGGAAGATCTACTAGCTCCTAAGTATGATTTTGTAAAATGGGTTCAATTTCACTGTTGATAGTCTCTTTTCATAAAGAACTTTCAGATGAATTCACAACTTAATTGAAATTTTGAGATTCACCTTCTAATAGGAAAATTAGAAAATATGTACCAAAGCTTTTTCTGTCCTAGCTCTTTTGTTATGTCGAGATTCAATTTCAACCTCTTGTTCTTGGTCCTAACTATTTTCACTAATAGCCTCAAGTGTTTGTTTAGACGAACTCGATTTTGCTTGGGACCTACATGGGAATACATGTTCAAAGAACGATGTATTTCTAGATTCTATTATCATATTCTTGTGAATGTTTTGAATTTTAGACTCATATACAAGAAATCGATATGTACTACTATTATTTGCATAGCCAATGAAGATGTAATCAATCATTTTTGGACTTATCTTTACCTTATTTGATAGAGGTACGACTACTTTGGCAAGACACCCTCACACTCGTAAGGATTAAGAGGAAGACTTCTTTTCTTTCCATAATTCATATGGTGTCTTTCTAGCATCTTTTTGGGGTATTTTATTTAAAAGGTAATTTTCCGACAAGACGGCTTCTCCCCACATATTCTAAGGTAACCTTGAACCGATCAACATCGCATTAATCATTTCTTTCAATGTACGATTTTTCCTTTCAGTAACCCCATTTGATTTGGGTAAATAAGGAGTAGTGGTTTGATGTATGATACCATATTGTGCACATATTGCTTCAAATGGTACGACTTATTTACCACCTCGTTCAATTATTAACTTCTTTATTTTCTTGTTAAGTTAATTCTCAACATCATTCTTAAAGAGAGTAAGTTTCTTTAAAGCTTCATCCTTACTTTTTAATAAATACACATAATAGTAATTTGTGCTATCATCGATAAAAGTAACAAAATATTTATTACCACCTCTAGTTTGAATGGATTTAATATCACATATATCGCTATGGATTATTAAATCAAGAGGTTTGGCATTTCTTTCAATTCCTTGAAATGATGACCTCGTTTGTTTTGCCTTATTTTGAAAGTTTGGTATGTTATCCATGTTAATTAATTTATATAAGGAGTTATAATTAATCTAGCATGCCATAGATTAGAAAACTCAAGCAACTAAGCAGAAGAACTAGCTTTATTAATTTTTGAGATTACAGTCATTACATTAAGCTTGAAAAGCCTATAAGAAACATATCCCTTACCCACCTATATTCCAATTTTTAACACAACTACCTTATCAGATTCGTAGACTAGACAAAATTAGTGCTTGCTCAAGAGTGAATCAGATACAAGGTTCCTATGGATTTCAGGCATATACAAAACATTATTAAGAGTAAGCTTTTTTCTCGAAGTCATCTTCAGAACCACCTTTCTTTCACTAGCTATCTCAAGCATGGTTGAATCCCCATAAATAGCTTCTCTCTATTAGTAATGGGTTCGAAGGAAGTAAAAATTCCTTTGTCTGAGAATATGTGCTTAGTAGCACTAGTATCAATCCACCATTCTCTCGGATTTGACCCCACCAAATTCACTTCTGAAACCACAACAGTAAGACTGATATCAGAAACATCTTGGGTGATGTCTTCCATTAGATTTACGTATTGGCTTAGTTTCTTCTTCAACAGCCTACAGTCCAAAGCTATGTGACCCATCTTGTAACAGCTAAAGTATTTTCCTTGGAACTTTATTTCCTTCTTAGAGATTCCTTCTTTTGGTCCAAATTTAGAATTTATTTTCTTCAGACTTCGAAAATGTTCCACAACATTCACTTTTACAACATGTTGAGTGACCTATTTTTTATTTGATTTCATGTTATCTTCTTCAATTCAAAGCTTAACTACCTGATTTTCAATATTCATCTCCTTTCGCTTATGCTTGAGATAGTTAATGAAATTTCTCCATCCAAGCAGAAGTATCTCAATGATAGCAGCTATTTGGAAGGTTTCACTTAAAGTTATTCCCTCAACATGAATCTCATGCAAGATAACTTCTACTTCTTGAACTTAATTGACTACTGTTCTGAAATCCATTGTTTTATAGTCAAGGAACCAGCCCACAATAACCTTTTTAGTACCGGTATCCTCAGTCTTATATTTATAGTTTAAGACATCCTATAGCTCATTTGTCGTTTTCTTTCTACTGTACACAAGTATAAAGAATCGATCAAGCTGTTCATTATATAGTATTGACACAGAAACTTAGAATGATTCCAAGCATCAATATACTGACTGCTTGGATATCATGCTCATCATCTTTGAGCACAAGAGGAATCTCTTTAAAGAATCTTGCGAAATTTAGTATAGTCAGGTAAAACGACATCTTTTGCTACCACCCTTCGAAATTATGCTCATTGAATTTCTCAGGTTTTTACCCATGGTTTATGGGATGAGCTACAACAGCATGGTTTGAGTAACTGGCGAGGTTGTCTCAGCTATGGTAGCTTGTTAGATACTTTTAGAACTCATCTCTAAAAAATCACATCAGAAAAGATTGGTATGAGTAATTAGAACAATTAGAAAATCATTATGACAGCAAAGAAATAAAATTTGAAACGTTACACAATTATGATCATAAGACTCTTTTTCAGAAGTAATGAAACCTATTATAATAGTAATGATACAGTTATATGTTCATTAAAGATGCATTAAATATGTTTATTAAATATCATAATGAGAATAAACTATTTTCAGTTATAGGATAATATATAGTTAACAAAAACTTTAATAATCTACAAACATTAAGCATAAAATAGAAACATAATCCATAAAATAGTAAACAATAATATAGTAAAAAGAAATAGAATATGTAAGACAGTAAATAATAAAGTAGTAAACAAAAATAGAATTTGTGAAACAAAAATAGAATTTGTGAAACAAAAATCTAGAATAATATATGTAACCCATTTATGTACTGAAATCTATAATGATAAAACATAATATTAAACAGATCATAAACTAAATAAATAGTCGAACATGAGATTGAAATTAAAGAGGTAAGAAACTAAGAATCAAACTGAGGCCTGTTATGTAACAGTTTTCTTAAAACAGTTTTGCCCTCTTACATCGGTGTCGAAGGTGGAATAATATATGTCTCCTAAGAAAAAATACATATCAATAGCAGCAGCGCACCACCGATACTATTCTAGCAAACTCAAAAAGTGATCTGAACTCTACCATACTGGAAACTTAGAACTCTAAAGAGAATGAAAAATCGATAGAGATTTTGTTTTTTAGTGGTTTCTAAATGAAGGAAGCCTGCCAATTTATAGGCTTATGAAGGGAAAGAAAATTAATGAAAATTTAATCTGAAATTTAATTTGGATTTAATACAGAGTTAAAACTGATGAAAATCAAAATTAAATTCTACCATTTCATCTCTATATGTATTGTAGAAAAAAAAATTATTCAGGAAAGAAGAAACAAAACGTGAGCCAAGGTGAATCGGATGGTTTTCAGGTCGACAATTGGCGCGCTCGAGTGTAGGGGCACATGAGCCAAGCCTTATCAGGTTCATATTTGCACCTCACTACAAGCATACGTAAGAGAGAACATTCTAGCTTATAATTTTTTTACCCATTAACAAATGTACAATTTTATCTATATAAACACTCCTTCATTGTTTTCCATTTCAAATCATTCCAATTGTTGCACTTTGAGGTTTAATTTCTCATTCACCCATTAATCATTATGAGCGTACTATATACCGATTTGAAGCTCTTATGGAGGAGAATCCGAATCAATTTTCACATTTCATTTACACAAAGTGAGACTCACTCAAAATCGAGTAAATATTATATGTTGAAATGCTAATTTTTGAACAATTCTTACATGCTAAAAGTTTGAAATATTCATTCATTTTTCTTCAACTATAATTGAAATTTTTTAAAGCATAACATATTTATAATAAATCGATATATTTAAGCCACACATAAAATTAATATAATATATAATATGACGTTATAAAATTAATATATATAATTAAAATATATCATTATATTGTAAATAAAGTAAACTCAATAATTTCTGATTATAATTATCCAACAAGAATGCTCTTATGCAACATACGACGTAGTTAATTAAAAACAATAAATAACAGTATAACAATAGCAAACGTATGACATATGCTACGATGAACTTTGAACCAATCTCTTGCTTGTAGAAGACAGACATAGTTTTTTGACGTAAATTACTTTCCACTTTAGGTTTTCTGATTTAGAAATGAAACCAATTTTTTGTTTTAAAATGACCAATAATAAAGGAAAAAAAACAATAGATAAATAACAATTGTAAATTGTAAATCTCAATCTTTTCGTTATCCTAAGGGGAGAGCTTCACGACTACAATTTGAAAAAAAAAAAAAAAGTACCAAAAATTATTGAAAAGGTGGATTTCCAATTGTACTCAAAGTCAGTCACTACAGATCAGCACCAAACACAATTTTGGAAGGCTAGAATTTTCTCTAGAGGTTGCTTTCATGTTCCTCATCTACTACCACACATGTACCAACTTTGTCCACAAAAATCCTATTTTAACTCCTCTTGCTATAAACAATATTTTGTTTCAGTAGCCCGTGCGACATATAGATTCATATGTTGTTGTCCCTATCTACGTGTTAAGGATACATGCGTAAAAAGAACCCATCAACGTGAAGGTAAGACTGCCTTCTGATATGAACTACACCTAAAAATGATGAATTCGTGATTCAATGATCCATGATCATTTTACTTAGATTCGAATGGAATGTCAAGACCTCACAATCCGAGATGAAATAACAGATTAATAAGTGGGATGAACGTCACAGATAAATTTGATAAGTTCGAAAAGTTCTAGAAGAACTAAAGATAATTTTCTCTCAATTATTTTATAACTGATCTGTCCCTACAAAAAAAATCAGCCCTCTTTATATAGAAAAAGTTCCAGCAGAGAAAACACAACCTAAGCAATGTGAGATTCTTAAAAAACTAAGCAGACAACTAAATAAAGCTCAATAAGACTAAATAGACAATTAAATAGAGCTCAATTACCCCAATCTGATCAAAATAACTCAAAAACCAAAAACAATACTCTATTCCCATGTGATTTAGAGATATTAAACTCAAATAAATACTTTCAAAGTAGTTAGAAGGCTTTATCAATCATTTGGGCTGATTATGATGATATTGGCTCAAATCAGCTCGAAACTCTTCAGTAAGTTCATTCCTTCATTATGGACTTCTCCAAGGCTTGAACTACTGAATACCATCTTTAGGAATCACATTCACCACCTTCAATGGGCGTCCATGAATGGGCGTGAGCCCATGTTACTTGAATCAGCCCATTAAGCGCTTCTTTGAATTTCTTCGCATGAGCTCTTGTAACGGGGCCAATGAGAACTTGAATTGGGTATGAATATGCATCAATTCATGTGCTAGGCTTATCCTCATCATTCCCCTCCTCTTGAAAAGGATTTGTCCTCAAATTGTCACCTACATCAAAATGACTTAAATCAACAATATTAAAAGAAGCACTTACATCATATTCACCAGCTAGATCTAGCTTGTAAGCATTATCATTGATCCTTTCATGAACTTGAAATAGATCATCCCCTCTTAGAAGCAGCTTAGAATGCCTTTGCTCCAGAAATCATTCCTTTCTTATGTGCAACCAAACCCAATCTTCGGGTTCAAAAATCATCTTACAAAGCCCTTTGTTAGCTTGTTTTGCATATTGCTCAATTCTCTGCTATATCTTGAACTTTGCCTTCTCATGTATCTACTTAACAAAATCAGCCTCCCTCTTTCCATCTAAGTTAACATGCTCAAAAATAGGTAATGGAGATAAATCCAATGGAGTTAGAGGATTAAATCTGTAAACAATCTCAAATGGTGAATACTTAGTGGTAGAATAAATAGAACGATTATAAGCAAACTCAACATGCGGTAAACAATCTTCCCAAGTTTTGATGTTCTTTTTAATTATAGCTCTCAACAATGTAGATAAAGTTCTATTCATAACCTCAGTTTACCATTAGTTTGTAGATGACAAGTTGTAGAAAATAATAATTTAGTTCCTAATTTTTCCCACAAGGTCTTTCAAAAGTAACTCAAAAATTTAGCATCCCTATAAGAAATAATAGTCCTAGGTATATCATAAAGCCTCACGAGTTCTCTAAGGAACAAATCAGCAACATTTGAAGCATCATCAGTTTTATGACATGAAATAAAGTGTGCCATCTTAGAAAAACCACCACAAATACTGAATCTCTTCATTTCTTAGACCTAGGCAAACCTAAAACAAAATTCATCGAAATATCAGTCCAAGGTTCACTAGGAATTGGCAATGGGGTGTATAACCTATTGGAATTCACTCTTGATATAGCTTGTCTACAAGTGACACACCTACCACAAAGTCTCTCAACATCTCACTTCATATGTGGCCAATAGAAGTGCTCTTGCAAAACAACTAAAGTCTTAACAACTTCAAAATGCCCCATTAACCCTCTATCATGGGATTCCCTTACTAATAGATCTCTCAAAGAGCAATTAGACATGCATAACTTATTCTCTCGAAACAAAAACCCATCCTGCCTAAAATACTTACCACTAGCAGATTTCACACAAGAATGATACTCAACACTAAAATCGTGGTCATTAGCATATAACTCTTTGATATGTTCAAATCCAAGCAATTTAGCATTAAGAGTTGAGATAATTTGTACCTTCGAGAAAGCACATCTGCAATGACATTTTCCTTACCTTGTTTGTGATGAATGACATATGGAAATGGCTCAATGAACTCCACCCAACGAGCCTGTCGTTTGTTCAACTTATGGAAATGGCCCTTTAAATGTTTCAAGGACTCATGATCGATATAAACTACAAACTCCTTAGGCCATAGGAAGTGCTGCCATATCTCCAAAGCTCGAACCAATGCATACAACTCTTTGTCATAAGTTGGATCGTTTAAAGCTACTCAGCTTAATTTTTCACTGAAATATGCAATCGGTCTCCCTTTCTGCATAAGAACTGCACCTACACCAATTCCAGAAGCATCACATTCAATTTCAAAAGTCTTAGAGAAGTTAGGTAAAGACAATAAGAGAGCATTTGTTAACTTCTCTTTGATTAACTGAAACGCTTTTTCTTGTTCTTCTCCCTATCTAAATCCAACATTCTTCTTGATCACTTCCGTAAGTGGTGCGGCCAAAGTATTGAAATCTTTTACAAACCGTCGATAAAAGCTTGCAAGTTCATGAAAGCTTCGGACAGTAGCTACACTTCTTGGACTCAGCCAATCTAAGATAGCACGTACCTTTCCTCATCAACCTATATACTTTGAGCACTAACAACAAATCCAAGAAATACAAACTTATCGGTGCAAAAAGTACATTTCTTAGTGTTAGCAAATAATGTTTCGTTCCTAAGTACATCTATAACATATTTTAAATGTACTACATGATCATCTAAGCTTTTGCTATAAATGAGTATATCATCAAAATAGACAACAACGAATTTTCCTATAAATGCACGCAAAACATGATTCATAAGTCTCATAAAAGTGCTAGGTGTATTGGTCAAACCAAAAGGCACAACTAACCATTCATATAAACCATATTTTGTTTTAAAGGGTGTTTTCCATTCATCCCCTTCTTTCGTTCTAATTTGATGATATCCACTTTTCAAATCAATCTTAGAAAATACACTAGAACTATGCAACTCATCTAATCTAGGAATTGGATAACTATACTTTACCGTAATGTTATTGATGGCTTGACAATCAACGCACATCTTTCAAGTCCCATCCTTCTTAAGAGCCAACAAAACAGGAATCGCACATGGGCTCATGCTTTCTCTAATGTACCCCTTTTCCAACAACTCTCTAACTTATCTTTGAAGTTCCTTGGTCTCCTCCGAATCACTTCTATAAGCTAGTCAGTTCGGAATGGTCGTACCGGGCACAAAATCTTGCTCAATTCCTCGGATTGGAGGTAGACCATGTGGTGTTTTTTTAGGAAAGACATCCTCATAATCCTGCAAAAGAGCAACAAAAGAACTAGGCAAAACTTGTTCAAATTCGTTAGTGTTTAAAAGAGTCTCTTTATACAAAAGTATAATCATTGGTTGTCTCGAAAATAAAGCGTTCTTTATCTCACTCGCTCTTGCACATAAATTATTTTGTTGCTTCTCTTTTTTTCTCTCAATCGTCGAATCTCTTTTTTCTTTTTCTCTCTCTTTTTTCTCGACCTTCCTCTGATTATCATTCTCTTTTTCACTCATTTTCTTTTGTTCACTCTCTTTCTTTCGATCACTCTCCTTTTGCCGCCTCACTTGATCTTCATAAACCTAATTTGGTGTCATCAGAATAACAGTAACCGACTTTTGATTGTGTTGAAAAAAGTACTTATTAGAGAACCCATCATGTGTCACTCGCCTATCAAATTGCCATGGCTGCCCTAACAACAAGTGTCCAGCTTTCATTGGAACTACATCGCACAACACTTCATCTTCATATTTACTAATCCGAAATGAAACTATCACTTGTTTTTCTACCCTTACCTCGCCACTATCATTCAACTATTGTAACTTGTATGGTCGTGGATGCTTGAGTGTTGGGAGCCACAATTTTTCCACTAAGGTGGTGCTAGCAACATTAGTACAACTCTCACTATCAATAATCACACTACACACCTTGCTCTGAACGTAACACCTAGTATGAAAGATGTCTTCTCGTTGCACCGAGTCATCTTCTTTTACTTGCGCACTTAGAGCTCTTCTTGCCACCAACAATTCTCCTTGTATAACAAATTTCTCAGTTTCCACATCTTCTAATGATGGCATAGATTCACTGTCATCTTCATCATTAGTCTCAATCTCATCATTCTCACGCAACATCATAACTCTTTTGTTCGGACATTGGCTTGCTATGTGACCCCTACCTTGGCATTTAAAACATTTAATATCAGGATTCCGATTAGTGGAAGAATCTACTTTACCTTGGTTTCCATGTCTAGTCATCTCTGGTTTTAATTCACTCGTAAGTCTTGTTGTAGCCGACTTCTCCTCCTTCTTTACATAGCTTGGCTTCCAATAAGAAGAACTCGAACCAAGGGTTGTACGTGTACCACCCCTCCTCTTGATTTATTGTTCAACTTTGATGGCCATGTACACCATATCTTCCAACTCCACATAATGTTGCATCTCTACCTCATCATGAATTTCTCGGTTCAATCCATACAAAAATCTAGCCATAGTAGCTTCTCGGTCTTCTTCTATACTTGCCTTTATCATAGCAGCCTCAATATTCTTAAAATAATCTTCAACACTCTGATTTCCTTAAGTGAGACCTTATAGCTTTTGATACAAATTTCGATAGTAATGGCTGGGCACAAACCATCTCCTCATCACAGTTTTCAAATCCGCCCATGTCTCAATGAGACGTTCTTTATTTCTCCTAATATTTGTCATTAATTGATCCCACCAAACAATAGCATAATCAGTGAATTCAATAACAGCAAGCCTCACCTTTTTAATCTCGGAATAATGATGACAATCAAACACAACCTCCATCTTTTTTTCCCACTTAAGATAAGCTTCAGGATCAGTTTTTCGTTGGAAAGAAGGAATCTTCATCTTAATGCTACCCATATTATTGTCTTCTCGATTCCTAGCCTCTCTAAATCGCTCATATCTCCTAGGACTTCCAATTGAATTTCGATCATATCCTCTTCAAATTAAACTCCATTATATTCCTCACCTTCATCCCTCACTTCCCTAACTTGAACTATTTCCCTCCTACGTGCATTAAAAGCCGCTTGTCGTTGTTCCCTATGAGCTTTCTCCATTTGATCCAGCCATTCGTGTACATGCTCCAAATCCCTCCGCATCATACGCCTCATCTCTCCCATTATAGCTTCAGTAAATAATGTTAGATCAGCCACTCCTACATCTCCTTCATGACTATTATGAGACATTTTTTTTTTCTACAAAATAAGGTTAGAAATAAAAATAATAATGAAGTAAGGACCTTACCACACTCCCTCACGTGTTTCACTCAATTTCACTCGTGCTTCACTCAATATTCGGCTTTTACTCTCTAATATTCTCACACTCTCTTGCTTTTTCCACTCATAAAATCCTCTTTCAATCTTTTTTAGAATTGAACAAACAATTACCAAATCTCAGCAACAATCCACCAAGACACATCAATGTTCTAGTTTGAATTTATAATGAAGATAGGCGTGCTTAGAGTTTTAGCATAAGCTAAGACACATCAATGTTCTAGTTTGAATTTATAATGAAACTAGGCGTGCTTAGAGTTTTAGCATAAGCTATTGCAATTGAAACAATTAAGAATCATATCTTAATCTAATAAGACTTCACAAATGATAGTAAGAACACGAATAGTTTTTTGGAACTTTTGAATAAAGGACACTAAGAACACGAATAGAAGAACTTAAACTGAAATTTTCGTTTTTTTTTTTAATAAGAACAAACGAAATGAGGGATGGAAAATTATAAAAAAATAGATAGATAAACCTTAGACTAGAACGAAAGCTCTGATACCAAATGATACAAACCACACTAAGAAATGACGAATTCGTGATTTAAGGATCCAGGATCATTCTACTCATATTCGAATGTAATGTAGAAGATGCCACAATCCGGGATGGAATAATAGATTGATAAGTGGGGATGAACGTCACAGATAAGTCTGATAAGTTTGAAAAGTTCTAGAAGAGCTAAAGAAAATTTTCTCTCAATTATTTTATAACTGATCTGTCCCTACAAAAGAAATCAGCCCTTTTTATATAGAGAAAGTTCCAGTAGAGAAAACATAACCTCAACAATGTGCGATTCTTAGGAAACTAAGCAGACAACTAAATAAAGCCCAATAAGACTAAACAGACAATTAAATAGAGCTCAGTTACCCCAATTTGATCAAAACAACCCAAAAACCAAAAAAGTACTCTATTCCCATGTGATTTAGAGACATTAAACTCAAATAAATACTTTAAAAGTAGTTAGAAGGTTTTATCCAACATTTGGGATGATTTTTATGATATTGGCCCAAATCAGCTCGAAACTCTTCAATAAACTCATTCCTTTATTATGGACTTCTCCAAGGCTTGAACTACTGAATATCATTTTTGAGAATCACATTCACCACCTTCAATAGGCCTTCATGAATGGGTATGAGCCCATGTTACTTGAATTAGCCCATTAAGCATTTATTTGAATTTCTTCACACGAGCTCTTGTAACGGGACTAACATGAACCTGAATTGGATCTGAATATGCATCAATCCATTTGTTAGGCTTGTCCTCATCACCTTCCTTGGTCGAATAAGTTTCTAAAAATTTTAGAAATTTTGCGGTAGATTTTATTTATAATAGATCGATCTATTTTTATCACATAAGTCACATTTACACTATTAATTTAGGGTGAGCAACCTATCTGATCCAACTCCAATCTAATTGAGTATTGATCAGATTGGATTATGGAGTGCTTCAAATCGAATTGAAATAAGTCAAATTGCGGTCAGGTTGAGCCGATCCGACCATAGATTCTCTTTTTCTTTTTCTTTTTATTCTCTCCTTTTTTTTTTATATTTTGGTAGGTAGTATTAACAATTAAATATATATAGAAAAGTATGAAGCAATAAATACAATTAATGGAGGATTGAATTTTCTTTAAATAAAAATATATTTTAAAAAAATAATAAAAGATTCAATTTTTTAGCTTCAAAAGAAATAAAAATTTGTAAAATAGACCAAATTGAAATTTGTTTATAAAATGACCATATTTTAAAATTTAGGGGAATAACATTACTAATTTATTATTGTCTTCATTAAATGGAAAGAAATGTAAGGGATATCCCAATTTGGACCAGGATCTCGATCCAAACTAGTTCAACGAGGTTTGATCTAGACTTGATCTCAGTCCAAGCCATTGGACTGATCGAAATCTCATTCTATTGGTTTAGGCTGAGATTTCAGTCCAATCTTAGACTGGATTCCTTAGTTTGGTCTAGGCCAGACCAGCCTTAGATAGAGATTATGGTCCAAGCTAGACTAAGATCCTTGTCAAGGCTAGACCAATCATAGATCTTGGTCCAGGCCAAACTGGTCATAGATCATGGTCTAAGATAGGCAAGACCTAGATCTTAGTCCAGGCCAAACCGAGATCTCGATCTAGGCTAAAAAAATACTTAGAAAAGAAAAGAAAGGGAGGAGGTGTGAAAGAGATGAACGACCGAGATTGTGGTTCGAAAAAGTGCGATTGATTTAAAGTGGCGATTTGGGTGATGGAGGATTGCGGCGAAGAGAGGGAGAGAGGATGGCAAAGGAGAGAGTGTGAGATTGCGGCTCGAGAAGGAGCAACTAATTAAAAGAGGCAGTTAGGGAGGAGCAACTGAAATCACCGTTCGAGGAGGAGCAACCGATGGTGTATGGCGGAGGACATATCTCGAAGGAGAGAGAGGGAGATAGAGCAGTTTAAGAAAAAAGAGAAGAGACAGACGAAAATAAAATGACAATGAGGAAGAGAGGTATTTTGGAATTTAAAATTTTTTATTTGAAAAAGAAGGCTGATTGACAAAAATGATCCAACTTAGTCTATGTAGTAAACCCTCTATATAAATGAGTCTTACTCCTCAAATTTCTTAAAAAATAATTAATAAGAAAGTCAAAAGTCATTTCAAAAAATTTAATAAAAATTAATTAATAAAAACACTTTAAAGTAAAAAAAATATATTCATTAATAGAAAATACCATAAAAAAGATTCAATTAAATTATTTAAAAAAAAAAATTAAGCAAACAAACAAACAAAACAAAAATTTAAAGAAAAATTAAATTTAAAAAAAAAGGCAGTTGTGTTGAGGTGGAAATTATGCTCTCCTCATTTTAAAATATATAAATTTAAAAATTTTAATAGCTGAAGAAATGAGAGAACTTTATTTAAAGATGTTAAATTAAATATATCGAGGTTCGAAGATTTGAGCACGACCATTGAGACTGAGCACATGAAAGCACAAAACATTGAGTGTCAAGGGACCAAGAATCTGAGTGCAGCAAAAACCCCGAAGATTGATTATCTTAAAGGCATAGGAGGCTAAGTATTTTAAAGACTCATGAACTCTGAGCATAGCTCATCATTTGGAATATGATAGACTCAAGAAGTCTAAGCGTAGCTCTCATTATGCACGAATTCCCTCTTTACACTAAAAGTAAGGTCTTCCTTTAGGATTCCTTAGAATGATTGCATAATGAAGAACAAACAAAAATGAGGATTTGGCTAGGGAGATAGTATGAAAAGATCATGAGAGGGGAGCGAGAACTAAATCTCTAACATATCAGGCGATAAGAGTTGTAGTTTTGAAATATGCACGATAACAAGTAAAGAAGCACATGAATAGGAAAGCGACGTGTAAAGGTAACTAAGAGTGTCCCCCCACCATACTGGTACAAAAGGCAAACTCTAACAACAGGGGGAGACAACAAAGAGATATCTCCCCAAAAACTTGGTAGTATTTTTTAATAGACAAAACCCCAAGAGATTAGATCTAACTTCATCACCCACACGTGCAAGTTTCCTTGGATGTGGGTATTGGAGGGGATTTCTCAGAATCTCACTCCGGTGCTATCTTTGTTTGTTTTCTTTACAGACAAGAGGGTTCCAAATTGGGCATACTATTGATAAAACTTATCCAAGTCATCACCTGGAAAACCATGTTAACAAGTCAAATCGTAAATTCGACCCAATCTTGATCTAATCAGTACGATCCTATCAAATAGTCTCTCTAGCTCAACGCTCGGGTCAGGTCAGTCGGATTTCCTGCTTGCTCAAACCTAATTATCATATTATCAAGTGATGACTAAATTTTTGAAGACAAATCAATGTCGGAATCTTCTATCCCTCAATGAATGTTTTTTCAAGAATAAACTATTTAAATATTATTACGATATATTTATCAAATTATATCAGTGGAAATAATGAATACAGATAAATTCATTACAATTGTCGATCCAATTCTATTTTGCTATTTACAAGTTGTTTGCTTAGTAATTGACATTGATCATAGATGTTTTGTCTCTTACTTATAGTTAACTATTTTAAAACAAAAGATTAATTTGTTGATTACATAATAAATACATTTCTGATTCCAGGAAATTAAAGTTGTTCCTCCTTGCACACTGTTCCTGTATAACTTACACATGATTGGTGTTGATTTGCCTTGCATGTGAAGTTAAAAGGGGATATAAGTGACTTACTCTGCAAGAAATTCCAGAAACATCCATGAAATACTCGATCATGAAGATTGTTGCATGGTAAACTGATTAATCATCTTCAGCGAAAACACTAAAAATGAAATCCCGGAAGCGTTTTGAATACTGTTTAGGATCGACGGCAGAAATGGAGGTGGGATCGTATTGAATGGATTTGTAAGCATGTTCAAGCTTCTTAGTAATGTCATAATCTTGAAGAATGTCTATGATTCCAAAAAACATAATAACTTCATAATATTCTCCAGTCGGTTCTCCTGTTAGTTGAAATTCACAATCACTTCTCCTTACCGTCCTTTTGACTCGTGCGGGCATGTTCTTACCCAATTTAATACTACTCCATCTGCAATATATATTCATTGGAAGATTTGTAATACCATACTGTATTAACCACCTGCAAAGCTAAACCACTTGGAAATGTAGGATTATTTCTAGTTACCTTGATGGGTCTAGAAGAAGTTGATCCATGTCAGCCATTGACATTAGAGGAGCTCCATCATTATCGGACTCATCTGAAAGAGACAGAAATTCTTGACACATTAGTTTCAAAAGACAAAGAGGAACTTGGATTACAAGTGGGTGATAAAAGTACTTAAGAAGAAAAGTAATTGTTGACCGGTAGGAGTTCTTGTTCCGGCGGTAATCAAATCCCCAGATTTCGATACTTCTCTAAAGTGAAGACCAACTAGGAGGCTGTAATCCATGATTCGCTCTTGCTCTAGAAAATCACAATCTCTATCAATTTGCCTGAAACACATTAAATAAACAAAATTATGTTAAATATTGATTATTAAGTTGCATGTGATCGAAAAAGAGCAAAAGTTTTTGAAGTCTACTTTTAGCACTGATGGTAATTAATGTTTCACCTGATAAACTCTTGAAACCATGACCTTTGCAATCTAAAAATGAAGTTGAGATCGAGATCTTTAAGAATGGTAGTTGCGTCAATCTCACTCTCAGGTTTATCCGTCGTTCGACCAAGGATGGAGCCTTTCAAATCGAAACATCTATGGATTACGTATTCCGAACAGAAAAGATTCCCCATGATGATGAATCGTACCTGCTTATGTATGTACATATTAACATTTTCGCTAAAAACATTGATTACTTAATATACTGAATTGCAAATCTATATTCAGAAAATGATGATTGTCAATTAGTTACCTTCTTCTGGATAGAGCCGCTCATTAACTTCACACAATGCAACCCATAAAATTTCGTCACAAGAGTGTTCTCAAAAGCTCGAACATGGTTGTAATAAGATGAGAGCATTCTAATTAGCACCTGCATCATGTAATGAAATTAAGTAAGCAAAGAGGTCTAGATTTTCTATAGTTTGTATTTGAGTTCAGATGCTAATTGATTAATTAAACACTCCTCACTTTCACTTCCGCTTTCTTCATTGTCTTAATCATGTAGCGATCGTCATTAGTCAAGTAAAAGAAGCTACCACTCTTGCCAGGGGAAGAGAGTTCTCTAAGAGCATCATTTCCACATATTGATAGCATGTAGTCAGCTGGGTCCACGTGGAAAAGCTTTCTTAATGTCCTGTTGTGATCATACTTTAGTGCTAAACACATCATTACAAATACATGTTCGAATCAATGCACATTGTTAGACTAGGACTTAGCTTTGACCTGAAAACTAAGGGGCAATAGTCCTTCCATCTGAAGTCACAAGAACTATGAGGAGGAGTGTATTTGGTTCCTTCTGGGGGGAATTTGGTCCATATCTTCTCCTTCGGATCAAAAGCTGAAGGCTTCAAGTCGAGAGATGCTATCGGACCAGGCCTTCCAACCGAGTGCCTAAATAGGACAATTTATAGTATTCGACATGCACATATAGTAGTGTTAGATTGATCCGAACATGACAGTTGCATAATGTTTATGACAGTTATATTATGTGACAGATAATATTGTTTGCTTAAAGTAAAAGTGTAAACAATTAACACCTTATCCCAAGTTGTAGATTGAGCATGAGCTCGTAATTTTTGTGACCTTTACATATAGTTTCTCCTTGTCTCTTTGGAGCCTTTGGCACTTGAAGTGGCCCATTGATCATCCCTTTTGGATCATCATCGTCTCTATACTGATTAGACAGACCTTCTTCACATATATCATTATCATGAAACGGCCTAGGCACGGAATTCTCATCACTGTCCTCACCATCTTCCTCACCACCACTGCCCCATATTTGCAGTCGATCAAGCGGCTTCTCCACCCCAAGGCTTCCTCGCCCATCAATCAGTTTCCTACTTGGCCTAGAACTACTTTCCCCCTTAACTGAACTCCAAACAGCAAGCTTTTTTTGTGAAGGGAAAACAGACACCTTCTCACCGGTACATATCTTACGATTCTTAAGATCTACATCATACACATCTTGAGGATCCCATTCAAGATTTTCATTTGAAGATGAAGCGGCCGGATAAAAGGTCCCAATTTGCTCTTCAGGGTCACTACTCCAATTCCCCACATAAAAACTCCCATCAGGCCATTTATAAGTCCCATCCCCTTTAGGCAACCCGCTTTCCCAGCTCCCTTCATACTCATTCCCATTTGTCCAAGTAAATATCCCTTTACCAAAAATCTCCCCATTCCTCCACTCCCCAACATAATAATTTCCATTCTTCCATTGATATCTTCCGTTTCCTTCCTGTAATCCTCTTCTCCAATCCCCTTCATACCAATCCCCACTAACATAACTTTTAATCCCATGACCATGTTTAAGATTCATGACCCAATTGCCTCGATACGTGTCCCCGCCGGAACCAGTATACGTCCCTACACCATCCATATAACTACTCTTGAATTCTCCTTCATATGTAGCCCCAGAAGGCCAGCTAAACCTCCCTTTCCCCATCGTCTTGCCCTTAAACCATTCCCCAATATACATGCAACCGTCGGTCCATAAATACTTCCCTTGTCCCTGCGGAAAATCATCAGACCACTCCCCGATATAGTAGTCACCATTCGGAAGGATCTTCGCTAGGTGGTACGTTCCGCTAGCACTACCTATAGGCATTGTTCTGTCGCTAAATTCATCATTATGATCATAAAAATGATGTCGCGAGCTGCCTCCGTCACGGATGTCATGACCACCGCTACTCCCATTGTGTTTGCCATTGTTGTCTTCGTGTGTTGTAGAAATGGCTCCAAGGATGTTGTTTGCACGTTTCTTTGCTGCCTGAGTCTTTCGAACGGTCGCCTCCCATGCCTTCAAAACTCCACTTTCCTTGATCATTATATTCTGCAATGATTAATGTATATATATATATGTATATGATGTGAATGATTATACTAATATCATTATTTCTCCTTTTAGATGTATTTCCATAGCTTGATGATGATGGTGATGATGATATAGTAATTAGGCTAAAATTTCATCATATCGTACAGATGGAGAAAATTTTGGATCAAAAGGTTTGAATCATGTAATGATTGCTCTGGCTTCTTTTTCTTTCTCTCTCTAAAATTTTTCTATTTTCCTAGTTTTTCTTTCTTTCATTTTTCTTTCTTGATCTTTTTGTGAAGAAACCGAAAAAAGCGATGGAACCAAAGAGTTAGTTTTATTTTTCAACCAGAATTGAAAGGTTTTTTTTTGTTTTGTCGTCGTAAATTTTGGTCTGTGAGGTTTCATATTTAGTTTGGCCCAAAAAAGAAAAAAAGGTTTCACATTTAGCTCTTGTTTAATTTCCGAATGTAGCGCGCCAAATGTCAGTTGGTAAAATCAGTTAAACACTTGCCAAAGTGGAAATTAATTATTAGGCTGTTGGTTTATATATTATATATATATTTTTCTATTTTCTAATTTGTTCATTATAACAATATAATTCTAATTTTAATAATTTCTTGCAATTAATAAGTGTTTGTTTGAGAACAAGTGAAAGAAAAAAGTTTGCATATATTAGTAGAGAAGCTATAAGAAGGCTTACTGGCTCCTCAGCACGATCAGATAGAACAAGAAGTTGGGAGCAATTTCAAATAGCTTCAGCTTCACAAAGGTATTTGTTAGCTCTACAATGTTCAAACTCCAAAAAGAGTGGAATGGTGCTCCTTCATCGATTTAATTGTATCTTTCTATTGGTATTGTCCTCTATTTTAGAATCTATACTTTCGCCTTTATGATACTAGATTATAAAAGAAGAAGGGAAATTCTAAGTTTTAAGTCTATTTTTCATATGAATTACAGAATATTTAACAATTACCTAACTCTCACGATATTAAAACTAAGAAGGAACGGTACTTTAGTAGCTTACAGTGATCCCTTCTGATCTATTGTAGATGATGACTGGAAGATTTATAGAAAATATTTATCTTTCTAACTTATCTTCACGATTGGATAGAATGAGGGTTAGCTAGGGAAGCCCGTGGCCCCTACTGCCTTAATTATACTGTGCAATTATCATATAATTCTTATTATATTGATAATTATGCAGTTTTAATATACTACTATATTATTATATCATGAAACTAACTTATAAGACTTATTTATATAATCAATTAACTTAAGAATAAATTTCTTATGCTCAAACTGACTGAGTAATACACCTAGGCTGATAGTTGTTGTATTGTTAGACTAATTCCTTCTAAAAGAATATTAAACTGAGTGGAACTCAGATAAACTACACAATTAAATTTAAAAGATCAGTTTGTATGACAATATAAAATGACTTAATATAACAGAGAGTTTATGTCCCTCATGCTGACTTAGATAGTTCACCACCAATAATGACTTTTAAATAACTGGTTAGTAATTGAAGACATTGGGGTGTGGTTGGTGAGCACGGGCTTGACATTTCATAGTACTATACTGATGCAGTCTTTAAGAGACGGCATCTCTGATGAAGCAACTTATCAAATGAAGCAATCCCTTCCCTTCTGACCTAATCATCAAGCAGATCTCATAGGATAAAAGACATCAATTCTTAATCATCAACAGAGTCATTATCTGCTCCATAGCCTACCCTATGTTCCATACAACTAAGAGCTGTAAGAGCATCCTTAATAATTCCATGAGATGCCTTGTTTTCTAAGTTAGCAATGAACAAAACTCCACAAGCTCCTCTCTCTGATAGTATATCTTCCAAGTTTGAAACTTGCTCATATTTAGAATAGTGGTAAAAGTCGCATCCCAAATATTTTTCATGAAATGAGTAGACAGCTTGACAACATTCTAAGAACTACTTATGGATGGTGTACCGAATATAAAATTTTATACTTCGTCGAATTTGGTATTTATCTCCTTGGAAAAAAATAAACAGTACATTTTTGAAATGACATTCTAGTAATCCAAACAGTGTAGTACACAATAATATATCAATGACCTTGCAACTCATAAAACATTGAGATAATTCTAAGTTCAACTTTTGAGCATCATTAACATCTTTCGCAATTTTAAATCATGTCACCCTTATCTTCTTTTTAGAAATTAGAAGTAAAATATCTGGTGTGAAATTGTAAAATTGTAAAACATCTGGTGTCGCCCTTAACTCGGTAAAGAAAGAAAAGGAAACAAAGGTAGTTTGCATTTATGAACTAAAAATAAAAATAAAAAACAAAACACAATAATATTAATATAATAAAATAAGAATGAAATTACTAATAAGCCTACATTTGATTCGGTCTCATGGATGGTGAAATGAAAATGACTACTTCTCATAACTCTCTTAACTAAGTTATTTTCCCAAAAGGTGACAGAAATGAAGTTCTGATGGTACCTTGATTCTCCATTTCCTTGAAAAAATGTGATCAAAGTAACAGCACAATCGCGTCTTCGACTACAAAATTGTTCACTACGGAAGACAACTCAACCGTATAATCACTAAACTTGTTAGAATTAACGTGACAAACACAAAATGTGCCACCTCAAGAACATAAGAGCAGCAAAACCAGAAAAACAGAGGAAGAGAGGCAATATAGTAAAACTTCAACCTATTTTTCATTGATCAGAACTTAATTAAATACAAACATACATTCATAAACAAAGTACAATAATAGTGCATCATTAAATGGTCACACAAAAACATATATAATACTTACACTTAACAAGAGCATTGGCACTTATAATAAAAAACAGACAAGGACTAAAAAACCAAAAAAAAACTAGATTTCTCAAACCACTTCACTGTCAGAGAACCAAAAAAGGCCTCCATCTTCATTCTGAATTCGTACGAAGCTCCTCCAACAAGCTAACAACAATTGAAACTTGTTCCAATGTACAAACAAAGGGATTGAACCAGCCAAGATCATAATTAATTTCAAAACTGGCAATAGATCATTAAAATAAAATTGAAGCTCAAACTTGACTTCTAGTGAACCAAATCACATGAAACTTGATCTCTCAAGTTTGTAATGATCTAAGCTTGCTTCTTCCTAAGAAGTCAACACAAAAAATGAACCAAACAAAAAGTCAACAATTTTTGGATCATCTTCCATTTAAGCAAGATCATGACATCAAACACCCTCCTTAATGCAATTGCTCATTACACCAATCTTGGATCTGAAGTGCTCGAACTTGTGGGTTGCCAGAGGTAGTAGTGAGGTACATCAAACCTCAAATTAGGCTTATATACATTGTTTCCTCTACTCTTGTTGATCCATCCTCTTTCCTAAGTTTTTCATTTGCTATCATAGGGGTTGAAATAGGATTACTCATCTCCATTTTAAATTTCTTAACTAAGGACCTTGAATACTTCTCTTGAGATATTAAGATACTCTTAGGTCCTTGAAACACTTCCATTCCCCAAAAAAAGTTCATAAACCCCAAATCACTCATTTCAAATTCAAGCTTCATCTCTTCTTTGAATTTTTCTATCATACTGTGAGCATTACCAGTGACAAGCAAATCATCAACATAAATTGAAATTATAAGAAAGAATTCACCTGACTTCTTAATGTAGAGAGTTGGATCACTTTCACTCCTCTTGAATTCTTAATTGCACATATGTAAATCAATTCTACTATACTCTGTCCTAGGGACTTGCTTCAATCCATACAAGGCCTTCTTCAATTTGTAAACCTTGGATTCCCCATTCTTGATTTCAAACCCTTCCGGTTGGTCCACATAGACTTCTTCCTTCAAAATTCCATTTAAAAAAAGCTGACTTCACATCTAGTGGTGAATTGATCAACTTTTTCTAGCAGCCAAGGCTATAAGTAGCCTGATTGTATCCAGTCTTGCCACTAGGGAAAATGTATCAATATACCCTATACTATTGAGTATACCCTTTCACAACTAATAAAACTTTGAACTTGTTGATTGAGCTGTCAGCATTCAACTTGAGCTTGAAAATCCACTTTAGACCAATGACTTTATTCCCTTCAGATTTGTCAAAAAGAATCCAAGTCTTATTCTTCTTAATCATTTCCAACTCATCCACCATGGCTTTCTTTCATCTATCATCACATTGAGCTTCATGAAAGTAGGTTGGCTTAGAGAGTGCGACTACATACTTTTGATAGATATCTCCCAAATCTCTGAATCTTTGATTTATTGGCTCATCATCAAAGTCTTTATCATGCTCTAATTCAGGAGTCAAATTATGATCTTTTTTAAGAGATTCAAGCAACTCCTCTTGATTTACTTCTTCATCCCATTCGAAGATCTCTTGTTCATCCATCACAATATTTCTACATACAGAGACTTTCTTCAAATTATGATTGAATATTCTATAGGCCTTTGATGTCAGACTGTAGCTTATGAAAACTCATTTTTCTGCCTTCACAGAGAGTTTATCTCTCTTTTCTTCTAGAATATGCATAAAGTAGGGAGAACCAAATACTTTGAGGTGAGTTACAGAAGGCTTTACTTTGGTCCAGGCTTCATAAAGAGTCTTGCCATCCACAGCTTTTGTTGGCAAGAAATTCAACAAGTATACTATTGTGCTTGTTGCCTCTGCCCATAACTTTCTCGACACCTTCTTCTTAGCCATCATGCTTCTCACCATCTCCATGATAGTTCTATTTTTCCTTTTAAACACGCCATTCTGTTGAGAGGTGTAAGGCACAATGAGTTGGTGCTTGATCCCATGCTCTTCAAGATAAGCTTTGAATTGTATGGAGGTGTACTCTCCTCCATTGTCTGATATGAAAGTTTTAATCCTCCTTTCACTTTCTGTTTCTACCACATTTGTATACTTCACCCACATGTGCAAGTTTCCTTATATGTTGTATTGGAGGGGATTCCCCGAAATCTCACCCTAGTGCTATCTTTGCTTATTTTCTTTGCAAACTAAAAGGTTCCGAATTGGGCATACTATTGACAGAGCTTCTCCAAGTCATCACCTAGAAAACCACATTAATAGGTCGAATCGTAAATCTGAATCAATCTTGATCCCATCAGTACGACCCTATTGAATAGCCTCTGTAGTTTAACAGATCCAACCGACTTAAGTTAGGTCGGTCAGATCAGTTGAATCAAATCTGGTTTACTCAAACATAACTATCATATCAACCTTTCGTACAATTGATATTAACCGATCTATCGTAAATAATATATACTCAAAAAAATTCTCCAGATGATAAATAAAAATTAAACTTCTGAATTTTTAGAATTATTTCCTATAGTGGATTCCTGGATTGTTTAACATTCATTCAAGCTATTTCGAGTAAAGACTTGTTTGTGTGTTTTACGAACATGAGTTAGTTTTCCTTTTCATTTCTATTTGCATTTATGTCCTACGTCAAGTGGTACATGGGTGACGATCGTTTTGAAACCTTAGACATAAAGATGAAAGGGATTCATGTATTAAATGGAAGCCTAGACGTTGAGGCTTTTCTTGACTGGTTGAATAAGGTAGAGAGATTTTTCATATTACAGTGATTAGTGAAGAACTCAAAGTCACACTAGTTAAGTTCGAACTAAAGGGAAGATCTGGAGCCTAGTGGTAAAGTTTGTTGGATGAATGCTACAAATTGAGACAACCTCTTGTAAGAGATTGAATTATAATGAGAGAGTTTCTGCAACAAGAGGACTTGACTTATTGTAGAAAAGTATTTCATGTTAAGTGTCGAGTAGATCAAGTCGTTTGTAACATGATCATAGACAGTTACAGTTATGAGAATATGGTCACCCAGAAGCTAGTAGACCATCTGAAGTTGCCAATAGAACCTCCTTATGAGATTAGTTAGAATAAGAATGGACAATCTATTCAAATAATTCAAATTTGTAAGGTACCTCTATCTATAGGAAAAATTTATAAATTGCAACTAATATGTGATGTTCAAATAGACGCATGTCCTATTTTATTGGGTAAACCATAGCAGTTTGATGTAAATGTTATATATATTGGTAGAGATAATTCCTATACATTTCATTGGTAATGTAAAATTTTTAAAGTTGTTTCATCAGAAAGTATACCCAAAACTTCTAAAATTGAAGAGAAAACTTCTAACGAAGACTAAACAAAAAATCAGCTTTTGTCAAAGATACAAATGCACAAATTCTATAAAAAGAAATTTAAGGAAATTTGATTGAGGCTACCAATGAAACCTTGCAAGAGGATAACAAAATCTAAATTCAAGATAATGATCATGAAGAAATCAAAATCCAAGAAGTTGAGATTAATAAACGATTGAGAGAAAAGAAGATAAATAAAATACATAAAGTTGAGATTATTTGAAAAGCATTGAATTTCTACACATTGATT